>JACSVZ010000001.1:90880011-91480011 GCA_014706295.1 Lycocorax pyrrhopterus obiensis
CTAGGGCTAGGGTTAGGGTTACGCCTAGGGTTAGGCTTCAGAAAACCACAAAGCCCAGAGCTCCACGGACACTGACAATGCGAAAGGAATGCCAAGGGGAGCGCGATGATACCCCAACCTTGCTCCCACGTTTTATCCTGGCACTCGCCTCCACCCAATGCCACATTTGAGGCTCGGGCTAGGGCTAGGGTTAGGGTTACGCCTAGGGTTAGGCTTCAGAAAACCACAAAGCCCAGAGCTCCACGGACACTCACAATGCGAAAGGCATGCCAAGGGGAGCGCGATGATACCCCAACCTTGCTCCCACGTTTTATCCTGGCACTCGCCTCCGCCCAATGCCACATTTGAGGCTCGGGCTAGGGCTAGGGTTAGGGTTACGCCTAGGGTTAGGCTTTAAAAAACTACAAAGCCCAGAGCTCCAGGAACACTGACAATGCAAAACGCATGCCAAGGGGAGCGCAACACTGCCCCAATGTTGCTCCTTCCTTTTTCTCGCCACTCGTCATACCTCAATGCCACATTTCCGACTCTGCCTAGGGCTAGGGTTAGGGTTACGCCTAGGGTTAGGCTTCAGAAAACCACAAAGCCCAGAGCTCCACGGACACTGACAATGCGAAAGGCATGCCAAGGGGAGTGCGATGATACCCCAACCTTGCTCCCACGTTTTATCCTGGCACTCGCCTCCACCCAATGCCACATTTGAGGCTCGGGCTAGGGCTAGGGTTAGGGTTACGCCTAGGGTTAGGCTTCAGAAAACCACAAAGCCCAGAGCTCCACGGACACTGACAATGCGAAAGGAATGCCAAGGGGAGCGCGATGATACCCCAACCTTGCTCCCACGTTTTTTCCTGGCACTCGCCTCCGCCCAATGCCACATTTGAGGCTCGGGCTAGGGCTAGGGTTAGGGTTACGCCTAGGGTTAGGCTTCAGAAAACCACAAAGCCCAGAGCTCCACGGACACTGACAATGCGAAACGCATGCCAAGGGGACCGCGACGATACCCCAATGTTGCTCCTTCCTTTTTCTTGCCACTCGTCATACCTCAATGCCACATTTCCGACTCTGCCTAGGGCTAGGGTTAGGGTTACGCCTAGGGTTAGGCTTCAGAAAACCACAAAGCCCAGAGCTCCATGGACACTGACAATGCGAAACGAATGCCAAGGGGAGCGCGATGATACCCCAACCTTGCTCCCACGTTTTATCCTGGCACTCGCCTCCGCCCAATGCCACATTTGAGGCTCGGGCTAGGGCTAGGGTTAGGGTTATGCCTAGGGTTAGGCTTTAAAAAACAACAAAGCCCAGAGCTCCAGGAACACTGAAAATGCAAAACGCATGCCAAGGGGAGCGCAACACTGCCCCAATGTTGCTCCTTCCTTTTTCTCGCCACTTGTCATAACTCAATGCCGGATTTCCGACTCTGCCTAGGGCTAGGGTTAGGGTTACGCCTAGGGTTAGGCTTCAGAAAACCACAAAGCCCAGAGCTCCACGGACACTGACAATGCGAAAGGAATGCCAAGGGGAGCGCGATGATACCCCAACCTTGCTCCCATGTTTTTCCTGGCACTCGCCTCCGCCCAATGCCACATTTGAGGCTCGGGCTAGGGCTAGGGTTAGGGTTACGCCTAGGGTTAGGCTTCAGAAAACCACAAAGCCCAGAGCTCCACAGACACTGACAATGCGAAACGCATGCCAAGGGGACCGCGACGATACCCCAATGTTGCTCCTTCCTTTTTCTTGCCACTCGTCATACCTCAATGCCGGATTTCCGACTCTGCCTAGGGCTAGGGTTAGGGTTACGCCTAGGGTTAGGCTTCAGAAAACCACAAAGCCCAGAGCTCCACGGACACTGACAATGCGAAAGGAATGCCAAGGGGAGCGCGATGATACCCCAACCTTGCTCCCACGTTTTTTCCTGGCACTCGCCTCCGCCCAATGCCACATTTGAGGCTCGGGCTAGGGCTAGGGTTAGGGTTACGCCTAGGGTTAGGCTTCAGAAAACCACAAAGCCCAGAGCCGTAGGGACACTGACAATGCGAAAGGAATGCCAAGGGGAGCGCGACTATACCCCAACCTTGATCCTTCTCTTTTCTTGCCACTTGTCATACCTCAATGCCACATTTCCGACTCTGCCTAGGGCTAGGGTTAGGGTTACGCCTAGGGTTAGGCTTCAGAAAACCACAAAGCCCAGAGCTCCACGGACACTGACAATGCGAAAGGAATGCCAAGGGGAGCGCGATGATACCCCAACCTTGCTCCCATGTTTTTTCCTGGCACTCGCCTCCGCCCAATGCCACATTTGAGGCTCGGGCTAGGGCTAGGGTTAGGGTTATGCCTAGGGTTAGGCTTCAGAAAACCACAAAGCCCAGAGCTCCACGGACACTGACAATGCGAAACGCATGCCAAGGGGAGCGCGACGATACCCCAATGTTGCTCCTTCCTTTTTCTTGCCACTCGTCATACCTCAATGCCACATTTCCGACTCTGCCTAGGGCTAGGGTTAGGGTTACGCCTAGGGTTAGGCTTCAGAAAACCACAAAGCCCAGAGCTCCACGGACACTGACAATGCGAAAGGAATGCCAAGGGGAGCGCGATGATACCCCAACCTTGCTCCCACGTTTTTTCCTGGCACTCGCCTCCGCCCAATGCCACATTTGAGGCTCGGGCTAGGGCTAGGGTTAGGGTTATGCCTAGGGTTAGGCTTTAAAAAACTACAAAGCCCAGAGCTCCAGGAACACTGAAAATGCAAAACGCATGCCAAGGGGAGCGCAACACTGCCCCAATGTTGCTCCTTCCTTTTTCTCGCCACTTGTCATAACTCAATGCCAGATTTCCGACTCTGCCTAGGGCTAGGGTTAGGGTTACGCCTAGGGTTAGGCTTCAGAAAACCACAAAGCCCAGAGCTCCACGGACACTGACAATGCGAAAGGAATGCCAAGGGGAGCGCGATGATACCCCAACCTTGCTCCCATGTTTTTTCCTGGCACTCGCCTCCGCCCAATGCCACATTTGAGGCTCGGGCTAGGGCTAGGGTTAGGGTTACGCCTAGGGTTAGGCTTCAGAAAACCACAAAGCCCAGAGCTCCAGGAACACTGAAAATGCAAAACGCATGCCAAGGGGAGCGCGACGATACCCCAATGTTGCTCCTTCCTTTTTCTTGCCACTCGTCATACCTCAATGCCACATTTCCGACTCTGCCTAGAGCTGGGGTTAGGGTTACGCCTAGGGTTAGGCTTCAGAAAACCACAAAGCCCAGAGCTCCACGGACACTGACAATGCGAAACGCATGCCAAGGGGACCGCGACGATACCCCAATGTTGCTCCTTCCTTTTTCTTGCCACTCGTCATACCTCAATGCCGGATTTCCGACTCTGCCTAGGGCTAGGGTTAGGGTTACGCCTAGGGTTAGGCTTCAGAAAACCACAAAGCCCAGAGCTCCACGGGCACTGACAATGCGAAAGGAATGCCGAGGGGAGCGCGATGATACCCCAACCTTGCTCCCACGTTTTTTCCGGGCACTCGCCTCCGCCCAATGCCACATTTGAGGCTCGGGCTAGGGCTAGGGTTAGGGTTACGCCTAGGGTTAGGCTTCAGAAAACCACAAAGCCCAGAGCTCCAGGAACACTCACAATGCAAAACGCATGCCAAGGGGAGCGCGATGATACCCCAACCTTGCTCCCACGTTTTTTCCTGGCACTCGCCTCCGCCCAATGCCACATTTGAGGCTCGGGCTAGGGCTAGGGTTAGGGTTACGCCTAGGGCTAGGCTTCAGAGAACCTCAAAGCCCAGAGCCGTAGGGACACTGACAATGCGAAAGGAATGCCAAGGGGAGCGCGACTATACCCCAACCTTGATCCTTCTCTTTTCTTGCCACTTGTCATACCTCAATGCCACATTTCCGACTCTGCCTAGGCCTAGGGTTAGGGTTACGCCTAGGGTTAGGCTTCAGAAAACCACAAAGCCCAGAGCTCCACGGACACTGACAATGCGAAAGGAATGCCAAGGGGAGCGCGATGATACCCCAACCTTGCTCCCATGTTTTTTCCTGGCACTCGCCTCCGCCCAATGCCACATTTGAGGCTCGGGCTACGGCTAGGGTTAGGGTTATGCCTAGGGTTAGGCTTCAGAAAACCACAAAGCCCAGAGCTCCACAGACACTGACAATGCGAAACGCATGCCAAGGGGACCGCGACGATACCCCAATGTTGCTCCTTCCTTTTTCTTGCCACTCGTCATACCTCAATGCCGGATTTCCGACTCTGCCTAGGGCTAGGGTTAGGGTTACGCCTAGGGTTAGGCTTCAGAAAACCACAAAGCCCAGAGCTCCACGGACACTGACAATGCGAAACGCATGCCAAGGGGACCGCGACGATACCCCAGTGTTGCTCCTTCCTTTTTCTTGCCACTCATCATACCTCAATGCCGGATTTCCGACTCTGCCTAGGGCTAGGGTTAGGGTTACGCCTAGGGTTAGGCTTCAGAAAACCACAAAGCCCAGAGCTCCACGGACACTGACAATGCGAAAGGAATGCCAAGGGGAGCGCGATGATACCCCAACCTTGCTCCCACGTTTTTTGCGGGCACTCGCCTCCGCCCAATGCCACATTTGAGGCTCGGGCTAGGGCTAGGGTTAGGGTTACGCCTAGGGTTAGGCTTCAGAGAACCACAAAGCCCAGAGCTCCACGTACACTCACAATGCAAAAGGCATGCCAAGGGGAGCGCGACGATACCCCAACCTTGCTCCCACGTTTTATCCTGGCACTCGCCTCCGCCCAATGCCACATTTGAGGCTCGGGCTAGGGCTAGGGTTAGGGTTATGCCTAGGGTTAGGGTTTAAAAAACAACAAAGCCCAGAGCTCCAGGAACACTGAAAATGCAAAACGCATGCCAAGGGGAGTGCAACACTGCCCCAACCTTGCTCCTTCCTTTTTCTTGCCACTCATAATAACTCAATGCCACATTTCCGACTCTGCCTAGGGCTAGGGTTAGGGTTATGCTTAGGGTTAGGCTTCAGAAAACCACAAAGCCCAGAGCTCCACGGACACTGACAATGCGAAAGGAATGCCAAGGGGAGCGCGACGATACCCCAACCTTGCTCCCACGTTTTTTCCTGGCACTTGCCTCCGCCCAATGCCACATTTGAGGCTCGGGCTAGGGCTAGGGTTAGGGTTACGCCTAGGGTTAGGCTTCAGAAAACCACAAAGCCCAGAGCTCCACGGACACTGACAATGCAAAAGGCATGCCAAGGGGAGCGCGACGATACCCCAACCTTGCTCCCACGTTTTTTCCAGGCTCTCGCCTCCGCCCAATGCCACATTTGAGGCTCGGGCTAGGGCTAGGGTTAGGGTTATGCCCAGGGTTAGGCTTCAGAAAACTACAAAGCCCAGAGCTCCAGGGACACTGAAAATGCAAAACGCATGCCAAGGGGAGTGCAACACTGCCCCAACCTTGCTCCTTCCTTTTTCTTGCCACTCATAATAACTCAATGCCACATTTCCGACTCTGCCTAGGGCTAGGGTTAGGGTTACGCCTAGGGTTAGGCTTCAGAAAACCACAAAGCCCAGAGCTCCACGGACACTGACAATGCGAAAGGAATGCCAAGGGGAGCACGATGATACCCCAACCTTGCTCCCACGTTTTTTCCTGGCACTTGCCTCCGCCCAATGCCACATTTGAGGCTCGGGATAGGGCTAGGGTTAGGGTTATGCCAAGGGTTAGGGTTTAAAAAACTACAAAGCCCAGAGCTGAAAACGCAAAACGCATGCCAAGGGGAGCGCAACACTGCCCCAGTGTTGCTCCTTCCTTTTCCTCGCCACTCGTCATACCTCAATGCCAGATTTCCGACTCTGCCTAGGGCTAGGGTTAGGGTTACGCCTAGGGTTAGGCTTCAGAAAACCACAAAGCCCAGACCCCTAGGGACACTGACAATGCGAAAGGAATGCCAAGGGGAGCGCGACTATACCCCAACCTTGATCCTTCTCTTTTCTTGCCACTTGTCATACCTCAATGCCACATTTCCGAGTCTGCCTAGGGCTAGGGTTAGGGTTACGCCTAGGGTTAGGCTTCAGAAAACCACAAAGCCCAGAGCTCCACGGACACTCACAATGTGTACAGAATGCCAAGGGGAGTACGATGATACCCCAACCTTGCTCCCACGTTTTATGCTGCTTCTTGCCCCTACCTAATGCCACATTTGAGGCTCGTGCTAGGGCTAGGGTTAGGGTTACGCCTAGGGTTAGGGTTTAAAAAACTACAAAGCCCAGAGCTCCAGGAACACTGAAAATGCAAAACACATGCCAAGGGAGCGCAACACTGCCCCAATGTTGCTCCTTCCTTTTTCGCGCCACTCGTCATAACTCAATGCCACATTTCCGACTCTGCCTAGGGCTAGGGTTAGGGTTACGCCTAGGGTTAGGCTTCAGAAAACCACAAAGCCCAGAGCTCCATGGACACTGACAATGCGAAACGCATGCCAAGGGGAGCGCGACAATACCCCAACCTTGCTCCCATGTTTTATCCTGGCACTCACCTCTGCCCAATGCCACATTTGAGGCTCGGGCTAGGGCTAGGGTTAGGGTTACACCTAGGGTTAGGGTTTAAAAAACTACAAAGCCCAGATTTCCACGGACACTGATAATGCGAATGGAATGCCAAGTGGAGCGCAATACTCCCCTAGCCTTGCTCCTTCTTTTTCTTGCCGCTTGTCATACCTCAATGCCAGATTTCCGACTCCGCCTAGGGCTAGGGTTAGGGTTACGCCTAGGGTTAGGGTTCTGAAAAAGACAAAGCCCAGAGCTGCACGGACACTGACAATGATAAAGGCATGCTACGTGGAGCGTGACACTGCCCCAGCCTCGCTCCTTCCTTTTTCTTGCCACTCGTCATATTTTCTGCTTGGTACTCCCCTCAGCCATATGCCAGATTTCCAACTAAATTACGGTCCTAAATGATGGACTGTTACTGTGCAGTGATTTCTTACCAGATTTCTAATTAATTCATGTAATTTAGGGGTGTCCTTTTGGTTTGCCCCCGTCACAGAGCAGGTTCGTAATCCCTAGGTCTGCCAGGCCGGAGGGCATCTAGTTGTGCTCCAAGAACTCGGCTTTCCAGACAAAACTGAGGTGTTTCAGACCTATTTGAGCTAAGTACATTAACTGCTCTTGCTTCTCTCAGGCACATGGTACAGGAGCAGCAGCCTACCTTCAAGGATGTGAAAATGCTGTTTTCAAATAAGATCCTTATTGCTTTCTTCATGATGCTGTATTAAACCAGGAACAGAAACATAAACAGAAAGCATGTGGTATTAGTAAGCAGTGGATGAACTGTTAACAAATTAATGCAGGAAAAAAAAGATGCAGATGTTTCAAATGCAGCTGGGGAGAACCCAATTTTTTTCGTCCATAGGAGACTTGGAAGCAACAATCTTTACACCTGAATTCCCAAATCTTCATCTCAAGAGCCCTGAAGAGAGCATGGCAGAGGGGAAGCAAGTTGTTCAGACTCTGCGCTTGAAAGTAGAGACCAAAGTCTTTTGAGTCTGCTCCCGAGATTCACTCATGCCTGTCAGCAGCACGGGGTCTGTCCTGTGCTCCACCTGGTAGAAGGGACAATTCCTCAGGTGCTCCGACATGCTCGGGACATCGCTGCGCTGCCAGTTGTGAACTCTGGAGAAGAGGCTGCTGAATTGCCAGATCTAATGCAAGAGAGGGGAAAGGAATTGGGGAGAGGAAGTGAGGATTTTGAATACCTGTCTATGCTTAAAGTGGGTGTGCATTACTCACCCTGGACACTCTAATGAACATCTGATTGTGCAAGGCTGGCAGAGCAAGTGAAAATGGGGTCTGTATTATTATGTACCTCATACTTGCTGGTTTTGCTGCTTTAGTTATCACCTGCCATTTTTAATGGGGAAGTGTGCTACAGTTTGGTGTTAATCCAGAGCAGGGCATGAGGAAATTCAGGATACCTGACCACTGCACCTGTACAGAAAACTCCATCACATATACAGTGTGATCCCAGATGTTTGTAAACCAAGGTGACCACAGCATGCCTTTGTATCTCAAAGATACGTATCTCAAAGAAACATAACTTCATAAAGACCTTCCAAAGCATCTATTGGCAACTACAAAGCAATTAACATTACAACACTGCTGTTATTCACCCCACCCCAGACAAGTCCGGGAAATCTAAGGTTAAAGTTATTCCTAGAGGACATACAAGCTCATAGAAAACAGAAATGTGCTGTTAAACTTCTCTGATTCTGTTTGCAGTGATATCACACACCATTTAGTAATATACTAGCATGTAGTGATATGACTGTGATTAAGTGATTTTATCATTTGCTGTATACCATTAAATCAAGTTAATTTTTAGTCAGAGTAGATTTCTTCTCCCTAAAAATGTTTCTTCCTTGCTTAAGACTGCCTGACCCTCTCCTAGTCCTAAGTAATCATAGCTATTACACACAGTAGTAAAGAAATTCAGAATAATTACAAACAATGTTTTCAAGCAGAGTCTGTGCATTGGAAACAAGATCCCTGTGTGGCCAGTGCAGAGAGCTAAAATGAAAGGGTTAGACAGTCCTTAAATTCAATGCTGCCGGTTTGAAACTGAGCTACAATAACTGAAGTTAGTTGTTGTATGATTGGGCAGCTGGAATGTCTTCCTTTTACCGATGGAAGCCACATCCTCCAGTAAATTATTTCAGTGGCTAATTCCTGGTTCAGATTGGGCTAATTCAACTTGCAGCCACCAAACTTTGTTACACAGATTTTGAATTCACCATGTTTCATGTTTTTTCTTAACAGAGAGTGCTTTATCTTACTAAGAAGTCTTTAATTGATAAGCTTCTATTTGATAGGAATCAATAGGTAGACATCTTCACAGCTCTGCTTGAAAGCCAGGTCCTTAGATAATCTCTGGGAGTCCTTCCTGGATCTCTAAATTCTTTGTTCCTAGATCTTTGTCTTATCTGCTTGGTTAGGCTGAAGTCTCACGCTACTCTTCTGAACAGTTTTATGTAACAGTGGACTTGTCAGTGTTAGGTTAATGGTTGGACTCGATGATCTTAAAAGTCTTTTCCAACTTTAAATGATTCTATGACTCTATGGCTTGATGTTAGAGCAGCTGCAGGGCTATCAGCTAAAGAAATCCCTGTAAAAACTAATGTTCAACTAAGACTAAGCTGTGTCTACATATTTCTTTCTAAACAATCTAAACAGCCAATAAGAGTGGTAGTGTTCCAGCACAAACAGTGGGAGACCAGCTTTGCAGAAGGCAGTTTTCTATCCCTAAGCTGCTTCCTCACTCACAGTAATCCTATGAAAACTAAATATGAAAGCCCTTGGAGATTGATGTGAATGCCTGAGCACCTTTCACAGACATGTTTCTTTGTTCTTTACCTTTTTGGCATTCTGAAGCATTTTGACATACCCTAGATTGCCTTGTAAATAACAACAACAACAACAACAAAGAAGTATGAATTTCAAGTTCTTCAAAAATCCATGTGTAATGCTTAAATATCAGGAATTCTTAGTTCTCAGTGCCTAGAAATGGTGCACATGCAAACGGGTTACCCAACATGAGCTTGGGTGGGGACTTTCAGCTAGTCAGAAATGTAGACGGTGAAAAACTTTAGCAGAGAAATTTTCCAGCTTTCTGTAGCATTTTGTGAGAGCTCTGTTTCTCACAGAAACTATGAAAAACACTGCTACAGGTTCTGTAAACTAATTTTTATCTTGCACCTGCTGTTATTCAGCAGCAGGGTTGTTACGGTATACAGAAGAAAATATTTTCAAATGAATGTTTTGTAGCCTCCACCAATCATTCTAGGAGGTGGATGATCAGTGACCAGTGACCTTATGCCATGCTGGCGACCCAAGTTATACAAACTGATTTATAATCAATTAAATAGGTATTATTCCTCCTGGACTTGGACTTTGTGTCATTATTCTTCGCGCTGTTCGTGGTGTAACAGTGACACAGAAAATGTCTAGTTACACCTTCATCCTTTTGCTAGATGTACTGCACTTTACAGCCCTGGCCCCTGACAACAAAGCCCTCTGCAAATTCACAACCTCATGAACCTTCCCCACATCTGCATGTTTATATGCAGCTTTTCTTGCCATTCTTGTGTTTTATCTGAAGAGAACTCATGACTTTTCCCCAGTGTCAGAGTCACTTGCCTTTTTGCGAGCTTTCCATGAAGTACCACCGTGGGAATATCTTTTTTTCTCCCAGACCAGCAGAACCATCCCCCTCTCTTGAAGAAGAGTGGCACAGATGTCCCTCATGAGCACTGACACTTGTGATAGCTGAGATAAACTGAAGCTGTCCAGGAATCCTGCAATGTACTTGAGCACTTCCACTGGGAGGCTGCTCAGCAAGTCCTTGTTTCTCCCTTGACTATCCACTGTGAAATTGCACTTTCCCAGTTTAGCAAGAAGCATGTCCACCTCTGGCTTAATAGCAAATGTCTTGAGAGGCTTGCTGTAAATAACCTTGGCTTTAAGTCCCTCGGGGCGGAAGTGATTTTGAACAAAAGGACATCCCAAGTAGGCCAGTGGGCAGCGATGCTGGAACCATCCGTCCAGGCATGACTGGATATCAGCGTGCACATTCTTGAAGTGGGATGGGAACTCGTCCCTCCTAAAGAAATGACTGCAAGTGAATGTGAAAGCTGAACTGCTTTTGTTGTGTCTTCTGGTTACACATTCAGTGTAGAGCTCCATGTGCAGTTCTGGTGGGCTGTTTTCATCCAGAATATCTGCTAGAACTGCACTGGAGGAGAAGAGCTCCAAAGGAAAGCTGTATGTCTGTGTTGCAAAATCCACAAAGAGTCCATCAATACCTCTTGCTTCAGAAATCTCATGGCCTTTCAGCTCTTTTTCCAGAGCACACAGCAGTGTGGCTTCAACTATGTTTGTCTTAGGTAGTTCTTCTATGCTTATTCCCAGTTCTGAGGTATCCACTGACTTGTCTGAAGTTGGCATCTTGTGGCCCAGTGCATCTCCTAGTCGTGCTCTTTTGCCACAGTAACTAACTGGCACTTTGAAGGTGTAGACAGTCTTCACCTCCTGGGCTTCCAAGTTCCCATAGACAAAGTCTTTTTCTCTGGGAGTGCAAGCGGCCATCTGGCCAAAGCGGATGAGCATTCCCCCGTGATGTACCAGATACATGTTGTAATCAGCTACACCGACTTCCTTCTTCAGCCTCTCCAGGACCCCTTCTTGCCAGGGAGCCAGTCCATTCAGTTCTCTACTCGGTGTTACTTGTTCAGACTTTTGGCCCTTTCCCTCTTCTGCACCATCAGGTCCTTCCTTTGCCTTCTCTGTGGAGCTGGCAGCAGGAGGGGCTGATGCTGTTTTCTTGGAAGCCCCCTCCATCTTTCGTCCTGTGCTGGTTGCTGAGCCCGTTACCTGGCAAGCCAGAAGCTCTTTGCTGAAAATGTTCTCCCAGGTTTTGTAACTCCCCAGATCCATTCCCTCTTTGTCCTTTGCCAAATCTTCCCGCTCACGTTGGCTGAGCTCAGACTGGTCATTGCCCTCTTGGGAACCACAGGCAGTTCCTCCCACAGCACCCGCTTCACCACCCATGGCTTGATCCATTAGTTCTTCCAGTTCATCCTTTTTCCTCCACTCTGGAAATAATTCAGCTATTTTCAAAGTCCTGAAAAGTATCTTCTGGTCTCTGAGTGCCAAAGCTGTGTCCAGACATTCTTCGTTCAAGGTCTCTTTCATAATATTCTTGTGCAGGGTTGTGTCCGAATCCACATTTGGCCAGCGATTCCACTCCATCGAGCAGCAGACAACACTGGCTGGACAGACCTGGAGGTGTTTCCCCAGCTTAAAGCGGGCCATGGAGAAAGGGCATCCATAGGCTGAGTTGAGGCAGGACACCTGCTCCAAAGGGCAGAGTAATTTGTGCTCCTCCTCCTTGCACATGTGGAAGGTGGCCCCGCAGTGGAGGTGGCAGCTGATCACCATGCAGGACACGGAGACCTCAATGGGTGCACGGCAGTGCCGGCTGAAGCATCGCTCACAGTGCCTGTGTTGCCCAGGGGGAGCTTTCTGGGCCCGGTGCTGTGTGTGGCAAAGACAAGAAGACAAGAGTTATTGCCCGAAGGAGCGAGGATGGCCACAGACCCTCCATGCCCATACCTGGTTTCCACACATGGGGTGCTCATACGCACTTCTAGTGGGAATAAAGCTGTGAGAAAGTGATACTGCCAGCTCCATACAGTCACGTACCACCTCTGATCCCCACGGTACAACGTGGCCTGGTAGCAGCACAGATATAGATAAGATCTTTACTCCTTAGCCCAGGCAGCCAGGGTATGAGCTGTTTTCTGTCCCAATATTTCATCAAGCTGCTGAAATCAAGACTGCCAGGGGCACAGTGAAGGAGCATCCCACTTCCTCAACACTGAGTAAGAAAAGCAACATTCCTTTTTCCTATCTTGATGTGGCGTAGGCATCTTCTCATCTCCCCACAAAGACAATAATGTTGCACAAATGAACCTCCCTTTGCTCTACACCAGCAAGGTCAAGAGTGAGGATTATTTTCAGGATCTCTGTTCCCAGTGTGGAAAACAGCCTGGGTAAGAGCTAATCTCCTTGGCCTTCTTTACTCTGTTTTCCTGATTCACCCTTGCACTTCAGTTGTTGGATTACAGAACTAAAGGCTGCTCAGTCATAACTTGGAGCTACTTCCTTGGATACCTTCAACTGGATCCGTAACTTGGCCCATAGAAGACCTGCTGCAAGTAGCAACCTCCCAGCTTTTGACTTCCTCCTCCTTACCACAGGAGTTGCATTCCAGCCTGGTTCTGGAATCACTGTGAATCTTTGTGAAAGGAAAAAAGCTAATGATAAGGAGGAACTCGAGTTTTGTTTCCAAACAGAATCCAGGGTGCTTTTCTTTTTTATGTGAAAATAGGAAAAAGGTTTTTGACAAATCTTCCCACCACACATTTCATGCAGTAGGAACTACCATAGGCCAAATAGACTCTCACTTGGCTCCGAGAAAACACAGATACTGGTAGTAAAATAATTTAGACTTTGTTTCAGTTTTCCTAGGGTTAAAGAAAACAGTAGTGTTTACCGAAATGTGTTTTCTTTTGCAACTCCAGGCTTAAGTGACCTAGCCCGGAGGAGAGCTGTGCTGCTGAGAGAGTGAGCTCAGGCTCCAGGGGAAGAGATGCTATGTGAAGAGCTTCCTCTCTCTTTCTTGAAGGTATTCTCTTAACTTTCTGTCTTTCACACTTCTACACCCTGGCAGAGAAAGTCATGAACAAGACCAGAGAAGGAAAGACGTCTGGGAAAGGCAATGCCTGGGGGTCCCTGCACTAAATACCAATGCTCATATTTGAAAATTTGATGTTCATTAATTTGATGTGCATTAATTGTTCAACACAACTTTGTTCCATCTTTTGCAATTTCCAGCACTGATCAATACCTGCTTACACCTCCTAATGAACCAACCCCATTCCCTCTCGGTCCTGCAGAGTAAAGGAACACACCCTTGGTGGTCCCTTTACTCAGAGACAAACTTACACTCTCATGTATAAGGCTCAGGTACCTTCACCTTCACAGGGAAAGAGCTCAAGACAGCAATGCAGAAAATAAAACTTTGTGACTTCCCATTATAATGTCCCTGCTTTGCCTTGGGAAGCACTGGCTTCTGCACAGAGGTGACACCAGGGTGCTGGCCAGGGTGGCCTCAGCTGCAGCGAGCCCTTAAATACATGTGCTTTGGGGTGACACCTATCCTGTTTTAGGCTGTTTAGTTACATCTACTTTTATGCAGCTCAGAGAAGGAGGAGATACAGATGGATTTATTTCACATTGGCGGCATCCTTTCTGCTCTCATTCTTGTAGCATTTTGCTGCAAATATAATCTCTAAAAATAGTCCCAGCCATGACTTGCATAAGGTCAGAGGAAGGCTGGGTACATTACACCGCAATAAAAACATGACTTTCACTTTGGAAAGTGAACAATACTTTCCACTGCAGAAGTAACTCTTGGGGAGAAATAATTGATTAAAAAAAACCCCTACATCAGAGGCATAGGCCTTATTCCTCTCCAAAACACAGAAAGGACTGATGGCAAAGTTTCTGGAGAGGAGCCTGCTTTCACATTGCTGTATGCTGAAATAAACCCCATCCAAATCATGGTAGACAAAGAAAATACATGCTTTGTTTATGAAAAGTGACCATATCACAGCATTCAGACGTAGAATCAGTCTTCCTCATTATTCAGGTATTTTTTAGTTTAGTTTACCTCATCTCTAACTTGTGTATGCTGTTCTTTTCAGATAAAAGATATCTATGCTTCTCTTCTCATTGTCAAATCTGTGAACATAGAGGACAGGAAGTAGGGACAGAGAGTTTTATTCTGATATTTATCAGGGCTTGAATGCTTCTTCTATTCTGACATGCCAATAATCAGGAGCTCTGCATTTTAATTGATAATTAGTTAGCTCTGTGGTTTAATTGATGGTATTATTGCAAGCACACAAACTACAAACTTTCAAAACACTCAGCAGAAAGTTTGCAAATTTTGCCTCAGTAGGTTTGATACATAACAGCCAGAGGCAGGTGACATACAGATATGTCAGGTGACAAAACATTTCTCCAAACATGTAAAAACTTCTCGATTCCCTGTAACTTGCAAAATTTCTCAAAGTCTGGGTCAGGAAACAAAAAAAACCGAACCAGAAATAATTACTTCAATCATGTTCAAGCTACTCTGTAAACAAAGAATGCCCATTACAGTCCACAGTCTGTCCACTTTGGTAAATCTTTATTTTTAGACCACCGTGACAGCAAATCAAGTAAGGTATAAAAATATACAGCTGCTATTTTAACTGCAGCTACATCTGTCTCTGGAGTTACTGTGTTCAGTGATAATAAGGTACAGTTTATAAACCAATTAAAATTTATTTTCAGGAGATATATATTTAATTAAGTTGCAGACAATGAGCCAAAATAATACAAGTGTTTTCTCATTTGGCACGTGCTACATGTGACTGATCATTTGACATATTAAGGTCATACATCGTACCTGAGCTTTTTGCACAGAATCAAGGGATACCTCCCAGTCTGAAGAAACATCAAAAAGGGCCACCAGAAACCCAGATATGGACCCTAAAGAGTGCCTCCAAGATGAAATTGCAAAAGGAACATAAAACAGTCTAAATTTTACAGCATGATAACAAGCTCCTAAAAAAATCTCATGGAAGTTCACACCCAAATGCTGGAGCCAAGAATGCTTAAGTTATATATAATGTTACAAAAGAAGGAATGCGAATACTTTTGGGGAAGTGTATAGGGCAGATAGGCAATGTTCTCTATTTCTTTTAATCCTTCTCACCTAGTATATAGTGTTTATCTCATCTTTATCATACTGAAATCTTGAGGGGAATACAGTTATTAATTTTCTTACAGTATAAAAATTTTCATTTCAGTATATTTACTATCTTAGATCTGATCATGTTCACAATAATTAATTTATCTTTGCAGTATTAGAGGTGCACTCGAGGTTGAAAAATACTATTGCTTCTATTTGGCAGATGTAGAATTAAAGTCTAGAAAGATGAAAATATATAGAATTAAATATAGTATTTTACACAAATATGTAAATATACACACCAAGCATAGAGATGCTCAGGTTCTGATGTTTCACTTGCAGTTGCATGCCTCCAGCACAAAAACCCTGGCAGAGCCAGCCGTAGAATCATATTTTCTAGGACACCAAGCAAGTCTTCTTAAAGTAGTGATTTTCTTTTCCTTTCATGCACTGCTCTTCCTCAATCACTGCTTACTTAACAACCTTGTCAAGAAATCAAGCTTGGGTCTCCTTTTGCTAAACAGACATTTTTATTTCTTAGAGCTGAGGAAAAAATCACTATGCCACTGGAAACCATACCGTACTGCATTTGTACATGAATCTTGGCAGCCCAAGATTTCTTGAGTCTTCTCCTTAGATACAAAATAAAAAGCAAATCCAAGAATGCCACCACCTAGAATCACAGGGACCTCTAAATAAGTCAAACTCCACACCTCAACACCCACAGCAGGGACGGTACAGCTTGAGTGACCCCCTTGGCATCGTCCTTCATGGCACTCCTGCTCTGCAGTTGTCATTTGGACTGATCTTGCACACACAAGTTGACAGCCAGGCTTCAAATGAGGCAGGCAGTGAGTATGGTACAGCTCAGGGTAGGTGGAAAGGGACAATTAAAGGTGTAGATGAAATCTTAATCAATAACGCTAATAGCATTCCAGTGAGCATGAGCAAGACCTACTTTTGAGGTAACCTTGAACAAGTTCACATGGATTTTATAGGGGCACTTTAATTCCAGGGCAATCCTGGTGAACTTCAGATCCTTAGTATAAGATGTGAGGAGGGGTAAGATTTTCTGTGAAACAACTGACTTGTTGGATAAGCCCAACAACAGAAGGATGAAGCTGTTACAATTAGGGAGCTACTGCCTGTATTTTCTACCTGGAGATCATCTGGATGAGGCTGTGGTGTTTCATGGCAATAACCACTATTTCAGAGTTACTGAACAGGCTGGAATTGCTTTATACTGAAAAAAATAGGCTTTAAAATGTCAGGAATGAAGTAAACCCACAGTATAGTGCATCAGTTGGGCAAAGACTTCAATCCATGCTCCTTGCTTTTCTGCCGGAGAATGCCTGTTGCTCAGGTTCTTACAGCAGCACATCAGCTTCTCCTCAGCTCCCTACACCTGACATGCAGATCAAGAGCAGCTGTTGCACCACCAGGCCTCCCCTTTGCCTGGAAAATCTGTGCTGCACACAGGCAGCAAAGTGGCACCAACATTTGCTAGTGCAATTTCTGACTGGTGAAATGCATTAGAGCTGTTACAGGAGGAGCAGGGAGACTTCAGAGTAGTGAGGCACAGGTGACGCAGGGCACTGCTGGTGGGAAACCCATACTGCATTCCCCACTAAAAGACCTGGACCAGCAATGTTTCTTGCTCCTCCCTACCTGGTGCAATCTAGCCATAGCTCACATGAGAGAAAGCCACCCAAAAATTCCAGGTGCTGAAATGGTCCCCTGGGCTGGTAGCATTGTGCAGAGTAGCCCAGCATCAGCATCTTGTGCTGACCATGTTGGGGAGTCATGTGAGAGACAGGCAGAACAGCAGGCTGTGACATGGAGCTGCTCTGCTGCTCCTCAGACATGTCAGGGGTCCCTGTGCTGGCCTTGGTAGAGACACAGTCAAGCAAACTTTCACTTTGCATTGGTAACTAGGAAATGGGTTTGGTCTTGGTTTGAGTTCAACAAGTGCTTTAAAATAATAGATTCAATTTTGTTGCAGTTTGAGAAGAAAAAAAAGGGGGTGGGCAATGGTCCAAACCATGTTTTTTTCTCTTTGGGCTCAGGTTCTGTGTTATGCTCTGGTAACAATCTCACTAACATACTTTTCTGAAAGATGCCCAGCGTAAAGAATCTCAGAGCTATTGGTTAAGATCTAAATCATAAAACAAAAGAGATTAATGAATAAAAATTGCTGAGCAGTCACAAGACTAAATGGTAGAGTAGTACCTTTAACTCTTGTAATTCTTACTTCATCATTCATTCAGTCTAGATCGCCAACATAAATTTAGCAGTCTCAATCTACAACTCATTTGATTTTAAGTCTAAGCACTTCTGCTATGAGATTGCTCTTGCCTCTCCTCTGACCCTTACTGTATCTCCTTGTCTTCTCTGAGGTTCCTGAAAACAACAGAAATTAAATTTTTGATTTATCATCTGACCTGCTGCTGAAGCTCCCATCTTACAATCAGCATCTTAGTTTTTAAAAATCCTGCATATAATGCTGCAAACTACAGCTAATTCACTGAATACATTATGGAGGAGTTTTTTTAGAGTAGTATGTCACAGAAGTGCTCACAGTTACCAGCTGCCTCTGTTTTAGAGTGTCATTTAAGACATCTCATGATTATTCTGTTTCATCTTAATTACTAAGGCTGTTTTGAAGATGTCTTGATTTTTATAGCTCGCTACAGTAACCATTACATTGCATAAGGTTTGTTCAAAAAAGACTCCAACTCTATTCACAAAGCCTTACCTTGATCATAGAGTCCCTGTGCACGTACCAAACACTTCTCTCCTGGTTATGCCCAGCTGGGCTGAAGTGAGGTGGGTGAGGGAGAACTGCAAGCAAAGAAAGAGAAGAAAACAGAAGGACACGGAGCAAGCCCAGGCAGAAACATCAAGTAGTTTTGGGATGTTAAAAATAAAACCTGTGCATGTGACCATGTAGCTCAGCTTACAGAGCTGTCTCTTCCACTGTATTTGTTAACACTGTCACTCCTGGAGTGATATTTCACAGACAAGTGGAGAGGCGGAACCAATAATACTTCATGCCCCTGCATGAGAGAAAAAGATCAAACCCCTTCCCCAGCCCTGTATCAGCTCCTGGCTGCTCTCTGATGGAGGTTTGCCCCTTACAACTTAACCCGCCTTGGTGCCCACACCAGTTTGTGGTTTCTGCAGTTGGAATTGTCACCCAGTTCCCATTGTCACCAGACGCAGCAGCTGGCACAGACAGCAATGGTGGGTTTCTGATCTGTCCAGGCAGGGGGGACAAAGAGAGTGGGAATGGCCCTGACTTGAGCAGCTGGGCAGATGTGCCTGCCTCCTCCTGGGGACCCCCAAGAGACTCCCAAGCTTCAATCCCTCCACTGCACAGTGAAAAGGTCCCACCAGCCACCAAGAGTAAGCCTGAGGGTACAGCTCCCAGCACCACCCTTCCTCAGCCAAACCTGGGGAAGCAAAGGAACAAAGGAGAGCACTCATGTTTTACTACAGGCATGGACCCATTAAAGCATTTCATGGTGACTTCCATGGTGAGCATTTCATACTGATGGGGAGTATGGACAGGTCCTCCACACCAGTGAAGTTCAGGGCTGCAGATGGGGCAGGTGCTGCTTCTTCCTGGTGAGTGCTCACCCCATCTGGCTGCAGACATCCCTTGTGACCCTGCTGCTGTACACAGGCACCTCTCACCACCTCAGAAACACAGAACAACCCTTTTGGATGTAGTGGCTTTGAGATCCTAAGTCATGATTAACTTGTTACCTTGCCTTATCTTTCTCTTTTCCTATCTGTGAGTCCCCAGTGACTCTCACGGCTTGAAACAGTGCAGGCAACTGTTTTCATTTTTAGGGCTGAACAAAATGTCAGTGGGTGACAACCAAGGCTTGCTGGTGCCAATCGCAATTTAGTAGAGCTAAATATGGTAAGCAGTCTGGCTGTGTGGCCTTTTTTAGAAAGGGCTGTATCATCGTGATACCATTTTCTGGCATCCCATTGCACTGGGGAAAACAAGAGCCAGGGGTAATATGCTTAAACTCGAATTTAACCCAATCACAGCATGATGGCTGATCTGTTTACTCTGTCCACTTCTACTCTTCATCCCCCCGCTCAGGGTCATTTGTCAGCCTTCAATGTTGTCGTCATCTCTTGAGGCTGTGTTTAAAAACATGCTGAGGGCGTGCCTCACTTTTGCATGAAGAGAAGTTCTTCTCAAAATTGTGTACTACTGGTTTAAGAGTAAATTCCTTCCAGCTGAATTAACTCAGATTACAAAAACACTCAGGGCTCCAGAAGTTGCTGTCAGAAATGAAGCTACTTTCTGTCTCAATTTTACCAGCACCTGAAGTCAGCCTGGTCTCAGATCCCTGTGCTTTCAGACAGTTTGAACTCCGGTGGTGGTTTTTGCTGTTTCCATGCTTTGCTCCGTGACCACACAGACCCAGAGAGCCTGGACCTGCCTCCCTCTCTGTCTGGTACACTGCCTCACACCCTCACTCCACACAAGGCCCCAAGTTTTGCAAATCCTTGACTGCAGGTGATGACTGTGATCCAAAAAGCTGTCATCTGTGGTGGCTGTTAAGGGCAGGTTATCACAAAACATGCAGAATGAACGTAGGTCACCATGCCTGAAAATATGTACTTGGTGGGGAGAAGGGAGCAGAAGAGCAGAGAGACAGGAAACAGGAATTCATCCTTGTACCTGCATTGCATTAGCTCAGCTGCACCTGAAACCAGACTTTTATCAAAACCAGGAGAACCTGGAGATCTCTGCTGCCACCCATAACTGTGCTAATTTGGTTCAAGGTATATCAGGAATGCCAACCAATACTGTAACCAGACCTCCTGGTGCATTACAGATGTGCTTAGGTAGGGTGCAAGAAATGTGAAATCCCCGAAAGAAAAGCGGAACTATTGCTTTTTTTTTGGTGCCAATGCTCTGGGAGAAAGCTATTGCCTGTCTGCTTTAATCTATCTTATCTCAATTCTATGGGTAGAAATGCCATGCTTCTATATGAAGCCCTATGAAACATACCAGTGTATATATGTACACAAATATATGTATCTACTGATGTGGCAAAATTGACTGAGGTCTGGTAGCCTGAGAGAGGTGAGGCTGCTGCAGCCCCATGCCCGTGTCCAAGCAATAGCCAGGCTGAGTTTGTATTTCCAATAGGCACATGCACAAATTCACATATACACCAAGTAAGCAAATACACATGGACACAGACTGCACATCCATGCACACAGAGCACTCCCACACAGCACTGGCAGCCTCATCCCACCCCCTGCTCCAGCTGAGCAGGATGCAGGAGCACTAGTGAGCATCTGTGTATATATGTGTATTTATAGAAGTTTTCACACACGTGTACAGTGTGTCTCCTTCCAGCAGCTGGGCTCAGGCACTGCCCAGTAGCTGCCCCTCGATCCCAACCTCTCCAGCCTCCCAGTAACCCCCCTCCACCAACTCCCTGTGGTCCTCTGGCCACAAGTTCCTCACCCAGGGCAAAGTGGGAAAGTTTAATGAGAAGACAGGACAGGCTGCAGTGATCAGGCGCAGAACATGGACAAACCATCACAAACCATTCACATGTGACTGGCCCTTTTTATTCCTGTATCCCACATTTGTTTCCCTATAAATCACCTAGATCCCTCCCTTTGGTTCCTGCTCTAAACACTCCCTGATGAGTCCCGTGCAATTCCCCAATGCTCTTCCCCTGCATCCCGTCCTGTGTCCCACACCCCTGAATTCAGTGACACCCCCAGTCCTACAGGTGCTCTGGGGCTGAGGCTCCCCTGGGAGGGGGCTGGACAGGGTGTTCCTTTCTCTGAGTCCTTAATTTGGGTTCCCACCTGCCATTGTGCCTCTGTGCCCCTGGAAATGGGCCTTTAGTGGGCTGATGGCTCCTGGGATGGGCCTGGAAGCAGCCTGGCAGGTGCTGCTTGGGCTCCCCCTCCTGCCATCGTCGCCCTGTGCTCCTCTATGGGTGTGCGGGCCCACTTGCGCCACACAACCTAAAGTACGTGTCTGTCACATGATACACCGTGGCTGACCAGCAGCTGTGGTGGCTTTTCGTGCTGACTCTCCGGTCAGCGGCCGCCGCTGTGTCTGTGGATGCCGCGGGATCGCCCGTGGCACAGCGAAATGGCTCCGCTGTGAGCCGCACCCGCAGTGACGCGGTCTGCGGTGACACCGAGGCCACCGCTACGGGACCTGCATTAATTAAAGTGGAAATACCAGCCCGGTGCGCTATCCTGGGCTGTACCAGCCCCGGGAGCATTCCTGCCCCTTTCACCGCCTCCCGGCACGAAGCTCCCTGGCGGCGGCGCTGGCGGGCGGCACGCTGGGGCCTAACATCGCCGTGACATTAGCGGCTGCTGCGCCATCGCCAATACCGCCTCCGCGTCCCGGCACACGACCCCACCCCGCGTCGACCACCACCGCCTCTCAGGCGGGGAAGGGACGCGGTACCTCCTCCCCACTCCCCAGACGCTCCCGGGCGCGGCTGTGCCGCCCGTCGCACTACAACTCCCGGCATGGCCGTGGCGGGAGAGGCGCACCACCGCCAGCGCGGGGGCGCGCGCTGCTTACCGGGAGTCGTAGTCTTTCCCTCGAGGCCGCGCCGTCCTGAGGAGGGCGCAGCCGCCGTCGGCCTCTCTCGCCGGAAGGGCTCTTCCTCCCAGAGGGCGCCGCGGCGCGCCGCGCGCGTGCGCAGTGCCGCCGCCAGCCAGCGCCGGGCAGGCAGGGAGGGAAGGAGGGAGGCAGGGAGGGAGCGGCGCTCGCGCGCCTCGGGCCCGAGAGGAGACAGCGCGGCCCCGCGCCGGGCCGGCAGCAGGTACGGGGGCCGGGGGGGAGCCCCGTTGCCTCGGCACCGGCGAAGCGGGGGTAACGGTAGCCGGGCGGTGCGCGGGGCCGCGTCCCCGTGGGAGGAGGGACCGGGTGGGGATCGGCTGCCGACGGCTCGGGTTGTGGAGGGGGGGAGGGGAGGCCCGGGCCGGGGGTGCCGCGCGCAGCGGGAGCCCCCTCACGAACTCCCGGCCCGCGCCCGCGCGCGCGCAACAGGCGCGCGGGGGCCGCGCGCGGGGCGGGGCGGGGCCGGGGCCGGCGCGGCGGGAGCGGCGCGCGCGTGGGCCGGGATCGGGACCGGGACCGGCACCTCGCGGGGGAACCGGGGAGAGACGGGCCGGTCCTGCCCTGCTCAGGGAGAGGCTCCTCGTCGCTGGAGGGAGTCCCTTGGCTTGTGCCGGTGGCGGGGCCGCGCTCCGGCTTTGGAAGTCGCGGGGATTGACTGCGCGGAGTCGGACAACTCCGTGGCGCGGGGACGGGCTGTCCTGGTGCTGCTGCTCCCGCGCCGGGACGGCGTGCGGGCAGAGGCAGGGCCTCAACTGGACGAGAGGACATAGTCGTAAGCTGCGCCAGGGGAGGTTTAGCTTGGACATCAGGAGGAATTTCTTCACGAGAAGGGTGGTTAAGCATTGTAATGGGCTGCCCAAGAAGATGATGGAGTCACCGTCCCTGGAGGTGTTTGAAGAAAGACTGGACGTGGCACTCATTGCCATGGTTTATTTGACATGGTGGTGTTGGGTCATAGGTTGGACTCGGTGATCTGAGAGGTCTTTTCGAACCTCATTGAGTTTGTGGGGGGGCGGGGGGAAGGGAAACTCTCTCCCGGATCTTCCAAGCTTGTACTTTTTAAAAATTTTTTTCCCTAGTGATGCTAGTTGATCTTAAAAAAGCTCTGCCTTCTGTCTGCAAACATCACCTCGTAGCCTCGCATTATCTCACTTACAACGTTATTTTTTTGACTGCCTATGTACGATGAAAGGTTTGCACTTGGTAGCCGTTTCCGGTTGTCCTGTTCTAGAGACTTTATATGCAACAGAAACTCGTCCCATTCATAGTCTCTAAATCTGTGTTGCCCGTAGCGCGGTCCATGTAACAATGATTTTAAGCTTTGCCTCTTGAGGGCGTTTCATGAAAATGAAACTCCGGGCTGAAAAGATACGTCATGAGCTGTGAAAATACCGGGCTGCTGTTTCTGCAGAATTCCCAAATGGTGCTGAATGGTTGTGTTTAATGGTCCCTTTATCCTTTATTCAAGCTACTGTTCCTCTGGATTTTTTTGTTTGCTGGCGTATTTTCTGCTCTGACTGCTTGATGTTAATGAAAGACTTAACAAGATTGGGATATGTCTATGAGCTCTCAGGAAATGGGATTGCAACTTTATCCTTTGAAGCTATTTATTTTAAAGCTATTTTGTATATACCACTGGCAATTTGTAGTTAGAACAGAATAGTTAATGGAGCACTGTTTAAATTAATAGGTTGTATCAAGCTAATCTTTTGTGTATTTGGCCTTGTTTTTATTGTAACTTCATTGTGTTCTCCCTTCAGTGTTACTGCCTGCATTGACACGTGAACTAGCTCGTTCAAAACAAGTTTTGAAGTTTCTACTTGAACTGTGGTTGCACCTTTTAATTACCCTTTAGACATACCCATAGGCACAGGGAAAATGAATCGTAGCTTGAGGCATGGTAGCTTAAGATGGCATGTAAGGTAGAGGTTTTTCTCAGCATGACTTTCCTTGTCACAGTCTTTCAAACAGATTCAGTGATGCTTCAGTTCTGAGAGATGTGCCTGTTTTGGGGGCTTGGCGTCCCCCTACTGCCCCCCAACTTCAAAACAGAGTCTTTGTTACATCCCATCTCTCATTCTGACACTGTACCGGGGTGTTCACCTTTTGCTGTCAGTGTGCCATGTGTTGATTTTTTCTGATGGTATGTTCTCTGTGTTGATGACTTCAGAGCTGGCATGCTCATGAGATCCTGTATATTCAGCTGTGTGCTGGCTCCTGGAGAAGTCCCAATTTAGTCCATTTAGAAAGGGAAAGGCAGCAACAGCCCATGTCAGCAGCACTGGCCCAAGTCACCACGAGAGCTAAAAAGTCCTACAGTCAGTTGTAGCAGTTTCTGAAAGGTTCTTTATAGAAACTTCTAAGTGTAAATGTTTATTTAAGCAGGTTGTTTGATAGTCTTATTCCAACTTCAGTGTTTCTATACAGTGCTCTTTTCTTTCTCTTTCTTTCTTTCTTTCTTTCTTTCTCTCTTTCTCTCTTTCTCTCTTTCTCTCTTTCTCTCTTTCTCTCTTTCTCTCTTTCTCTCTTTCTCTCTTTCTCTCTTTCTCTCTTTCTCTCTTTCTCTCTTTCTCTCTTTCTCTCTTTCTCTCTTTCTCTCTTTCTCTCTTTCTCTCTTTCTCTCTCTCTTTCTCTCTCTCTTTCTCTCTCTCTTTCTCTCTTTCTCTCTCTCTCTCTTTCTCTCTCTCTCTTTCTCTCTCTTTCTCTCTCTCTTTCTCTCTTTCTTTCTCTCTTTCTCTCTTTCTCTCTTTCTCTCTTTCTCTCTTTCTCTCTTTCTCTCTTTCTCTCTTTCTCTCTTTCTCTCTTTCTCTCTTTCTCTCTTTCTCTCTTTCTCTCTTTCTCTCTTTCTCTCTTTCTCTCTTTCTCTCTTTCTCTCTTTCTCTCTTTCTCTCTTTCTTTCTCTCTTTCTCTCTTTCTTTCTCTCTTTCTTTCTTTCTCTCTTTCTTTCCTCCCCTTCTCTTGATTAAGTTAACGTGAACAGAATGGTACATTTTGTTTTACAGTCCTGTTTCTGCAGGCTTGCTTTAAAATCTGTTTGTCCCTCCACAAGGTTGTGGAATTTGTCTTCTGAAGTGTTCTTGAGGGGGCTTAACTTGTATCTTTAAGAACACAAAAGAAAAGTGTACCTTTAAAGGCAACTAAACAAGTTCTTAAGTTGGAAAATGTAACTTTTGTGGCAAGAGGTTAATGGATGTCAAACAGTGCCCCCCGCCCCCCAAAAACTGAAATCAAGTTTTTCCAAAATAGCATATAGCAGATAAAAAAAAGAGTGATGTGATTTAGGGCTAGGGGCTTTAATGTAAATTTGAAACATGAGAGAAATAGAAGAGCAGCAGTGAATAGCTAAATCTATTGTATTTGTTTAAATATTTCTGAAGGCCAAAGGGAATAGTGAGCAAGGCTAGTAGGCTGTGAGCAAGTCAAGAAAAAGACATTAAAGGAATTACACACTTGATGAAGTATTCTGAGTGGCTGAAATATGTGCACAGGAGGTTCTGGAGTGATGTAATGGACAAACAAGTTAGAAAGACCAGACCACCTTTTTTTCAGAGAACAAGTGGAAGCTGAACTGATAGAAAAGTTATTCAGCTTCATACTAAGGGACTAAAGCATAATGGATGCACTTGTTTAAATAATATAATAGTACAGATTTAAAAATGGTGATGTAAATTGCAGAGAAAAGAGGCAGCATTATGATAGCAAGTCAGCTGTTTTCCTACTCTGAAGAAAAAAAAATCTTGTCTGTTACGGTTTTTAAAGTCTGTTAAGCAAGTAAGTGGATTAAACTGCTCAATGTTATTTCCAAGAATGAATGTGGAGTTTTCAAGATACAAAATGCCCACAGTAGAATGCAAGGCCTGTAGAAATATCAGTATTTTAAAATTATTGTATACAAGGTGAAGGGACTTGGGAAAAACAGAAAAGGTAATTTTAAACTAAACACTCAGTGAAAACCTCTACTGAATATAAAATCTGTAGACCAGTAGGAGTGGAAATTATATTATTCCACCTCCTGAATATCTTGAACTGCGTTTAATATTGTGCAGACTTAATAATTCATTTTGAGGATAAAAAGTGGAGGTAGTCTAAGACAGGTGACAGTAAATTTCCTTTCACCAGAACTGATTTATAAAGGATGTTAGTAGCAGGAGGGTGTGAAAAAGTGCTAGAAAGTAATGGTAGACTGGACATCACAGGGTCAGTTCTGCTGGTCTGTTCGTGTTAGACAGGAGTAAATGGAGTTCAGTGACAGAAGAAATTTGGTTTGGAGTAATGTGAATACTTTCTTGAAACATAATTATTGCTTAGTGTCGTGAGGAGACAGAAGCTGAAATGCATTGGAACTGAAAGAAATATGACTGTTCCTCGATGTGTGTGGAGAGTAGTGGACTCTCAGCTTTCAGAGTGTGACATAAGATTTAGCCAGTCACCTGCTGCTGACAGCTTCCTTGTGATTCACAGTACTTATTTTCTCTTTTTTCTGTTTTTGTTTGGTAGTTCACAGTGTGTATCAGGCTCAGAAGGAGGATTCATATGTTCTGTGAGAAACCAACAGGTTTGACACACACAGACCTTTATTTTATTCTGTATAAAGTTGAGGTTACATGTAAGTGATGTGCTGATTCTAAAACCATGAAATAAATACCCTGTGGCTAAACATCCTGCATGTATCTCCAAACAAGGCATTGTAAGCCTACCAAATTTAGTGCTAAGGTTATACTTGAAAGCAAATTCACCAGCTGAATTATGAAAATGTCATTTTGGCAAACAAGCCACCTATTAGTGGATCACAAACTATAAGTATCTATAAGTAAAGTCAGATAATGTTGTGATTAACATTAGGTTGTTGTGGTTTTTGTCTGAAGTAGGGTGAGATTGCCTCTTAAAAGACACAGGGATTTCGTGTAGAGCTTCCACATGATCCTTTCTTCAACTGCCTACATGTTCTTGTTCTACCTTTTTTTGCATTGATAACTGATCAGAAAAGAGGTGTCTCTGTGAATGTGCTGTTTGTTGTATTCAGGAGGTTTTGGTAGGAGGGGTATTAGGTGTAAATGGGATGAGGGAGGCAGAAGGAACGTAACCAAGCTTTGAAGTGCCTCTGGGTTTTGGCTTGATATGGCTGATACCTCAGTGTTGTGTGACTCTTTCATTGCTGATGTCCAAAGCTAGGATGAAATCAGTAGAATTTTGACTTACTGTTATTTTGTGGGTTTGCACATATATCTTCCATAGTGCTGAGTCACAGCAAATAATACAATTGTTGCAGGCAGATCTGTCATCATGGGAAGCATGAGGTAGCTTTAGTTTCAGTTTAGTTTTTGATATTCCCAACCCCAAACAAAAGCTTCTTGAAACCACAAAGTCAACTTAATTAATAATTCAGTGTATTTTTAACCTAATTTGTTTTAAAGTGTCAGAGATTTCTCCTTTTCATGATATGAAATTCTAAAAGGTGCATTCTTGTTCACTCATAAAGAATATTTAGGGCATGTTAGGATTTTAGAAATGTTAGGGTGATCTTTTTTTTCTGACAGATGACTGTCAAATGTGGTTTTTCAAACAGTCTCTTTTTTAGATATGACCTTACAGAAAATACATTGTTCGCCAGCTGTTGGCATTCTGTAAGTGCAGGGAGGATGTGCTGTAATCTTAATCAAAATACAAATGTATCTCCTCTTTAAAATTCCTTTCACACACAGAAATAATCACTTCTGTTGTTTCATGTGGATGGGCACATTAATGTGAGGGTTTTTTTTAATGTCAGTGTAATCCTGTGTACTGAAAAGTTTAATTCCCCATCACTTGCTGCTTTCTTTTATGACTTGTGGGAACTTTTTGGTTTCAGGTTGATTGTGGACTGTGGGGTTATAGAAATGAGGGTGAGGGTTTTTTATTTTAAACAGATTTTTTACACTGCAGTGTCTTTGAATGCAGTAAAGGAATTTTGTGTTTTCAACTCTGGTCAGAAAGTTTCAGTTAACTAATGTGAAGATGTTTTCATTTTAAATTGACCTGGCTTTGACAGTCAGTTTTTTTGCCCTCTTGCTCAAGTTAAAAGCTTTCTGGAACTTTGAAAGCTGTATCTGCTGCCTTGTTAAGTCGAGATGGACCTTTAAAAAATGGAACTCAAAACATCTTGTAAATATCTTCGCGGTAGTAAATGTATAGTGAAGTGCTAGATACACTGTGTATAATCTTTTATTGTGGGGTGGGTGTGTCCCCTTGCTAAAACTGTTTTCCAATAAACCTTGTAAATGCATTGCTTCTTAATCTGTTCAGCAGTGTTTCTTCAAAAAAGAGCAAAAAAAAAAAAAGCACACAATCCTCAAACTTTTAAAAATTAAGTGTACAGCTGTGTGGCTGTCAGTGGGTCCTACTAATAGTACAGGCTGATGTGCCAGATCAGTTTCTGAGACAGCACCAAGTGTCAGGTAGTTCTGTTTTTGTTAGTGGTTGGTTTTTTTTTCTGCAGCCAGAAATATACTGCCTTGATTTTTTTTTTTTTTTTTATTTTTTTTTTTTATTTTTTTTTTTTTTTTTTTTTTTTTTTTTTTTTTTTTTTTTTTTTTTTTTTTTTTAGTATAAAGAATATCAGGAGCCTGGCAAGCTGGTGTTGGCATGATTTTAAGTACATCTCGTAAAAAATAGGTACTTTTTTTGTAAGGACCTTGTAAGATCTTTTGGAAGATCTTTCTGAATGTTACCTGGAGATATAATCAATTTACCCTTCAAGATCAGTAATTTTGCAGAAATACCTTTGATATGGTAGTTGTTTATTTTTACTTTAGCCACCTTTTCAGCCCTTTTTTTTGTTTGTGGATGAGAAAGTCAAGGTGAGGTGCTGAAATGTGACATCCCTGCAAATTTGACGTAGATGTCTCAACATTGTTCAGATAGCACTCAGGATATTTTTCCCTTTTTTTTTTCTTTTGAGCAACAGTCAATGTTAAAGTTTGTAATTTGTCTATAATATCACGTACCATGTTGTGCAATGTTGTTTGTCTTTTAGGTCTTGTATTAATTATTTTCAGTTTTAAGATTATTATTATTTTTAAAGAAGAAGCAGTCCAACTTGCCAAGTGGTCTAGAGCTAGAACATGCCAAATGAGCTATAGATTAGGTAGGTTAGTACTTGTTTTGCTATTTCACAGAGTTATAAAAGTGCTAAAATAGAAACAATTGTGAATTAAGGCTTACCACTAGGCAGGGAAAAACCCTAAGAGGAGTAGGAAGCCTGCAAAATAAAGCAGATTTGAAAGACATGGAGATGGGCAGCAGTTCCATGAAGAAATCCACTTCTTAATACCAGTTTTTGACAGAAAGTCCCTTAAAGTCTGAACCCTGTTTCAAGACTATGCATTCTATTCATGTTTGGCTACAATTCTTATGTTACATTTGAAGCTCCTTTAATCTTCTGGTCTTTTGGATAGCAGAGGATGGTGGTTCTTTTCTTCTCCATTGTTCTTATACGCTGGTTGCCCTAGGAGTGTGGATCCCTGCTGTTCGGCTGTTGCAGCTTTCATAAACCACAGAAAATGAAATTCACAGGATTGCTTTGTTTCCTTGTTATTGCTAGGGTTTGATACATCATCAGCAAAACTTACTTTACTGGTCTTTACAAATACTGTGCTAATTTTATAGTGCCTGTGAGATGTGTTTCCCAATCCCATTTTACAGCTAGAGGAAGGTAAGCAGAGGTTTTGGAGATTGGCTCTGCTTTGCTTGAACAATAGCTTTTTGTAGTTGAGATGATTAAATATCCTTTCCTGTAGATGTCCTGAGCTTTACAAGAGTCTGAAGACAGAGAGAAAGTAACACCCCTGTTCCTCAGATGATATGGGTGTTTCTACTGGTGAGCATTCCCATAGACCCCTATAAGCCAGAATGGTTTGTCAAATAATTTTGCAAAAGAAGTAGATACAACCTCATCAAAGTGTTTATCTGGCTGAGCTGGTTTTTGAAACAACATGAGACGGTAGTGAAGAGAGAAGTCTGTCTGTTGATTTCCTTTATTTTCGTTTTTCTCTCAGATAACACTGTCAACGGATAACACTTGGTGGATGTGTTTTCATCTCTGTAGGATGAAGCCAAATGTAGGATTTTGCTCCAGAAGTTTTTCCAGGGAAATAGCATTAATCCCAGGTGATATTTTTGTCATTCTATGCCCTGTATTATTCATGGTTTTATTATGAAGGGCTTTTGTTGTCTGTCCTCTCCTAGAAAGCTGACCATTTACTTCCATGAGGTTTAAATACTTCCATTAGCATCCTGACTTGTTGCCTTTGAATTACCAAAAAGCAAATTAGAAGGACTTTCCAAGATCTACACTTTGTAGGGAGAAAAACCAAACACATTTGTGGCCAAAACATTGATTTTTTTGAGTGTGCATGTTGATGAGAGCAATGAATGACCAAGTGCTGCTTTCAGGTTAGCTGTTTAAATTGGATAGGTTTCCTAGTCTCATACTGAAGAATGTCAGAAGGTGATGTATCCTGTAATCAGAGCTCAGGAATTGCTCAAACATCTGTCCAGGCTGTGCTGTAGATATTTGGCTTGATGTCAAGAAATGTGATTGTGAGGAAACTTCTTCGCTAGGACATCTAGAATTTCACAGCAGAGCCAGTAAACAAACTAAAATGTCCTTGGAAGTAAAGGTTTTGTGCATTTCTTCCCTTGAATAATTTCATCTTCTCTCACTGCTTGGACTTCTGTCTTGACAGTGCCATTTCTAACACGAGTTGGCCTTTCAGGGCTGACAGTGCCTCCTGTATCTTTTCCGTGTCTCTGGCAGCAATCTAAAGGAGAGACAGCAGTTTGACAGCGCAGCAGAGCTCCCAAGTCTGCCTCCAGTGAATCCTTTCTTTCTGACAACTGCCTCAGCTAGGAAATGGACTCTCATAGTGTGACAAATCATGGATATTTTGATAGTTTTTTATCACATTGTTTCTCTTCAAACTCCTTTTCTGCCTTGATTTTCTGCCTTAATTTTACTTCCCCTTCTGACCTATTCCCATTGTGAGATAGAATGTTGTGTATAGATCTGCACTTCTGAAATATGTATATTTTTCTTATTCTTGCCCCTGTTTCTGAAGAAGGAAAGTCTGTCTCTTAACAGTCTTTAATATCAGGCATGTGTTCAGTAATTTTATTTTCATTATGTATACATGGTACATATATGCTCTTGCGTGTGTAAAAAAATACGGAATTATATATATACACACACACACACATAGATATAATTATGCGGCTCTTCATTTGTAAGGGCATTATTTTTACATCTCGGTACCTCTGACGTGTGGAATATCCAGGAGTATTAGTCACATGGTATTCCTTCTGGCAAAGCCCTTAAGTCTAGTGACAGTGATAGCTGATTTAAGAAGGCAGGGAGTTCATTTTTGTTCCTATCTAGATGATTGCTTGGGACAAGGTAGGTCATGGCAGTAAGTGAATCTGTATTTCCCAGTGCTTCAGAGTTTCTTTGACTTGATGAGCAAGGAGAAATGCAGTACTTCTTATTTCCCCTAGAAATGTGTGCTTAGAACACATCCGCATTTGGTAGGGTTCTTGTCTTAATCAGCAAAAAAATTTGGGATTGTGTTTTCCTTATGGAAATGCAGACATTTAGGAATAGTGGGATTAATTTTACTAAAATTTGTTTTTATGGCAGACAAACTAAGAAGGAGAAAGTGTCATATGGGGTTTGAGTGGTGTTGCACAAATGCCCAGGAAATACACAATGAAAATTCCTTACCAGGTCTCCAGAGGTTTTTATCTGTAGCCAGGAGTATCAAAAATGTGGACAATACTGTGCTATCTTTAGGAAAGAAAAGATGGGTAGAACATTTCCATGACAACCACCACAGATTTTCTCCAGAAGTAGCGTTAATTTTGACAATGCAGAGAAGATCCAGGATTTGCTGTTTGCTGCATGGGTGAACTTAAAGTGACCATTGAAAGATTTTCAGTTAAGTCACACCAAAGCTGCTGAAGATCTGTGAGACAATTTGAAGTTGTTTCGTTTTTGTGGTTTAGTCTGGGGAAAAAGCTACATCCTCAAAAATGGAGGAGGAGATTTGTAGCAAACAATCCTTGGATGACTGTAACAACTAACATAGAGTTGTTATATTTTTAGTCCTAAAAAACCATTGTGTGCTCACACATTTGAATAGGTCCAAAGATGCTGGCAGTATGTGTGGGCTGGGTGGAATCCTTGATGTACTCGTTGAATTTTTCACCCGTAGTCAGGAAACCAGTAAAAGAATGGTAAAGAAAGAATTGATTTTAAGATACAATCAGGGTGTAAGAACTACTTTTAGAAAAATAACTATGGGTTTAACAGTTATGCAGGTTAGACAGGTGTATAAAATAGGTATGTGGCTTTGTGCTGGGGTTTTGTTTATTTACTACCAGTGACAGTCTACTAGAAAATAAATTATTGAACCCATCGCTAGTTGAATTGGTAACTTCTCAGTGATGGAGTTTAATCTTTTCACCTTTAATGAGAGAAACTCTTCCCAGTCATTTGGTGGTAGGTGTTTGTACACCCAGGTAAAAGACAATATACTATTTTGAAAGGGTTTTAAGTGTACAGTTTACTCATGAACTAGAGGAAGGGGTTAGTCAGCAAAGTGAGCTGTCTTGAAAGTCAGAAATGAGCGTAGCCAAAACTTGCAGCTACAGCTTGTAGTGGGTGTAAGAAAGAGAATTCTTGTGAAGCTGTTGGGTAGAGGGGTGCGGTAAAGTCAGAGAAAGAATTCAAGTAAATCCTGTACCTGTGTTTTCAATAAGTGAAACAATGGCATAAGGTACAACAGCAGGATCTAAGAGAGCTCTGAAAGGAAAATGGAAATTACTACCTTAAAGACAGAAGCAAAATTAATTGAAAGTCAATATGCAAGTTGGGAGATGGGGGGGAAACTAGTTTAATAAGTATGGTAAGGAAGAATACACTTAAGGAAAGTTACTAATAATGAAGTTGGTAGTGTCATTGATGTTTAGAAACATTGGAACATTATATGGAGAGGCTACATAATAGAAGTTAGATGAAATTCAGTGTTAAGGAATGAAGATGTTCCTTGTCAAGAATTCAATTAAATTAGGAACTTGTAGGTATTGAAAGTAAAGGTGTGAAATGACCACAGGAGTTTATCAAAGGAGTTATCAAAGTCCTGAAATCCCAAATAAAGGCAAATACAGTCTTATGAGTTGGAGAAGACAGACTTCAGACAAAAATGGAGAATTGTTAATGACATTATGGAAGGCCTGAGATGTTATCTGGGCTGTAGTGTATGCCTGTGTTTGTTCATGGTCAGGGGCAGAATGACCAGAGTGTCTGCAAAGCTGTTTTCCTGTTAGGAATGTCCTTCTAGCTCATGGTTGTCCACCTGGTGTTTGAGTTCAACTTGCTTATACTGAAATATATAAAATACTTTGTTCAAAATATTTTAGGGATGAAAGAAATTTTGAGTATTTTTTGACTGAACTTCTTTTTCAGTTAAAATCCCAGGCTTTTTCGAATAGTGTGTGTGTTTAATATAGGTAGAAGTCACTTAAACTAAAAATGTGAAGAACATAAAATTGCCAAGCATATTATAAGAAACACTAACACTTGAAGCTCAAACATGTAAACACAGGAAGAAATGGGTCTCAAAGCTGTTAAGAAATAGGGAACTTCTGGTGCTCTGAGATTTATCTTTTTGTGGTACCTTTATTTTAAAAAAGGCCATTTCAGGAGAGCCTTTTCAGCAAAGTAGGGCTGCTGAATTGCTTACCTTCTGCTCAGGTTTTTATGTTGCATTCGGTGCAAACTGTGACTGACTGACAATCAATGTAGTAGTTTTGCGTCCCTGAACAGTTTTTTAAATCTCAGTTTTCAAAACACAGTAACACTTGAAGTGATGTCCAAAATGTTTTCTGTGAAAGTCAGTTCTGATCGTCAGAATTCTTATAAATGGTTGTCAGGTAGCAGCAACTTAAAAAGAGGCTCCAACAAGAAGCATATTTTAGTATCCTTTTTTTTTTTTTAATTCTCTTTCAACTCTTTGTGCTAACTGAAAGAAGAGTAGTTAGAGTAGACTTGATATACATTTGATGCATTTTAAATAGGAAACCTAAGTTGTTGAGAATCTGTATAGACTCATGTTGCTCCGTTTTAAAATAAAAAGTGCACGGCAGATCATTTATCATCTGGTGATTCTGTGCTTATGGAATTTGAGGTAGGTAGCTTATTTAATACAACACATTAAGGCATTTGAAAGAGAGCTTTGAAAGTCCTGTAGAGTAACTTTTTATATAGTGCAGTTTCCTAAATTTTGTGTTATGGGATTTACAGTATGTTGGAGATTCTGCATCTCTGTGAAGATGCATGGAAACACTGACATGTTGAGAATTTGATTCCCAACCTCTTTTGGATTTAAAAGAGTGATGTAAGGAGAGAAGTAGCAGCAGAATGGAGCACTCGGAGTAGAGACCTGATCCACACCCATTGCTTTCAGGGGGATGAGTTCTTTCCACACAGTTCTCTACCTGCTGCTTTATGCTAAGTGGCTCCGAAGTGCGATGTTGTACATGTGCAAATCACCATGGGCAGCTATAAATGCTGACCCACTGAGTTACGTAAGACAGATGGTACTCGGAAATCACACACTGAAAAAAGGCCCCTCTGCATAAACAGTGGCAGGATTAGGGACTGGGGGTGGGGAGGAGGGGAACAATAGCACTGCTTTCTTTGCAGGACTGAGCATTTTCAATGGTTAAACCATCTTCACCTAAAATTTTTCTTTTCATTTCAATTTCCTTGTAGGCCTTGTCTGGATAGAAAGAACACAGGGTTTCTTCAACAGGGTTGTGTTGAATTAACTTAAAACATGAAGTGCAAAAAAAACCCCGTGTACTAGCATGCAAAGTAAATTAAGCTAAAAAGCAGCTAAGACACTTTCACTTCTGAATAAAGACAGGAGTATGTAAGTTGGCTAATTCTCCGTGTGGAGAAATGTTAAAATTTTTTAGTGCAGTTTTCTTTTTAGCCGAGGCTATATACTCTGCCTTATAGACCTTAGTTCTTTCTTAATAAAGTATTTGATTTACTCTCTGAAGCCTCAAAAAATAAAAGTTTGTTGGACCGATGCGAAGAACTGACACACCAAAGTGACAATTCTGTGCAATTTTGCTTTCCATCTTCTGAGCTTTATTGGAAGTTAGGTGATGGAATATAGGGGGGCAGTGTCTGGAAGTTCATGGCTGCAGAATTTAAGAAGTGGAGACAGGATATAAAATGATGTGTTGTTGAAGAGTAATTCTGTCTTTTTTTGTGTCGTGAAGGAATCATGACGACCTCAGGAAAGGAGAATTTCCGGCTGAAGAGCTACAAGAACAAATCTCTAAACCCCGATGAGATGCGTCGCAGGCGGGAGGAAGAGGGTCTTCAGCTACGGAAGCAAAAGAGAGAGGAGCAGGTAATGCACAGCAGTTGATACGTGTGATCAGTCCTTAAACAGTCCTATCTTGCAGTATCTCTGGCTCTCTGCTTCTCCCAAGCCCCTTCTCAGTTGTTCCCGCCCTCCACATTCATATACAGTCAGTCTGAAATCAGAATCACTTGCAGACTTCACTGCCTCTTCTGCAGGCTCTGCAAGATCTAGAGTGAGTGCTTCTCATTCACTCAAGTGTAACATTGCCAGAGCAGCTTGAGAGTTTGAACAAAACTGTCTGACCAGTAGCTTAGCCTCTCTAGCTCTCCTCATGACATCTCAAATGGGTACCTTCTTCAAAGTCATAGCAACCAAATTCTGCTCATCCCAGTATAATATCCTATGTATGATCATCATCCAAAGCCCTCTCTTTGCCACTGTAACTTGATTGTCAGAGCCCCTGCACATGTTCTGTGACGATGTGTAATACACAGGAATTTATCAGGTCTTTGAGCCCCAGCATGCTCTGCAAGAAAGCAATGGTAAGGAAGCTAAACAGCTTGTAGATGGAGGCAGATGGTGAAGAAGAGAAGGGGATATCAGTGAATGATTTTCAAAATGTTAGGAACCGATATTTTAGCACATTGCTGTTTTCCTTTACTCCATGGCCAAGCTTTCTCCATGTGCTGTCAGCTGAAGTCCTGTAGCCAGTGTACTACCTTCTCTCAGGTGATAGCATATGTAATTTTTGTAGCAGCATAACACAACATGCTGTGTAACTATTGGCTATGCAATATATATTAAATACATATATATTAAATACTTTATCTCTTTAGTTGTTTAAACGCCGAAATGTTGCAACGGCTGAGGAAGAAGCGGAGGAGGAAGTGATGTCAGATGGGGGCTTCCATGAGGCTCAGATGAACAACATGGAGATGACTTCTGTAAGTGATGAGAAATTAGTACAGTGTTTGTTGAAACTGGGCAGGTCTGTTGTGCAGTGGCCTGACGGGAATGAAATTCCAGAATAACGTGAAGAACGCATTCAGAGATGGACAGCTCTGAGACACCTGTCTCAATGAACTGCCCTGAAACAGATTACGTGAGAGAAAAATGTCAGGGATAGAGCGAGTGGTTTTTCAGAGGATACGTGCTCAAGAAAATTAAATAAAATGTCATTGTCCTGGCAGGCTGATACCACTTCCTGGATTTGGTGTTTACCATTACAGGTGATTCTGTCAGCTGTTGCCCAGAGTTGTTGGGGTTTTTTTAATCTGAAATTCATAATGCTTGAAACATGAAAATACAGATCAGGCAGTGTGTTACTGCAATTTACAAAGTTAAAAAGGGGCTCAGTGGAAATCTTTCTTAGCAGACTTTTAAGTGGCACCATTTTTAACCAAGGTGTTGGAAACACTGCTAGACCTAGCTTAACTGTCTGCATGAGGCCTTGAACTCCTTCCCATGCTAGAATTTAATACTACAGAAAATACTTTTGGTGGGAATTAGACTTTTTACTTTCTTCCTGGAAAGAAAAATGGTAATGGTTTCAGTTCTATAACAGAAAAGTTAAAGGAAAGTGCAGGTCTTACTTAAAAGTGTTGCTGATCTTCACAGTGTCTGTGTTCAGAGTATGCAAGTGATGTTTCCATAGAAATCAGACTGAACTATTGGTGGTTATATGAGCCTTGAAAATTACTGAGAAACAGAGAAGTGCTTACAAGCAGTGTGTTAGATCGATAATAGAATATATGGTTTTACTTTTCAAGATAGTATTCAAATATCAGGCAAGTCCTAAATACCATTAATCATTTGTGTGGAAGCCTATGTGTAACAAATAGATAGTGAAAAGTAAGGAAAGGATTTTGCCTAATTGATAGATACTGTCATTACATAGTTTGCTGTGTTAAATGCCATTAATTTCAGGCTCTTAACAGTTGGAGCTGTTGGCTGTTACAGACAACGCTTAAGTATTTTCAGCACTGTCATCTGTCTCCCTGTCTGTCTAAGGGTTGGGATCAGATGTATCTGAGGATTTAGATTAAAAGTGGAAGAAAAAAATCTGACTTTTCTAATGCTTTTTTACATGGGTTCACATGTGGTGAACAGAATGTCAAATTTCACCTAGCATAAGAGAGGTTGCAGATTTAATTTAGTCATATTATTGGAAACCATCAGTATTATGGAAAATTTAATACTCCTACTTAATGATGATAAGCATTATCAAGGTTTGTCAACTCTTCTAGAAATGACAGGTCCTATACATTTTGGTGTAGGAGAGTAAGTCAAAACGTACATGTTAGGGAAATCTAAATGCTAACATAATTACTTTTTGTTGAAGCTGACAATTTGACATTTATTTTAGAGGAAGGGAGAAAATACCAGTGAAAAATTCTGAAGAGTAATTTTCTTGCCATAGCTTGAGGAAAATTTGAATTTTGGCTTTCAGTAAAGCAAAGTTGCGCTTAAGAATGATGCCGCCTTATGTGGATGTACATGTATAATGATTCCTTTGTTGTCCATAATGGTCTTACCTGAATTTTTATTCAATAAGAGAGAAACTTTATACTGGTTTAGTAAATGTAACGTGTTTATCGCTAATCCTAGATTTTTTTTCCCCTTTTGCTCTCTATCACTCTCATTCTGTTTCCCCACCTAAATCCTAGAGTGCAGTCATCACCTCTGATATGATTGAGATGATTTTCTCCAATAGTCCAGAGCAGCAGCTCTCAGCCACCCAGAAGTTCCGAAAGCTGCTTTCTAAAGGTAAGGGCTGGAATTACTTAGAGAAAAATGTAGAAGCCTCCCTTGCATGTGGTTTTACTTTGACAGCAATAAAAATTGAGTTTCACACTGAAATTTCTGGGTCAAGCTCTGCTTTACACAATGTCAGCTTGATGTATGTAATAGTCACTTCTTTTCTTGAAATCTATACTAAGTGTTGCAGATGTGAGATCTCCTCTTGGATGTAAGTTTAAATGTTGTAGGCAGTGTCTCTGTGGCTCAAACATGCTGATATACCAAAGTTCCTCTACATGTGTGCATGCCAGAGTGACTGCACAGAGCTGCTGCTGTGAAATCAGTCTGCCTAAACTACTGAGTGCATCAGTACTTTGTTTTCTTAATACCTCAAAACTCAGACTGGAGTTTCCTTATGTTGACAGATAGGAATCCATTGCCTTTTAGTGAAGTATTGTAGAAAAAGAGCACACTCCAAGAAAAGAGCAGTCAGTGTGTCACTGGATATTGTTTTGATGGAGTAATTTGAGAATTTCCTCACGAAGAAATGAATGTATCTAACTTAACTTTTTACTTTAAACAGAACCAAATCCTCCAATAGATGAAGTCATAAGCACACAAGGAGTGGTGGCCAGGTTTGTGGAGTTCCTGAAGAGAAAAGAAAACTGTACATTACAGGTATAAAAATATAAATGTATCTGTCTTCTAGTTTGGGAAGGCATTTGTTGATGCAAATTAGATAGGAAAAAAAATCAAGGATTTGTTCAGCTGTACTTCTTCTCTTTCTTCACTATGTTAAAAAAGCTGTTTTATCTTCAGAATTTCTGGCAAGACCTCTGGATACAGGACAGGAGAGAAAGAGAGATGTCTGACATGCATTGAGTGATTGATAGGATGGGGTCTTCAGACTTTAACAAAAACAGAGCTTGAAATTTGGAACTCAACAGATGAAAAGCTATCAAACTAAACTTTAATGTTTGTCTTCTTTATACTAATTGAAGACAGTTTTAAATCTTCAGAATTAGGATTTAAATTTTTGATTAAAGTAAAAAAAAAGTTTAGAATCAATCTGTAGTGATAAGCATAGAAAGCTGGAACCCTTACTGTGGTTTGAAAAAACTGAATTATGTGTGCTACAATGGTGGTTAATTTTTTTGGATGTTTGTCTTATTTCCAGGTGTCCATTTTTCTGGTCAGTCTTTCTTGGCTAATAGAATGTGAAAGAAAACAAATCATCTAGTTAAAAACAAATCATCTAAGTTAAAAAATATGTTAACATGTAACCATTAAATACAACACTTAGATTAGAATTGGTGTTCTTTCAAAAATGCATAAGGCAACAGGTTTGTGAATGCCATGTGAAATCCAAATTCTGTTGACTGGAAATATGCAAAAAGTTTACAGTTTTCTTATGCATTAGAGAAATCATTTACAGGTATTACTTTTCAAATTGTTATCCGCAGAATTCCAGAGGTCTCTTAGCTTGCTTTGAGGAGTCTGTGGACAGTAACTAAGAACACGTATCAAATTTAAGCTGGTTGGTTTACAACTCCAATGGAAAATTCATAAAGCTATCTGATGTAAAAAAAAATGGAATGCCTTTTATTACTTACAGTGGTCTAGCATAGAAACCTAAGACAGGCAGATAAATGGAAGCAATTCTTGTGGCCCTACTGGTGTAACATTTATTGATTTTTACATGGAAATAGGAAAAATCAGTCAGAGTGGAAATGTGGAAGCTTGTCCTAAGGAGTTTGTAGGAAAGCAGTGGAAGTACAAGCTTGAGTATGTTGCTCTTGATATTCCATTCTACCTGGGTAATTTTCCTCCATCTTGCCAAATCTCTCTGCCTGCTTGGCTGTTTAGGGTCTGTAGGTAGAACTTTTTGCTGTGATCAGTTGGGAAGTTCTCTGGACCTCACTTTTTAATATTTGTGTTTGTTCTGTCATTGTTCCCGGAAATATTCCTTTGGGCTTGGCATTCTGGGAATTTCTAACTGTAGCCTAGCTGTAGAAGGAAAGGATTTTCAACTCATTCTGAGACAGTGAAATATAATTTGTAGCTGCTTGTATGGTGGATTGAATATGGCAGCTTCCATGTTAATGAACTTGGAACTTTGTGGGAATTTATGATCTGTTTTTCTTCTGTGTTGTCAATGGAATATCCTGTAAAAGCTAGGCCTCTGGTATCAGTGACAGGAAGGCCTAATTTGTTCGGAATTCCTCTATCCTGCTGTTACTCAAGGTGAATGGAAGACTTAAAAAAACTCCTCTGTTCTCCAGGGTCACTTTAGCCATACATGAACAAGTACATTTGTCTCCTGTGGAGAGAGGAATCTTAAAAAAGAACAATGCCACACAGATATCTTTGCCATTAGCATGTGACTATTCCTTAGTTTATACATCTTGGAGCATCAGCTGTCCACAGAGAAGGAGGAGGAGAGAAACTGTCACTCTCTAACCTTTCAGAGAAAGGTGATACTTCAGAGAAAGTAAAATTACAGGAAAGCAATATTTTATGTTGGCCTTAGGCTCTGGCCACACAGTTTTGCTTCTAGTTCATTAATGATGAATCTTGCAGTTTTGGTTTTGTGTGTTTCTGCTTTATTTTGCAGCCCATATCCTTGTGTATTGCAGTGATGTATTTTGGAATTGTTTATTCTGATCACATCTTACTAAAAGAAGATAGTTTCTTCTTCAGTTGATCAGAAGGGCAGTATTAACTGTATTTTCAAAACCAAAGTCTTTAATAACACTTAAAAATAAAAAGCTTGGAAGTCTAGGCTTAATTCTTGAGTTATTATTTTGGGCACGTTTCAGGATTTGGTGCAACTCCTTAGCAGGAGTTGTTTTTATGATTAAATCCGAAATAAGTCCTTGCTGCTCGTCAGACAGAGACTGATAGCTTTGAAGGTATGTTGGTATTTTCACTGGAATACTGCTGGATCAGCATCTTTTGGTAATGTCAAAATTGGTCATTTATAGCTTACAATTTTTTGTTTTTACTGTTTGTTGATTTTTAGTTTTCATTCACCTTTTAGCAGTCTTTTAATTCTATAGATTCTGGATGTACCTGATAAGATTTAAATTTGCTAGTGTAGTGTAATATTCTTTGGGCTGAAAGCATGCAGAAACCTACTCAGATGTGGATTTCTAGAATCTATGTTTTCTGAGGCCTGAGGTCTCAGGTAGGGTTAAAATTTGCATTTCATCTTAAAAAGTTAATGCTTTTACAAATTGAGATTAAAATAATAAATGACAAAAACAGTTAAAAGATGCAGGGTATTAGTTCAGGATCTCACTTTTGCTTCAAGTCTTGAATAAGAACATCATACACTAATAACATATGGCATTGATCACCGGAGTTGGAGAGAAGTACTTTGAGTTATTTTTTAGAAATCTGTTTTTGTTTGTTTGGGGTTTTTTTTAATCTCTTTTAGATCTTTTATTTGCTTCATATCCCTGAAGTTTTGTCAAACAATGTCTTCTCCTGCATCTTCAGGAATATCACTGGTGTTTCAGTGAATGCAGGTGTCATGTCATGTGGGAAGGCACATTGTTTTTTGTACAGGTTCTTAACCAGTAAGAAAGGCAAATGTAACATAAATGCATAGCAAAACCAAAAAGATTTGAAAAGCCACAGCAAACTTGATGTTCTCGTAAGGAACTTCTTCAAATTTTTGTTTCAAGTGATAGTGATAACTCTTAAATACATGTTTCTAGTTCTTTGCAAATTGTCTGTTAATTAATCATATCTCATGTTTTTCCTATGCCAAATCACTTTGCTTTTAGAAGCATTTCGTCCCCATGTTTGGTGTGGCATAGAAAGCTCCTCGTAAACTGACTTGTATTTTGTTTTCCAGTTTGAAGCTGCGTGGGTGCTGACAAATATTGCCTCGGGAAATTCCCTTCAGACTCGAATAGTGATTCAAGCAGGAGCTGTCCCCATCTTCATAGAGCTGCTTAGTTCAGAGTTTGAAGATGTACAGGAACAGGTAAAGACTGAGAACAGTGTTAAATTTTGTGTGTGTGTTAATTTGTGGAGTTGGAGGGTTTTTTGTTTGACTTTTTGTTTGTCTTGTTTGTTTGGTGTTCCATGGGGTTTTTTTCTCTTCTCTGGAAAGGAACAAGGCTATTCTGTAAGAAAGCCTTTAGAGAAAATGCAGTATTTGGCAATTTTGCACAACAGGTGCTTTGTGCTTAATGTGTTAATTTATCTAAGCAAGTATTGTATTTTTCTCTTTCTGGAAATTATGTTTAACCATAGCTAATGAGGTAATCCATTTTGTTCTCTAACAGGTTAGTATATTTCTGTGTATGGAGGAATTCAGGGAGCCTTGTTTGAATAATTGCTTTAGATATGGAAAGTTCACGCCTGTTTCTCCTGAAGATAAAGCATGAGTGGAAATTAAAGTTTGTTCTGCAAGTTCCTTACAGCACAGATGAATATTCTTCAAGGCCCACAGGGATTGGTATAAAGCACAGACCAAACATTTGATTCAATAGTTTCCATTTGAGGTCTATAACTTGTATTTGAACAAGGATGTACTTCAGACGTATAATCTTGCTTTGAAGACTTAGGGTGATGAAACATTAATGATGTTAACAAATTCAGTTTCAGCCAATCTTAATGCTAACTTGAAAGTATGTACCTTTACTATACAAATTTGACTGGGTTTGAGTCCATGTATTGCTTTTCTTACATTCTCTACTCCATTAGTAAATTCAGTGTTTTTTCCTTTAGCTACTTGCAGACCGTAGCTTAAGCTTTACTTGAGTAAATGAAATGAAGCACTGAATTCTGATTTTGAGAATATTTCTGTGGTAGTTGGTTTGTTTTTTGGTGAGTTTTTTCTGAACATTTCTTAGTTTCAGTATCTTTTTGTGGTGGTGAAATTATGAGCACTGGCTATTCCAGTAGCACTCTTTCGGCATTGCTGTTTGCAGAGATAGTACCTTGTTTTCACTTCCGCTTGATACTTTGGTGTGTAAATATCCAGTGTCTTTGCGGACTCCTTGCCACAGAAGCTGGCTGTGAGCTCAGGTTAAGCTGATTATCCAATATGATCCATTGTTCTTTTCAGAGTCACTGACTTCCAGGGTTCAGTTCTCCATCCTGTAAGTGTGACCTCTATTCTGTGTTCCTAGATGTCTGACCTTGCATTTGGCTGTATTGAGATGCATGATTGGAGGAGTCCCAACTCATAAACATTGGACTGCTTTGTGTAACTTTCCTTTCTTCCTTGTAGCTGGCTCAGAATGTACCACCTGTACTTAAGGTTGCCTAACATTTTCCACAAGGCAGATTTTTTTTTTCTTAGTTGCTTGTAGCTTTAAAGTTATTCCACTTTGTATCTTTCCATTTTCAATGCTCTGTCTCAGGCTGAGTTATTGTTGAGAAGGCTTTTAAAGAGGAATGGAATTCAGATGTTTGAAAAAATATTAAAGAAAATAAGAGGTATGTTTTGTCCATTATTGTAGCTTTGAGGAATTGAGTCTGCTGTTGTTGTAGAAATTAGAAATGTGATAGGGAGCTTGCCAAAATGGCATATAAGTGCTGTGTTCTGCCCATGTGAAAATCCACCCAGACTTAGCTATATGGTGTCTTTCAGATTTTGTATTTTGGGGGTTGAACTTGGTAGCATTGCTTTCCAAATTCAGCCATCACTTGAAGAGTGCTGTTCCTGCAGAATGATTAGTGCTCTGTATATGGTAGAGGCTACTCTTATTTATTTTTCTCCTAATGATTGATCTTCTGTGCAAGAGCTAACTTGCTTTTTCTGTTAGGTTGTTATCATCCCTGCTGATGTGCAGAGAGCAGGTGGGAAGAGCAAACCTGTGTAGATTAAGTTGTGCAGCCTTCAATCTTAAGATGGGTGAATTAACGGAAGAGCTTAGGGGCTGCAGTTAAGTAGTTTATCTGGCTCCTTCCTCCCTCCGTGCCTCCTAATAAACTGCTGACATGTTAAAATTCAGATTGCAGGCAGGCAGAGTGGCTTGGTTGTCATTACTGGAAAATACTCTTCTGTGCAGTTCAGGTGCTGCTAAATTCCTGATCTCTCTCTTACTGGTAGTCTCTAAATACCAGTTACAAATTGCTCTGTAGCAACCTGTGCTGAAGAAAGAAAAAATGTACCACGGCAAAGTGTTACCTACACTGTTTCATAGTGGGTTTCTGTGCTTTAGCTCTGGAGATGGCAGCCCTGCTCACAGCTGAGTTGGGGTTTACTGTAGGCCAACATAAGAGGAATTCTGCTTTTTTCCCAACAGCTTTAAAAAGCCTCAAGCACTTCACCATAGTATCATCTGAAACAAAAATTAAAAGCATATAAGCACTGAGAAGTTAGCTTTTGTACTTCTGTGTTACAGGATAGCAGTAGTACACAATTGCATAGTATTTTTCCAGATGACTCTTGTCTCATTCAGTATATGCACAGATTGTTGCCCTGGTAACAGATGAGTGGGTAGTAAAAGAGGCTTTTATTTGTCACACTGTGACCCTGTTTGTTAAAGTTGGAACAAATTATAGTGCATGGAGGAGAATAGATTAATTCTTACAATTAAGCCGATTGTAGGTTTGTGAGAAAAATGTTTCTACTGCTTAGTGTCTTATGCTGGACGATTTCCTTCTATCAGTTTTCAGTAAGTGGATACTTGTTCAGTGGTTTTTAAATGCTCAAGGTGAAATACTTCTTTTTCATTTTGTAGTTGAGGACAACTCAGTAGTGATTTTTATAGTTAGGCCTGTGTTTTGAGCCGGTCTGATCCTGAGCTTCTCAAGCTGGATTTCTGAAACTGGGTGATATTCGGCTATGATTTTCTCCTAAAATGATCACCCTAATTATGTCTCACAGTAGTACTGTGAAGATTATTATTTGCAAGCAACTGCATTTGCAACAAATTACAAAAATACAGGAAAATACAGAAAATACAACGACATGTTCAGGGCACAGGGGCCAGAAGCTAACCCTATAATCATATAGTAAAATATGAAGAGAAAAAGAAATATTGAAGGCTGTGTTTAGGAAGTCATTCTTTGTTCTAATTGGGATAGCAATTCTATAGAAGGAAATGTTAGGTGATAACATAATTTTGAATATGTACCATAGTATAAACAAAAAATATGTATAATATTTTACTTACTGGCTAGTCATTATCCACTGTTTTTGTTTTACAGTAAGTCAGTCATAAAAATGCACTTGTTTACTTTGTCTTTTATTTCTAACTTCCCTTAGCAGTGGCTCAGGAGCAGATACCAGTTTACCTTATCTTCTGATCACAATTTTCCCAACATGTATTTTTCATATTTATAAGCCAGTTTTAATCTAAGATGAGGCGCTTTTTCCCTTTGCATATGCTAGTTTCTGAGTCTAGTGAAGATTCTAAATCAACTGTTTTATAGAAGTCTCTGAGGGAATCTTTATGGCTGTATTTAATAAGCAACATGCATGTTAATGAAATGATACCTTACGTACTTTTGCAAGATCTGTTTCCCATTAAGCTATGCAGGCTTCATTTAATTAGCCTACCATCCTTTAACTCTTTAATTACTTGCATTGTGTCAGTCTTTCTTTGTGGTTGGTGGTCAAACCATTTGGCATACATTTTTCCCATCAGAGAAATAGAGTTTATCACAGAATCTGCATCAGTATTATTTATGAGAAACACCTTGGCTACATCTCCCTGCTTCTCCTCATTTCTGTTTTTGGTGTACTGATTTTTAGGTTTAGTCAGTGGCGTATGTCCTAGCCCTTTTCCACTTACCACAGATTTTTTCCTTCAAAAAGACATCTAGAAATTTTGATCTGCCTGCCTGAAATTATTTATATTGAAAGACTCCATCAAAGCCCTTTAGACTTGCTTAAGGTTGATGTGGCTTCAGCAGTGGCTTAGCTGCAGTTCTTTCCTGACTTCCCCTGCTGCGGTACTTAAAACCCAGATGTCAGCTTGGGTTTCCTTGATGAACGTTGAATTTCCTTCAAAAACCATGCAAGGCATTGTGCTGCCTGTCGAAGAGGATTGAGATTGTCTCACAGTGACAGATAGTGTCATCGTGCTGCGCTGGACAGCCGGTAGCGTGAGCATCCCCAGCTGCCCTGTTGTCCTTTGGGAAAGTTTGCATTTTCAGCTGAGGCAACCAGTATGTTTCTCCCTTGGTATTTTTCCGTTTCTAGTTGTATTGCTGTTCCTTTTGGTAACCACCTATCTTGGGGTGACATACGTATGTATTAACGTGTGTTTGTAGAGCTAGAATATATTAGTTTGGACATTGAGCCGACTATATGGGATGAGGGGTGGAATGTCTTGAGGTGACTTTATGATGTGTATCTCCTATCGCCTGCTCTATGCCCAGACACGAATCCTGTGTCCTTTTCTGTAGCTTTAAGGCAGACCTTAAGAGAGAGGCGGGGGAAGCCGGTGGAATTCCTTTGGCACTGTGTTCCAAAACACAGATCAGCTCACTGGCTTCTCCTGCCCGGCTGCTTGGCTCAGCTCTCTGCAGCAGGGAAGAGAGTGGCATTCTCCCACTTTCTAGCTAGCTTTTTGTTCATTAGCTAAAGCAAGGAGTTTTCCTGGAACTCCAGTTTCTTCTTTTCTGGACTGTACCACCACCAGAACATCATCTGGGAGACGTTACACCTCAGCTAGGAGGGGCCCAAGCCGACCCAGCTCCGAAGAAGAGAAAGCGACACCCACAGAAAGGACTCTGAAATCTACCCAGGTTCTCTCCACAGCGAGAGGTTTTATTATTTAGCATTATTCTTTTCCTGTGCATGCGTGCACTGTGTTTGCTAAATAAATGATTTTTTCCTTTCACTTTCCTCCGAGGAAAAATTCTTTCTGAACCTGGTGGGGGAGAGGTGGCTGTAACCTGCCTTCTATCAGAGGACGTTCATTTCAGACGTTCCTCCGAATTTGTCTCAAACCGGGACACCATCACTTGCTTGGCAGAGCTGACCTGTGAGTCGTGTCCAGGCTCTGTTTGGCTTTTTCATCAGCAGTCCTATTAACAAACTCTTGATAATCACAATCAGGACAAACAGTCAAGGTATGAGTTTGAGCTACTTTCTCTGTTTGGCAGATGAGATGTGAGAAGAAGGAACTATGACCACCCCAGCCACTGAAAGAAAGCTGTTTTCTGTGGTAGGACATAGTAGCAGTCATCTCTTAGGAATGTGTCCCTTCTGGTGTCCTTCCTTGTGTTCACTTACCCAATCACGCTTGCATGCAAGCTAATCTTTATCATCTTCATCCCAGCATTAGATCCTTTTCCCAAGTCAGCATCTAAATGTTGAGAAAGTGTTGATTCTTCATAATACTTCTTCTCCACTGAGAGGTAAGCTCTGCACACTGTTGGTGATTGGCTTAAGCACTTAGTTTAAATATCCAAAGAAATAATGGCTGAGAATCCTCAGAATCCAGGGGAAAGTGGAGAGTTGTCAAAAAGCACAGAGATTATTCACAGAAGGCACTTTATGGTTCAACAGTACTCTACAAGACTTGCACTTTACTTTTACTTTTACTGACTACTGAAGTTGTCCAGCACTGCAGGAAAAAGCACTGGAGTTCAGTGATGAGTAAAATAAACCGAAGATTTGCAAGAAACCCTACTCCACTGTTAGCAATAAATGGAAATTTATACAAGTGTATAAAAATAAGTGCTGTCAATTAACAAGGCAACATTTGCACTTTCAGTTTGCACACAGCTTTCTCCCTAAGATGTGGGTTAAAAAACCAGGCTACAAATCTTAAAATTGCTGTCATTTTTAAGTTGGGATTTAGATAGTAGAAAGTACTGAAATGGATTTTTTTTAGTCAAATATTTTTTGATTTAATAAGCTCTGAAATTTAATGGAATTAAATATCCTTTTACTTCTGCAACTATCCAGGAAAGAAGATGAAAACATTTGAGTTGTGTAGAATGAAGCCAAAGCCATAATGTTGTGGCAACTATTTGCATCTTGAGGAGTGCACAAAAGAAGAAATGGAAATCATTAAACGTTATTCAGACAAACAAACCCTGAAGAAACTTGTCATTGTTCATGTGTTGTCTGTGAAAACCGTGACAGAGCTTTGCATTTATGGCAGTGTCTGATGAGAAGAGTTTAAACGAACTTAACTTGCGTTCCTTACTTATCTGAAGAGCTGAAGTAATTCCCTAATGAAAGACATCTTCATTATTGAATGAAATGCATGTTTTTCTAAAGATATTTCAATTTATTGGCATCTTGTGTTCCATCAGTCATTAGCATTACAAGGATTTCTTGCAGCATCTTCTCTTACCGGGTCCTGTGATACCAGACTACTCAGCTTGCCATACTTCCTTGCCATAAAAAAAATGGGGAGTGGGAAAGCAGTAGAGGTGCTATTTGACTTCTCTGGTCAGACTTTTTGATGTGAGATTTGCTGTTGCAAAACCAGTCAGTCATTCAGGGTCAGAATGGATTCTTGGATTAAGTGATTATCACTCTTGTCAACCCTAAAAATAGGTATTGTTATAATGGCAGAAACAAAGACCACAGACAAATGAAATAGGGCTTCCTTGTTTTTTACCTGTGTAAGGGTGTCCAGGTGAAGAGACTGTGTCTTCATACAAAATTACTCACATCTTCAGTGAAAGGGAATTATTGCAAATTCTAGCTTTTCCCCCTCACTAAGTTTTCAGAAGATTCACAAGTTTATTTAGAACTGTCTGAAATCTTTGGTTCATTCCTCAGGCTTATTCTTGCTGCAGAAATGCAAACATTGGGGTGAGCAACAGGTGTGGCTCCTTAAAGTTCTAACATGAGTGACATTTTGCAGGAGGTGGCATATGTTCTGTCTCTTAAGCTAAATTTTTCTGATAGTTGTCTTCTGTGCCTTGAGTCCAAGAGACTGCCAGGCCCAAAGTTATACTTCTTAGATAAACTGTTGTCACAACAGTTGTAAAAAGAATAAGAATTGGAATGAAAAATAATGATGAAGATCAGTTTTGGGGGAACATTGCATAGTAATAATGGCTGTGCTGTTTCATAGCAAAGGTCAGTACAGTCTCGTGCACTGCCTCTGACTGTGGCTGACAGCAGAAGCCTGGAAAACAGTAGAAAACAAAACTAATCCTTCCCCAGAACAGTCGCCTACTCTCTTCACAACTTGCTGTTTAATGGCTCTGATCCTATGCTGTTGTCAATAGTACTGGTACAGAGGAGGACTCTCTTTTATTTTGTATCTAGCAAGCTGACATCTGTTATCTACATTCTGTATATACTTCTGGTTTTAGCTGTATTCGTTTTGCAGGGTTTGCTAGTGGATTTGGGCTTCTAGAGTGGTTGAAGTCTGTTTTTTAAAGTAGCATCTTTTTGCCATCGTTTAAAAACATGGTACAGCAAAAACCTAATGCAATAAATTAATTGACACCATATTGAAAACTAATAAATACATTTATTTTAGGTTTTCCAAAAATTTCCTTTAGGTAAAAAATTCTGTCAGTTTTTTTAGAGGAGCAGTTTATTTCAAATAGGTATAGGGAGAGGGAAAAACATATTCATTTTGTGTGAGGAACTTGCTTTGTTCAATTGGAGAAATAGTTATGCACTATAACACATTTTACTGCAGCTAAATACATAGCCTTCAACTGAAGAGAAATTTGGGGAGGACATTCAGAACCTCCATTGGGGAGGTCCTCTGTATGCAGAATTAGAAGTATTTCCAGTGGTTGTGTAGATACGTGTATCTGTAAAGCCTGAAGTCAAATAAACCAACCAAATAAACAGATACATGTATCTGTTTGCTATGACACATAGTCTTCTGCTAACTTGAAATAAATAGCAAATGTGAATTTTGTAAGCTTCCTGGTGTGACAAAATACTGTAATTTGCATGGAATTCGTAAAATCGCTTTTATACTTGACATAGACTACTTGTAATTTTTTAAGTTACAGCTCTCATACTAGTGGACAGTGATACAAAAAACAGCACTTGGCCCAAATGTGTAAATCAAAACTAATTAAATCTTCTCATCATATTACAGAAGATGGATTTCATGCTGCTGTAATTCTGGTACTTTTGATCTTCTCAAAATGAAGTGTTAGGGGTAGTACTGATGTCCAAACCCTTACATTTTGCCATGCACATGACTTAATCAGGAATACTGGTTCTGTCTCATGTAGTTTTAGTTTAAAGAATGTATGTCAATGCCCATCTGAACTCTTAGATTCTGAATATTGGTTTATCTTGCACATAGATTCTCATTTTTATCTATGACTGTGTAAACAATGCATGCTTTTATGGCTTTGTAGTAAATACTAATATGGGCTGTTCTACACAAACATTTTTGGGTAGATACAGACTTGCTTGACCTGTGCTACAAACATCTGGTTTTAAGTTAGCTGTGAACAAGGAGTGTAGAATTACAATGTTCCTAAGCCTGAGAAGGTGAGCTCATCTCTTATATTGTGGACAGAGCAAGGGTATGTCTGCCTGCAAAATCGTTGGAGACATACGTGTTTGCTGTTACGGTGTTCTTCTTAGATCTCCATAAATATTCCTGAATCATATCATGAGCTTGAGTGTATACATGTAATATGCAACCAGAATGCATTCCCCTTCTGTACGTTGTCCAGGACCTAACAGTGAGAACAGATTATCTCCCAACTCTAATACATATGTTAAACTGATGGAATTTTAAGAATAAAAGCAATTATTATTCTGTTTTTCATTACAGGCAGTATGGGCTCTTGGCAACATTGCTGGAGACAGCACTATGTGCAGAGACTATGTTTTGGACTGTAATATCTTGCCCCCTTTATTGCAGTAAGTATGTTTTAATGTGTTTTCCAGAATTTTACTTGAGTATCTGATAAGACTGAAATTTGGGTTATGCCTTGAAGAATAATAATACTGTTTTTTTTTATTGTGGACTAATCAGAGTTTTAATGGGGAGTCCTGAACTACTTTTGTAATGAAGCTAACATGGAAACATGTTTTAGAAGCAGCTAAGCTGGAACTATTTTATTCTACAGTGTTGGTGGATGTCTGGGCTTATTTTAGAGTCAGAGAATAATTTAAGTTGAAAGGCACCTTTGGAGGTCATCTAGTCAAAGCCTTTCTTCATAGCAGGTGAGATCAGATTAGATTGCTCAACTACTTAACCAGTCAAATTTGGAACATCAAAAGTAGATTTCATAACTACCTGGTGTAACCTGTTGCAGTATTTGACCATGGCATGGTGAAATGCAGTGTTCTGATACCTATAGAGAATTTTCTGTGTTTTACCTTGTGATGGTGCCTCTTGTCCTGTCACTGGGCACCTTTGAGAAGAATCTGGCTTCCTGTTTTCTGTATTCACCTGTTAAAGTGTTGTTGGCAGCAGTTGTATTTCCTCTTGCACCATCTCCTTCTAAGGCTGAACAAATCCAGGTCACTGACATCCCACTGCGTGTCATTTCTCTAGCCTGCTAATTATCTTGATGGTCCTGTGCTTAAGAAGCATGTCATTGCTGAAACAGTGACACCATCTTGTGTTGTCGTGTCCAAATTACGATTACTCAGTCTGTGTCCTTTGCAGACTCTGCAGCAGGGGAATTCTCCAGTGCTGTCATAAAGACAGTGATACAGTGGGGGATGGCCATGTGAAAAAGAAACTGAACTGTTACACTTGTGGGAAAATTAGGTCTTTCCTTTCTGCATTTTCCTAGGCCGAAGTGGGACTCATGGTCTGAGACTGACATAAAAATGCAATTTAGCTAAGAGAGTACTCTCCAAAACTACCTGCATGTCCTCCTCCTTAGAGTAATTTTGTCACAATTCCTGCACCTTTTGACTGTTAATCTGCCACGTCAATATCTAAGCATTTAAGTGAAACTTAGTGTAACGTTTACTGTTCTTGTTGGGATACTAGATTCCTGTATCTAGCATGTGTGTTAGTAGCCATCAAGGATGATTTTCCTCAGATGTATTTTTATAGAAAAAAAAACTATCATATTTTGCCCTGGTGTATGTTAAAAAGAGTTTGTTTTAATGGTTCATACAGTTGATAGGGTTGCTTGGCTTTGATTTTTTAAAAGCAAGGGTTGGAATTTTTTGTTGGTTTGTTTTAGATTGCTTTCAAAACAGAATCGTCTCACTATGACCCGAAATGCTGTATGGGCTCTGTCCAACCTCTGCAGAGGGAAAAATCCACCTCCTGATTTTGCCAAGGTAAGAGATGCTTGAATGAAAATGTTTTGTGAAGTGGTGGTAGCCAAATTATTAGTTTGAGGTGGTGAAACTTAAACTAAACAAAATGAATGTTTCAGAGAAGTTCTGAAATATTTGATGGGCTTCTTACAGATGAAGTTTTTTGTTTAGTCCTTTGGGCAGACATTCACAACCACCGTTTTAACACAGCTGCTTGTAACTTTTTGTTACTGTTTGTGTACTGGAGACGACTGTCCCAAAGCAGAACAAAACTCTACATCTTGGCTGCTGTAGAGCAGCACATGGCACATCTGAGTGGACAAGTCTGAGTTTCACTGGCAGATGTTATTCTGTAGAGGCTGAAGAGTTGCTGTGGTACTTTTCTGCAGAAATGCTCCTCTGTGCTCGTATAGGTACAGCCCTGCACAGAAGTGCTAGCTAGGTCTGAAATTATCTGAGTATTGAATCTTAAGATTCCAGTGCCTAGTCCTTTAATGATATACAAAATTAGCTGACATAATAATAGATCTTCCTGCCCTTTTAATTGTGTGTATCTCCTCTTAATGTCTTACAGGTCTCACCTTGTCTTAGTGTGCTTTCCTGGCTGCTCTTTGTCAATGATACAGATGTTTTAGCTGATGCCTGCTGGGCTTTGTCTTATTTGTCTGATGGCCCCAATGATAAAATCCAGGCTGTGATTGATGCAGGAGTCTGCAGAAGACTTGTGGAACTGCTGATGTAAGAAATCTGTTGCAAGCAAGCGTCACTCTTTTCCCTGAAATCAAGATTATAACAATAAGGAGTTTAATTAAATATGTCTTGAAATGCTGTAATTTCCAAAGAGCAGAATTTGAGTTTTAATTTTACCTGTCTGTTCCGTGTTCTCTATTTGTCATGAGTAACAAAAGCAATGGAACTTTTCTTGTACTAGTTTTCCTGTTTCTTAAGAGATTTTTTCCTGTGCCTAAGAGCTACATTTTTGTAAAATCCATAGTATACATTGGAGTTTTCCTTGTGTCATTGAAGTCCATGTTATAGTTACCTAACAAGGAAATTACCTAAGGATATCAAAGATAAAAATGTAAGAAATAGTTCAATTTACTAGAATTGACAGTACCAGGGACTTGAAATATAAATAATTTCCTCAACCCTTGCTATAGGAGAGTATATGCACACTTTGGTCAATAAAGTGTAGCTGTGAGAGTTGAGGTCGTGGAGACTGGCCTTGTTCAGAGCCATTGCTTCAGATCCAAGGTCAGGACATGGACCATTCAATGGCCTAAGAAAAAGGAATAATGTTTTTCAGTGATGTAAAAAGACTGTTACGGCTTCTAACATTAGAGCAAATGTGATGCTGTGTTAATTAATAGAACATATTGCCTCTGATTAGCTTTTTATAAAGAATTGTTTTCATTTGAGAAAAAAGTTCCTTACTTCACCTTTCCTGTTCCTGTCCTGATTTAACAATGATGCTGGACGGATGCATATGATGGCAGAACATGATCAAACAGCTCTATGGGTTAAACACACAACTTCTACCCCCGTTCTTCTGTCTCATTCTTGGCCTTTGTGTGTGCTACATTAAGTGTATTTTATAGTTAAAGCTAATTACTTTTTCCTCCCGAGAATGCTTGGAAGTACTCTGAAGTACTTTTATTCTTTTAATATTTCATTTTTATGTTTTTATGTTGAATGACATCTAATGGTCTAAATATTTAGAAACCCTAGAAAGGCTTACTATTAGTTGAAAATCAGAGTGTTTATTTAGATAGTGAAAGTCAGGTTTATCAGGGAAGTTTTCCCCTGGCTGATAGATGGTCCTTCCTTGAGAATGTGAAGATGGAGATGCTTTGGGAAGGTTAATACTTACATTTTTCTTTGTCAATTTTAGGCACAATGACTACAAAGTTGTATCTCCTGCCTTGCGAGCTGTGGGGAACATCGTTACAGGAGATGATATCCAGACCCAGGTATGGATTAACTTTCTCTTGTGTTGTACTGCAGTTCATCTTTCTGTTAATTGTGGTAACCTGTTCACAAGCACCTCCTCTTGTTCCTTTTGAAGTTTGAAAGTGAAGGTTAATGATACAAATTGCTTCAAAATGTGGTGGTTTTCAGTTTTCCTGTTCAGTCCTGAACTGGTGATGATTCTTAGGTAGCTGTGTCTAGGACTTTTGGGCAGCTGTGTAATACCCCTCAAGGGTGGGATGTTTTTGGTTTATTTAAAGCAAATCTGTCTCTTAGGCTCAAATTTATTCTGAATGATGCACCTTGGTAGTGCTATCAAAGGCCTGTCACATTCAGTGCTATTGCCAATCCATGATGAATATATCATATTTATGATGAAAATATATCATATTTATGAGGAAGAACAGGTGTCTGGTCAGATTTTGGATGGTGTATAGCTGTGTCTGGGCATTGGAGAAGCATCGGTAGGAGGCAGTGACTCCCACCACTGTATTGGATTTAAATTGGAAGGCAGGAAACGTGGTTCTTCAGAGGCACTAGGTTGTCACTGGGATGCTTCTGTAGTTCTGTGACTCTGAGACCGGAGTTAAAGATGAGTTAGCAGCACCAAGGCACTGTTTCAATATCTTATTGCTAGGAGGAAGATAAAATGATTTTTTGATTGTTACAATATATTTTGTGTAGCTGAATAGCAGAGTCATTGTTCTATTTTTTTTTCAGTGGCATTTGTTTCACAGATCAGTCATAAAGAATGATTGAGGTGTGATTTCATAATTTTGTTAAAGATAAAACCACAAGGGATCACTAATTCACATGCAATGCAGGTTATTAAATACTGCATAAACCTTAGATTTTAATTAAAAATTCGTTTAAACTTTTTTGGTGTACATGATTTTTTCAGAGGAGCATACCATGAGCTTTCCTGAAATTCTAGAGAACTGTATAAGTAGGATAGTTTGATAGTCCTGCCTGCAGATTGTGCTGTATGCTAAAAAGTGATACAGGATGAATATAAAAATCAGTAATCAGGAGGAAGAGGCCAGCTTTGAGAGCTGATCTATTTCTGAATATGAATGCAATATACAAGACAGTTCTTCAAGAGCTTCTCTGTAAAACCGTGGGGCACAAACTTGCTTTTACTTTTTGTCTCATTTTCAGGTATTAACAATTGCGAGTGCTTGGAGATGGCCAAAACCATAGATAGTATGCATGAAGAAAAAAACCCAACTTGTCCCAGCAGACACCTGATAAAATCCTGAACCATAATCTTTGCTTTTTTAATCTTAGTGGGGAGTACAAAGATTTTAAGAATATGGAGCCGGGGGGGGATACAAGCAAGGGAATTAAGTCCTCAAATTCCATGATCAGAAGTCATGACCATAATTCAGCTTGACTGGAGTATTTCTCATAAAATTCTGTACCACACTATTCTTTCTAAGGTGTCTACCTTTACCACACAAGGCAAAACTACTGTGCTTCTTGGTATACTCTCCCAATTTTTGGCTTAATTGTTAGAAGTTGGAATTGAATTTAAAAAAAAAAAGAGATAGTTAATTTTCCATTTTTTGAATCTTCTTATGCCCTTTTAGATGGTCAAAAAGTCCTTCACTATCACACATGACATAATCAAGTGTGCTGTCTTATAAAATCTAAGTTCTGGGGCATTTTCTGTTGTACTTTGGTCATCTAGGAGATGGAAATTTTGCTGCACTTTTTCTGTACTGTAAAATTGCAGGGTTTTTACAATTTTTGTAATTTTTAAATAAGAATTATCCATCCATAGTGTCACTGGATACAACACTGGTCACAGTATGCACCATAGTGCCAGCAGATGGGGAAAACAGAAGTAATTGGAGCTTACAAGTGTAAAAAAATGCAGGATAATACCATCATCTTATTTTTGTTTGGTCATAATGTGCTTAGTATCTTCTTGTTTTCAGGTCACACTGAAATCATTATGAAGGTGTGGTCTCTTACCTGAATCACTTGGTAGTTTTGTTCTTTAGCTTTCCTGCAAACATTTATTTCTTAGTTCTTGCAGGTTTTTTTTGTTTTGTGTATATTTAGTGGTTTTTAAAAAAATCTCTGGGAGCATCTAATGGGGGTATGCTTTTTAGATTTTCAAGACACTGTACTCCTTGTTCCTGTGATTCTTTATCCTAAAGTTCTTCTAAGGTGTGTTTTGTTTTGTTTTTTCTGTTGTATTCAGGTAATTCTGAATTGTTCAGCCCTGCAGAGTTTACTGCACTTGCTAAGCAGCCTAAAAGAATCTATCAAAAAGGAAGCATGCTGGACAATATCTAATATAACAGCTGGAAACAAAGCCCAGATCCAGGTAACCTTTTCAGCTATGATCAGTAATCTTTGTCTTGCAGACTTGAAGGAACACAGGTGGTTTTTTGTGTATAAAATGTGTATTTGTGTGTATGCACTGTCACAGATATATAATTACATACAAGAAATATATTATTGTGTATAATTAGAATATTTCAATGGCCCAGTCATCTCCAAATTCAAATAATTTAATTTTCTAGTCATCTACACATTATAAGGGGGGAAGACCGTCATGGTAGAAAATGAAAAAATGTGGCTAAGCTCAAGAAAATTTAGTCTTAAATAATTTGCTTTGTGCTTTTGACAATAACTAAAATACAGAAATTCTCAAGTATGAAAAGAATATGCTACAAACTTTGAGAATCAAATAACTTCACATATTTCTTGGTTTCACCATCAGACACAGACACCTACATTTGAAAGTACTTTGTTTCTGTTTTCTTATAATTCCTTGTATAATTTCCATAAATGGAAATGCCCCATCCTAGTCATGTGTGCTTAGCCAAGTCTGTATCTGCTGTTTATTAAACTGAACAATAATGGAGGGTATCTAACATGTTGCCCTGGGATTTGTCCTTTCTGATCACATTAAATGTTGTATTCCCTTCATATTAAGTGATAGCACACAGAAGCAAATGAGTCCCACTCCCTTATGTCAGTCATTATAATTAGGCTCCAAAAGATCAAATCATTGTTCTGAGTCTGGACTGAGTGTCAGCCATCAGGAAGAATTCCCAGGACTTGTCTCCAGGTAGTATAAATGAGAGATGGAACATCTTTTCTCCAGAGAAAAGTCTTTGGCTAGATGAAGAAGAAACAGCTCAGTAGATTTTGTTTTCCCTGATTATGGAGTTCTGTTTAAGAACAGCTGTACTAGGGAATTTTTTGCTTGTCTTTCAGGGATGTGGTTTGACTTGATGGGATGTCAGGTGTCCCCCAAAGCTGCTCTATCACTCTTCTCAACTGGGCAGGGGAGAGAAAATACAAGGGAAATTTCATGAGTTGTGGTTAAGGACAGGGAGAGATCACTCACTGGTTACTGTCAGAGGCAAAACCAGACTCAACTTGAGAAATAAATAGTATTACCAATCAAAATCAGAGTAGGATAATGAGAATTAAAAGTAATCTTAAAAGCACCTTTCCCTGACCCCTCCCTCCTTTCTGGATTTAACTTTATCCCTGATTCTCTTCCTCCCTTTGGTAGTGCAGAATGCAATCAGTTCATCACAGGTTGTTTCTGCTGCTGCTTCCCCCTTAAGGAGGGAAGTCCTTCAGCTGCTCCAGCATGGGGTCCCTCCCATGAGAGACAGTCCTCCAGGAATTTCTCCAACATGAGTCCTTCCCACGGGCTGCATTTCTTCATGAACTGCATGGGGTGCAGTCTTCAGGAACAGGCTGTTCCAGCATGGGTCCCCTCTGGGGTCACCAGTCCCACTAGCAAACCTGCTCCAGTGTGGGCTCCTCTCTCCATGGGGCCACAAATCCTGCCAGGACCTTGGTCCAGTGTGGGCTTCCCATGGGGTCACAGACTCCATCAGATATACACCTGCTCTGGGGTCTTCTATGGGCTGCAAGTGGATCTCTGCTCCCCCGTGGACGTCCATAGGCTGCAGGAGGACATCCTGCCTCACAGTGGTCTGCGCCATGGGGCTGCAGGGGAATCTGAGCTCTGGTGGCTGGAGCACCTCCTGCCTTTCCTTCTGCACTGACCTTGGTGTCTGCAGGGCTGGTTCTCTCACATATTCTTACTCCTCTCTTCTCTGGCTGCAATTACTTTTGCCTAATAATTTTGTCCCCTTCTTAAATAAGAGTTGTCACAGAGCTGCTATCACTGTCACTGATGGGCTCAGCCTTGGCCAGTTGCAGGTTCATCTTGGAGCCAGCTGGCATTGGCTCTGTCAGACATGGGGGAAGCTTCTGGCAGCTTCTCACAGAAGCCAGTCCTGTAGCTCCCCCCACTGCTGCAAAAACCTTGCCGTGCAAACGCAATACAAAGAACATTGCCTCATTCCTTCTCTTTTGCAGAAGTGTTGGAAAAAGAGGTTGTAGTGAATCACAGAATCGTGAAGGCTTGGTTTGGAAGGGACCTTAAAGATCATCTCATTCCAGCCCCCCTGCCGTGGGCAAGGATGCCATTCACTAGATCAGGTTGCCCATGGCCCCATCCAACCTGGCCCTGAAAGGAGGCTTGATCTGATAAATACAACTGTTTCCATCAAGGCAGTCAAATAAGTCTTATGTAAATCAAATTTAGTTCTGAGGTTACATTTTTCGATTCTTTTCTCCCTCACTGGATGCAGAAAGTATTTTCAGAGATTGCAGAGGATGCATGAAAGTCTGGCTGGAGACATTTATTCTTTGAGGAATGGCAATAAATGTTAGAAATATTAGACTGTCGAAATATTTGTCTTACTCATTGGTAACCTGGAAGAAACAATGTTTACACAGAAAGTGAACCAAGCCTCCTAATATATTGGCAAAAGTAGCCAAGGCGTACTTGTTGCCTCTGTTTTCCTTGGAAGGCAGCCTGATTGCTGCTCTTACAATGATGACTCTGGATTAGTCATTCTGTATGATCAGAATTAGCATGAAGTGGTTAACCCTCTTCACCTATGGCGTGGAATTACTTCTCTTTTTGCAGAAAACTTGCACAAGATTATGAAAAGGCTGCATATTTTTGCTGAGGAATAAGTGTATTATACCGTTTGCAGTGACACTGGGAATCTTTTGGGTTTACATTCTCCCTTAAAAAGAACATTCAGCTGCTGAAGGGGCAGCATAAAGCCTTAATGCCTTCAATGAGGGCTTCATCTCAGAAAGCATAGAAAATAAAGTTACTACTTTTGTGAAAGATATTTCAGTCTTTGCTAAGCTACCTGAAATTCCTGAAAATAAAAGCGAATGCTCATCTAACATTCAGAGATCCTTATGTTAGAAAATGAGTAGGCAAAACCCAAAAACTTACAAAGGTGGAAAGCTCTGTAGGTCCTTCTTGTTTGATGTAAAGATGTGACTAAGATGGAAATGGGACTATGAGGAAAGGAACCCCCCTACAGTGGTATTTGCTCTGGTTTTCTCGGTCAGGATTTTGTTTTTACCACCAGAGGTCATGTTTTTTGTCAGATATGGAGAATGATACAGTTACTCACTCTAACCTTGGTAGAGCTCCAAGAATTTTGATTCTGCCTTTATTGTGGTTCGTGTGTTAATCCGTGGATTAGCTGAATTTCTAACAAAAAGTGCTGTGTAAAATCAGCAACTGTACCACTGTTTTTTTTCCCACATCAGCAATTGTAATTGTGCAAGTAGCAAATAGCTGTGCAAGTAGCAGTGCAGAGTAGGTAGTTACTGCTGCTTGTACCAAGGTAAAAATGTTTTTGCCTTCGTGTTTCTTGCAGTTAAAGAGTCTTTTGGCTCTTTATCCCTTCGACTACCACGTTCGAAACCCAGTATTTTCCGTCTAGAAGGGCATTTCTGCTTTTTCTGGAAAGTCTGAGAGTATTTTCTGAGGAACAGTCCAGCCAAATACATTGTCTTAAGTTTGTGTTTTTTCTCAAGTCTATTGGAGGGTTGCTTCAGGATGTGTAATTGTGTAGAGATGTTCTGAATGTCAGAAGAGCTTTAGAAAGCCAGATATCTATACAAGTAATTCAATAAAGATGTATCAGAAGTGACAATTGAAAGTAGTTTGTTGTTAGAACATTTTTTCAAAACTTTGGGATCTTTATTTTCATATTCTTGATCTACTTAAGATACAGTTATGAAGAGTCATAGAGGTAATACAGTTATGAAGAGTCATAGAGGTAACTTGAATTCTAGTGCACCAGAAACTATTGCAGTAGTGTATTCACTGCTGTAACTTCTTCATAAGCATTCACTATACCATACTGTTGTGTTTTCAAATGAAGGAATAGGTGCCTGTCCTTGTTTGCACGGTACTCTTACACCTGGAATCCACTACTCAGGCATAAGTGAGGCTTTAACTGGAGAGTCTTAACTGTAGCCCTGGTAATCCTTGGTCTTCTAAACTGTTATTACATCTTTATTTGAAAAGGAGGAAGGATAAAATAATCTCCTTTGTTAAAACAGAATTTGCCTAATCTACCTGAACAAAATTCTTAGTCTATGCATGTGTGTGTTTAGCAGTTTTTAAATGTTTTGGGGTATTTTTATCACGGGTCAGCTGCCGTGCTATTGAGAACAGATTAGAATTGCATGGTGACTTGAAAAGGTGAAGTCATAAGGTAGGGAGAGGGAAATTAATGCTATGAGCCATTAGTATTGTATCTTCATTTCTAGCAGTGACTCTTTATGAGTGCATGAAAAGCTCTTTAACTATGCATAGAAAAATACTTGTGATTATGTGGATAGAAGCTCTCTTTCTCAAGAGTCTTGTGTCAAGAAGAAAACAGTGTGAAACAAATCACCAGAATACATGTGGATTGAAAAGAATCCAGCCTAAAAGCAGCTGCCTTAGGGTATGTCACAGACAAGAATGGAAGTGTGTTGGTGCGTTATGCAAGTCCAGGGAAAAAGAATGTAAGAAGCATCTTCTCAAAAGTGAAAGCTGTATTTCATTTAAGAGTCCCTCGGGCCCCATTCAGAGTAATTGATCTGCCTTCAAACTCCAAGCACACACAGGCTTTGTAGTGAAACACTGACTGCCATAAGTGCATACCCAATTTAATCTATACTGACAGTTACAAAAATTAAATTAAAAAACAGTGTTTCTGACTGTGAGTGGAATATAACTATCCTGGTAATGATGACATACTGCAAATCGTGTCCATCATCAGGCCTTGATTTTTGAAACTGCAGAAGATGGCCCATTAGAGGAAATTGTGAAGTAAAGCACAGTGGAGAATGCTTACAACATGCTTGACTGGAGAGCTCAAAGCCAGTGTTTCTTGGAAGTAAAATTGGCAATTGCAGGTGTGATTGCAATGATTACCTTTTGTTGAAAGGGAAATCTCATCACAGATATGTAACAAGTTCCAGAAAGACCCTTGATTCTTTAGTTTCTGGTCTCAACCTAGAGAACGTTGTGTGAGATACAAGGTGTGATGAAACCTCCTTTCAGCTCCAGAGCTGATAAGTCTGCATTTCTCAGAAAATGCCTTTGAGATATTACTTCAGACAACTCCTATTTAATGGCAAAATCATTGTAAACATTTGAGCTGAAAAGCACTTGGAAAAAAGAATTTCTGAAGTTGAAAAATGCTGTTTGATAAAATGTTTCTTGAAGATTGTCATAAGCTAAAATGGATAATAAAAGTGTAGTCTGTTTTTAATAGCTGTGATGATAAAGGATAATTCCCATCTGGGATGAATACTTGATTTAACTAAGTTCATGGGTGAACCTATTTCATCTGTGAGTTGAGGTAGTTGTTTTTTTTTTTTCTTTACATTAGTTCATGTTATGATGAATTAAAACATTGCTTCTTGAGAACTGGTCTTCCTTACAGAAGGAATTTTAAGATACTAGATGCAGCTCTAAATTAAATTATTTATTTTCCTTTCTTCCCAGTCCCTCTAAATTGCTCAATAGTTGCTACTAGAGGTCATAAACTGGAGCAGGTCTGTTCCACTCTCTGTGATGTTTACCGGATTTTGAACATGCACAATCTTTAGCTAGAAATCAGACAAGAATGATTTCAGCGCATGATACTTTTTTTCATGTCTGCCTGGCATAGTAACCCACATTTTTGTGAGTTACCAGCTGATCTAACTAGTGGATTGTTGCTCCAGAACAGCTGGGATGTTAAAATACTATGGAAACTTTGGGTAGCACTCAAGCCATAATGTAGCAGTCCCTTCTGCACACCAAGAAGACATTAAAATATTTTGATGGATCTGATAGGTATTTTACCTAAGCAATATTAACAGACAGAACTATATTTAGTGTTGTTTAAGATTGCATTGGGTTACACTCCCTCCATCCACCCACTGTAAAGTATAGAAATATAAAGTTAGAGGGAAGGACTTCTATATCCATCTCCACTTTCATACTGCCTATGATGCTGTTTGGTAGCACGCTCCAAAGGCTTTCACTGCCATTTCTAAAAGATAAGGCAGCAGCCTATCACTATTAGATTTACACTCCAACACAATCAAGTAAACTCTTTCTAGTGTTAAGGCAGTGTAAATTAACATGCATGAAATGTGTGAAAGTGCGTGCTGGACTTTTTTTGGTGGCTCTTACTAAAGCACAGGAGGTTTGGGTTTATTTCCCCACCAAAGGTGGAAGTGAAAGCCTTTCAGAGTGTGTTATCAACAGTGCTTTGGCAACAGAAAAATGTGGTGGAATACAGCAGTCTTTCCCCTCTTTATTTCTGTGCTTTCAAGGTTTGGGTGGATGTGTATATCCTGATGCAGTCGTGATTGTCACTAAGTATAGTTTTTGTTTGTTAATTTCCTAGTTTGTATACAGCTTTGCTGTACTTCAGTGGATAGCTTCCCCAGTCAGGGAGAAGGGGAACTACATCTTCCTGGGAGTCAGAAGGAGAACTGCACAACTGAAGCTTAATCCTGACTGTCGACCCTTCTGAAGGGTATGAAAGGCTATCACATACCTCAGAAAATGTTGTATGTCTTAACTTCGCAACCCACTGAAAAGCTATGAAGGGCAGTACATCAGACACAGTCTTCCATGTCTGACAGTGAAGACATCATAGGAGTTCTCTGCTCTTGACAGGTTAAGAAACTTATCACTTCTTTTCTAACATACCTTAAATTTTCACAAGAACATCTGGAAGTCTGAGTATGGCTAGGCATGGTAGCAACAGAATCTGTGCCATATTTTTCCTCCTCTAGGGTTTCTTAACCTTGCAGAAGAGTGACATGGGCAAATGTAGCAAATGATGTGTTGCCTGTCAGTTTTAAAATCTCTGGAATAAAATGCATTTTTACAACATGTGGTAAAGTTACAAGCTCAGAGTTGTCAGAAGCTCTTCTCCAAAAGGACCACTGGGGACCACTCCAAAAGTAGTGCTAGGGACATGGAAAAGGAATGACATGGTTCACACAGAGCTGTGGTTTATACAGGCATCAAGTTACCTTAAATATGAAGTGTGTTTAGTTTATGTCATAGTTTGCATAAGTAATCTAAGAATCGTAACATGCTCTTTGTGGTAGTAGAACTTTAAAAAGTTTATCCAGTAAGAGCAAAATACGGCATTGCTGACAAGGTCATGTTAGTTTGCAGACTAGTGGAAGTCAAAGATCAATCTCTTTCAGGTTTAAGTACAAAATCTGTTTTCAGGCTTCTGCTTACCTTATACCACATTAAGGGCAGCAGAGCTAGAATATCTTTAATTCCTTTGTTCTGGCTGAAAACCACAGCAGTCAGTGGTGTTTTTGGGAGGTTGGTTGGTCTGTTTGGTTTGTTTTTTTCTTTCTTTGTTTTGGTTTTTTTTACAACTGACTGGCCCTAAAAGCAGGAGAGAGCTTAACAAGGTGCTGCTCATTGTACTGCAGGTTCTTCCTGACAGCAATAACAGCTTTGTGTAAACTGGCTAGAAGTTTGCTTTATACACAGTTTGGAGTATATAGGCTTAGGTATCTGTGTCAACAACATAAAGGTTCATTAGAACTGTGATCTGAAGTGCTTCCTCTCCAGCTCTAGGAAGGCAGAGGTTTTTTTGTACTCATGCCATAGTGAGAAGCAGTTTTAGCTTACAAATATTTGCTGTGTTATTTATAAAGGAGTTGTAAATTGAATAAATAAACAAGGTAACTGGAAAAGAAGTCACTGAGAAGCCTCTATGAACTAAAATTTCCAGCCAGGAGGGGGAGATCATAGCAGTAGGGCTGTATTTGCAGCTGCCGGTTATATGGTGACTGTAATTTTGATTTGTTAAGGGTAATGAATGAGCTTGCAGGAGCAGGGAAACAGTCACAGTCTAAGACTTGTTTGCTTTCACATTTATGTGATGAATGATATGTAGACATGTGATGCCAGCACATGCAGACTAAACGTGTGTGTGTGTGTTTGCATATCACAAGTGATTTAGGTGTGGGAACCCAAAAGGGCACAAGCAAATTCTCACATGGTATTGACCAGCTCAAAATATGAATTTAATATACTATGGCTAACAGCAACTACAACATATTTAGATTAAACATCCATGCAGGTGTAATGATACTTTGAAAATTCGATTTTTAATCTAGCTTCACTGTTTAAAAATCAAATATTGTGAAGTGAAGAAACTTGATTAAAGTAAGACGGGTAGAATGTTTCCAAGAGACAGGCAGCCCTCTTGGAGGACTGCACCACAGGGATACCAACTATTAAAAAAATTGCCCCCAAACCAAAAAAACGTACACATCCCAAACCAAACATAGAAAAGTTGACACTTCAGAAGTGAGGGACAGATTTGCTAAGTACTGAGCATTACAAATTAAATTTGAAAGTTCATGTTTCAATAAAAAATCAATTTCAGTTAAAATTCAGTTTTGGTTTTCCAAAAGACTCATGGTTACAGCTCAAGATGGGGTTTGGTTCCAACAAATATCAATGGATGCAGCTGGGCAAAAACTTCAGTGTTAGTTTTATGTATTAAAGGATGGGCTTTGGATTACCTATTGTGCAAAAAAGATTTCTAATGTATTTTGTAGATAGCACCTCAGTGCCTAGTAGTAGCAGCCTAAAACATTTTTATTTTCTTCACGTTTTTCAAGTTCTTGTTGAACTGAAATCCCTTAACTCTGTTTCTTCTGTTTGAAAGCTATGCTTGAGTATTTTCTATGCACTACACTACTTTAGTCTTCAACACACTTCCACATCAGGCACATGCAGTATAGGAATGCTAAAAAAGTAAAGTAATTTGAATTAAGCCAATCTAAATCCTTGTAAGTTTTAAGTTGCCTCATCCTGCCACAGTTCTTTAGGGTTTTGCTCTGCCTGAGGCTTGCTTTTCTTTAAGGAAAAATCCCCCAACAAAATCCAGTTGTGTTCTAGCATTTACTATTTTATCACTTAAAAGCAGTTTAACTGAAAGTTTAACTGAAACTGTCTCAAGTACCAGTGTGGGCTCTGCTCAGCTGCTGTCCATGGCTGGATCAGGAGCTCTCTTAACTCCCTGTGCTGGGGTTCTACTCACTGGCTGGTTCAGCTTGATTCTCACTGGCAAACAGATGCACACATTTGTCTTGGGCATTTCCACACTTGCAGACCCATTGAATATCAGCACAAACCCTCTGTCCATGCCTGGATCCTGGGCCTCCCACTTGCTGCCCAGTCAGTTTGCCAGCAAACTGAGTACACTGTGATCTTCCACACCCACTGCCACTTTTGGGGATAACACAAATTCCCCCACCACACATAGCTGGTGCCCAGGCATATGAGTCCTGTGACCTGCAGTCCCATTGCAGCTGAGGGGCTGGGATCTTCACTTAACTTTGCTCCAGTCCCTCTAATAGCTGGCATCCAGGCACATGGGCCCTGTGGGCTGTGATCCTGCCCCAGGGCTGCTGCTGGGACCTTCACCTGCTCCAGTTGCAGGGGCCCTTTCATGCAAGGCCTGACAGCAGTTGCTGGCCCCGAATTCACATTTTATGGGACCTGATTTCATGGCCCTTCCAGCTACTGATGCTGACACCCACTCTAGCTGCTGGCCCCACAGGCACAAGGGGTTCTCCTGAGGTCTGGTCCAATTCTTGGCCCCAAGTGAGTTGTGCTGGGTTGCTAGCCCCTAATCCTTAGAGTGCTCAGGTGGGATAGAGAGAGTGGTTACATGGTAAAATAGTTAAGAAAAGATTTGTTATTAAGTTTTGCACAGTTGCTCTTGTCCCTGGCATCAGTTACAAAGTCCAGGCTGGCTCTCTGCCTGTAGTTTCCTAATGACCTATTAATTAGTGAGTGGAACCTTTTCTTCTTTGTGATTGTTTCTCTTATCCCTTGTCTATCAGGTTTGTGTCACTGAGTGTTTTATTTATTACTTTCCTGTTATTTGTATCCCCCTTTGAGCTGGAAAGGTCCTTGATCTGATAACCTTAATGAAACAGATGCTCTCATGTTCCACATACCCTTACAATGATAATTTTACAAATTAATTGGGGGTTTTTTGCAGTAAAATGTGTCAGGGGTAAAATACATCTCTTTTCAAGATACTTTCTTTTATCTTTTTAGGTTTTTTTTTTTAATAGCTGGCTCCTGTTTATCACCTATCACTTTCAGCAGTCAAGTTCAAAAATTTCAGTGAAGGATACTTTTTCAAATATTCTTGGCAATGTACAAATGTAATACAACCTGGCATGATGGAAGTAATAGTTTTCCTTGAGGACCCCAGATTGCTGTGTTAGAAGTGTGGATTCTTTGGCATAGGAGACAGTGTTCATGGGCCTGTTGATACAACTCATAGGCTGTATGGATTTACAAAGCAGAGGCAGTGCGGATGCCCAGACAAACAGGAAGGATAAAAAAATATCAAACAATTGTTTTATTTTTACTGGGTTAGCCATTCACATTGTGAATTGACTGTAGCTTTTTGCTGTATGTAATCTGTTTTCTTCTATAGAGCTCTGTGAAAAGGATCTTTTTGGCTTTCTTCAAATTTTCCTTTATTAGTTCTGAGATGATTTATACTTGTAAAGTGGTAGATTAAAAAAGTAATCCTGAGATCTTGCTTGTTTGAATGATCCTTATCAAAGTGTTTCAAATCCTTGTCATAGGTGTGTAACAAAACTGGTTTAGTTTTTATCTTATTGCAAAAGGCTGTTTTCAGAAGGAGTTACTAGAAACTTAGAGTTGCTGCCCAAATGCTCATTTGACTTCTATCACTTTGTTGAGCTCAGCAGCGAACCCACTGTCAAACCATCAGTGCTTTGTTTTTTCATTAGGTGGTTGCTTGTTTTGAGCAGTTCTTACATGAACAACTTTGCTCCATTGTCTCTCCCAGTGGAAATGTATTATAGCACGCAGGCCTATGAAGTTTAGGGGTTCTTAGTGACTTAATGGTTTACTGACTTCATAGCTGAGTGGCTTACTACCTGGAAAAATAAGGAAAGTATAGCATTCTTTTGCTGTCAGGGTATGATTAAGTAACTCATTAGATATGGCAGTCACTTCAGTCTGAATGTGTTTTGAATTCATTTAGGACAAGCATAGACTACAGGAATAACTAAGGTTTTGAAAGTAAAGCTGAAAACTGATTTATCAGTTTTGACATTTGATAAAGTGATACTTCATTGTTTAATGTGTTGTGCTGGGCATGGACATTAACTCAGGACAAAGCAGTTATTTCTAATTTTGATTATGACCCTGCTATGTCATTTATTTTTGCAGACAGTCATAGATGCCCATATCTTCCCAGCTCTTATAAATATTTTGCAAACGGCTGAGTTTCGGACAAGGAAGGAAGCTGCTTGGGCAATCACAAATGCAACATCGGGAGGCTCTGCCGAACAGATCAAGTATGAAATAGTTTAAATCTTTCAATGCAATTGACTGAGTTAGTGTTTGTGCAAGAAAACAAACTGTCAGCCTAGAAGCTGCAAAATCTTTCAGTATGCTTTTAGTGTTGTATCCAGAGAGACCATGTCCTTGTTATGAATGAGCCTTTCATCCCTTCAGGGAGAAATCACAAAAGTATTCAGCTGCAATACTTATTTAAATAATTGAACCATTTGTCTTACATGAAAAAACTAAATGCAACTTTTAAACTAACTTCTGAGTGGTGTAGAGTGTAACAGAGTGCAGTAACAGTCTGGAGAGGAATAGCTCAGCCCCTCGGACAATGGCATCACATGCATTGTTTCTCCTGTTTAGCTTATACCAGTACATTATGCTTCTATGCAGTTTTGTATAAAAAAAATTACTTTGTAAGCATGTTAAATTAATATAATTGTTCTTTATAGAAAATATTTATAAGCTACCATTATAGAAATATAAATTATGGTACAAAAAATAAATTAGTATTTCATAGCTATATGGAGAGAGTGAGACAGAGAAAGGATTTGAAAGTTATTTTCATTGTTTCAGCAGAATTGACTAGATAGAAATATATGTGTGTAATTTCTCTAGTTTTTCTAGTCAAACTGATATTTTATCTGGTTGTTTTGATTCTTAGACATTCATGCTAAGTGCTTAAATGGCTACACCAATTACAATTTTGCAGACAATTTACTGGGTTCCATGTGATGTTTTTCAGGTATTTAGTAGAACTGGGATGCATCAAACCACTCTGCGACCTCCTTACAGTAATGGACTCAAAGATTGTGCAAGTAGCACTGAATGGGCTGGAGAACATCCTGAGGCTTGGAGAACAGGAATCCAAACGCAGTGGCACTGGCATTAATCCTTACTGCGCTCTTATTGAAGAAGCGTATGGTAGGAGCAAAACACCTGGGGAAGTCAGGGGATAACAGCAATGGTCACAAACCCACTGGAGTCTCAGTAGGCCCAGTTATCACTGTGACTGAAAATAACCTGTTCTTTGATAAGTCTCCACTGTACTCCATCTTCTCCACTATCTTTGTGTATAGATTGGAGACAGAACGTGCAGATGTTCTTTAGTTGATTCATACAGAATAAAAGGTGTTAACAAGAAAACCACTACAATTCCTAATAGTAGAGATTTACTAGAATGGCTAACACTTGGATTATAGCATCATTCCTTCCTGTATTATTTTTCTTTGTATCTGACTACAAGGCTTGAATTTGCCTGTTTGCTTAATGCCTGCCCAAAAACTGGTTTCCTGAGTTTAACTGCATTGTATACATATATATTATACAGGTTAGGAAATGGAGTCTCCATCCTTGGCAGTTTGGAATACTTGTTCAGATGCATCAGATCTAATCTGGTGTTGGTTAGTGCTGCTGGGCTGGGCTACAGGTTGGACGAGATGATTATCAAAGTCTATTTCAGCTTACACTTAGGTGATTCTGTAGTCAGAGTCTTCATAAAGAAAGCACTGTGAACACACTTTTAGGAAACACAGTCCTAAAAGTCTCCTCAGAAAAAATCTTGGAGTTTGAGGCCTTGTTCTTTACCCATTCAAGCTTGTTGATTTAATTTTTGAGTGAAAGGGTAGAGGCAGACAGAAAGTACGAAACACATAACACGGTTACAGAGATCTCTGTAGTTCAAACTGGCTTTCCTTGGTTCTGGAGGGTACAAGTTGGATACAGGTCTCCATAGAGGGGCCTGTTCTTTCTGAAGGTGGGAGAGAATCATGGAACAGACTGAAAATTATCATGGTCATATCCTTTCACTGAGCTGTAACTTCTATGTACTACTTTTCTCTGCAGGCTTGGACAAGATCGAATTCCTGCAGAGCCATGAGAATCAAGAGATTTATCAGAAGGCCTTTGATCTGATTGAGCACTACTTTGGAACAGAGGATGAAGACAGCAGCATTGCCCCACAAGTGGATATCAACCAGCAACAGTACATCTTCCAGCAGTGTGAGGCTCCCATGGAAGGCTTCCAGCTTTGAGGTGCCCCTGTGCTGTGTGCTCCTCTACCTAGCCAATCCTGTTGTCGAGCCACAAGCCACCCGTGGAGTGATTCTCTCAATGTTTTCCATAACCCTGTTTGCGCTCATTCGCTTGCCTTGTGCACATGCTCTTACATACGTCTGGAAAACTTTTGGCTCTCCGTGGCAGGATGCCCTCTCCTTGGCAAGGGGTCACCAGAATCACCCTTCTCCTCTAGATTCTGAATCTCTCCACTGTCATCTTCATGGAGTTGAGGCACCTTTCTATACTTCGAGAAATTCTCTGTTCCTATTACAGGAAAGTAATCCCTCCTCCACTTGGCCCCTCACTCCTGGCATCCAAGAGAAGGCTGCCTTTCTCTTGTATTTGCTGCAGAGTGTGCCTGCAGTCCAGGGAGGCATTCAGCCTTTCTGAGAACGTAGCTGAATTCATCCCCCGTGGATGCCTCTTTGGATGGCTGCGAGAGATGCGTTAAACCTTCACATGCGATGTATCAACCTTGTATGTGCCAGCTGGGGTTATTGGCATGAGGAACATGTTACAAACAATGGAGTAAGTTCTCTATCCCCTGCAACAACAGGCTGCAACGGACATGTTTTGTGGTTCTTAGGAATACTGAACACATCTGGCCCCATCCCATCTCAACACTGAGCTCCCAAGTTGGATTGCAGACCACTGTGGAGATTTGTATACCTTCCCAGTTTTTCCTCTCCATCCACAAAAAAAGAACCTGTGAATAGGTCACTCTTAACACCTCCCCAGAAATGACTTTCCAAAACAGCTTCTAGAATGGAGAAACTGCCCTCACTTCTCCTTGCCAGCACAGTATGATCCAGCCAGGCCTTCCTTAAAAATCAAGCCTTTGCTGGCTCCATGCTCCAGAGTCTGGTCCCTGGTATTCTAGTTACGGCTGAAAAGTTCCTGTCTGCCTCTTTACATTTTTACACAGCTTGACTTGAACAGATTTGTCTTCTGAAAAGTTAACTTCTGAATACAGAAATTTTAATTTGTAAAACTTAGCACAAGGAGCGTTAGGTCTCCTTTTCATTTTCATGACACAAGAGCTTCCTCTCCAGCTCACCTGATGGAATATAGTCCTCCTGGTCAAGGCCCTTATTTAACAACTCAAATGACACTACATTTGCAGGATAGTACTATTACATTTGGATCCACCTGGCCCTCTCATTTCACTTTTCCCTTTTGCTGTTTATGAGACTTCAGGTGAATTAGCATGGAACGCATGGTTCCTCCAGGTGACATCTGTAAGGCATCGCTGACTGCATGGCAGCTGCCACGCGCAGCTGGAGACTGCCCTTCTGCTAGCAGCATGTTCTTGGCTCCGCAACCTGCTTGGATCACAGACTTCTGATGCAAAGGCCAGCCACTCCTCACTGAGTTCAGCTGACATTGACACCAAACTCTTCACACAACTGGGGAGATGCCACGTGATTGAAAGTGGCAGTTCCATTTTGGAGAATGCAATGGACTCCCTAGGCTGTCCGCTCCCCCCTGCATCGGGCTATGTTCTTTCAAGCCATTTTGGATGCTTGGAACACACATTTGTCCAGTGTAAACATTTCAAAATCGCCACTGGCAACTGCAGCGTCATGTACCTGTGGTAAATGTTTGTGGCAGAACTGTCGTCAAGATCCTTATGACTCCTCTCAGTGATAAGCCACTGCAAAAGCAAAACCAGCCCATTGGATACAGAGTTATAAAAACACAAGTCACTTGTCATACTGCTGAAAGAAGCTAGGCAAAGGCCTGAACATCAGCTCTGTGTGACCATTATTTAAATAAAGTCTTCTGTCTCTGCTTCAGGATGGAGACTCTGACCTGTGTGGCCACTGCAGAAGCCACCTGCTGCCTCCCTAGCTAAGCCAGTTGGCCTCCACTTTCCCTCTCCCAGTTATTTTCTCTAGTGCTGCTTTGTGCTGAAGGAACATTTAGTTTACTGCACTTGATCTGTAAATGGACTTCAATTCTTTGTAATTTTAGGGGGTTAAATTTGGTGGTTAATTTAAAAAAGCAAAAAAACCCCTCAGTGTTGCCTTTACATCACATATAAATAACTGTGTTTCTCTTTTCTTGAAGGGTGATAGAAGCACTGATTAGTAGCAAAATCTTGTTTTAGCTTTTGGATTTTTTTGTGCTGGATTTTTTTACGTGTAAATTTCCAATAACATGTCATTTCTATAAGATTTGTTTAAAACCATGTACCTCTTATTGGATGGTATAAAAATGCTACATATTTTGTAAACAAATCTGAGCAAAGTGTGTGTGCATATATTCTGTATATTCATATATGTATATTCTGTGTATATATACACTAGTGTGTATATATACATATATACACACACACATATATATACACACATGCATAAAGTGTGTGTATATATATACATACCTATATATCTATATATATAAGTGTTTTCTCTTCCAGGCTAGTGAAAACAATGTGGTGCATTGGCGTTTCCCTCCCCTGCCCCCCAAGAAAGTAATGACAATTGCCTCTAAATGAGTGAATTAAAAAAGAGTCCATTTAAGCTGACTGGTGTGCCTTCCTGTGTAAGGAGCCTGGCCAGTATTTGTTACTTTTGCTGTGGATATGTGAATTCAGAGCAGATAAGTATAAATCTTTAAACTTGGTATGTTTGTTTGAAGTGACAGGCCTGGTTGACGCAGGTAATATTGTTGTCATAAATACTTAGACTGTGTAAGGCATTTGACTGGTACTGCATAATATTTTGAGTGAAAACCACACCAATACAAGAATCAACATGGCACACATTAAACAGATTAAAATGTGGCTAACTCATAGGTCTCAATGTAATTTTAAACGGTGCTTAACTGAGTGTATTTCCATCAGGATCTTCCAGCAACCAGTTCTTGGTGTTGCTTTACTTAGCCTTATTAATAGGTTGAAAAGAAACAAAATCTACTTCTAACAAAGGCTGCAAATTAAATGCGTACAGAAGGGAGATCAGACTTGTGAATTATGAAAGGAAAAGCTCACTCATACCGACTGATCAGAATTACTTGGTAAGCTAAGGGCAAGTAAACTACTTGGATTTTAACAGAGCCAAACATGTAGTGTAACGTTACCCATCTAATAAATAACATTCAGGCCACAGATGAAGGACTCTCTTGTGGAGGAAAAGTGCCACTGAAAGTATGAGGATCATTATCCCATATTGCTTGAACACTGCTTCCTAACACAGTTCTGTGTGGCTGTGTCCCCTGCTAGAAACACTGAAACCAGTATTCTCTGCTCTCCTGAAGGATGTGCTCAGACAGGGACCATCTCAGAGAACGCCTCTAGCTGCCACTTCTGTGAAGGTCACGCTGTGTTTTGAATGATCTGTTGTTGGTTTGTGTCTAAACAGGAGGCAGCATGGTCTCATGTAGAGGGTAGGTGAGGGAGCTGTTGGAGTTCTTGGGTTCTTCTCTTAGCTCTGTGAGACAGCATGTAATGCTAGAAAAGAGTTCTCATATTTTCTTCAAAATTGAAATCCTCTCATTGGTTTCTGTCTGCTTGTGGAGATGCAATCTAAGCACCTTCCAAAAGCCCCACAGGCTGGTAATAAGAATTTATTGCATTCTTTTTGAAACATCAGTAATGAGGTAGAAGCACTGTACTGAGGTTTTAACAATGTCTGTTTTAAACTGGGTGCTGGAGAAAGGAAGATGCAGGACTGCCTGGAATTGCTATCTAGCAGTCCACTACACAGATCTGTAATGCCATTAAAGTTGTGGTTTTGTTGTGGCAGCAAACAGGAGCCATCATTCTTTCTGTTGGTGAAGTTCCCAGTGGAACATGGCAGGCAGGGTCAGTGTCTTGGATACAGTGTCTTGTATACAAAGGATGATGGAGCAGGTTATTGAAAGCTCAGTAACTAAGCCAGGACCAGCACCTGGGGTTCCTGGGAAGACACCACACAATCATTTGAGTCAACTGCTGCCTAGAGACTTCAGCCTGTTCTTAAATTCCTCTGTTTGTTCCTTGATGCCAACCAAACACAGGTGGTTGAAGGCCCTTTGCCTAATGTTAAAAGAAGGGAGGAAGACAATGGCCCTGGACCTACATGTTCTTGGACCTGTTTTTTTGTTGTTGTTTTTTGTTGGTTTTTGGTTTTGTTTTTTTTTCTGTCAGCACCAAGGCTATTGAAGAACTAGATTGCACAATGTCATCCTACGTGTGACAGTGCTCCTGGCAATACACTTCTCTGCTTGTCTGGGGACTTCCAGAACAGCTGTCTTACCTCTGTGCACTTTGATCTCTATGCCAGCTTACTGTAAATCCCCATCTCTTCCAGTATAATTATTTTTTGCTTCTGGAAATTGGCACAACACACCATTGGTACTCCCCCATGCCAATTTTAGACATGAAGGTCTTTCTTCAGTTGCCTGAGTCTTAGTAGAGAAGTAAGCAAGACCTCTTTGTGTACTCCTATGGCCGTGTCCGTAGGGCTCCTGCACGTTCCACTGAGGCAGTGCGGAAGTTGTCAGGTGATCGTTGCATTAGGAAGTTTCAGTTGCCTTTGGACCAGGTACAGCAATAAGGCACATGGTATAGGATTGATAAATTGGACTGTTCTGGACAAATGAGAATGGTGTTACAGACCAAGCCAAAGGGGAGAAAGAAAATGAGATACCATTTCAGGGCTTAGGATGTTCTTTCCATCATGCACTGTTGAAAGGCTTTGGGCTGAAGCTGTGAGTTGTCAGTGATCTGAGGGGTGTTAAGTTCTCTGGTCAGCTGGACTGGCTGCTTCGGCCAGAAATGTGTGCTGGTTTTGGAACCACTGTCTGTGTTCAGAAGTGCTTCTTGGAAGCCCTCACACCAGGAAAGAGGTGGTTCCTTTCATTGCCTCTCTGAGAAAGATCTACATTATTTTTTAGTACCCAGCTACTTGCAAAGAAAATACTGCAGTGGTTGGGAGCAAGCTGGAGACCACACAAAGCTCATTGTCTTGGGCTTTTGTTTGAGACTCGAGCCTACACAGAAGCTGAAAGAAAACACAAAGTTGGGCAGTGATGCAGAGTCTTTATGGCAGATACTGAAATAGTGGAGATACCAGGGTGACAGAAGGATACGTGGAGCTTTTGTCAAACCACTGGACCAGACTTCAGTTTCTGAGTAAATGGCATAAAGCTTATAGAAATTTAAGTAAAATGAAAAACTGGTGATATGCTGCTCTGAAGTGTTGCTTTCTAAGTGGTATTTTTCATGTTTTTATTTGAAGTACTTTACCAGCTGGATGAGTCCAAATAGTTTTATTTCCAAAAGTAGAAGAGGTACCTGCCAGTTCTGTTCACAGAGTGCACTCAGAGGTGTGTATTGAAGGGGTGATATTTTTGAGATCCACAGTTTTAAGCTTTGCCATCACCAAGCATAAATCACAAGTTTTTCTTCATCGAAACCTGAAATGCTGTCTGAAATGGACGTTCTCTTTTTTGGTGTCATTTAGTACATACATGACCACAGGCATGTAATCTGGCAAGATTTTGTTTTGGTTCTCACCTGTGTGCCTACTGGTGTGGCAAAGAACCAGTTTTGTCATGGAAAATCTGTTCACATACCTGCAGTGAAATTAAACATGGCTTAGATTCAGTGCTAATTACGTGGACAAACCTGTGGAATCCTGCTCTGCTTGACTGACAGTGTACTTATGATAATTTCCATCCAGAGAATCTGATGACAGGTCATTGTATCACCTGAAGGTTGTAACTTCTGTGGTGGAATTGACTACACAGCTTGTCTGATGGATTACAGCTCACTGTGGTACTCAGAAATGCAATTCATAGATGGACTGCAGCAGCTAGTGAAGATTTGCCCTGCATTTTTGTAGGGCTTTTGATTATTCAGCAATACTGCTGATTTTTAGGAGTACAACAAAAATAATCTCCTTCCCACTATGACAAAGTTCACAAGCTAATTCTGGCAAACTGATACGTCTCTTCTGATTTTGGAGTGCCCAGGGCCAGTCAGCAGGGCAGTGCTGGGCAGGAACATAGTTTTGAGCAGTGCTGACACTTCCAATCTACATTTCCTTTCAAATGAACTGAAAGGAGGAAGGAAAATACTTTCCCTAGTTGCTGCAGGCTGTTCAACATGAATAGTGTGGCACTGGGCTCAATGCCAGAAATAGTGCTCTTGAGGCAGGTGATCTCTAGGTGGGCCTAGTATCATGAAAGCACAGACAACAATTTAAAAGAGCAAAATACGTATAAATCTAATTGAGATTTGTAAAGAAAACTTCATAGCCGAGAGCAGGAACTGATTGACTTTCTCATACTAAAGTGCCTCTAAATAGTAAATCTGACAGTACAAGTTGAAGCTGTTGCTCAGTATTCCTCAAAATAGTCATCTCTGTTCCCTTAACTTGGATGTTCTCTCATCTCACTGCCAGCTCTGCTGGGACCACTCTTAGGGTGTCAGCTGCAACACCGTGGTTCTCTGGATTGCTATTTCGTTCTTCATCTCCCTCTTGTTTTATTGAAGGCAGGCAGTTCTTCACAGAAAGTTATCCCTCACTTAAACAAATACAGTTAGAATAATAGGACCTAGAACAGGGAAGCAGGCTTTTTAATGACTTTAGGATCATTTTGCTGATGTTAATGCTAGTCAGACAATAACTTTTGGCTCAAGGGCTCCCTTAATAATTGCTCTGTCTGGCACAAAGAGGAACATGTGGATTATTTGAAGTAGCCAGTACCAGTACAGAATAAATACAGTTCCATTCTTGCTGAGGGGACCTGAAATAGTCAGTGATAGTGGATGACTGGCCAGTGAAGGTATTCTGTTTGTACAAGCATGGATGTACAAGTGGAAACCAAGTGGACTGTCCTTTTGTGTTACAGTTACCTTTCTGTAAGGGGTAAGTAAGAACATGAGACTTCACACAGGGGATTGGTACCAAGAATGCAGGTGCAGGTCCTGCAGTAGTTCAAAAGATGCTTGGTCTGGTGCACAGCATCCGGGAAACAATTACATTGCTTATCCAGTTTGCTCATGTGTCCTGTCCCACTAACCACGAAGAAAAGAGTTTGGAAGAAAGGGAAGCAGGAAAAGAAAACAGCTATTTCTGGTTTTATTGATTACAGGACAATGTATTCATTCTTTCTTGAACATGAGCGAACAGAACTAACATACAGGAAAGATGTGACTATATTCTCCTCTCAGTGGTGAAAAGGACTTTGCTTTTTTACCCCAGTCCTTGGTTTTTTTCATTTCCTCCTCTAAGGTTTAGCAGATGTACCTTCGGTTTTCCATTGGGCTTTCTTCTCCAGGTTTAGGTTCGTAAGAGATTCATGTCTTTTCACAGCCTACAATGTAGTAAGATCATCAGTTATCACCTGAAGGACCACGGAGTTGAAACTTGAATCAATAACTTACAGAATACCTGGCCTGTCCTTACCAAGGCACAGTTCTGTCAGCTTTAATGCCAGGAAGCCAAGAGGGTTAAAATAAAATATTGAGAGATTATTTTGGCTGAAAGTGATTACTTCCCTGGGAATAAATTAAACCCATTTGTCAAGGCACTTGCAGATACATTCTGTGCTTCTGGTCAGTATTTAATACTGATCTGATTTTCACAAGACAGAGTTACTAGAAACAAATCAAAAGTTAAACAATCACAGATTCACAGAATATTTTGAGATGGAAGGGACCCACACAGATCACCAATTACAACTCTTCAGTGAATGGCCCACAGGGGGATCAAACTTGCAACCTTGGCACTATTAGCACCGTTCTCTGGCCAACTGAGCTCATCTCAGGAAACACAAATAATTCCAGCTGCTTTGAAAACAAGGATTCCAAAGTAGCTGTCCTCTCTTCCTGGTGTTTGCATTCATACTACTCCAGTACAGAGGAAAATGCTCTGGCAGCCGTCAGTGTTTGATGTCTGCTGTTAAGGCCAGGAAAAATCCTTCCACTGTTTCATTTCAGAGTGCTGCATCCTTTTCATTCTAATAGACAAATCCCGACAGAAATGTCAGGTGACACTCAGTAGCTTACAGTGCTGGGGTTAAGACTGTCACTACTTTTACGGTTTCTCTAGAACACTTAGCAGTCCACAGAAACAAGACCTGAACATTTTCATTAGAAGAAAGGCTTCAGAGAAAGGCAACATAACAAATAAGGTTCTTCTGCCATGCAAATGCTTTAAGCTCAGGGTTTTTTGTTTGTTTTTTTTTTTTTTTTTAAGGAAGGATCTTAACAGTGACATCATCCCTTTCTGATGGGAATTAGTCAATGAGGGTCACTTCTGGGGAACCAGGAGGATTTGTTAAAATTTTGTTCAGTGATAAAATGACAAAAAACCCAAAGCAAACAAAAACCCAAACCCCCAAAGCAAGACAGGACTAAAAATCCATAGAGGAACTGAGAAATTTATATGAAGACTTATTTGTCCTCATCAGCCCAAATTCTGTGCTTACCTGCTTCCCTCTGACCACCATGATGATGCATCCCAGTATTGTCAAGGCAATCATGACATAGCTGAACTTCACACGCAGTGTGGTCTTTGCTGCTCTCACTGTTTCAAGCCTCAAGAAAGAAGAAAAGAACAGACTCATTATCAGAGACCCAAATAATTCACTTGGCTAATTATTTAATTTCTCGTAGCATGCTGTCTCGGTAGTTTTGTGTAACGCTAACAGTACTTGGCTCTTCTCACAAAAAAGTTTTGCAAGAACAGGAGATGCTGATCCCTAAGTACTTTGGGAGATACTTGGTCACAAAGGCATTCCTCTCAAAGCAGGAAACAAACCCAGCTTTAAACTTTGGTTACTCAAATGTTAAAATACTGCCTTTGCAGACCACTTGACTGCAATGCAAAAGAGGAAGGCTGCAGTATTTAAGTATGTATGTTCATTATGGAAAGAACAGGAAAAAGAGAGGGATGGTTTTACTAATACAGTATTTTTCTTGCTGTCAGTTCCTTCTGTGCTCACTACCACCTTCCAATACCTGCAAAGTCAGGGAGAACTCATCCATATTATAACTGTGATGTATTTAACATTGTAAAACATGCATTTTTCTCTCAATAGCAGAAGCATGGTAAAACCCAAAATACAGTGTTTTAACAGTTGAAAGTTCCTTGAGCAGAGGGAAGCATTATCACAGCTTTTCAATTTCTTCTGCCTGAACTTCAAAATGGTTTCATTTATGATGCAGTCTTATTTTCCAGCAAGGTGTTTCCTCTGCTACAGGACTTGACAGTGCTATAGGTGACACACAGGCTGCTGAATGCAGCACTCTTGAGAAATTCTGAACAGGACTTGATAAAAGACCAGTGGTTCCCGCTCCTGCTGGAGTAAATAGCCTTAAAGTGATCTGCCTTCCTGAGAAGCTAAGGAGGCTTGGAGGATCGTCAGCTTTCCAACATCAGCTTTGGACAGAGGAACTCTTTAAATTTTTTTAAACTTTTTTTTTAATACCAGGGGGCTTACCTAGCCACACCAGTAGCTATACTACCCTTTTGGGAAACCTGTTGCCTATTCTTCTTTTGTCTTTTAAAAACCAGAAGTCTTCCACCGGAAGAGTAGTAGATACTAACACCTGCCAGCTGTACATGTGAAGAGTAAAAACAAACAATCATTTATTTTGAGTTAAACTCTGAAGGTCATTCAACCCAAATGACATCTTGGTTACAGCAGATTTTGTGTTAAGAGAGAACAATGCAAGAAGGGCCATTAATGCTTTTTAGAAGTGCTTTCCACACTAACCAAAGACCTACACCCTGTATATTTAACTCTCCTTGCAGAATTCAGAGCAGGTGACTCCCTTCTCAAGGAGGTCTGATATTCTCACTGATTACATTTGGCACATGGTAAAATTCCAGAAGACTAGAAAAGCACCAACAGTGTGTGATGAAAAGAATAAAATGCAAACTAGGTTAATTATACCCCAAAACTAACATAGAGAATGGATTTAATGGAACTGGGAAATTATTACTGTACATAAACACGAGTGAATATGGAATCTTTTACTGCATTTTGACCCTTGTATTTGGAAGGAAAAAAAAGATACTTAAGGATCCATGATAGTTCAGTGTGGTAAGTCACATAGGACCTGAGAGCGGAGAAGTTTTGTTCTTGTTTTTGTCAGAATATTGATTTGAGTACAAGATTTCTGATCATAGGGAACAAACACATCCATCTACAATGAACTAATGGTTAATTTTAACATCCAGGTTATTTGCTTCTGCTAATAATCTGCAGTGAAAGCCTTGAGTGCAGGCTGCAATTAAGCTGAAATGCACAGTAGTAGGATTAAAAAAAGTTTGCTAGTTAATTTTGGAAATACCTTAGATGTGTTAAGAATTTACAAGAGCAAAAGGTAGATATCTGAACACAACTTGCATTTTAAATCAATTCAGTGGCTAAGTTTAACATTTGTTTAATAAATAGGTTGCTTCACCACATTTTACGAGATTACTGAGTTATATCACAGCCCTTACAACCCACAATTAATCTCAGAGTAATTAATTAATCTCAGAACAGGAAACAAGTTTTTGTGCTTTTATAGTTCTCAATTGTCTTCTCAGATTTGGCTGAATAATTTGTCTAAATAAAAAGAATTCCCTTTGCACTTGCAAAAATGGTCAGCTTTTATCAGAAGTTGGTTTGTCCTTTCAATAAACTACTGAAATCAATCACTCTTGCTAACTCTGTTTTCTTAAAAACACTCATAACAAGTGCTTGGTATACAAAAATATATGAATAATAATTTACTCCTGTATGTATTTCAAATGTAATTTTAAGAAAAATTATTCAATACAAAATTGAAGGATTCCGCTTAAACAGAATTCATTCATTGTGATACATTTAAATACAGGGGGGGATTTTCAACTCCCACGTGGTGCACCCAAACAAACTAAATATTTAGAGGGCAGCTATGTCATTTTCTTACTCAAGTAGTGCAAGATTTACTGTTTCTTTTTAATTTAAATAAACACATGTATTTAAAAGCATTACAAGCATGTTTTAAAAGATAACTATACTACCACTGGGAATGTTTTTTAAACGAATAGTTGTCTATTGTTGATAAGTTTGATCTTTGTTTTTCATGTGCAAAGCAGAACATCCAGTTTTATTTTTACTTTTCACACTGGACAAAGCTTTGACATTTGGACACAGCAGCAATAGGGAAATTTTGACTATATACGGTTAGGGAGCCTTTACACTGTTTGTCAGTTTAAATTCTTGCTGTAAAGGAAGTTGGCCCATGCCCGTTAGGTATTCATTAATAAATATTTTATATGAGATTCAGTTATTTTATAGCTGTATATATGAAAGTTTCCCACAGCAGGAGACCGACATATAATGAAAAACACTAGAAAAAGCTCACACTAATGTTTGAAAAAAGCTTTCTAGTTGTGAGAGAAGAGTGAAAATGAACTGATCTGTCACGTTTTTCTAATGAAACAACTGATAAATACTGGTCATCCCTTTGCAAAAAAAAAAAAGGGAAAAAAAAATCAAGAGGGACACATTGTCTTAGCACAAGAGAATTGCTCAGGTCATTTCATCTACAAGGATGATACACCAAACACAGCAGGGTAAGATTTTTCAGCTGTGCAAACCCATTCCTTTTTAGAAAAGTTATTCTGGAGTTGCATTTAAGTAACTTATTTCTGCACAAAGTCTTTTACAGCTTGAAAACCAACACTTACGAGACAGTCTCTGGTATATCCTCTGGCTTTTTGAAATGGCCTGCCCACAACAAAAACCTTCTCTCCCAGTCTGTAGGCTTGTATCCAGGCACCCCCGAAGCAGATCGACCTAAAAACCCCCAACCAAACGCACAAACAAAAACAAAACAACAAAACACCACCAAAAACACCAGTCAGAGAGGCTGGATGGCCAGGGCTGTAACAAAACCAGTCAGGGCAAGCAATGCAGAACTCTAAATATGATTGCTAGAGTTGGTTAGAGAATGAAAACTGTATCACAGATTAACAAACGTGTAAATATGGATTAAAATGAAGCCATGTAAGGAAAGCCAAATCCTTCCCAAAACCTCTGTATCTGCAGGTCTAAATATGCAGAAGCATCTAGGCTTCCTAAGGTGCTGTTTTTCTATTTCATTTAAAGAAGGTTAAAAAAAAAAGAAATCAAATGGAACAGCTATAGAAAAGCCAATATAACATCACAGAATGTTAACTTTTTCAGGCAGTGTAAGATTTTATCTGAAGGTATAAATAAACAGATGACCATAGGCAAAGATTAGACACATAATTAGCTCAGTCTTTCAAACTCCATATACAAGATATTCATAATGTAACAGAAAGCTTTTCATATATAACATACCATTAAAATCTAGCAAACAAAGTGCAGAGATAGACAGCTTTTTCCTTTTTAACAACGGGCAGTATCCTGTATGGCCGTGTTCTCCCTCATGGATTCATGAATTATCTAGGAAGTGGGGTGGATGCACAGTTTGCTGACAATGCCAGGTTATTCAAAAACATAAAGAAGAGGGCTGAGCCCAAAATGCTGCGGGGCTTCAGTCAATGAATTGGCCTGGGAACTCCCTAGTATATAAACAGGAAGCAATTCCAGTTCACACAAAAATGGCAGGCTCTACCCTCGCTGTTATTAATCATTACCTAAGCCTGAGCAAGGCCTCGGGGTTTCACAGTAGTTTTGGCAAAATGTTCACTAACAGAAAGGAAAACATCGTAACTGCCAGTGATCAGGGGCACACACAAACACAACAGCATTCCTGTGCCTCTGTGTAAAACCGTGACTCCAGCATTTTGAAAAGCATGGGAAATACTTAGAGGGAGTTGAAATAGAACAGGCACAGAGAACACTGGTAAGGACAGCCACAGGTATGGAATGGTCACCATGTAAGAAGCAGTGTCACAGACTGAGACCCTTTGGCCTGGAAAAGCAGTGACTGAAGCTCTCTTCAGCCCAACAGAGCACTGTAGGAGACTTTGGGAGTGTGGGTTATAATGAGGTCCTGTTTTGGAAGGGATACTGAATAAAGGAAAACCAGGTTATAAAAAAGTGCGCATCGGTTAAAAAAACCCACAAGACTGTACTGGTTCTCTCACAGCATGGTTCAGCTGAGGAATTTCTTCTTACAGAAGAAATTCTTAGAGAATTTTAGTATCCACATTCTTGGAGAATGTGGATGCTAAAAATACATCCAGCTTCAAGAAACTGGGCAAATTTGTGAGGAAAAAAAAATAATACAGTGAGGACTATTAAACACCAAGATGCCACCTCTGAGACAGTGGTATAGAGGAACCCTCTTCCTATTCTCTTCCCCAGGTTCTTGCTGTAGGTTGCCATTCCCACTTGTCTTCACAAAAACGTAAGGGACTTCCTTTACTGGCCCCTGCTTTTAAGGACACCTTTTGTCCCAGTACAGCTGATTTATGTTTTTAACACAGAATCATGCCAAATGCTTCACATCTGTGTGCTCCTTTTCTCCTGCACGGGTGGGCCATAAGGAACCTGTGACACAGGGAGCAGCGTAACTGTCCCATATATAGTGAAAAAATGCTTCATGGCCGGAGCTTTCCCTGACCAGCTCCACCCTTAAGCATGAACCGATTCAGACTCTTTCCTGCAGGGCACGTTCAATTTTTGGAACAGCTGGAGCTGCCTGCACTGCGAAAAACTGCAAAAGTCTTTTAGCTCACACAACATTCCTAAACATTAATAGTTTACAGGGGGCTGAACAGGCAGTTCCAGAGCACAGCTGCAGAGCCTCAGTGTAGGAGTGTGCACCAGATAAAGGTCCTGGTGATCTGCTACAAAGTGAAAGCTGTCTGACTGTCACAAGCAGAAATATTGACCCCTGGCTTTGTCAGAAAACAAGACTTTACTAAACTGAATGCTCCATTTTTCAGTCTAGAGATCAGAACTCGCTCTCACAAAATCATGGATATGAACATCTATGTCAGTCAAATTCCTGTTTGATAATTGCAGCATGGATATGTATTTTGTGGCAGGGAACATTCCATGATCTTATCAAAGACTCTTACTCTTTGACTGAAGGTCTTGCTGGGGTTTAATGCACAGCCTTCTGCTTATCTTCGGGTCCACTCCCTCAGTCATCCTCAGAACTGAGGGAATGTTTCTTCCCAGCAGTTTAACAGCCCTGTCTGAAAGAGAAAGCAGAGGAAGCAAAGAGGCCAAATTTAACTCAGAGCAGTAGAAAATGGGAATATCAGCTTTTCAATGGAAGCATTTAGGGGTTTTTTTTAACACAAGAGGAAAAAAAAAGAAAACTGATAGGTACAAATGTAACATTAAGCAAGAAGTACCAGATTTAGTTGTAACAGCCTACCAAAGAAATTAAAACTTGTCTATAAGCTGTGCCTTGGGCTTGCTCATTAACCTTATGTAGAAAAATGTGAATGCAATTAAATTCAGTTAGGAAAAAAAAAGAATGCAAGATAACATCCTACCAGCAATTTCTAAAACACATTGCACATCACAATTTCCAGGAACTCATCTATGCATATGCTTCAGTTAAACTTTGGATGGTGCTGTTTCAAGGACCGCACACCAGCATTCTACCAATCTTGTCACATCCCAAAAGCATTGACAGAGTCAAGGGAAAAGCCAAAAAAGCAGAATCTTGCAGCACTGAGAAGTAACTACTTTGTAGTGCATTAGAAAAGGCCAGGGCACCTTATATACGAAAGCATACTTTAAAGAAGGCGCTTCTAATGCATTAATTAATATAACGAAAAAATTCTGGAAAAAAACCCAACGAAACAAGCAAACTAACTCTAAAAGGCAAAAAGGGCACTTTTAAAAATATAAAATGAGTTCTTTTTTTCCTTCATTGTGCTGTCTGAAGGTGTCTCTCCTAAGGCCCTTTACTTTCAAGGTGTAATACACTCCCGCTCTGAAAAACCAGTAATTTACATTTACAGGCGTCGCCCCCAACGAAACCGGATCCTTTTCAAGCTCTTCAGAGAAAAGTGGGCACAGACCCATTCCTGTCATTGTTTTTAACGCCAGTCTATCAGATACGGCCCCTCACGCTCGGCTTCACCCCCGCCACAGCGCCGGCCGGGGCCACCCCGCTCCGGGCCGGGCCCCTCGGGGTCCCGGGGAGGAGGCGAACCGGCGGCAGCCCCGGCCCGGCCCGGCCCCGGAGCTCGGTGTCTCTCTCTGCCTGCCTGCCTGCCTCACTCACGCACTGCCTCACTCACCAGCGCGGCCCCACATGGCGCTGCCTCGGCCTTGCTCGGCGCCCTCAATGTCACCGCTGGGCCCCGCCCCGAGCCCGCGATTGGAGGGAGCCGCGCCGCGGGACGCTCGGGGCAGCCGGGGCCGGCACCGCCTCTGGTGGGGACGACCGAAGCTCTCCCAGCGGCTGGAGGAGGCGAAGGGGCCGCGAGGCCGCTGCCGGTGGAGATGCCCGGCCGGGGGCCGCTGCGGCGGGGGCCGCGCTCCGCCAGGTCCCGCCCCGCTCCGCCCCGCGCGTCATCCCGGCTCCCCGCCGGATTGGGCGCCGCCGCGCCCTCGGCCGATCCAGGATGGCGGCGCCCAGCGGAGCCGCGAGCTGCGAGGACTTCGCCGAGTTCCAGGTAACCCGCGCGGGGCGGGCGGGGACGGGCCGGGCCGGGCGCTGCCTCCGCCGCCGCCGCCGCCTCCTCCCCGCGCCGGCGCCCCGCGCGCCCCCGCCGCCTCCCGGCGCACGGCCCCGCGGGAGCGCGCGCCCCGTGCGCGAGGTCACCCCGCGCCTCGCGGCCGGCGGGATGCGGCGGGAAGGGGAGCGGGGTCCGGCCTTCCCCCGCTCCCCTTCCCTCACCGCTCCGGCAGGAGCGGGGCCGGGCATCTCCCTTGCCCCACAGCTCCCTTTCCCGGGACGGAGCGCTCGCGGCGCGGGAGCCCCCGCGGGCGGCGGGAGCTCCGTGGGCGCCTCCGCGGCGTTTAACGGAGCGTGAAGTGCCACCCGTGTCTTCAGCGGTGTGAGCAGGGCCCAGGCCGGCGGGGCGGTAGGAACCGGCCTGTTCGTCGAACACAGAATCCCAGAATATCCTGGGCAGCAAGGGACCCTCAGGAATCATCGAGTCCAGCTCCTGACCCGGCACAGGACACCGCAAGGGTCACACCATGTGCCTCAGAGTGTTGTCCAAACACATCGTGGACTCTGTCAGGCTTGGTGCTGTGACCACTTCCCTGAGGAGCCTGTTCCAGTGCCCAACCACTCTCTGCGTGAAAAACCTTTTCCTGTGTTCCAACCTAAACCTCCCCCAGCTCAGCTTCATGCCCCCCAGAATGGTGGGGGGTTTTATTTAAAGTTTGCCATTTTGGTGCAGGTTGTGCCCAGTTTCCCATCTGGAAACGGGAATGGGGACTTGGGCAGAGGCTCTTCAGCCTGTCCATGCTGCCTGCAGGGCCAGGGGACTTCAGGGGGCATCGGTTATTCACCCCTGCTCTGGCCTTTGCTGCCAGGGAAACTCCGTGGTTTGCAGCACATACTCCTGCATGTGGGATTGTTCCTTTAGTGTGTTTCTACTCTTTGTAAGGAATCCTGTTTAGTTTCTATTAAAACGCTTAACTATGCAAATTTTTCTGTAGTAGGCTTTTCTCATAGATATAACCAAGTATCTCTCTGTGTTTTTTAATACAGGAGCTGCTCAGGGTGATGAGGACGATTGATGATAGAATTGTCCATGAATTAAACACTACAATTCCAACAGCTTCCTTTGTTGGGAAAGTTGATCCTGGCCAGACGTGTAAAGAGCTGTACCAGTCTGTGAGTGCACATGCCTTCCACTTCCAGCTCCCTTCCTGCTGCTTTCTCATGTGCAGTGGCCAGTAAAGCATCCTCAGTGTCTGAGGAAGACTGCCTTGGTAGATCCTGCTTTGTGTATTCCTAACTGTCCTGCTCAACATCTCCACACACCCGTGTATGTAACAACTGCTTCAGTTCAAAACCATGCTGGGAAATTAGTTGTTCTGCAATACTGATCCTTTGAGGATCTTTTAAAAAGGGCGCTTGCTTTTCCTACTGCTCTGCAAGACCCCTTCTCATGTTTACCTTTGACTTTTGATCAACTTCGTAAGAACAAGAACCACAGAATAGTCTGAGTTGGGAGGAGCTGTTGCTCAAAGCAGTGTTGTTTCCTACCCGTGGATTATGAATTCAGAGGGATTTCTATAGGCACAGCAATACCATGGCTTTATAAAGTGTTTCTTTAAACTTGTAACTCGGAGGTTTCTATTCTCTGATGAGTCACTGTGACTTTCTTTCTCTCCCCACTTAGCTGGTGGATGCTCACACCAATAGAGAAAGAATCATCAAAAACTGCATCTCTCAGACTTCCACTGTAGTGAAAACTCTCAAAGAAGAGAGGGAAAAGGCCCATGAAGATGCAGCATTATTAAAGCAACTCAGGAAAGAGCAGACAAAGGTGAGTGGTGGAGCCTTCTAGATATCACTTATAGAGGAAGAAGAGGGTATCTTTCCCAAATGGAAAGACCAGTGTGATGGAGAGAACCCAAAGTGGATCCTGAGTCAAGCAGTCTTTTTTTCAAGGTTCTCGTTGGCTCTTGTTGGGTCTTGTGAGAACTATTTTCCCAAGGCCTCAAGGCAGAGAGCTACTTTTATCCTGCAAGTGGAACATTTTCTGAGATTCTTTTACACAAATGCCATAGAAAAACACATGTTCTTCCCCATCGTGGATTCTAACCTTCACTGACTGACACCACTGAGGCACAGCTTAACTTTTCCTGTCATCTACAAGATGCTCCCAGGCAACCTTGAATTCCACTTACATAACTTTTTTGCTGTTTTGTATTTCTTGGATTAATATTTGGAGTACCTTGTGATGGTGTGAGAGAAACTTCTGGGTTTGCCTACTGCATTCTAATGTGCAAATGCCCTCTCAACCTTCTGGCCTCTGGGTGGAAAGTGTACTTTACCAGAGGTGACTAGAGGTGATTGAGTATCAGAAGTGGAGAAAGGAACCCCACTGAAGCTCTCACCTCAGTTACAGGGCCCCCTTTGTAAGGAAAAGGATACTGAGAGAACCATGTGGCAGCGAGTGATTTTATTCTTAAAGCCTCACTTACTGAACTGCTAACAAGGATGGATATTAGTTTGGAAAACTAGAATGGTAGCTTAGTATTTTCTACAAATTTTGTTAGCAGAGCCAATTCTTTAAATCATTTAGTTACTGAGCCCAAAACTTCTCACTGAAAGCACTGGGAGGATCACAATGACAGTGTTTTTTGATCGGAGGTAGCTTCAAATGTTAAAAGCAATCCATGATTTAGAAACATCTCAGAAGTTTTTTATGAGATCACCTCAGATTTGTACTTGGACCTTATGAGGTGTGATCCCCCTGCTTTTTTTTTTTTTTTTGGCTCTACATGAGAGTTGTGTTTTTTCTACAAGTCAGAAAAGCTATCTTGATAGAACACACATCCTAGTTTTAAGACTGAGAATTTCAAATATCTATTCAGTTAGTTGCAATACAGATCTCTTTTCCCTTGTTATATGTGTTTCTCTCATCCTGCTTATTGTACAAATTGGAGGACTTTATGCAAAATTATTACTTCTGGGGCATTGAATGAGAGAACTTGGAGTAGCAGTTTCTTTGAACTGCTGAAGATCCTCTGAGTGTTTATTTTATAGAGACTTATCCTGGTCATCCAGTCACTCTGGATGCTGGATTGTTATTTCAAATGGTTCGAAGTCCTCTTGAGGTAGGGAAAGTCCATCCAACAACTGTAGCAATTCTGTGTGCCTGGATATCTCACTTGGAAAGTTTTTAGTGGGATTGCTGTCTTGGCTTGCACTTGTTCACCAGGCCTCTAATTGGAACCATGTACTGAAAATGGATAAACTCTGACTCTTAGTTTGTTGTGTTAAAGACTCCAACAAGAATACATCCTAAATATGGGAAAAAATGGCAGATGATTCTTGTATCTCCTACTATTGCTTCAGGACCAAATTACCTGAACACAGCTGTCACACCTGCCCCTCGGGGTTTCTAATAAGTGTGAAACAAGGAGATTCTAACCCTTCTCATGGGTCAAGTAAGTGCTCAAGAACTGTGTATTGTGGTAGTTCTTGCCAGAGCTTTTGCATCTGTGTTGAGCTGATTTATCCTGCAGTGATGACATAAAATATTAACTGGTTCAGACAGCACGAACACACGTGATCAGACTGCAGACCCCTTTTGGTCAGTGCACTGAGTAGATGGCAAATGAAGCAGAGAGGGTCTGTTCATAACCTTAGTTTTAAATCCAGAATCCTAGCTGGGTTCCTAGCTTTGCTGCCGGCTCCACATATGATTCTAATAATGCAAGAGTTGGCAACTCGAGGCTGCAGAGCCTTCCCCAGCCCTGGCATTCCCTGTGCTGAGTGCTTGAATTAGGTGCAGTTATTTATGCCTGTGAAGCCATCAATGTTAATCAGTTAATTGCTAGCAAATCTTGATGGGCAGTAGGTAGGAACAGAGCACGAGTAACCAGGATCTACTGCCAGGCTTGCTTTGCCAGTCTGCCTTTGCTGCGCCCTTGCAGAGTTGTGTATGCCCCAAGCACTGGCTGACTGGAAGGCCAGGCTCCCAGGGTGATTACACATTGTGCCCTTTGGTTTGCACCATCAGAGGAGGTGTGCACCTGGTGCTGGGGTTGGGAGCTGGAAAGTTGCAATGGTAGTAAATACTGAAGACTGCAGGGAGACCTGTTTGACAATAACCTCTTTATCTGTTACTTTCTGCAGTTGAAATTGATGCAGTCGGAGCTCAATGTTGAAGAAGTGGTAAACGACAGAAGCTGGAAGGTACTCAGTCATTTAACAGTGATGATGTTCTGTCCCAACAGACAGTCCTCTACTGCAGGTGTGGGACTGGTGCCTTATGAAGCAGGTTAACTAGAAATAGATGAGGGCAGTGCTGGGGCAAATGCTTCAAGTCAGTCATTTTCCCAGTTCTGGATGCAGAGATCAAAGCTTTTCAGTTGCACTGCCAAGGGAAGAAAAGCATCTGATTTTGGGGGCAGGAAGGACTGTGGATTATTCCTTGTGTCCCTTTCTCCCCCTTGCCCAGTGGCTGAGGATTTTGTAGGCTTTTCTGTGGTGACTTCTCTGAAAAGCTTTGTTGGGCATCAGAGGGATGGGTCTTTCACATTTGCCTGTATCTGGTGCTGATCACAACTCTGAGCAGAGCCCGGGGGAGGGTACGGCTGTAGAAGCTGAACCTTTTCCTGATGGAGTTTCTTCAGGCCTGAACCGACACTCCCTGGTGCAAAGGGCAGCCTTGCCGTTGCTCTCCTGTGTCAGCAGAGGGTGCAGATCACCCTCTGGATTGATGGCCCCGGAGTCTATCTGAGCTTAAATTCTGAGGCAGCTGTATTGTGTCACTGCAGCATTTCACATCTGTCGTCCTTTTCTGGTTTGGTGTAGCTTTTCAGAGCTTTCAATGCTGCAGAGAGAACCTCTTTTCCTCTCTAAATGCAAAAAGAATTTTTGCAAATAGCTAGTACTAGCTGTACCTTCCTTTTTATTCCCTACTTCATGATTTTAGTCCCCTAGATTGCACCAGTGTAAAACCAAGACAGCTTTAAGTCTTGGGTGTTTTTTGGTAACCTCAGTGCAGGCTGATGAAATTAGCATTTACACAGTTTTCCACATATGCTTTGCCATCAGTACGCCTCTGTACTGTCCCAAAAAGCTAAGCATGCACTTCAGTTTTATTTTAAACCTGCTCAGATCTGGTTAAGCAATGCCACAGCCTTAACAACAATGTGCTGCAGGTCACTAGGGGCAAATATTTTACGGTGACTTTGCTATAGGGGAACAGCCCCCACCCTAATCTTCATTCTGAAGCACCAGGTTTAGTAATGATCCCAGAGGTTTTCTTGTAGCTGCATTAAGTTGTTACTGGTGACAGAACTGTCTAATCTTTCCTGAAGATGGAGAGTTCATAAACAGTGAGGTATGCATGGTGCGGGGGTACTTTAGCCTGCTAGTGTATTCCTCAGTGTTCAGAGCGGCGCTTGAAGAGATAAATATTTCTGGGTTTTATCTCCAGCTCTGCTATGCTGTGCTCTGAATATACACATAAATGGCTCATTTAGCTGCCTGTAAAAATGCCACTGATGGAATTAGAACCAGTCATGGTTGCAGACCAAATGCAATATGTTACATGGAAGTGATTACTGGTGTGCAGGCTGGTATACTCTTGCAGACTTGTGGTTGGAAAGTACACTTGTGTATTTCCATTAACTCTAAACAACTGAAAACTGATTGGAAAAATCTGATTAGGAAACAGTTTTTTAAACACTGGCTGGCTGTAGCAATAGTGGCATACAGAAAGATGCTACTTTATAGAAATGCATGCAGTGGAATTTGGATGATACCAAAGAAGGAATTGACTTTCAAACAAGACACTTGCATTAGTCTCTGTCCAGCACCTCCACACTGGAGTTTATTGTTGGAGTGGTTTATACAAATATGTAAAAGCCAGCAAAATCAAACTTCTGCATAATAACGTGAATGTTAAGGTTTCTCAGCCCTTGCTTTTCCTGAAAAATATCTGAAAGATGAGAACAGCACTTCAAAGGTAGACCAATGGAGTTAAGTGGCCCGAGTAACCTGAGATTTGTGATTCAATTATCCTAAGAGTAGGAGGCAGTGTTAGTAAGACTGCAGTATTGTTCTTCCTTCCATAGGTTGTGGAGTTACTGTTAAAGACACTTTAAAAGTTTGCACGACAGCAAGCAAGCTGGTGTGTTGTTTGATGCTAGAGACACTTGCAGTGCTTTAGAGAGTATTTCCAGCACCCTTTTAGACATACATGCCATGAAAACGTCATTAACAGACAACGGACAAAAAATGGTGCAATTTGTTTAGTATTAAAATGTTTCTGAATTGGAACCCTCTGTTGCTCTTAATTTCTACAGTTTTCTCCTATCACTGATCTCAAACCTTTACCTCGTCTGAACTGTTCCAGAGGGGTCTATTCCATGTAGTAACATAATGGCAGCACAATTTCTATGTGTGAAAGAAACTATATCACAGCTTTTGTTTTCTGCAGTATGAAGCAGTTTGTAATACATGTCTGTTTCTTAAAATAAATTAAACTTGAAAGGAACTTGAAAATTACTCCAAAATTTTTGAGAACCAATGCTGTAACTAATGCATGCTCCAAGCTTCACTTTTGCTGAAGTTGCCATAGGTTCTGAACTGTGAATAAGAAGATGAGCTGTAGAAGATTCTAGGAAGATAGAGCTTGAAATAGTATATTTATATAAAGTGTTGGATAACTTCCCCAAAATTACAAGTCCACTCACTTTCCACATAAAGCCAATGGGAGAGTTCACGAACCTTCATATCTTGATGATCCCAGGCATTTGGGTCTGCCAAATCCCTGGACAGCTTGGCAAAATACACTCTTGTGGGAATGCTGGTGGGACAACCAACATTTGCCAGAGCCTCAACTTGGTGTTGGGTGGTGCTTGTGTCGCTTTCACAACTTGTGCTGGACGAGTTTGGATAAAAACTGATAAATAACAAAATGGCTTGTGAAGAGCACCTGCAACCTTGGTGGGAGCCTTTGTGTTTTGCTTTGGATTCAGACTGCCTTACTTTAAATAGTCACGTTTATTGGCCCTCCTTAGGGCAGGCTGGCAGCAGTTCAGGCTAAATATACACGATCCTCAGTATCCAGTTCTGTAGGCTAAATATCACCCAGAGAAGGTGCCAGAAGTGAGTGAGGCAGGAGTGGTGTGCCCTTTGCAGGGCGTGCTGGCAGCACTGGCACAGGCAGGCAGATCACTGGACGTGTGCACGTGGCTTCCAGGAGTCCTTGCCCCTCTTCTTGGCTGTCATGACAATCTAAAATGTGCCTGCTCAGGAAAAACAGGAATACAGTGCCCAAATTTGAATGCCAGAGTGAACCTAACAGAACACAACCATTCAGGAGCCTTCCACTGATTATTTCCCTCCCTTTTGAAAACAAAAAGGCATCAGCATTTTTGATGCTAACAGGCGGCCAGGATTAAGAGTCTGCATTATCTGAGGGAGAACACTTAGTGCTGTGCAGTCTCCCAGCATCAGGCTGCAAACTCTGGATTTTCTAAAGCCAGGAGAGAAGGTAAATGGAGATGGATGTCTTAGTAAGTGCCAGTTATTGGTACCTCAGAGCTGGGCAGCTTGAGATGGGTGCTACATGAAGAGGTAGTTGCCTGAACTGTGAAGTTCTGCTCATTTCCTGGATGGGGCTGATTCACTTTTGCTCTTCTGTTTTGGTGTCTCAGGTATTTAATGAGCGGTGCCGAATTCACTACAAGCCTCCGAAGAGTCAATGATGATGTGGGGTATTTTCCATCAAGGTGGTCCATAACTGTGAGAGCCAAACTGGAAAGAGACCTTGGGTGAGCTGAATTGGGACCCTCCAGAACCAGTAGAACCCAGTCTTGTTTTGTTTTGGACCTACTTAGCTGAATTCTCAATCTTGAAATGATTCTCCTGTAATTAAGAGAAAACAACTCATCTTTTGTACAAAATATGTGAACAAATTAGTTTTATAGTATTAAAACAATTTTCAAACGGAATGCAAAACTGGCATCTTTCTTGAACTTCCACAGCTTCAGTGATCCCAGAGGGGAAGAAACAGTAAAACCCATCCTGAGCAGGGAGGACAAGGCTCTCCCTGAGTTGGTGCCTGCTAAAATATCAGTGAACATGGTCTTTTTGTGGAAATAATCTGCTACAGCCTGAAAGGAAATAAAAATTGCAGACTGATCAGCAAGTGTGTAGTAAGTTCAGCATCTCTGAAAGTAAGAAGTTACCAGCCTTGTTCTGAACTGCTCAACACAAGCAGCAGTGGCCCCAAGTTGTGTGTGGATACAGGTTTGCCATTGCTCCTGCAGTGCTGACAGGCAGCATCTGTTGCTTGCTCTCTTTTGGTCTGTGTTACCAAGTTCTGGAGTTTTCCTTTATATAGGGAATGTAGTGTTGATTAAAACCACTTTGGGGTGGAGCTGAAGATGTCTCATTTGGCAATGAGACTGTCCAGGGACCCTTTTTTGTCCCTCCCTCTGAACCTTTAAGATCAGTCGTAAAGGTGTATTGTGTTTGAGCTGAGGAGGCAGCTGTGCATACCTGATCCTGTTGGTCCTGGCCATGGTGTTTTTAGAAAACTTTAATGCAGCACCCCTGCAGTAACACAGCATTTAAAGGCAGATAAGTAGGAGGAAAGCTGAATTGCTGCAATTACACCTGTATATTTTACTTCTTACTTTTTATTTTGTATTTATCTCAGATTGGCTGACAGTCAAGTGACAAGGTCTATGTGGTTGCCAGCTGGTTTTATTACTTAGTGATATGACTTCAAGAACCACTGAACTTAAACAGAGCCCTAAAAATACAGGCCCTGTCAGCAATAGCAATGAAACTACTGGATATACTCTCACATCCCTAAAGCTCTGCATATATAGGGAGTGGGAGATAAATGGAGGAATGTACCTATGTTACTGAGAGCTGGCAAAGATCTGTGCAGCAGCATCTGTTTTATCTGTTGTTTGTGTGGTAGAGACTCAAACTGCTTGGAGGCCTTTTATTTTTAGGCACCAGGGTTATTTCATCTCACCTTATTTTGAGAATGAGGCAGAAATATATTTTAAGTCTTTGAGGATGTAAATCCTAATGTTCAAACTTCATTTTTTGTCTTTTTTTTTCTCAAGGTACTGCAGCTGCTTTATGCAGAACTTTACTTGAGTTGGAGCACTCATTCTTGAATATTTCTTATTGTTTTTCTGCAACTCTGAAAGCAGAAAATGTGTTCGTTCTTCCACTGTTAAATTCTTATAATTGTTCATCATCGAAGTGTAAATCAAATACTGCTCAGAACTCTGGGCTGAATTGGCACTAATGCAATTTCCACAGGACATGGTCAATTAATGAGATGCTGAGAACAGTCAGTTTTGATTTCAAAGTTGGTACTTCAATATTGATCTCTAGTATAGGTGTCTAAAATATTTGTTCTCTCCAGGGCTTGGATCAACTGCAAGGGCAAATTCTCCTTTTAAGCCAGTTGTATGATAGAAACTTCTACAAATGTGTATAGACTTGGATCAATAGTCTTGGAATAGAATCTTTTATTTCTGTATAAACTAGAGACTGTGATGAGAATTAATCATAGTCTTCCTTTATCCATCCAGATGTTTGCTCAGCTGTTGTGGAAAGCTTCTTCACTTAAACAGATGCTGTGATAAATGACCTGTGAAATGGATGTGATACACAGATTTTTTTTTTTTTGCATTTGTTATGAGGAAACTATGTTAAAAAACCCCAAAACCCACAACCCCAAAAAATCAGCCCGACATAGAATTATTTTCAGTTTGAATATAAAGCCAAGCAAGTAGTCCTATACAAACCTGAGTATGAAAAACTGATACCATGAGAAGACTCCTAAATCCCCAATATCCCTTCTTTGGGTGTTTGCAGCTGGCATACAGAGGCTTGCACTAAGATTGCACTAAAATTGCTGTATTTAGTTTTCTCTGAGCACAGAGGGCTGTCTCTTACAGTAGTCCACGGCAAATCAGGTGGCTCAGAAGCTGTTTGAATGTTGCTGTTGAACTCGATGGAACATGAAGGTGAGTAGATGGAATTGCACGCCACGCTTTGGGGCTCGGGGCAGGAGCACGCGGCTCTGCTGTTTCCTGAGTGCCTCAGAGCTGTGCGTGGAGTGGGATGTTCTGTGATGTGTGCAAACGACATCGGTGTGAGCTGTGTGCCACACTGAACACAGGCAGGCAAATGCTCTCTGTCTAGGGACTGCTGAGGATTCCAGGATCCTGCTTACTCAGGGATTGAACCTTGCTTCAATGTTACCACTGAGCTCGTTACAAAATTACTGGGCTGTTTGCTGTCATATGGGGGTCAAATAGTGGACCCTACAAATAGCAGGATTTCATCCTTTCCCTGGTTTTAACTTCTATTTCTGAAAGTAAAGGCACTTGAGCACAACTGATGGCCCTGTCCAGAGTCCTATGGGTGTCTTGCCTCCTCTACTGGGGCTTTCCCATTGCTTGCAAGTGGTGAATAGATGTGGGCAGATCCTGCTTGCTTGGAAAGTCCTTTCAAGCTTGTGCATCTTTCCTTCCATGAAATAGAAAGAGGTGTTCTTTTTCTGGCACTCAGTGCTGTTGTCTTCTGCAGCCTGTAGGTATGAAAGACTGATGAAACAGGTAATTTCTTTATAGAACATTTTTAACAGTAGTATTCAGTTGTCTTGAAGCAGACTGAGAGGAAGAGGCTCAGCATAGGCTGGGCTATGGTAATTTTGTGCTGCTGAAGGTCAGGTTTCTTTTGATCCTTGTTCATATATGATGTCAGAAATCTTTCAAAATCAGGGTGTGTAGTAGGAGGGGAAACCCTTTTTGCTGACCAGCACACTGAAAATCAAGGCTATTGTTCCTATGATGATGAAAACAGATCTTGGGCTGATAGGTGGAAGGATGCTTTCCTCTAGAAGCTCTTGTAGACATTCAGACCATGTGTCATGTCCAGTCACAATTACGTGTCTTGTCACTGGGAAACCAGAAGACTGATCTTACTGACTCAGCTTTCACAATCATTTCTGCAGAGCTGACTTCATTCCTGGTTTAAAAATGATTTGCAAATACATAATCCTGGAGTTTTGGTTTTGGTGGGTGTGGTTGTTTTTTTTTTTTTTTAATTTTTAATATTTTATTTTGTTTGCTTTGTTTTGTTACTGTGCTGGTGTTCTTATCAGCTATAGCTTGTACCTCTTAAAATTGCTTAAAAAGCACCAGGGAGTAGTGGCCTGCAAGCTGTAAAGATCTGTTCCTTCTGTGTTGGAATAGTACATGGTGCAACATGTTACTCAGCTTCAAAGCTGTACAGAATGCCAGTGGTGGTGTCCCAGCAGAGCTTCTCCAAGATAACAGCAGTGCAGTGAGGTGAGGGGAAGCTGCCATCTGTGCCGATGGAGAGCGTAGGCTGGCCTGGTACGTGGTACCAGCTGCGTCTCAAACACTACAGGGGGACGCTCACCAGCTTGTCAGTGTTGCACAAGAGATGGAGTGGGGGTGGCTGTTCTTTTCATGGCAGTGTTCCAAATCCTGGTTCATTACATCCAAAACTTAGTGTAGAGAGGGGTGGAGGTGGGGGTTGCCCAAGATAAGGTTAATCAATTGCCACTGATCATCTTTGATCACAGGTTTGTGAAACGTCAGCAATTCAAAGCGGTTTGATGAAACACTTGTGCAGGATAAGCACTGCATCCCAGTCTTAGAAATATCACTGGATTTTGCCACAATCATTAGTACTGCTGTGGAAAGGAAACAGTCTGATTTGCCTCTATAAACTTCAGCATCAGCTTGCTGACAATTAAGTATTGATTTTCCTTCCCTTCTGCACAACTCTGTGCATTTTGGGGAAAAAAAAGTTGTTATGCTGTGAAGTCAAAACCCAGCAAACCCAGAAATATGGAGTCTGGTGAATGACTTCCACACATTAACATCTTTAGTTTCACACCTAGTCTTTCCAAGACTATAAATGAACACTCCTAGACCTTGTGCTCAGTGTATTTGTTGCTAGACAGAATCAAGAGTTCTCTAGGAGCGTACTGCTGCCCTGAGGATCTTAACATCCCTTCCCAAGTAACTTAGTGGGATCTGTATCCTGGTGAGTGGGTGGGTTTATAAAATACCCTGTTTTAGCTGTGCATTTGTTGGACACATTCTCTGACTTCTGGCCTCAGTAAGGTGAGCTGGCTCTTCCAGTTCCTTAACTTATCTGTCCTGGGGTGTAAATAAGGCACAAGTGGTGGAACATGATCAGCATTTATTTGAGTGAATCAGCAGGGTGTGCAAAAGAAGGTTTGAGTTGTCATCACCTCCATGAAGAGGGCTTTGAGGAACTCCTCATCTGGGGAGGAGACGTTGGTAAAAGTGGCAGAATTCCAGTTTTAACAGCTGGCACTCCCTTTATTCTTGACAACTGGAAGGATTTTTCTCTTTGTTCACAAAAATGTTGTCTCAGGACAACTGTTTTTCCTCAAATGCTTTTTGTCCACTTCCATAGCACTGCTGCTCAAAATTCTGCAATATCTTTTTCAGTAACATGCTGTAATACCTATCAGTACTGTTGAGTGTAGGGCCCCTACAGCCCCAGTTTCTCAATTTCAGGGGCTTTGTACCAAAACCAGGCCTTGAAGTCAGATCCGAACTACTTTTTTACAGTCTGTTGCATCACTAGTTATCTGTGAAGAGGAGGGTCAGTACTATGGATAGGACAGAGATAAGTTTGTTGCTGTGGCCATAAACCCACCTGTTTCTAGCAAATTCCCTAATGCTGATCCCAGCAGAAATGCCCATTGCCTGTGTGCAGCACATATTCTCATTTCACCTGCTCCCATGTACCCACCCCTAGAGACTAAAAAGTGTCTGGTCTGTTGCTGCTTCTCTGGTCCTCGCTCTGGAACAACATTCCTTGTATTTGCTGGAGAGGGGGATGTCAGGAATACCGACATTCAATACAATTTCTGTGGTCTTGAAGTGTTAGTTCTCCCTTACCAGGGAGGGCTGCTAGAGTTGTTAGCCTTCCCCCAGTAGGTTTTGAGCTTTGTATATTCACATTCACGAATGTGACTGTGCCATGTGACTCTAACTGCAGAATGAATACTTCTGACTATATTCTCATGTTATGAGTTTCAGCAGCATACCGTGAAATTAGGACAGCTTTTGTGTACACACTACTCCTCTAGTGAGGGGGATTGTACTTTGTCTTCCAGGAAATTGGCACTAGAGTTAAAAAGTAGATTTTATTGCATATTCTGTTGCTACTATGATTGCCTGAATGCACCTCTCGGTTTGATGGGAAAGAAGCAGAAATACCTTATTTGCAGTACTTACCTGAATCTGGGATTGAATTTATTTCTACTTCTGGTGCTGGTGTTTACCTTGGCACCTTTCTGGTCAGGTAGAGGGAAGTAAAGTCACTGCATGTAAGATGCCAGCTGCTCCCATTTCCCCACTTAGAAGGATATTGAGACAATACAATTTCAAGTTGAATGGGACTTATGCTAAGGAAAGAACTGCATTCTTTCCTCTGATCAGGAAAGGTGTTGGGAAATTCTGGGTGTGTCTTTGATCTGTTTCCCAAGAGCTCAGCCTAGTCATCTGCACATGGGTGGAGAGCAAGAGGTTCCAGTTGCAGTCCAAACCAACTCTCTTTAAGATGGGGGTGACTGGAGGTTGATGTTTGCTTTTCTTTTTGGTGTGAAGACCATAAACACTTCTTTAAGTGCTTTTTACATTTATTATTAATATTGCCAGTGCTTTACATTGCTTTTTCCCCCTCTTCCCCGTTTGTCTCCTTCTCTGGTTCAGTAATGGTAGGCTCCATGTGTTGCAGGTCACATGATTCCATGACACACGTGTGTGTATATATGTGAGATACCTGGGGACTCCACTCAGACTGCACTGAACTTCCCTCTTCAGAGCCACTCATCACTTCAGAGAGGTCACCTGCCACTATGATGCCCGGGGGCTTATCTGACACCAAGCCTGCTACTCCAGAAGTTCAGCAGATTGCTAACGAGGTGAGTTGCACCCTGTCTGTAGATTAAGTCACTTGTGTGCAGGGAGGTCATTCCTGAAGCTTGTGTAAAGCCTGGGAGACTGAGCCAGGGTTTAAACTGAAGAAGCCTGTGCTGAGAGTGGGAATCCCCTTGACTGGCAGTGTTTCCTCAGCATTCTGTGTAGGCAGTGCCCTAGTAAGACTGAGACAAACCACTTCTCTGTCTCCTCTGTCGATGGCCAGGCATGGTACTGGCTACCTTCAGTTAATGTCCATGTCAAGTTCAAAGCCCAGCTCTGCTATGCCAGCACTGAGGTCACCTGTTTGAAATGAGAGGTGGCTTATTGGAAGGGAAAAGCTTGTACCTGGTAGAATTCATTCCTCAGTGAAGGACTGCATAGGACAAACCACATTCAAGTATGCAGCAAAGAATTATATATGCAGGATAAAGCTATTTTTAAATTGTGTGTTGCCTGCTGGCATTCAGTGTTTATTCAAGAGTCACAGCTGTGATGCAGGGGCTGCTGGTGGGGCAAGGTGAGCTTGGCACAAGGCAGGCCAGCGAGTGAGCCCAGTTGCCATGTTACAGGCAGTGCTCCTGTCCTGGAGCAGCTGTGTGAGCAGCACCTCTGCGGATCCTCTAATGCCCTGCAGTGCAGCAACTCTTTTTAAAGACAGTATAAAGTGCATCCTGAGGAATGAAAGGGGAACAACATGGCATGAGAAAACTCCCATCTTATGCTCCCACCCACCCAATCCTCTTCACCCTTATGGCTCTGAAAGATGAGCTCTTCTCCTTTGGCAATTGCACTCAGGCACTCTTTGAGGAAACAAAAATAGGAAGTAGTGGGGCTGAATGCATTGGCCAATACCACTGCACACTCCCTATACCTGGTGTGCAGGGCTCCCAGCTCTCTCCTTTGCTGTGCCACCGAGGACAGAGTTTGCACCAGCATCCTTCCACGTCTCCTGCGATCTTGCAGGCTGAGACCAGGCAGCCCAGTACTCTGACATGGTTCTTTTCCATAGTCCACAGGTGGAGAGGATAACGTTTAACATCCAGTTTACTGATTTGAAGAGATTCCATGTTACACGGGCCTTCTGCTTTAGCAGAGCGATACAAATATACTGGTAACTTGATACAGGTCTAAGTTACTCTTAGCAAAATGTAGCGACTGCAATCCCAGGTCCCTGAGGACACCAGCGTGTTCTGCACTCCTGGTCTGTACAACAAGCTCCGTGTCACAACACTGGGCAGCCTCAGTCACTGGGAAAGGGGATGTGGGTTTAAGTCAGCTCTAGCCAGCTGTTTTCTTCAGAATTCTTTTGTCCACTGTTTAATTTTTATACTCAGGGTTGGGCAGAGCCATGTGTTCACTCCCCCCATGCTGGTCTGGCTAACTCAGGGGTGTGTTCACTTTCCTTTAATGAACTCAGGGAGTTCCACCACCACACGATCCCCTTGACTGACAGAGCTATTTATCTAAACCACCTGTGGTCAACCTTTGTGTTGAGATAAAGTCAGCTTATTTGCAAAAGCTGTGGTTAGTCACATCCTCCATTATTCCCTGAGTTTCATGGGTGGCACATCATCCTTCTCAGCTCCTCTGAGCTGTCTGCCACTGTAGGGCTTTATTGGTCAGTCCCAGCTGGGGTCACCAGAGTGGGGAACATGTACATGGGGGAGGGCTGGAGTTTGGGGTAACAGGTTAGTCAGAGGAGAGATGATTTACTGTAGACCAGAAAGAGAAATGGATGATCTACAATTGTTGGGGGACACTGACTGAATTACTTGGGAGGAGTATCACTGTTCCTTCTATGCTGGCAGGAATGTTTGAAGGAGCAGCACTTGCAGAGATCAGAAATTCCCTTTCACCTATGGAAGGGAGACCCAGCGAGGGACTTGTAGCACCTTTGTGTATTTGCCATTCTTCTTTCCTCATGATTAAGATGGGGCCAGCTGAGGGCTGTGAAATTTAATTAATGAGGCTGTGAAATGCCTCAAGCACCCATGCCAGATACTGAGCTTGGTTTTCAATGCCAGGCTGTGTTATTTATGGGTGATCAGAAGTTTTGCAGTGTGTATTTGAGGTGAAACCACAGCACCTGGGTGTCCGTGAGCAAACAGGCACTAAAACATGTGAATGCTGGCTTCAGGCAGTGCTAATGCTCCCAGGGTACAGGGCAAATATGGAATCTGAAATGTGGATGGTACAGAGTCTCTGTTTGATTCCAGAAAAGGACTGATCCTAATTTTAGTGTTCTTTTGTTCTCAGTAGCTTCAGGAAAATGAAAACAGATTGTTCTTTGCTCTTTATTTTCTGCAAGGCGAAATTTCTTCCCTGTGCTGAGGGCGGGAGAGAGAACTCTTCCTGGTCCTTTCCCCCCTTGCAGACGCTTTAGTACAGTTCTCTAAGGAAAATATTCTTATGGAAACCTTATGTTGGGGAAATCTTGCTATGCTTCCAGCATAAGTGCCACCTTTTCATGAAGCAATTCTGTGGGATTTTATGCCCTGCTGAGCAGAGAAGCAATTCCTATGATTCCAGTGAAGTTGTGAAGAGCATCTGCAGAGCTTGGGATGTTCAAGGTCTGTCTGCTCTTGGGATTACGTAATTATTTACCTACACTTGTGCCTTGTCTCTAGCCATCATTAGTGAGCTGGGGAATGTTATTTATTCGGTCTCCTTGTTTTACAGCTGTTGCCCAAAACTGAGGAATGTTTTGGGTTTAGGGTGCTGTTAGATAAGAGCTTAGGAATGTTATATTTTTTCACCTGAGGATTAAGAAGCTGTTTGCCTGCTAGATTTTAGTGAAGGCTCAGTCTGTAAATAACAAATGGGGGACACAGTGGCCAGAGGAGAGAGAGCAAAACTGGAGAGAAGTGGCTTTGTTTTGTTTTGTTCTGAGAGAGGAATATGATGTACCAAAAGTTGCCACTTAGGAGCATTCTAGGAGGCCCCTGCCCCAGTCAGCTGGAAGGGTGTTTGGAATTAAAGTTTCCCTGGTTTGCCAGAGTTAGCAGCTCCTGAGTTGAAAGTATAGTTGTCGATTTCTGGGTATAGAAACTCTGTGGAAGCTGCTCAGCAGAAGAGCAGAGTAAGAGATCATGAGAAAGCTGAATAGGATGAAAATTTCTGGCTCTCTGGAAACAATCTGGATGTTCCTTGGGTGCTTTTCGTGGCCTTCCTGCTTGGAAGGAATGTCATGGGAGTGGCAGCCAGCTGTAGGTGTATGTGCTGAGAAAGCAAATTAATTCTGTGCGTTCCTTTGAAACGGGTGGGTGGTGAGAAGCGCTGAGGTGCTGCTGGCCCTGCCCAGAGCAGCCTGAGCAGGCTGACACTGGCACTGCTTCTCTGCCCAAACTCAGTAATGCATCCAGTCATCAGCATGGGTGTCATGTGCAGAGGGGCACCGCGTCGCCCAGCCTAGGAAAGATTGTTTCTGCTTTCTGGGTGGTGGTCCCACAGTCATCATGAAATGAGAGAGTTTCTAATTCTTGGAGAAGTAAGGAAGGGCAACAGCAAAACCACTGCCTTGGACTTCTGGAGGGCAGACTTTAGCCTGTTTGGGAGACTGGTTGGGAGAGTCCCTTGGGAGGCAGTTCTGAAGGGCAAGGAGGTCCAGGAAAGCTGGGCATTCTTCAAGAAGGAAATCCTAAAGGTGTCCCCATGCGCCAAAAGACAAGACAGTGGGGAAGAAGACTGGACTGGCTGAACAGAGAGTTTTGGCTGGAACTCAGGGTCAAAAATAGAGTTTATGAGCTTTGGAAGATGGGGCAGGCAACTCAGGAGGATTACAAAGGTGTTGTGAAGTTATGCAGAGAGAAAGTTAGAAAGGTAAAACCCCTATTAGAACTTCAGTCTGGCCACCGCCAAAAGATACGACAAAAAGTATTCTTTTTGATGAATACATCAGCAACAAAAAGAGGGCTAAGGAGAATCTCCATCATTTGCTGGATGTTAGGGAAATCATTGCCACAAAAAATAAAGGCTGAGGTACTTAATGCCTCAGTCATTAGTAGTCAGACCAGTTGTCCTCAGGGTACCAGCTCCCTGAGCTGGAAGACAGAGACAAGGAGCAGAACGAAGCTCCCACAATCCAGCAGGAAACAGTTAGTGACCTGCTTCTCTACTTAAACATGCATAAATCTATGGGGCTGGATGGAATCCACCTGAGGGTACTGAGGGAGCTCATGGAAGAGCTCTCCAAGCCACTGTCCATGATTTACCAGAGGTCCTGGTGAACCAGAGAGGTCTCACACAACTGGAGTTTGGCTAATGTGATGCTCCTCTAAAAGAGCATCTACAAGAATGACAGGAAGGAGGATCCAGGGAACTACAGACCTGTCAGGCTGACCTCAGGGCTGGGGAAGGTCATGGAACAGCTCATCCTGAGTGCCATCACACAGCATGTGCAGGGCAACCAGGGATTCAAGCCCAGCCATGATGGGTTCATGCAAGGCAGGTTCTGCTTGATCAACCTGATCTCTTTCCATGGCAGGGTGACCTACCTAGTGGATGAGGGAAAGGCTGTGGATGTTGTCTCCCTGGACCTTAGTAAAGCCTGTGACACCACTTTCTGCAGCATCCTCCTGAAGAAGCCTGGACAGGTGCACTGCTCACTGGGTGAAAAACTGGCTTGATGGCCAGACCCAGGGAGAGGCAGAGAATGGAGTTACATCTGCCTGGGCAGAGGTGGTGCACCCAGGGCTCAGTGTTGGGGCCAGTCCTGTTTAATATCTTTACTGATTTGGATGAGGGGTTTGAGGGCGCCCTCAGTCACTTTGCAGTCTTTCATTAAGGGAGTATGTTTGAAAGGATGAAAATTGGAGTGGTATATGTGAAAGAAATCCCTAAATATCAACCTGCCATCATTTTTCCCTTTCTTTTTACAGGTGAAGCCACAGTTTGAAAGCCAGACAAATGCGAACTGTGTTACCTTTGCAGCCATAGAATATGTGACTCAAGTGGTTAATGGGACAATCTACTTTATTAAGGTTTGTATATATTGTAGGAGGGAGTGTTTTGGAATTAAATCATAGAGGTGACTTGCAGAGTGGCTTACAGCTAGAAAGAGAAGCAAACATCATAGGAAACTGCCTGATGTGAGTAACAGAAGTGGGGACTACCTCCAAATGCTTATAAAATTCCTGTTTGGCACTACTGTAAGCAGGAATATAAATATTATAAAACATGCCCTGTACTTATTCAGATGTGATTGGTAAGCTTCTTGGGATCATCGCCCTCAAGGACTATAGATTGCCTTCCCAACTCAAATGACTGAAACAAGTCATAACTGGTCTCCTGTTTCCTTTCAAGGCAAAGTAGTGTCTGTGTCCTTCAGTTGTGTTTGCTGGGATGAAATTGAAGTCAGCTTGAGGAACTGATGGAGAGATAGAGTCAATTTTGTAATGCAGTGCAAGCATCTCTGCTGACTAGTTTTGCATGCAAGCAGGTGTGGTGATGTTTTGGTTCTGCATCAGGTGCTGCTGAGGTACAGCCTGCCTGCTGGTTCTTTCTGTATTTTCAAAACCCCCTCTCTGCTGCAGAGGAAGAAGGGGTAATGCTTAATTTGGAGCCCTCTGATGGCACCATTCATCCTCTACTGGAAGCCCTGACCGATGGATGTGAGCAGCTTTCTGTGAAGTAGCACAGAAGAAATGGCTGGGTGTACTTTGCATCTGAAGGCCAGCAAGCAATGCTGAGCAGCAGGCTGGCGTTCTGGAGCAGAGCAGGCATGGCCTGTGACTGCTGTATCTGAAACCCCACGTGTGTGTGGACATGTGCGTGGCAGGATACGCTCCCTTGACATGGGAATTTATTAGAGAAATTGGCCTGGAATGTTTGGGGGAGAGTAGTTCTGCAGAGAGACACTGTGAGCATTTGCTCCACACTTCTCATCTTTAGTTGATCTCAGGAAGGACAGGTGCTGCCAAATCTTCTTTCCCAGGTGCTTCCTTAAAATAACTTTGGTATTTGTGCTCTGTGGGCACCAGGGGATGGTACTGACAGACTACCTATTATGTGTCCAGTCAGAGTCTCACCTACATGAATGATGTTTATCCTTCCCTTGCTCCTGTGAGATGTGCTTTCACTTTGTGGACAAAGCACTGAGTAATGAAGAGTAACAATTTCCAGGTACAGCCAGAAGTCAGGCCTGGTTGGATTTCTACACGTAGTGCTATCTTATTGCTGACCTAGGCAATGTAAAATACTTGTCTGCTGTCCCTGCTAAGCTTTGTGACCAAACTACTCAGAAATGAAGATTGGTGTGTTACTGAACTTGGAAGAACTATATTTGTAGCACTCAAAATGGATGATTTGTGTCTCCTTTCCCAATTTTACCAGTGACGGAAAACAGTTACTCATTTTAGCATTAACTGGAAGAAGCTCTGCCACAGGATTCAGTCTTTTATATTTCTGAATGTTCCACATCACTGATATTTTACCAGGAGACTTACAGCTGAGATGGAACCCAGACCAAGCATAGTGCCACACTGCAGCCACCAGAAAGTGTGCAAAAGCCTTTTGGAGCCTAAAGCATTAAAGTTTCCATGTACCTCCGGGGGAGACTTTAGTGCCTATTGTGCTTGGCTCTGTAAGAATGAAATTTTATAGCTTCCTACCAAGTCTTTATGTGATGACTTTTGGAGGTGGGGGGGAAAGGTGAATTTCTTTGAAAAGAAAGAGCAAAGATGTTCTTTCAAGAATATAAAGAACAGCCTTTTGTTTGAACTTGCTTTGAGCCCATGATCCTCACTTCCTCACTCTTTTGGTTTCTAGGTCAAAGTTTCTGATGGCCAGTATGTCCACTTAAAGGTGTTCCAGAGTCTTCCTTATGAGAACCAAGGTCCCAGCCTTGTCGGTTTTCAGACTGGCAAAACCAGAGATGACCCTCTGACCTACTTCTGAGAGATGATGAGGTGCAGTGCCTCACCTCCGCAAGTCCTATGGGGGTTCTGCCCATGACTGTAAATAAAATAAGTTTGAAAAGCTATTGTCCGTATTTTCCTTTTGCTGCTGATATACCTGCAGAGGTCTTTCTTGTTATCTTTCATGTCTGTCACAAGATTAAAATAAAGTATTTCTAATTGAGACATAGAATAAACATAAGGTTATCTGGAATACAAAAAACACTTAAGGAAAAAAAGCTGAGCAATATAATAACCAGTAGTGAAAACACTAAAGCACCAGTCAAAGAGGCCATCTCAAGTCAAAAGAAATGTTTATTGTTATAAATGCAGAAATGCTTGTCCAGCTTAAGTTCCTTTCCAGGACTTTTCCATAGGACTGAGAACATAAGCAAGCTGGTTTGGTATTTTAAACTCACACACCCTCTACGGGACATTACATGCTACTGCTGCAAGAGGATGAGCATGATTACCAAGGGAATGTTTGTTTCAAACTACTGTAAGCCTTTTTCTCTTCCTTGCAAAATTGCTTCAGCTTGAGTCTCTCACCTTAGCCCATAAAATACAAAGTACAATTTAAATCTACACATATATTCACAGTTGCAAAACAGCACAGAAAAGACTGAGGCTTTCCTCTTGTTCCTTGCTGCAAATACATGAGTGCCGGTGTCACTCCCCTTCCAATTTCCAAGACCAAGGAAGTCCACAAACAGGACTCAGGCACAGTATTCTGGTTAAGTTGCGCTAAAGTCTAAGTTAAGCTGCAACAAAAGTTGGGTTTACATTAGTGCAGGTAATAGGAGAGCCCTGTGACTCTCAGATTTGGAGATTTCACAGAAAGGGAATGGCATAAAAGAAATTGATTTTTTCCAGCATTATGTTAAAAAAAATACATTTTTTTCTGCCTTTGTTGGCACAGGAATCAACATTTTGCAGCCCGTAGAAAATGCACATAAGAACCAGTTAGGGAAACACAGCAGAGGTTGCTAGAAATAAGTCAGTTCATCGTGCTTTGTCTTGCTGGCCTGGTAACTGTGGAGGCTCAGCTGCTCATTCTCATGGGGGAGGCTCTTGAACACCCGCAGGTGCATGAACTCCTCATTCCCAACATGGACCTGCAAAGCACGAAACCCAGTGAGATCCTTGGAGGGGGAGCAGCCTGCAGCAGGAGGGGTGGCAGAGGCTGGGCTGGTTTGAGGATGGAGCAGCAGACAGGCAGTAAGAAAAACCATTGGCTTGTTTTAAACCAGGCTAGGAGCCATGACTTTGCAGAAATACCACCTAATCTTCCCATGAAAATGGAGAAAAGAGAATCTTTCAATTTAAGAGATAGGGAGAGGGGCTGGGAGGTGAATATTTGCAGTTTTTTAATGCACAATTCTTTTTCTTATTAAGGCCAAATCATAAGCATTCTCTTCTAGTTAAGAAAGAAAAAAACCCCCACCATTCCAAAGATTATACACATTAATATAAAAAAAACAACCCAGTCCCCTCTACCTTGATGAAGTAGTTTGTTCCAGCAACCACCTGAGTTTTAAACTCCACTGCAGTGAAGACATCAAAGGTTTTCCCTTCTTTTTCTTCTAGCTGAGCTTTTACCTTAAGGAAACAATAGGTTCTTTAAGACTGTTTCAAGTATTTAGGACTTAAGGCTTACAGGTCACTGCTGCTGAATCCCCAGACACAGAGTTCCTGCTTTTCCAAGATATTAAAAGATCAAAATGACTCATGTTAAGTTTTGTGTGAAAGCAGGACCAGGAATCTAGGGAGGTGGCAAAGCTAAAACCGTGGTGGGAGTCAGTCACTACAGGCTGACACCGAGTCTGGACAACACTTGACAGTTCTTTCAGTGTGGAATCTATCTTTTCAAACTGCACATCAGTGCTCAAGAAGTCAGAATAACCTGACCAATACCCTAGAGGGAGCCATGAACTCCTGAGATGCAGCTCTTCTCTCCCACACTTGGCCCTCTAGAACATTGTGGCTATATGGAAAATTCTTGGTCAGGAAAGCAGAAGATTTCAGCCTTTGTTTTGCAGGGAAAGATGAAGTTAGTCCTTGCTTGCAAGTCCTTGCCTGCTCCAGGTTGTACCTCCTGCACTGCATCGTGTAGCCCTCCCTTCACTCCCAGGGCAGTAGTATCAGCAATGAGTAAATTCTCCAGCTATATGGTGTACTTCTCCTTCTTCCCAAATTCAAGAGAAATAGATATATCTGCTCTCCTGCCTAAATCCCACATGCTTCCTTAGGGAAAAACAAGTGCCAGCTTGCCACTGCTCAGGTGCTGTAGGTGAAGCAGGAACAGAAACAATTCCTGCAACAGAGTATGTTCTCCCACCTCTCCAACACCCGGAACTCTGGTGCCTTTCCAGTGACCATCCTGTCCCTGGGAGCTGCGTCCATGCTTTTTATCTTCTCTCAGAGGCCATACCTCTACACTTCCTCCAGGTTATGAACAGTACGTCACAAGCAAGATAATGATGTTTGGACACTTTTTTACTTGTTTTTTGCCATATGGAAATCCAAGCTGCATTCTAAAGATGCACTGAAGGGCACAGCCCCAGAAAGCACCACGATTCAGTCCTACCTCCTCCCCTTCTTTTGAGTCAAAGGATGGAGCAAGTGGTTTCAGTTTTCATCACTAGAGCTACTTTTGTAAATTTTAAGCAGCAGGGCAGACATAAGTATGCTGCTGACCCTATCCTGTCCTGTGCTGCTTCAGCAATCCTAGGCACTGTGTGATGTTGGTTTCTGAGGTCTCTAAATCACCCCAGCTCAGCACATTTTGTATTTCCACCAGCAAGCCGAACACTGGGCCCTTTGTGCAGACAGCTCAGAGTCCTGCAGCTGCAAGCTCATCAGGGTGTTATCACTTGTGGCAGTGAGTCACCACAGCATGTGACAAACAAGCATCCTGAGTCAGTGTGGAGAGGGAGATTCCAGACAGAAGTACTCTCCCAAAGACGTGGTTCTTGATCTCAGTCTGGATGTGGGAGTTCTGGAAGACAGGAGCCAGCACTGTGTGCAGGTGGTACCAAAGTTAATGGCATACTGGGCTGCATCAGCAGGAGCCTAGCCAGAAGACAGGCAAGTGATTATTGCCATTTACTTGGCCCTCGTTAGAAAATGTAGAATACTGTATCCAGTTTTGGGCCCCCAGTACAAGGCACACACCAATAAACCGTAGTGAGCCCAGTGAAGGGCTGCCAGGAGCACTCCATGAGCACACCAGGATGGCTGGAGCACTTGTGCTGTGAGAAGAAAATGAGCTTGCTCAGCCCAGGGAAGAGAAGGCTTTGAGGAAAACTTTCCAGTATCTACAAGAAGCCAGGCTCTTTCCAGGGAGGTGATGGCAGAAGAATGAGACACAATGGTCATAAACTGAAACTGGAGGTTCAGACTGGATATAAGGAGAAACATTTCCCCTGAGGACACTCCTGCAGTACAGCAGGAGTGTTCAGAGAAGCTGCAGAGTTTCCATCCTTGGAAGTTTTCAAGACCTGACAGGACAAAGCTCTGAGCAGCCTGAGGATGCTGACCCTGTACTCAGGCAGGAGTTGCAGTCCCTTCCCACCTAAACAATCCATGATTGAGGGCTGGAAATGATAATGCCCTGAAGGCTCTCCACTGCTCTGCACAGCCTGTTTGTCATGCACTCCCAGAGTAGTTAACTAAAAGGCAGGTGGTTCAGAATCACCCTGAATAAGCTCTGCCACAGTTACCAGTGAGAAGCCAAAGCTGAACAGGCCTGGGTGGAAATCCTTGCCGTGCGGAGGCTGATCCTACAGGATTTCTAAGCCAGACACCGCCGAAGGAAGCTGTCCTGCCCTGTGTGACACTACACCTGCTCTGGGTCACAAAACTGAACAACATTTGGCCATCACAAGGATTCTTATGAAACTGTAAAATGAAGGCAAGAACTGGAAAAGCAGGAACAGGAACTATGTTTATGGCAAGCAAACTGGCAGGCTCTAATAAATCTCCACAAAGATCTGACTATAAGCAAACAAAACTATCTGAGAAGTCTACCTCAATTTAACAAAACCAATGTTTTCTCCAGCAGTATCTAGATGAGGATATGAGTGCATGGACAAGTTTCAGGCTTGGGTGTTCCCACCTGTATTTCATTAAAGTAATTTTAACTACAGTCAAAACAAGCTGGTCAAACTTTGAAGTATTTATGTGACTTAAATGAAAATATAAGATATTTGGTTAATTCTGTTCATTTCTGTATCCGACAGGTTTCATTTTCATACTCCTTATTTTGGGATTTTGTATTTCCACTGCAGTCTGCCACAAAACAGAAAGTCAGGATCATGTGCAATGTTAATTGCATACTTGCATTACCTTTAACATGGCATGTAGGCCTTTTCAGGTCAAAGCAATACCTGTGACACTCTTAGCAATTCTCAATCATTTGCTTATTACTGCAAACTCAGGCTGGTGCTTAGGAGATGCACATCTCTCCCTTTTTTTAAAGCAGAGAATCATCAGACTTTACAAGCTAAATGCTAATTTCAGTGACTACTGCAACCTGGGGAACAAACCCGGGCAATGACAAAGAGTGTCAGAAGCTGGACCGCGTCCTTCATCTTTGCCCTCTAGCTCACCACATCCTAGCCAACAAAGCCAAAAAGCAGAAGGAACTTGAGTTTCCATGACTAAAAGATGAATATGTGCTTTGAAAGATCTTAGTTGCTCACTGGCATTTTTAGAGTAAAAGCACGCGCTCCAATAGCACGAGCAGTAATCTAAGGTACTGTAAGTAGTATCAGGATTTGGAGCTGGCAGTGGTTGGAGCTGAATTCTGTGTTGGGGAAAAGCAGAAGCAGCGAAGAAGCTTTCTTGCTTATTTTCCATTCCGCCCCCCCCCCCCCAAAAAAAAAACAACCCCAAAGAACACAAAACCCAACCAAACAAACCAAATCAAAAACCTCAAGCCAATCAAAATGTGTGAAAACCAATGTGTGCACAAGGTTCAGGCCTTGTAGGAGGCGCTGGAGCTCGTTCCCCGAGCCCAGTGGCCCTGTCGGGGCCGGGCCGGGCCGGGCCGTGCGGGGGTTCCCGGGGGCCGCAGCACATCCCCCGCCCCACTGGGGCCGGCGCTGGCTCCATCCCAGCTCTCCCCGCGCACACAGCGCTGCCCACGGTCCCTCTGGAGTCGACAGAGCCACGCCAGGCGGGCACAGGGAAGGCGAGCTCCGGGAGCCGGGGACTGTTCCGTGCATTCCCCATTCCTTCCACCTTCTACACCGGGGGGCGGTGTCTCGGCGCTCGGCCGCGCAGAGCAATGGCCGAGCACACCCTGGGCCCCCGGACAGGCCCTGCACGGGACCCTCCCCGGGCGCGCCCCGGCCCCTCACCTGCTCCACGATCCGCCGCGTCTCGTCGGTGGCGGGCTGGACCGCCGAGACACCCCCGCACAACATGGTGGCACCGCTCCACTCCTCCTCGCTCTGCTCCGGGCCGATCTTGCTCCCCGGGCGGTGCCGGGGCGGTGCCGGGGGCGGTGCCGGGCCGGGGCTGGAACCCGCGGGCGGGGGTTCGGCGGCCGAGGCGGCGGCGGGCGGGAGCGCTCGGGCCTGGCACCGCCCAGCCGGGAGGGGCCTCAGCGCGGCCCAGCGGGACTCGCTCTGGTCGCCCTTGGCGGGCACGTCGCGGGCCGGCCGCTGATTGAAGACAAAAATAGCCCAAAGCGACACTTGCAGTGAAAGCTGCCGGCAGAATTTATTCTGCGCCCTGGACAGAAGGGCTGCAGCCGCTCCGCAGCGAGCGGCGCCACCGTGACAGCCCCGCGTGAGGATAGGGCTGCCCTCAGCCTCTGCATTTTCCCTTTCCCTGCGTCACCTTTTCCAGCAGCGGCGTGTTCGCTTTAGCCGCATGGAAAGTTCCATCTCCAGACTCCCTCGTTCACCACGTTCATCATTCCCTCTCCCAGGCTGATTTTGCCGCTCCTCAGCCAGCAAGCTGAAGGTGGTGGTGAATTATCCAGCCTCTGAATTCCCTGGGGAGATTTCAGTCTGAATGTTCAGGTCTTTACCTAAATTTCCCCACGATTTAAACTTCCAGACTCCTTGCAAAACCATCAACAAACACCTACCTTCTTCCTCCCGCTTTGCAACACCCCTTGGTAACGTTGGTCGATATAAACCTAAATTTAACAACAGCAGGTATTGCAAACTGAGCGGAGCTCATGGACTGACGAGGACACGGTGAGAAGCATGCAATTTAATGGGGAAGGTTTTCTTTCCTCTGGTATAATCTATAAATAAATCCTCTGCTAGGGCTTTGGGTAGGCAGAGCTCTGCTAGGTTTGTAAGGAGACTGGGGATGAAGGGTTGGGCTCTTCTCTGGGATGGTTCCCAAGTTTTCAAGTGGAAATCCCACCAGAGACGTGATACACTGTTGTTGCTTCACTACTGGATGGTTCAGGAAACCCCACACTGGGGCAGGCTTTCCAGTGGGTTTTTGATCCATGGTGGGTAGGATGAGGCAGCCATTCATGTGAGCATCTTCTGGTAGGAAATGTCAGTGGAGGTTTTCAGACTCGTGCTTTCAACAGAAGAATGTTCCCTGGTGTGTCTTCATCAGTATTGTCGTGTGTGACAAACCGACAGGCTTTTGGACAGGTGCCTGACCAAGCCTCCTCTTCTCCTGGACTTGGCAGGATGAGAACATATCCCCCTCTCTCTGTGCCTGGGAAAAAGGGTTTACTTACAAAGCACCTTCCCAAAGGGGTCCTTTTTTACTGAACTTCCCTTGTGTCCAGGTGCGTGTCACACCTATCAGCTGCAGCAGCAGCTCTCATACAGCATTGGAGCTGGAGGCTTAGGGTTCCAAGTATGAGAGCAGGGAGGGTGGATGGGACTTCCCCAGCAAATACAGCACAGTTGGCCATGCTAAAAAATGATTGCAGGTCTTGGAGACTCATTGTGTGCCAAGGTATAAATTCCTTTTAAGTAAATGTAAAGAGTGAAGAACACCCAAGGAATGACAAGCACCCAAATGTCAATATTATCTACTATATAGGTAGCTAGTGAATATTGCTCTCCAAACAAGGCAGCTGATGCTGACTTTCTGTTTCTTACACTGTGTGTGTTTGTACACAGTCTTTGGTTTGTAAATTGCGTCATTTTCATTTCACTCATTGAACTCTTACATGTTTCTATCCTGTCAGCTTCATTTCAGGGGCTACTGAGCTGGGTTTGCTCCAATAGGAATGATTCACTAGCACTAAAACTACTCGGCTATTGGGATTTTTGGAAGTGTAGGCCATAATCAAAATGCTTTTTTAGCCCTTTCTGCCATCTAGTGTTCATCCCTGTTTGTTCAGTTAGACTCGGGAGACCTCAGGGCTCAATTCTGTACCCTAAACTGAGCCACATGCCACAGCCAGCAGCCTAGGGAAGGAACCTGGGTTTCAGAAGAGGTGAGTAACTCTTGCTGGGTCCAGGGGTTGAAATGGTTTCCAAAACTGGGGCTAGAAGGATTTGTGTTTTCAAACTCACTCTTTTTTTTTCTTTCCTCCAACCATCTGTGCCATAGTTTTAATAAAATATTGTCATTTGCAAGCCTTACAGTTATAGTTTGATTGGTTCTTATGTGGTGTAATTAAAATTTGAGCCCACTCCAAGGGGGATATACCAGATCAACAAAAGACTTAAAGTAACTTCTCTGAACAGTCTGCTTCTTGGGGTTCTGGACTTCCACTTTGCTCTCCTAAGTCAAAACGTCTCTTCCTTGTCAACAACAAGTGGAGGTGGCAAAACAAAGTTTTTATGCAGTAATGTCACCTGTAAGTTTTATTTGCCTGCCCTGGCAAAACAACAACCAAGCAAAAACAGTAACAAGAGAATTGTGGTGTTTTCCCCAATGCATTCGAACACAGTCCTTTTGTCTCTGCTCACACTGAGCTGCAGGCCCACCTACCTTTCCACAGAGGTCTAGACTACCTTCATGCTTAATGAGGGAGGGTACTGACATCTTCCCGACAGATGCTTGTTCTTGCATGGGGAATCTGGGAAGAGGGAAATAAATTCTGCAATGTAACCCTAGCCCCTCCCACCAGGCTGTCCAGGGGTGCTTTTTCTCTCATCAGGCTGCAACAAATCTCTCTTCTAATGACTCTCTTCAACTTTTCCAGCATGGATCAAAAACAACCAGGCATGCCTTGCAAAACCAGGAGCACTTATATCTGCTTTAGGAAGAGTGGGACAAGAGTAATGAAGTTCTGCTATGCTCTCTGCTGAAGTCTTTACTGTTTTTCTTTCATTCTTGTGCTAGGTGCCCTCTCTTCAAAATGGGAAATAACCTAGTAGGTGGCCCGTAGGCGCCAAGCTGTATCCAGTTCATCCATTTGTCTCTATGTGTGTCCAAGAACCCAGGCCTGAATGTCTTTCTCACCCAGTCATCTACCAGCACACACACTTCAGATATTCACCCGCTCTGGCGATCCTGTTACCACAGCTGGGGGCTCCTCCTCCATCCCTAACTGCTCCATTTCTCCTTGTTTCATTTGCTGTGTCAGGCCCACCAGTACCGCCAGGACTGGCGCAATGCTCTGCATAGGTGTGAGGCAGATTAATATGGCAAAGCACAACACTGACTATGGTGTGAAAGGGTTAGCCATGTATGCCTTGTGGGATAGTACAGCAGCAACACTTGGTTAAGCATACAACTACTAGCGACATAATCAATCAGGGATACATCTCATTGTGCTCTCGCAACGTTCTCCGGGAGGGATTTACAAGCTGTTCTCCCCCTCCACCAAAGCAGGCAGGCTGGAGGTAAAGCTACTCCAGCTGGAGGGAACCAGTAGGAACCTAAGTAGCTTGGTCTAGTGCAATGGAGTCTGTGGAGAGTATTGTCCAATATTTCCTGTTGGGCAGAAAGGAGGGACTGGGACATCACTAAATATAAATAGCAGGGCGCTCTGTCACATTAAATACTTTACATGTTCACACCCTTGGCTGTACACAGCATGCAGGATGTTGGGGGCTTTTTTATTTTCCCCATGACTGTGCTTTCCTGAAGGGAAACTGTGTACCTTGCTTTTGTAGAGCTGAGAGTCCTGATGCACATGGTTACAGATCACATATACTGGATAAAGAGGGAATATTATACATAGTGGGAAAGAGGAATATTATACATAAATGTAAAAGCAGGGTATAGTGGAATTGCCTAGTGCCTCCCATAGTCAGCTGAGTTGCAGTCTGGCAGGAAAAGCTTACAGAGGCAAGGCAGCATGCAGACTTCTGCTTAAGCCCCACCAGAGGCGATCTTCACTCGTCCTTCTGAGATGTCCTGGTTTCAATAAAGCAAATGCAAATTCAATCCAAGGCTCCCCAGACACAGTCCTTCCTCTGGAGGCACATGTGTTACCCTGCCGGCGCTAACATTAAGGTGTGGTGGGGCTGTGTCACAGCGGTGTGTCTTTGTTGCCTTTCCCATTCAGAAGCAAGAGGTGAGCAAGTTCCTCTTGGGGGCTGGTGTACTTTTCACAATTTTCTTTTGTTAGGAATGTACCGTGTTCTCTGTGACAGAGCCACCTCCAGTGCCTATAAAATTTCGGGAGTTAGCCGATGGCGGGGAAGGCTCCGCCTCAGGGCTTGGTACTTCTTCTTTGTTGTCTCCCACCACCGACTCCTGTGAGCTGGTCTCTGGGCTGGAAGCTGCCTGGAAGCCAGGCTCAGCCCCAAGGGGCTCGTTGATCTGCAGGGGAAGCAGGGCCCGGTGCCGCATCAGGCTGTCGTCGCTGTTCTGGGCCTCCAGCGAGTTCCTGCGCTTGGCGTTCCTGTTGGCCATGGCGTTCTTCTGCGGCTCCTCAAAGCTCAGCGACAGGGTCACCGTGCCACTCCCAAAGCTGACTTTTTGCTTGCACCCGCGCTGCTGCTGGCGCTGCCGCTCGGCGCAGGCTGGTAGAGGAAAAGGGTCCTCGTGGTTGCTCTTGCTGCTGATGGAGGAGGAAGGGGTGGAGCCGGTGGAGCCCCCCAGGCTGTTGGAGCGCTTGCGGGACACGTTGCTCCGTCTCAGCGTGGCCCTGGCAGCCACTTTGAAAGCGTGGGCAGCTGTGCTGCAGCGCACTTCCTCGATTGTGTTACGGGAGGGCTTGAAGAGGATGATGTAGACTTTGTTGAAGAAAATGCAGGCCAGAAGCCCAAAGCTGGCAGCCAGTATTGCAATCACCTCCACAGCAGACACAAACTTGCCGTACGTGCTGGCGTAAGCAGGGATGAAAGAGATCCACACGATGAAGAATATCAACATGCTGAAGGTGATGAACTTGGCCTCGTTAAAATTCTCAGGCAGCTTTCGAGACTTGAAGGCGAAGAAGAAACAGATGGCCGCCAGTAGGCAGGTGTAGCCAATGAGGAAGCCGAGGGCCATCAGGGAGCCTTCATGGCAGGTGATGAAGATGATCTCATCCTCCAGTTCATGGTTTCTGTAACTGGATGGTGGGGCCGTATAGAGCCAAATCACACAGATGACAATCTGCACAAACGTGCACAAGAAGACCAGGAGGAACTGAAGGTTGAGGCCCCACCACTTTCGGTGGAGACTCGTGGGGATCTTTGCCTCGAAGACGAGCAGGACACGGTTGGTTTTCACCAGGATGCAGGAGATGCAGAGGACAAAGCTGATGCCAAAAGCTGGCTGCCGCAGACGGCAAGTCCAATTCTGGGGCTCACCAATGAAGAACAATGAGCTGGAGAAGCAGCATAGCAAGGAAAAGAGGAGGAGGTAGGATAGCTCTCGGTTTGTGGCCTTGACGATGGGTGTGTTGCGAAATTTGGTGAAGACTCCCAGAACAAAAGAAGTCAGGAAAATTCCAAGCACAGCAAAGAGAGTCAGAGCAATCCCAAAGGGCTCAGTCCAGGCCAGAAACTCTATCTGCTTGGGGATGCAGGACGTGTGGTTCTCATTGGACCAGTAATCCTCAGGGCACTTGTCACAGGCACTTGCATCTGAAAAAGAAGTGATAAAGAGAGGGAAGGTTTGTCAGAATGAGAGGCTGAAATGTGGGATGACATATATGGCAGCTGTGCACCAGCCTTGATCTTAAACACACGGCATGTTCCACTCCTGTGTCTGCAGATCCCCAGAGTCATAGATTGATGTCTGAGTTTCTTACACTGAAACAACCAACCTCCCATGGGCTACAGAGCAAAACACAAAGCATGCTTGGTTCCAGCTTAAAAGAAGTCCTACCTCTGCACTCATGTTTTTTGTAATCTGTTTCTTGGCAAAACCTTGCAAACTTCGATTGCTATCAGCTCTTACGCAGGCTCTGTTTTTCCCTCTTCCTTGTTCCTTCACTTTTATCTTCTACTTCTGTCTGTCTTCATACCTCTCACACTTTTATCATCATTTGAATATCCTGCCTTTTTCTATTATAGAGAAAATTAAAAACGTTCTTGCCTCCTTAAATGCTTTTGAGAGCCTGTTTCATATTCCATGGAGGCAAGTCTTAGTGTTTAAATTGCTCTTCCCTGAAGGCAGGCAATGCCCTTGACTCCCAGCACATTCTCATTTCATGTTGGAATGCCAGGGGAAGATGTGTCTTAATGATATCACTCTCCCTACACCCAGAAAATGTCCCACTTACACTTGCAAAGGGAAAATTGGTGCCTCCATCTCCTTCCTCTACATGAAAGTAGTTGCGCCTGCTGTGATGGCATGGTCATGCCAATGGCTGGCATGATCAAAAAGCAAGGACCTGCTGCTTCTGCTCTTCTTCTTTGATTCAAATGGCTCTCATGCGCCAGCAGGGAAGGTCATGACTCCTTTGATGGCAGTAGAAAGGGGCTGAGAGCAGAGAGTTGGAGGTCTCACCTCTGCTTTTGGGGTCCCAGCAGGATAGCAAGGGGCTGTGGTGAGTTCACAAACCCCTTTAACAGCGAGCACCCTCTGAGCTTTGCACCTGAGCACAGACAGAGACTCTGAACTTAGCTTCCAGAGCAGAGGTGGATGCTAATGGGAAAGTCAGGAATGCCCAGCTAACAAGGGCAAAGGTTTTCAAGCTCTCTTGGTCTTGAGGTGTGGTTGGAGAGAGCATCCATGACCTGATATGGTACTGCTTTCCTAAGGAATTTTTGCCTCACCTAAGCTGTTCATTGGAAAACCTGGCACTAGATGCAAAAGCTCAGTCAGAATCTCTCATCACAAGGTCATTTCATTTACATCCATTCAGCCAATAATTCTTATTTTTCTTGTGCCTTTTACCTGGAAGCTCATTGCAAACTGCAAGCTGCAGACAAAGCAAAGCTAAGTTTGTGTAGCAGGGAATCCATCTGCCTCTACCAGTGACAGGGCAGCTATTTAGCACTACATCCTAAAGATACGCTTTCATTGCTGTCCTGTGGTGGCTTAGAGACCGTGCTGCCCCTGAAGGGGGTAAACCAGGTCTCCCTCCTCCTGCAAGGCTGCTCATTCTTGCCCCCTCGTTTGTGTTGCTAACACTAGAGGGCGTGCAGCTTCTCAGTCTGGTTGGAAACTCAGCCTCCCAAGAGCTTTTTTTCAGGAACTCCAAAGACCTGATCCAACTCGCTCTGTGGTTGCACAACTACCAGTACTGCTCCCAGACAAAGGGTGGGAGGAAACAGCTGGAAAGGACAGATTGTTTCCTTTGGTAGCATCACTGTCTCAGCTGGATGAAACTGGTTGTAAAACTGCTCTATGCCTATAAAACTGGCAAGCACAGGAAATAAAGACCATTAGTGTCAGCTGAAACTGCAGCAGGAAACTGTAGAGGCAGAAGACAGTCGTCACCTCAGCCCCATAAATTTCACCTCCACACCAGAGCTAGCTCCCAAAATTATGTGAAAAACACCAGAAGACCTCTATTACACATGACCAGAATTGCTTCTATTCAATCTGAAAATGCTGCTTTCAAGCATCCTGTAGTACTATATGGTCATGCTAAAAAGATATCATTCCTGTCTGATAGGACACAAATTAGATTCTCCCAAAGAACACTTGTTCAGTTTTGCAAGCAGTTTACTGAATTGTTCATCTCGGTGAAGGTCTGCAGTGTTTGCTGGGACCAGTGCACTAGAGAGGGTGTGAGGAGGTCCCAAGTGCCCTACAGCATGGAGAGGACTGATATCCTGATAGAATTCACTTGCCTTTGTTACCCTGGGAATGCCCAACACTGAGAGAGCACTAGTGGTGCTGGAAATTCAAGATTTTTCAACCGTTTCTAAAACTGAGGTTATCTTTTCCATCTACTGCAGGACCTGAGTGGCTTGCTCCAAGCTACCAATAAAAGAAACAAAAAGCATGTCCATGGGTGCTTGGTAGGATCCACAGATTCTGATCTTTCACAGTGCCAGTGATCAACAGAACCCGTAGTTGTTGGGTCCATAAAGAGTAATACTCCTCTGTGTGTATGAAATCTGGGACGTAATGGATTTTATTTCTTTGTAAAGCATGAAATAAAACCCCGGCAACATGAGGAAAAGATGGAGGCAGACATAACTACAGAATTTAGGATGAGGAATATCTCCCTCCTCCAGGTTTTTGGAGGGAAAAAAGCTACTGCTACTGTGCAATAGAGTTTGCTTGTGGCTGCCTGAGAGGCTTTCTATATGCAAGTTGTTTTTCAAGTTCTCTGCCTTAATTTTCCAAATGCAGAGCAGAACGGACAAAGCAGGCTTAGCAGTAAGACAGGACCTGAGGACCATAGGACTCAACTCCTGTAAGCTTTTCAGAAGTCCCTCAGACTTTCCGTGAAGCTTCCTGGCAAGGCAGGCACCAGCCCAGCACTGCAGGGAAGCGATTTCAGCACAACTGTCGGCGATGCCCGGAGGGCACCACCCTCGCTGGACAAGGCCCAGAGCAGCTCTGTGGGCGTTACCTGTCTCATCGCTGTACTCCCCATCGGGGCAGTCCACGCACTCGAAGCAGCAGGTGGGCTCCCCCTCAATGATGCCCTTCCTTGTGCCTGGCAGGCAGTCCCGGCTGCAGTTGGAAAAAGGCACCTGCAAGAAAAGAGCCCGAGCAGATTAATGGTGCCAGTGCCTTTCTATGGCAAGACCTTGGGCTTCCTCCAAGGGTGTTATTGCTTGGTTGGCATGCTGGATGAAGAGCCTCAAATGCTCACCTCTTCCCCCTCCCAGAACAGACATTTTGTACAATAGTCCTTCCCCAACTCACTGCAGTGGGATTTCTTTGAAGGAACGCATCAAAGGATGGTAAAGAAGATCAGCAGGTCTTTGTAGTCTGTGCTGTGTTGTGGGCATTGCAAACTGGAATGTGACCATGATATACATAACCCAAAACAGTCATTAGATGGTTAAAAGAAAAGACAATCAATCTCTACTGGCAGGAATTTGAGTCAGCCTTGGAGATGATAGGCTCTGACTTCTGATCCTCAATCCCATATATTGTATATTGTCTGCTAATAATTTATGGGAATTAAAATGGTTTTCTGAAACTCACTTCTTTAGGAACACTGAGCATGTAAAGATGCAAATCAGTAGTGCTATACAGATCCAAAGGTTTCCAGACCTCTGCTGCTGTAAATGATGTCACCTGCTGGCTGTGCATTTATGCTGTGCCTGAGCCCACCTGAGCATTGTCGTGTCCTGGCAGCAAGTGGTTGCATGGGCACACTCACTGCATGCCTGAAGTACACTGACACAAGGACTTCAGCATGATAAATGGAAGCCTGGGCCTTTGTCACATAGAGTCATGACCTGAGGCTGAGCTCACCTTTTCCCAACTAAATTAAGGAAAGACAGTTGACACAGAACATGGCTTTCTAAGCTCGGGAGAGTTAAACCTACAATTTCCACTGCTAGCAAAGTACCATGATCCATACATACTTAAGGGCTGTTCTGTTTGGAAGTCTCCATTCACCTTTTTGGAAGTTTGATCCTAGTTTACCCAAGTGCTGCCAACCAGGAACTTCCTGTGCTGATGCACTTACACAATGAGTCCTAGGTATGGTTTGGAGGTTGCCTGCACGCAGGCATCGACCTCAGCTCTAGAGGAAGCAAGCCTTCAGTAATGGCAACTCCTATGCAGAGGTGACCACTCTGTGGCTCAGGTGAGGGTTGGCTCTGTTGCCTATCACTCTGAAATGTAGCTGCAGCAGAGTTTGGGAATGCTGTTCCTAAGCTGTTCATCAGGGTTACATCATTGATTGGACAGACACATACCCAGGGCAGATCCCTGCAGCTCCCCACTTGAAGCACTCTTTGCTGTTAGTGCCTATTGCTATTAACACAGTGTTCCTATTCCTTGGGACAGTCTTTGAGCCGACAGTGCATCCATCAAGAGGACTTCATCAGTCTAGGCTGTCTTTCCCTAGGCTGCCAACAGCGATTTTGGACAGGGCTGAATCAAAGGCCTGGCTCAAGTCACACACTGCTTCCCCATTATCTACTAAGCTGATTGAGCTTCCAAGGAGGAAAATTAAATTGGTTTGGTATGATTTTATCTTGACAAATACATGTTGGCCTCTTCTTATCAGTTTATTATCGTGTAAGTGTTTATAAACTGTTTAATTTTTTTTATCAAGTCTTTTAGGTTACTGAAGCTCAACTCAATTGTGTGTAAGTCCCTTGGCTCTCCTATAACTGCTTTAAAAACAGGTATTACGATTACTCTCTAATCCTTTGAGACATCATGCATCCTCCACATTTCTCAAAGATGAATTGCTAGTACTTTTGTGATTGCTTTGGCTGAATTCTTAAGTATTCTGTGGGGAATTTCATCAAGTTCTGCCAAAATGAATCTATCTATCTATCTTACCGACTCCTTAACTCATTCTTTTGCACGTCTGCCCAATGCTTGAAGTTCCTGTGTTAAAATTACCTACATTTAAACTTTTGTTGTGGATGACAAGAGGCACAGTGAGTGAAGTACTGGCTACTCTTTTTGAACAGAGCCTTTTATCTGAAAGAAATTAGAAGTCTATAAGCTGGAAAAAAAATGCTGCAGCAGACATAGAGATCACAAAGCCCTCTGCTGCACAAGTTTTACATGCCCTGGCATTATACTCAGCAACATCCTGTCTCATTTTCAACAGTTTAGGACAGAGAATGAAGTTAAATATTGTGCTGCTAGAGAAATTTAGACCAAGAGAACACAATTATTCAGTTTAAGTAAAAACCAGTAAATCCTAACTGTTGGAAAAAGTGTAAGTTGCATTTGCAACAATCAGAAGGAGGGATTAGAATATCATGGTTTTTTAAGTTCCACTTGTGGTTTGTGCTTAGAGTCTCCAGCTGGGCTTAGAAAAGCTCTGAACTCAGTATTTCTGTGGTAGTATGCTCTGTTCAATTCATGCCTCCTTCAGAGTGCTCTGGACTTGCACCAGAAGTCAAACTGGAGTAAAGGCAAGGCTGAACTAATGCTGTAACTGTTTCAGGCAAGTGTAGCTAAGGCAGAAGCATTACCTGATCTGCCAGCCAATGTGAATAATCACCTGGAAGTGAATTGCCTTGTTCATTAATCAGGTGCTGGTTTAACACATCTAAACATCATAGCAGGGCCTGGCAGTGACATTTCTGAGCTAATACTCTACTCCCTGTGTCAATTCCCAGACCACAAACCATATGCCCACTCAGGATTCCCTCTGGGAGTCAGAGTTCCTGCCTAGCTGGCTGCTGCCAGCTATGGCTGCAGTTCATCTAGCTCTTGTCTGGAGATGTCTGCACCATGTTTCCAGCATATGGGTCAGACACAGCCTGGCTGCTAGTGACAATAATTATGCTGAAAAGATTTAACATATGCAAGACAGTGGAGAAGGACTTAGGCCTGACTGAAGTCAATTGATACATCTTGAGATTACTACTTCTGAGACTGCAGAAGCACCCTCAAGGAGAATACCAAGAAAAGTAGCAGGTGCTGGCGTCTTCCACTATTTGAGCACCATGTCCAAGTTAACCCAGGCAGATTGACAGGGCTTGTTCTGTTGGTTTGCAAGGCAAGGGTGTGAGGAAGGCTCTGGGACTTGGTGGGTGAAGCCAGCAGAAAGAGTTGCAAATATAACTAAGAGCAAGAAGAGACACTTTTTGATACAGAGATAATGGGAGTGAAAGAGATGGCTCTTTTCAGCAATGAAACTACTGAGCTCAGGAAAACTTGATTTAGTCAACAAGCAGACTTGGGTAATGAATTTCTCATCCCTGTTGAAACAGTGCTATAAAATTCTACTCTATCTGCTTGGGCCAGGAAAAAAAGACATCATTTAAAACATTAACACCCAGGGTCATCAAATGTACAGGAGGGGAGGAGACATTGTCTGTTATTTCAGTATATAAGAAGGCTATGAAAGACTGTGGTGGAGACTGTGTATACAGTAAGGTGAATGGATCTTTTAATGAGACATGAAGCCATAATATGAGGAGTCTGCCGGGCTAGTTCAAATTTCAGCTTGTGGAAACCTGGAAAACATTGCTGTGAGGATTTAAGCACTTACCTCCTTAGACAGTCCACCCCATAGGATCTTGTTTTCATTGATAAAAAGCCTCTCCCCTTTCTTGGCATAAACGTTGTAGTGCCCAACCTCTTCAAAGACGACTGAGCCATCCTCCGGAGAGAGATGCCAATTGATTATTGAGTAATTTCCTACCAGGTCCCCAAACTCATCAAAATCCACTTGCTCCCCCATATTATTGGTGAAATTTAAGTGTCGCAGATGCTTGAGAACCTAGAGAGAGACAGAGAGACACTATGAATGCCTGTGACTTACAACCCTACCGCAGCACACATCTGCTACGGGGACGGAACTGGGAAGAATCACTTTGCTACAGACCTTAACCTCTTCAGATCTTTTAATCTCAGCAGTAGGAGGCTTTCTATCACGTGAACACACAGAGCCTATACAAACCTTGTAGACAACACAAGGTATCATGGCCCTCAGAGTGGTTGGCAACCCATCTGTGACACTGCTGCTCTCCCACCATCCACTTAGCATTCCTCGTTGGTCCTCTGAGTCACCTCTGCAAGCCCAGAGCCCTTTATTAGGGCCAGAGAAGTGACAGCAGCCACAGTTTCAGTCACCCATGCATTGCTCCCACCCTGCTCTTGCAACCACTGCATAAATGCTCTCAGGTGGTATCTCTAGTCTCTGAATTATCAATTACTCAGAAACAGGAGTGCTTGAGAAACAACTCAGACTTGACTCTGGATTGAAAAGACCCAAGCCCAATGCAATTCAGTAAGAAAACTCCAACAAATCAAGCTCATTTGCGATATGGCAGACCTGGAGAACTCTTACCACTTTTTTTGGCTTCTGTTTCCTGGTTGCATAGTGGAAAGTAATTACATTCTGCCTGTTTTCAGGAGTTCTTCCCTGTAATTTTCACCTCATGCCTTAAAGTGTCATATAGAATCATAAAATCTTAAAGGCTGAAAAATACCTCGAAGATCATCAAGTCCAACCATTAACCCAGCACTGCTGTATTCACCACTAAACCATGTCCCCAGGTGCCATCTCCACACATTTTTTGAACACTTCCAGGATTGGTGATTGCACCACTTTCCTTGATAGCCTGTTCCAATGCCTGATCACCCTTTCAGTGAAGAATTGTTTCCTAATATTCAATCTAAGCCTTCTCTGGCACAACTTAAGGCCATTTCCTGTCATCGTGTCACTTGTTACCTGTGAGAAAAGACCAACCCCCTCCTCGCCACAATCTCATTTTAGGGAGTTATAGAAAGTGATAAGGTCCCCCTAAGCCTCCTTTTCATCAGCTAAACAGGCCCCCCCTTCCCTCACCCGCTCCTCATCAGACTTGTTTTCCAGACCTTTCACCAACTCTGTTGCCTCTCTCTGGATGTGCTCCAGCACGCCAATGTCCATCTTGTAGTGAAGGGCCCAAAACTGGATGCAGCACTCGAGGTGTGGCCTCAGCAGTGCCGCATACAGGGGGACAATCACTGCCCTGGTCTTGCTGGCCACACTATTGCTGATACAGGCCAGGTGCCATTGGCCTTCCTGGCCACCTGGGCACAGCTGGCTCGTGTTCAGCTGGCTCTCAATCAGTATGCTGCATGTCCCTAATCCCAGGGACAACTGCAGTTGTGAAATTCATGATCTAGATAGCCTTACAAGTAGACCTAAGAAACTGCAGCATAAAAGCAAGCCTGTACGGGCAACTGTGATACAATTCATCCACACTGTATTTCTGTTCAAAAGTTAGTTACTGGTTTATGCACTTACCAGGTTTCTCCCCAAGCTCATCTATGGAAAGATGAGGTGACTGTGAGGGCACTTGGCTGTCAGCTGCCCCTAGACCACAGCAACATAGTTGCTGCTGTGGTTCTACTGCCTGTGACAGCTTGTAAGCCCAGTACCCACCCTCCCTCACCTGTGAGTGCCCAAACATACAACTCTGGATGGCAAAATGTAAGAGAAACCAAACTAAAACCAATTTGTCTGGGCAGGCAGAGCCCTCTTCACCCCACAGACAGAACAGACAATATTGTTTTGATGAATTGTTTTCACCTGGAAATGCAGGGACAGGGGAACAGAATCACTTCATTAATTCCTGTCAGTTTTGCTAAATTGTCTCATTTTTCGCTGTTTCCTTTTGGGATCCTCCTATCTCAAGCTAAAATCCCCAGAGCCACAGATACCCTCCTCTCACTGCCTATATCAGTGCCAGCCTGAGAGAGTCTGGAAAAATCTTTGTAGTACTACACAGGATGTGTCCAACAATACCTTTTCAGCTTGTGTGATGTTGATGGAAGGATATAAAAATATTTCCATAGTATTTAGTCTTTGAATAATGGGTGAGACAGAGAAGGCAGGTTTTTTTTCTGTCTTTCTTGTCCCTGCTGCCCCTCCTCTGCAGACCAGCTCACCCATAAGGTGTGCAGCTGGAATGATCTCACTGAAGAGCCAGGACCTGTCCTTGGAAGATCTCACCCTGTGATGGACGCAGCAAAAGAAGGTGCTCTGTGCTGGCACTTTGCTGTGGAGAGCTATGACATTGCCTGCTGTGGGTAAGGAAATAGGATTCTGCTCCCCTCTCATTCCCCTCATTACCTCAGGGTACCCAGGGAGATGCTACTTGCCCAGCTCCATCAGGGGACAGTGAGAACCGAGCAGAAGCAGCTCTGAGGTCAGAACGGGTGACAGGGTCTGCAGATGCACAGTGACATGTTGTACTGCCTCACCTCACTTTGGCCTCATCTGCATGGGGGCTGCAGTCTTGGTCTGCCTGCTACCAGAAACTTTGTCCGTCAGCAGTGCAGGTGCTCAGCAGGGCAGCTCACATTCCTCTGCAGGCTCTGGCACCTACCACAGGGTGACAGCTGCAGCTTTGATGTCCAGGTCAGCTTTGTCCTTATGCTGAGCCTAATGCTGTGTTTCTCCTCACTCCAACTCAGCATGGCACTCTCACTCAGCAGTACTGCATCCTTCTGAATGACACCAGGATATCCTGACTGGGTGTCACTGCTGGGTTCACTGTTACCTGTTTAGACAGGAGACTTTGCCCTTGTTTTGACTGCAGTTGCTATACACACTAGGAGACAATCTTGCAAGAGCAATATTGAAGATTCTTCAGTTCAAGTCCTGCCTCTCCTGGTCAGCTGCAGCAGCAGGAGGCTCACTGGTCTTAGAGTCAGCAAGATGAATGGTGAAGAAACTTCTGGATCCCCTGAATGCAATTTTTTGTTTAATTTCATAACATTCACCTCAATTAGTCTGTTCCTTTGCCTTCCCTCCTGTCACTAGGTTTCTTAAAAAGCAATACATACCCCTGGCTTTTAGTGGGGTTTTGTAGGATTAGTTTCACAGGATCTTTCCATTGGTCACACACACACTACACCTGAGGATTCAGGTTATAAATGATTTAATGTATAACCTGATATGTCTATCTGACTGTTAATTAATATAAAAGCACTGATCTGCAATTAATGTTGTCTTTCCCCAGGCACAGTACAGCAGCTTCAGCTCTGCAACTACAGCTAGGGAGCAGGAGAATGTGTATCAGTTCATGCAGGAAAGCCATGTGACTTGATTAAAATCCCAAATGGAGAGGCAACAGGAACAACAGAAGTAACAAAGCCTGTTTTTTTTCTTTACAGAAAACACCGAAGTTTTGCTTCAAATCTAAATTCTGAGGGGCACCTTGTAAAATGAACAACTACCAGAATATGTTCCTTTTTTAGAGAGCAAGAAAATCCCAGGTTTATATCTCTATATCTCACAAATTCTGCTCTTTTCAGGGTGAAAATGCAGGCAAGGAATATATATGCACTAAACGTTGAAAGAGGAAGTTGTAGGCTCTGAATAACTAGAGCACTATTTTATAGTCACCAGACTATCAATGATTAGCTAAAGGCTTTACAGTTAAAAATGTGTCACTATGTTTTGTAACTAAAGATAGAAACATAAATAACCAGGACTCAATCCACCTAAAGATCTGAAAGACCCTGCTTCAGGCAGGCCAAGAGCACGTGTCAGGGGTACGTGTATCATACCCTGGAACCAAGAGTTTATGAAAGAAGTGTTGACCTTGCGGCTTGGATATACCATCAGCTGCTGGTGGAGCAGCTGCTCCTGCAGGGAGAGCATTGTGCAAGCTGCTGTCTTCAGATATTTCTTTCTATAATTTTTCCTTCTTTTCTTTTCTCTCTGTCATAGACTTCATGTTGAATTGCAATGCCTTTTAATTAAAACACCTCTTATCTGAAAGGACTTGCAAGCTGCCCTCTAGTTCACCCTCCCATAATTCCTGGTAAGGCCATTCCCAGCCATACAGTATCCCATGCTTTATTCAGGCTAGATATTCGGGGACATATGGTTTCCACTCTTATAAGAGGATCATAAAGCCGTAACATAAATACAGTTGTATTAGACCAGGTGGCAGCTCACCTGCCCAGGACCTGTTTCTGGCTGTGGCCAACAGCAAATACCTACACAGGAACACACAGGGACGTGATACTTCCCCTGAACACTCTCACACATTTTGCAGCTCAGAGGCTTCCTGGGCCAGAGGCTTTGTACCTGATAACCTTTGGGTGGATTTTTCTTCCATGACGTTGCACATTTGTGTTCTGCAACTTTTCACAGCCACAGCCCCCTACAGCACAGAGACCAACATTTTATGAGACAAGCACTTTTTCATCCCTTTTGGAGCAGAACAGCTACTAATCTCTTTTGATGACCTTCATGCTTATATTGGCAAAGAACTGTTATTTGCCAGTTGCCTTTTCCATGCCTCTCAGGATTTTACAAACCTTTGTCAGATCTCTCTTCAGACACCTCTTTCTCAGGCTGATGAGCCCTATCTGATGTTGCTATGTCTTGTACAGAACATGTTCCACTGACCCTTCTCTAAACATTGCCAGTCGTCTTCATCAGTTCTGAGCCTTGCACATGATACTGAAGTGAGAAGCACAAAAGGGCTGAGAAAGTGGCCCCAGGACACTCTGTTGACTTCTCTATTCCTTTTCTAGTGTGACTATTCTTAGTGTGTTTGCTTTTTTTGACTACTATTCAGACAGACCTGAGGATCCACCCATAGACTTGATCAACTTCATTTGAGATAAGTCATGTCTCGTAATTTATTTTTATACTCTGCTGAATATCTTTCAACCAACATACACATAAGTTCTGAATTTGGTGACAGACTACCAGAGGATGCCTTTAAGAAGCCTGAACATACCCTGTGAATAGAAGTTCCCTTATCCATACACATCCCAAAGCCTTCCAAGCACTTCAGGAAGTTTGTGAGGTAAGGTTTCTCTTTAGAGAAGTCATGGTCACTCTTCCTCTGTATATTTTTTTTTAAACCCTAATTTCTAATAATGGGCTCAATCAGGCTCTGCTAGTTCCTTGGATCTCCTCCAGAACCCTTTCAGAAAACTGATGTCGCATCTGTCAGCTTTCTAGTCCTCAGGGCCTAAGACTCTTCAAGTCTGAGGAGACGGACACCACAGCCAGCTCTTCAGCTACTTCATCTGTGAGCTCTGGCAGATCCCTTGGGTGAATATTGTTCACTTGCCCTGAAGTATCAAGATTAATTTTGCTCGTGTTCCATAGTTTCTTCCATAGTCAATTCAATTAGACAAATCCTCTAAAAGACCCCCATAAATAAATAAACCTTCTTAAGTTTGTCCATGAGGAGCACACTTTTCTTCTGTCATGGCCTTACCTTGTCTTTTGCAGTGATAATCTACGGCTCAACAGACAGTCCTACTCCTGAAATGTTTAAAAAAGGATTTATGAGCTTTTACCCCATTTACAAGCTGTTGCTCATTCGTTTTTTTGGCCTGCCTTATTTTATTTTTACATTTAACCTGCCAGAGTTTATGAATCTTCCAATTTTACTCACTGGACATAACTCAGTTATTTGAAGGATGCTGTCCTCACTTTTAACAAACACCACCTAATACCTTTGTTTTGTCTTGCCAGCTTCCTTTCTCCACCTTTGCTTGATCTGCAGTATACACTTACTTTCTGTCACTAGTATTAAGGCTGGTGGCAGGCAAAAACATCCATTTTAAATTTCGAACACTGCTAGATAGCAGAGAATTGTGTCTGTGCATGCATGCCCAAAGCTGAACTTTGAGCTGTCCTCTGAAGCACAAGCCATGGACTAGTTGTACATTTTGATAGCAGCTGGACTAAACAATAGTGGCGTGTCCTAAATACTCCAATTAGTAACAAGATAGGAGACAGATCCACCAGTTAGAAGGCTGCTTGCAATCAAAACCTAGGGCTTGGGGCTAGAAACAAGAAAGCGAAGATCATGTCTGGATAAAAAACACTGGAAGTAGGGAAAGTTCTTGGAGATGAAGGAGACGTGTGGAGACAAATGTTGGGTGATGCTCAGTGACCTAGGCCAGTAATGCTCAAGAAAGGCAACTGAGAAGAGCTGCACAGCATAAACTGACAACTTCTACCTTGACTGACCTCCACCATGTCCCTGCCAGGAAGTGAAGGTGAGACGTGGTGATGTAGAGCTGTTGGGAAAGCAAGAGTGTGTGAGATACCAGAAGTTGTTAAAAGCGGTAGTCTTGTTAATTCTTAAATATGTGTAAATAAACGTCCGTATCTAGCTGTCCTTTACTCTGTCCCAACTGTGACAGGTCCTTAACTAGTCTCCATATACTGTCAAGGGTTTAATATCCTTGGCTTCCTTCTGCAGTTTCTTTCTAACACGTTTCCTCCCTAGGTCAAATGGTCCTGCAATGGAAGAGAAGCTGGGCACGTTATTAGGTGTCTGTCACCATAAAAGACAAACAATTTCCCCTCCTAACACACAGTTGCAAGCAATCCTGTCTTGACAATTAACATACATTTTCCCACTTAAGTTTTAATTTCTGTCTACCTATCTCTCTGCAGGCCTGTAAAACTGTTCTGGACAGATAGGTACCAAAAGTTTTCCACTTTGGATTGGTAGAGTGCCCATGCTGAGAGCAGCCAACAATACCATGCCATGGCTAAGTGTGAATGAAGATGAAAAGCTGGCAACTGTCCTCAAGATGGCAAGTCCTGACTTTCACTTCAAATTGCAGAGAGCTCAATCCCCTCTCTTGTTTCGAATCCCTCATCAAGCACATGGAGAAGATGCCTTCATAATGCTGTAACAGGCATAAGGACTTGAGAGATCAGCTATTGCATTAGGCCAGGGCTCATGGTGCACAGGACTTGGGTTTTGCCAGTGGTCAAGTATCATGAGGAAATATGCCTAGGCCAGTTCTTAAAGATCTACTTGTAAAATACTTTAAGAGAAATGTTATCTGAAGCAGTAGTTTTTTGGTGTTTTTTCTTTCTTCCTTTCACTTTCAACTACCTATGTGTCAATCTTCATTTACAGGTTAGCAAAACTCTAATTTTTAGTTTCTGTATCAAATCCTTAATTACTGCTGCATTCTCTACTTTGGAATATCTTGTTCTGCTTGTTTTTTATGTAGGGCCAACTCTTAGGCTCTCTGAAAGATAGTGCTGTCATCACAGCATTAACCAGTTCTGACACACAGGAACCAAGCAGGCAGGAAAGTGCTGGCCCTGGCCCCTTGTGTCAGTAACACCTGTTTCCAGAAGCCTGAGGCAGGGGAAGATGAATTTCACCCTTCTGTCCAAAGCATTCTTCTTGCCAGCAGGACCTGAATTTTCCTTCCCCTCTACAACCTCTCCTCCTTCCCTGCTGCCCTTTGTACACCAAGAGGGACAGCATGTAGTGCTGATCTTGCTTTTAAAACCAAGATGCCGGAATATGCCAACACCATTAATCTCACCTTTTTCCAAAGGCCGTTCAGAAGATAACAGAATTCTTCAGCCAGTGAAGGATATGTGATTCATTGCCTCACACCACTTGATACATTCACAGAATCATAAAATATTCTGAGTTGGAAGGGACCCACAAGGATCATCAAGTCCAACACTTGGCCCTGCACAGGACACACCAAGAGTCACACCATGTGCCTAAGAGTGTTGCTCAAATGCTTCTTGAACTCTGTCAGGCTGGTGCTGTGACCACTTCCCTGGGGAGCCTGTTCCAGTGCCCAACCACCAACCAAAGGTGAAGAACCTTTTCTTAGTATCTAATCTAAACCTCCCCTGACACAGCTTCAGGCCATTCTCTTAGGTCCTATCTCTGGTGACCGGATTCCACCTAAGCTGCCTGGTTTCTATTGGTTTTCTGCTCTGAAGAAGTAACTGTTAATACTTTTAATCACTATAAGGGTAACTCAGGTGGAGAAGCTGAAAGGGACCCAGGAACAGAGATATGATTCTCACTGTAAGTACCTCACAAAAAATTTGGATGTCTTCCTGTCACACACATCCAACTTCATGCACAAGGAGTGCCTGGTGTGTAGTTGGGATACTGAGCACTTCATGTCGAAATAATGAAAACCAGTCAGCACCTACTGTGCAAGGCCTGGGCTGTACTCCAGGATTGAAACTGCCAGGTTGGTAAAAGGGCAGATGAACAAAAGCAGACAGAATCTGAAAGAAGGGCTGGTGTCAAAGACAGAGGAATTGATAGTCAGCCAGAGATACACTGACAATATTCCAAGGGAAATTTGGCAAGATGGGATGGACATCCCAGCTCTGGTGAAATGCTAGATCTGCACTGACTTGAAAAACAGAGTGAAAGCAAGGGTTCATTCAATACTCAAGAATAGCTGTGTGAAGCCTGAGAATAACTCAAGAACATTGAATGTTGTTATGCTTTGATAGGAACCGAATGACTTCCTTGTAAAAGCTAGGAAGGTCATTAGATAACACAATTAAATGTGTATGACAAAAACAATGTACCATATGTTAGAAGTAATAATTTAAGCTATTCATAATCTTTATTGAAGAAAATTAACCAACCGCTCAAGACAAAGACCTGTTCATTATTGTAGGCAGCTCAGTAAAAACACTCCATGCATTATGCAGCAGAAGGAGCAAACAAAATATTAGGGTATGAAAGTAAGAAGGAAAATGATACTGAAAATCTAGTGCCAATAGTACAAGTCTCCTCTGGAAAAAGCTGTTAGTTCTATTCATTTCATCAGAAAAGAAGAAAAATATTAAAGGAAGATCAGAGAAGTCCAGAGGTGGTGATGATAGCTCTTGGACAGTCAGTCTTCCATTTCGAGAGAAATGAAAGCATGGAATTATTTAACTGTTTATGACACAGTGATTTGTGGGAAAGAGGTGATATATTCTCACAGAAGCAGAGACCTCTGTCCGTCCAAAAGCAACTGACTTTATTCAGGTCTCCAGAAAAGTACAGGACATCAAGCTGACATGACAAGATGTGTTGATTGTCATATTTTAACTGATAATTAGTTCCATTCTGCTTCTGTCAAGGATATGATCCCTGGGCAGATGGGGGCTGGATCTCTCTCTGCCTCTTCCATCAACCAGTGCCCTGTCCTTGAGGAAGGGCAGCATTGGTGCTGGTGTGGGGACCCATGCATACGTATGTCCTTTCTTTGTGAGAGAGAAGCAGGATCTCCAACAGAAACTTGCAGAAATCGGGAGAGGAAGGAACTCATGTGGACTGCATTGAAAACACCCCCACCTTCTGCTCAGAAGAAGGTGCTTGGTGCTTCCCTTGTCTCATTCTGTGCTGTGAGTGCTTAGTCTGCTTGGAAACTGGTGGAGCCTAGAATTTCCTAAGACAGGGATCAGTTTTGTTGCCTGTAACTGGACTTGATGGGTCAGCTTATGTGGTGTTCTCACCAGCAACCCAGCAAGCCTGCTCTGCTGATTAAAACCTGCAGCATCTTTGATGCTTTCTTGACAATAAAAGGTGACAAAACGAACAAATTAATAGCTACTACTACAGCAGTAGAAGCAAGTAACTTAAACCAAAAATGTCAAAGGCAAGCATTTCTAAATGGAACTTGATATAAAATGGGACTAATCTGATTTAGGATCAGATTTACTACAGTACCATATTTACAAGGATGTCCAGAGAGAAATCAAAAGCCCAAGCCTAGTGGATTTCACAACAGAGGCTGCACAAGTCAGGTCCAACTGAGATACTTCAGAAAAACCCATCAGCTATTTACTGATATTTGCAGATGCCTCAATTCCATTACAAATCTGGGTCTGAAAAGTTTCTGAAAGACCTATCTGATGAGTCACAGAGGTTCCCAAAGGAATCAAGAAATGATCTTGCAACATTTTGGCCTTGCATGGCTGCTTTTCCAGACTGATTTAACCATCAGTTAGGAGGTCGCGGGACACAGTAAGGATGGGACCAGGATATTTTGTTTCCCCAAGGTCCTCCACAACTCCTGCTGGCCCTGTGCACACCTACAGTTCTAAATGCAGTTGTCCATAGAACACCAGTCCTGAGCCTGCACTGCGTAATGCTTAGCTGATGGCAAACAGCGCCTCACATAGGTGTGCCATGGTAAAGAATAATGATTTTGCCCAGTGAGACTGAAGATTTACATAGGAAAACATCATGTGAAATCCTGTCAAATGAAATTCAGTACAAACATATTTTTTTAAAGTCAAACTCAAAAATGTGACCTTCAAGTGCCAGTTCCATTTTTAACTGTAATTGCACTTTTTAGTGGGAAAAAGGGGAAAAACTCATTTTGAGTCTGTCAAAATGCTGGTTTGGACAGTGATGTTTCCATTAACTGCAATTAGTGAGTTTGATTAGCTCTAGAGTAGAAAAGAGATGACAAAATATTTTTTACCTCTAACATTTTTCCTTTTTCTGTTTTAAATCTAGATCCAGCTGTATGATGGTACCCCAACATATTTGTATGGCCCAAAGCAGGATGTTGTAATATTAGTTCCCTAGAGTCAAAAAAAATCCTTCCTACATGCAACTTCAGGAGTTGGGGCATCTGGAGTAGCCTCAGTCCCAGTTCAGTGCCGTCCCAAACGGACTTAATCTGATGTACTGGGTGCAGTAGGTTTCTTCTGGGAAGAAATGGCTGGAGTGACAGCACCTCTCCCCTCCTTACAAATTCTGTAAGCATTGATTCAGTTCCTAGGAATCAGGACAAAAATAATGGTAGCAAAATGAAAAATAATGTCTGTGGAAACCCCTAGATGCAGGATATAATGCTATATAAAATCAAGGAGGCTTCTGACTAGTCTCTGCTCTGGTGATGTATAAGCATAGGACAGTGAGGATGGAGGCCTCTGAACTCCACAGAATGGAAAAAATCCACGGACAAGCTACAGGAAGGGACTGACTGATGGCACCGTATGCATGATAAACTCATTATCAGTTCAGAATTTTGCCTGTGGTCATTAAAATAAGAGCTCATTAATTAGGGAGCGATTTGTATGATGAGGATGCCATCCTCATCATACAGATAGAGCTCAAACAGCAGTATTCATTATGGTGGGCTCTAAAAGCACTAATCCAACACAGAACATCCAAATAAGGCTGAAAAACACAGGTGTTGTATTGGCAGAAAGTAGAACGTAAAAAATCCTGGAGAAGAAAGAAGAAAAAAATCACCTGGCAATGTATTAAGAAGTTCCTTGTACATATTAAAATTGAAAGGTGTCATGTATGCTAGATCCTCATGACATTAAGGCTGTAAGAGACAGCTAAAGAGGATGGAAAGCTAAAGAGAGAGCTGAGGAGGAGCAGGAAAGCTAAATGAATGATGCTTTAGTGCCCTTACTATCAGAAAAAACCACAGACATTCTTATCTCAAGGGCACTTGTTTTGGAACCATAATGTGACATTAGCTGAGGTAGAAGGTCCTTAAAGAGAGATTAGAGGACAGCCTGGGGAATTTAAATTGGGTCTAAAAGGTTGACAGAACCAGACAGTTCATCACAGCACTCCATGAGCAATAAAGAGAGCACTAATACAATAGGTTTATGATATACACATAAAAATGCCACTGGCTTTGAATGATAAAGTCAATATGCTATCTAATCTTATTCCACAGCAACCCCAATCCACCTTTCTGCTACACCTGCAAGTGTAGTGCATTCCCAGCCCTGTGTCCAAAGTTCTGCTCAGTGTCAGCCTCTGGTGGGCTGCAACGGCTGCTAAGAAAGGACAATACTCTAAAAGGCAGAGGGATGTCCTCTGTAGCCAAAGGCTGGTTAGCCTGACATCAACCACAGGAAAAACAATGGAAAACAAGAGTTTAGGGCTGAGGAGCAATTAATACAAAACTATTGGTCTAAAACATAATTGCTGCCACCTAATAACATTAGAGGAATACAGATCTTCTTAAATTCAAGTTGGGTTGACAGACATAGGCCCTTCAGAAGTGAAGTAACTGAGATTTATACTTCATGTAACGTGGATCAAGAATTGCCCAACAGATATGAACAGAGGCAGATCATCAGTTCATGGGGAATTCCTCCAGCCTCAGTAAACAACTCACTGTTTCCCCATGTGTTCATCAGTGCTCTGGCAGCAGCTACAAAAGCACTGCTGGGAAAATTTGCAGAAAATTCATGGATTAAGGTAACGGTAAATAATATTCAAGAAAAAGCACTTGCCCTCAGATTGGTTTCAAACATCTGTGTTTCATACAGCGAAATTCGGGCTTGTGCATCAAGGCATAAGGAATTCATGCCGGGCACAGAAAGGGTACCACCTGCTGCAAAGTATTACTGGCAACTCAATGTGACCTTTCCATTGCACACAGTGGCGTGGCAGGCTCAGGTACCTTGTGCTCCTACAAATGAGGAAGTTATAGGAGTATGCAAATGTGGGATTTTTTTCACTGTCTGGCTGTGCTGAGTCTGTTGAAGGAATACTGAATACATGCCAAAAAGAAGGATGAGTGAATGGCAAGATACAGAACTAAAGCACAAAACGTACCTTATGACTAAAAGACCACTCTGTTTAAATTATCAAGGTAAGACCGAGGAATAATTTGATCAATGTGCATAAATATTATATGGAGAAAAATGATGCATACTTCATCTGGACTTTTAAATCTAATAAAGCAAGCCTAAGTAAGGACCAATGAAACTAAAGGTCAGTAAATCCCAACAGGAAATCAGACATGATCTGTGACAAGACACGTGGCTTGCCATGGATCATACTAATTAAAAAAAAAGGTCTACTAGCCAGCATGTCTTTGGGGAAAATAAATCTTGCTAAACACAAGTTTGGCTGTCAAACACAGCCCTTCAGAAGTGAAATACCTGGGTTTTACATCCGATGTGAAGCAGCCCTTGGCTGGATTAAGATTACTTACTTTCCTGAATGTGGCATAAATTTTCATACTTAATTATACAAATGATTTCAAGCTGCATGATCATTTTTTAGGTTTCTGTTAAGGGTTTGTGAGGAGGGAAGGTCTCTGGACAGAAAAACGTAATTGTACAGGTACAATGAAAACGAATTGTCAGTGCTGTTAGATGATATTTTGTGCTGTGTGCTCCTGTCTTTACCTACAGCCATGACATGAAAAAAAATCAGAGCCACTTAGTCTAGACTTACTGCCGTAATTGCTTTGGTTGTCACTTGCAGCAAATATAATGTGGAGAAATCCATTGGGTACAATAGGCCCAGTTTGCTGTGTACTAACGGCGAAGGATCTATTGGCAGAAGTCCTAACTGAGTAAATGATGCTTTAATGCTCTTATGACATCATCATTCTGCACAATAACTATTATGGTGAAGTATCTAACAACTTAAGATAGGGTCTGTCTTATTAATCTAAGTTTAATATTAAATAATACATTAAAAATTGTTATATTATTAAAGCTACTAATAGACCCAGAGGTTCAAGTGCTCAGTGTTTTCAAGTAGTATAATTCACATATGTTGTCTTGCGTAATTAAAGTCTGATTGAAATGTTTTTTTCTGGGAGGTTTTTAATGCCGTCCCTATGCAGCTGTGCAGAGAACAATTGTGTACATGTGTCCCTTTACACCCCTTTGCTGTCACTTTCTTCAAACAGCCCTTTATGGATCAGTGTCAAAATCTCAACGAGGTCTGAAACTGCATCCTGCACAGAGCACTGCTGATACTGCTTTGAAGAACTGCTCTGCTCTCTAGGCCAGGAGAAAGTCATAGCTTTCGACTGTAAATTCATTCCTGTTCGGAGCTATAGGATGAAATACTTCAATGCTGGGGTAAGCTCTTTGTTAGAATGAGAACCAACAGATTCTGCACTCTAAGAGTCATTTCTTTTAACAAAACCATGGTAATTCGCAAAACATGAGTTCAATGCTTATTTATAATCTATTCAAGAAGTACTATGCATGGAAAAAAAAAAAAGAGTCCCGAAGTTTCCTATAGTCACGGTGAGTTAACTGAACTCATGCAAATGTTTCAGACATTCAGAGTGGGCAAGCACAGTTATAGGTCCCATCAAAGGTCAACTAATGTTCCAGGGGATTCAGTTATTATGTCTGGGCACATATTCCACTTGGCTACTGGCTTAATTCTGTTTTTTCCATTTCGTCTATCAATGTAAGTCTTGGCGAACAAAGAAATCTCATGTCAAGTCTTCGATTTTTACAGTCTTTCATGTCATTCTTCCTACAGACACGAGTAAAAGTCCTTTCAGAGCAAAGTATTGCTTCTAGTCCAGTTGGAAGATCACTCTTATAATTCTACAAGGCAAAAGGGTCACCATAAAAAGTAATTTGTTCTCATTCCTCCTAACCTGTGTGCAGAGCAACACCAGTCCTTCATAGTGCATGAAAGTTCACTTTGGGGATAAAACTCTGTGGTTAGTAAAGCGTTTGTGAAGATGGCTGACTACCCATAAAGAAATGAAATAATGAACTATGCTATGATTATCATGCCTTTGAAGTTAGCTTCAACCCTACCTTGGGATAAATGGAAATTTTTTATATATCTATTTGTTTCCTCGTCCCGCTTTGTGAGTGCCGTTAGGAAGCTCTCAAGGTGCCCTTTATCACCAGCTCCATTTGTGAGTAGTATCAGTGCTGGAAGAAACTTTACATTCTTTTCTGTAACAAAGACATGCTGTGTCTTTATAACAGATACTGGTGTCTGATGTCTTGGTAATTCAAGGGATAATTGTTATCTGAAGTTGCTACAGCGATACATTATAGGAGCATTTAATGGAGCCTTCCCTAAAATTCCTACTATAGGCTGCAAAACTGACTTTTCCCCAACTGACGAAAGTACTTCATAAATGAGCTTCATAAATATAGAAAAGTTCTTTTCAAATACAGCTTTTGTTATAAAGCAGCACGTAAGTGACTATATTAAAAGTGACTTTTATGAAAAATTCAACGTGTTTGGGGGCAGACAAGAATACTGTGGGTTTGGTCATCAGGCAGTGTGTCCTACCCCAATTCAGAAGAATCTCAGCCATTCTTTACTTAGTAATTATTAACCATAACTCCTTTGTTGTATTTGCTGCATGCAGGTCATTCACCCTTCTTCTAGCAGCCTTGTCAGGGAAATAGTTTCCCAGCACCTTTTCTACTGGCGAGTCCAGTCCTTTTAGCTGTAGAGACATCTAAATTATACTCCGTCTATTGTCTGCTTAGTGGAAGATCTCACAAGTGGTGCTCTCAGCTGGTGGCAAGTTGTTATCTTCAAATTGATGAATAAGCAATTGTCTGTTGTTGCCCTGGTAGGGAAACAGCTGTGTTTGATTCATTGACCTCCACGTTCCTGTGCGTGGCCCAAGTTGTGTCCCTCTCAATTCTGTCTCCCACAACAAAGGCACAACTCTTGCCTTCTGTTCACAACAAATACATCTGCAGTGCATTTGTAATGCAGAGTAGGCGAGGTTTTGCAGTTGCCTGACATTCAACAGTTTCCTCTTTTCCTTGTGATTCTTCCCAAATGACTAATTTTTACACCAGCCATAGTTAATGGAGGTTCTGATACTGTTTAATTCTGTATACCACAAAGCAGCTGGTTTTGAATTGTTCAGACAGGCCTCTGTAGTTTAATAGACACAAAAATTGATTAGATAAGCCATTAGGCTCAAAGGTCTATGACATCTAAGGCATTATTTACTCCTTTAAAGCCCTGCAGAATCAATTTCCAGTGAGGCAGACATGCCTAAATGTAAAGCTGGAGAAGGTGCCAATCCATTTTTACCTCTTCACAATGCGCATCACCAGCACTGAGGAAGGAACTGTTGGCTGGGAGGTGCACAGCTGTAATAAAAGACTTTAGGTGTTGCTAGGTGAAGCCGATTTGTATTTGTTTTTATTTTGTGGAACAGCATATCACAGCTTTTTACTAAGCCTGAGGTCAATCAAATTTCCAGGCATAGAAAAATGCACATGAGCATGTTTCTAACCTGCGAACCATTAGCACAACACATTTTTCAGCCCTTGCACTGTGTTTTGCCTTGGTGCCTAGAAGAGCTCTCATTTTTCACTCATGCCAAAGTTCACGGCCTCCAGTGTTACAGCAACCTGCAAATTGTCTGGGAGTCAACCCAAAGATGCTCTGCGCAATGACCCTGTGGCTGCACAGCTTTGCCTTCTCAAATCCTTGGGAGCCTGTCTTCCCCATTTAATCACAATGCTTTTAATGCAAGACACAGAGAGAGAGACCCAGCAGCTCCTCATCAAGAATCCAGATGAATGGGCAGAAACCGAGTGAACTCAGTTCAAAGAAAAGACAGGTCTTTCATCTTCTCGAACATAAATAATATGAAGTAGTAAATATTTGTCCTGAAGGACAGATTAGGATTCCCTATTAGTTTTCTCCTTATTTTTTTGCAGGATCACAAAGTGCTTGAAGTGAGAGAGAGACACCAGAGAGGCTCCTGTAAATGCTCAGAGGGAAACTGAGAAAAGAACAGATGGACTTTTTCCTAGAAGTGACCACAGAAATAGCCTCATGAGCAGAGAATGAAGGAACCTGAGGGACCTGAGAAATCTTATCAGGGAAGATACTAAGAAAAAGGGCTTAAAAACCAGACCGTTAAAGCAGTTATGGAGAAATGGGCCAAAAATGCAGGGAATTTTGACAAAGAGGCAGCATCAGTACAGCAGTTCTGAGCCCATATCCCACCTCCTGCCATAACTTCCCACTTCAGTTTTGTAGCTTATGAGAGCTTGTGTTTGGGGTAGGCAAGTCCATGAACAAGAGCAACACACAAAATTAGCTCTACTTGCTACGATCTCCTAAAAAGTCACAACCTCTCAGCAGAAGAGAGTGGTCTTCTGACAGCCAGAGGTTTTGTAAACCCTTAGGAGGACTTTTTCTGTTGTACTATTTGCACTCATGCACTTCAATTTTTAGTGCTTTTTTTAAAATTTTGTCTGGCCTCAAAGTGACAGAATTTATACATTTTGTTCTGGATTGCTCTGTGCCTTTTTGTTACCTGGAAAAAACAGTGCAAAAAGAAGTAATTGATCTGATCTTGTTCAATATTGTGCAGGACACAACAATGGTACATGCAGACAATACTGTCTGCCCTTTGCAGGTGTCTTGCAATCTGTGCCCCTTGATTATCTTCTGCCTTGAAGCAGCATAGATTCTTAAGACAGCTCAGATTGCTCAGAGTAAGGGCAGCACAGACATCCTAATAAAATCTGCAATTGTCTGCAGAATTCTGAAGTGCCAGCTGTCCCATTTTCAGATAAAGAGATTCTGAATTCCCTGGCCAGCTCTGCATGTGGAATGAGTGGCACAGGTTCCTTCGAGCACAGCCTGGAAGCTGTCCTGCCTGCTCACCAGTTCTGCCCGTGCCTGCATCTCTGCACATGCCAAGGCAGCCGGACAGCTTGAGCCAGCCGCTCCCGTCTCCAGTGGGAATGCCCACAGCCAGCTTCAGAGGCACTGGTAAAACAAAAGGAAGCATGACTGGGTTTATGGACAGGATCTAAGATCACTGACTCAGGTGGAGAAAATGAGCAAACAGTTTCTTAAACAAGTAGCTATAAATAAGTAAATATGAAAGATGGTAGTATATGATATTTCAGCTTAGGAGACAGAAAAATCCTGCACTCCCCATGCTGAAATACATGTAGAGCCTTCTTCAACTGTAGATGGTAAATTCTTAATAGGAGAACTTCACTTAGTTTAACCAGCTCACACTGATTCCATGCTAGGCTGTCCATTTCAAATGAACTGATCACTGACGTGAAAATGCTGGGTTTATATATGGACCCACACAAGAACCCTCCACAAATGATGTGGAACACATCCCCCGAAAGATTTGTATTATAAGTACATAAAATTCGCAATTAGCAGACAACAATAAAATCTCCTATGTGTTAATATTGTTCCCATTGAAAGGCAACAAAATTAAATGGTATATAATTAAATTGTGGAATGTACCATTTTTGCTCCTCAGCCACCGACCCTGCTGGCAAGTGCTGCTCCGGACAGGAGCTCAGGCTAATGGAGCCACGAGTTCAGCAGATTCACCTTATTTGTACCACACAGCACCTGGCCAGTAAGTGCAGACACTGTGAGCAGCTGCCCTCCAGTCACAGGTATGGGGGCCTCATAACACTGTCCCTGCTCTCTTGGGTCACTTCCCATCAAGAAAACCCAGAGCTGACTGTGAGAAAGGGAGCAGGCAGTGAACACTGGCAGAAGTACCACTGCAAATGAGATTGACTTTACTAGATAGATTTTCTTCTTCATGGTTGTCAGAAAACCACTCTCTGGAGATGTTGGAGGCTGCCTGTTTGTGAGGTGAACCCATTACTCCCAGGGCTGAGGAAATCTTCCTGAGGGTAATGAGCTGCAATGCCTAGTATGAAGTAGGTGTGCACACAGATTTGACATTTACCTGCTATTCATGTGTTTGATTTTGAAACAAAGTGAAAAAAATGTGCGAGTAGGCTTGAAAGCCACCACCATGTGATGGTGGTCATTGTAAGTATAGCCTGATCCTTTGTAGCACTCTCTATTCCTGCCCAGTCGTGTTATTCTCTACGTAATCCTTGATGCTGATTCCCTCCTCTCAGGCAAGTATGTATATCCAAATGCCTAGATCAGCAGCATGCCTTACATTTTGATGCATATATCCTTCAGCACCTGACAAAAAACACAGAAATGAGAAGTTGTTCTTCCCAACTGTGGAATCTTCAACAAACACATTATTTTACTTAGCAATGGCATGAGTATCCAGCTTCACTTTCCAAGTTGACAAGGCATGAAGGAATGAATTAAACTACATTTATTCTGGACCATTTTTACTGACAACAGTGAAAGCTAAATCTGTCTGCAACTTGCCCATTTCTACCAGTATTTTTCTGAAAAGCAGAATAGCTTTGAAAGACAGAAACTTCAGAGACAGCCAGCAATCGCAGGAATCCTCTACGTCAGGGTCAAACCCTGCACTCATCAACTCTGAGTAAAGTGGTTTTGGTAAACGCAATCAGGCACCTAGAGCAGTGCAGGTTTCCTATAAATGCCAAGACAAAGCCTTTTACTTCGATCTGGCTGATGTTTTTGAGTTAACTGAGACTAGAGAGGAACCAAACTGCAGTTTCCACATGTGAATGTGACCTGACATCTGCAGTTTGTGGCAAGGACAGACTTTGTTTTGGTTAGGCTGTCCCAAAGAGAGGAAACTACCCATGCAAATGGGGAGGTGATCCTCCATTTATTCACCTGTGTTGTTCTGATTTCAGGCATGTTTGGACTCAAGCATTTTGTGACAACTAGAATGAGGCAGACAGAATTTGCTACAGATTTGACATATCATCATTTGATAGTCCATGCTAATTGTGTTAAGAATGAAGTAGATACTAAAACCACAAAGTGAATACCACATTGGATAGCATGACCAAACACACAGTAGGGTATAGAGTATTCATAAAGGATCAGGAGACAAAACGCCAGAATATGATCCATGCGCCAGTGGACAGAATGCGTTGAATGAATGGGTAAATGGGACGAAGTCATTAGTATAATTTCATCAATTCACAAATACCACTGCCAAATCAAAGCAGCTATCTATTTTCTGCCCAAGAGCCACACATTATTTTCCTTTATTACTCAATCTTCTTTAGTTTGATCCTATATAGGCTTAAAATTGGGAGGAAAAAAATACAGCCTGTATGGAAAATTGCTGTGGGATTGCAAAAGATGTAAAGCTTGCCAAAGAAAATGAACTCTAAAAACTGTTTTCCTTGTTTATGTGTTCTCTCCAGGCCCTCTTGTTTATGTAAAGCTCAATATATGATCAAGTTACCTTGCGTCAGCCAGGCTGTGGTAATTGTTTGTGTGTGCACTTTTGGCCCGCAGCAAATGCAAGAAAATTTAACTTGATTTAAGCCCCTTTCACTGCAGGCCTAACCCAACTTACCTTACATTCCCTGTGGGGTGGGAGCATGCACCTACCTCACACACAGTCACACACTGCAACCCAGGAGCCTTATGCTGTGTCTGAGACCCAGGATTACAAAAGGCACACTAAAGGGCATTTGGGACAGCTTGTCTTTCCTTCTACAGATATATTGCACAGGAACAAGAATGAAGGGCTTACCTGCCATGCCTCCACCTTCTTGATGTCTGCACAAGACCCGTTGGTGAAGAGTCCCTTCCCAGGGGTACAGGTGTAAATATCCTGCAAGGCATGGGCAATGGAATACACTGCCAAGTACACATTATAGGATATCCGCAAGTGTGTGTAGTCCATGTATGGTGTCTCTACGCTAGTGATGTTCTCATCCCCCGTGCATGGAGGTCGGAAGGCAGATGTTCCATTTCCAGCTCCCAGCCCGTCTTCATGGCCCTTGTGGAAGGAAGTCGAAGCAGGAGAATTTTTGGACCCATCAGGGAGATAGCAGTTAAATGTCTCCTCCCAAAACTCCTTGGCAAAGCCGTTGTTGGTGGACTTCTTGGGATGCACCTTCTGCAGGAACTCACGAAAGCCTGGGATCTGTCCTGCCTTCAGTGCAAACCCAATGGTGCTGCCAATGACACGGAAGAACTCTGGCATGGCTATTAGGGAAGAGCTGGCCCAGGCCTCGCTTGCCAGCCAGATCTTGCCAGTGATGTTTCGCCTGACAATCTCTTTGATGAGAGGCTCCAGGTCTGGGCCACTGGAGAAAACAACAATCACTCTTGCTGTGGAGTTCTGGATGACCTCTACCACCTGCTGGATCTCCTCTTCATCTGAGTACTGGGAGATGAGCTCGCTAAAATCAATGCAGATATCTCTCTCCTCCGCCTCTTCCCGAAACTTTTCAATCCCTGGCCGGCCATAGTCATCATCAGCTGCGATTGTTCCCACCCAGTTCCAGCGAAAGTACTCGATGATGTCTGCCATGGCTGTGGCCTGGTGCTCATCGTTGGGAATTGTGCGCAGGAAGGATTTGAACTGGTTCTTATTGCTCAGGAGACGACTGGATGAGGCATAGCTGACCTGTCAGAGCACAGCAAACAAGCAAAACACACCATAAAGTGAAATGCCTAGAAATAAATTACATCCATTTACCTAGCATCACTGTCAGCCTGTGTAACCTCAGATGGGGCAGGGAGGGAGCTGAGCACCACACTGTCATCCCCATTTTCTTAGCCTGTGTTTGCAGGTGATCCACTCCGTGAGCCTGCACGTTCTTGTAGCTGGGCCTGTCCTACAGAGGCACATGTACAGGAGCAGCTGCTCAGACCTGAGAGGATGGAGCCAGCTTGTGCCCACCTGCAAGGTCAAGGGTCTGAGGGAGAGAGAAATAGACACTAGATTGGAGGAATGGCAAAGATTTCTGTCAAATCCAGAAATAAAAAGAATGTGCCATCTAGATAAATGAGGGCAGTGCACTTAATTAAGACAAACTGCAGGCTTTCTCTGTCCTGAAGCAGACATGAGACAGCAGGATGGTATTGCCATCCTGAAGCTACTCTGTCTCTGTCTCCTTGGCTTTGACATCCATCCCCATCCTTAAACGGGCTCCATCAGGCACCATGTGCCTTTTATATACAATCCCTGTTGCAGTATTCACGCAGGGGCACGACTCCACACACAAGATGGAGAAATGCAAAGCATTTATTGCGCAGGAAAATATTCCCTAAATACCAGCACCCAACAGGATATCACATCATATAAACAGGAAAGATGTTCACCTCAGTGTCCCCCAATCACCTGGGATAGTGCATACACATTGCTTATTATGGTAAGAAGTAAACAATACCCTATAAGGTCACAAACTACAATTATCACATCTCATAGGTCCAACACTGTCCACAAACCCACAATCCTCTCTCAGCCCATCCCCGGTGACCTGGATGCACTCCCAGGGTCACCTCCAGGTCCGGGAAAGAGGCTCTCTCTCCAGCCTTCTGGGCCTATCTCTCTTCCAGCACATAGTGCACCCAAACACCCTGTCAGTTGAAATAAGAAGAATGTGATGTATATCAGCTCCCTTGATCCTGCAGAGTGTTACGGTAATGCTACCTTAGCAGTGTTTCCTGATTGCTGGCCAGAATAAGCAAAGAAGCCAGTGGGCATTCCATGCTTCATAAGCCACCATGTTTTATGGTTTAAATTGGATTTTATTTCCTTTTCTAAAACTATCAAGAAATATTTTATTTTGCCTAATCAGAAGAAGTGCCATATGCTCTTAAGATTTAATGTGAATTACCTACAAGTAGGAAGAAAACCATAAACTCTGGATAATAACTGTTTAAAGATCTCAAGAACTTCTAAAATGCATTTTGAGATTGGTATCTGAATTCTTTAAGACTGACTCTCATTTGAAAAAGTCTTCTATAAACAGTTTATTTTGTAAAAAGTGGAAATTTACAGAAAACCTTATCTCCTCCTTAAACTCTGTTATTTAATGTTTCTGCAGGAAGAAAGAAAAGGAGGTCTTCCAGTGCAGTTTCAAGGGCCACAGGAGTAAACCCCTCTTTCACAGAGCTGTACTCTCCCCTGGACAGACTCTTGCCCAGTGCTGCTCTCACCCCCTTCAACCTTTTGCCAAGAGGTACAGACGACGTGTCCCACTGCCACACGTGCTCTAAGGGGACACTGAGGTGAGGTACTGAGAAACAGAACAGAAGTCGTAACATTTTCAGTGTCTACGTCAACAGAATGAGTAATGAGCCGTACATTAATTGTAAAATATACCTTCAACTTGTACTGAAATGCAGGGCCTAATAAGCCTGGATTTGCTAATGGCCTTGCTACAAATGGCTGTGGCAATTCTACCTGACAACTGCCAGTCTAAAAGCCTGCTTTCAGTTGTCATGCTTCAACCACCTGGCTGAGACTTTGTTCCAGAACTGAACCTCCTGACATCTACCCTTTTCTGCAGCCTCTAGATAAGGCTACTGCCTCATATGACAAATGTCATTCTCTGTTTAAAGGGGAAGTCTGAGAACTGCAAACATCTCTTACGTTCAGTTGAACTCACCAACCCTTCTTGGCTACCCTTGTTGACCTGGTAATGTGGTGTGTAAATCAACAATGCCTCATAAGATATCACCAGGGTGTTTATTACGTGCCAGCTTCTAATGCCACTCTGGGCAATACCCAGATAGCACAGCTTAAACAATTCCTGCCCTGCTTAGAGACCAAACGTCCAGTTTTTCAGACTCCTGCAAAGGAGTCAGACTGGTAAGACTCAACAGACAAGATATATTACTGTGAATAGGGCAATCAAGAATCCTTCCTTCTTCATTCATGGTGCAGATGGGAATTGGAACCCTGGCTGAAGCAAAGTTGTATCTCTCAGGACAGACTGAGAGCACATTGTGATACAATCTTGTTGTAAGGCCTCTTGTGAGCTCTGGCACCTGTATCAATTTTGGAAGAGGAATTGGAAGTGTTAGGCTATACAAGGTAACACTTAAATGGATAAGGCCAAGCATTTTTTCCAAAGTTGACTTCAGTGTAGAAATCTAAAATCCGGAGCAACAACATTGAGCCAGCCTTGTACTTTGCTTAAGGTCTTGGCAGAGCAACAAGCCTCTGAAACAAAAGGATGGGACCATGGATGCTGGCAATGGCCCCAGCAGAGTCAGAATGCAGCCTGAAGGATGCTGCGACACAGGAATTGGCACAACCACATCACCACATGGAAGACCTCAGGACAAGGGGGCGTGTCCACATGATTTCACAAACCTGGTTTTGGGTGCCCTAGGGCAAAAGAAAGGCAAATCAGCTCAGAAGAAACCTCCGCAGCACCTGATCCACATAAGCAACAACTTTACAGGTCACCAACTTGAATGATCAGAGATGCTGAGAGACGTAAATAGCAGCTGGCAACGACTGAGCTCTGCCTTGAGTGGGCTCTGTGGAAGCTCGACTGGACCAGAGAGTCACCACTGTGAAGTAACAACACAACTAAGCTGTCAGGGCTGGCAACTGTCATTGACTGACCTAAAATACCTGTATTCCCAGATTAAACCACTCTAGAGGACTCCAGTCCTCCTAGACTAAGCTGCTGTTGGCCCGATGCTGTTACTGGCTGCTCAGTAACCTTTGTATTTGGGGACTGCAAAGTGCTAGCAAGACACATTTCTATCATAACAATGACACCCCCCCCCAAACCCCATTTTATTGTTTGTCTCCTTAAAGTTCTATTGGAAATGGCAAAGATTAAGCGATCTTTGCTTAACCTCTGCAGAGTAGAGAAGCAGGCCACTTCTTGTACCCTAAACAAGTGAGGTGGAACCATACCTGAGGTATGTAAAAGAGTCCCAGCAGATTGGCCACAGCAGTGGAGATGCCAGAGCCAGTTGCTCCCACGACTGCAATGGTGGAAGGGATATGTTCTGAGCAGTTACAGAATTCGTCCAGGTTCAAGGAGTCTATCTTGTTCTGGGCCACAAAACTCAGTGTGGCCTCCAGGGCTTTTGAGACTGTATTGCAAGTGTCAAATATCCTGTATCCCAGGGTCATGTTGGGAAGGAGAGTTGGGCTACTGTTTATTTCTTCTATGGCAAAGATCATAGCCTGGAGCCAGCGGAAGCCTCGGAAATTATACCTGGGGGAGAAAAATAAAAACAAAATAGAGTGAGAAAGAGGAAAACTGAGGAGAGGAGATCAGGAATGAGGCAAGAGGGTAAAATTCCAGATACAAAAAGGCAAAAGCAACTTAAACTGTTTCTTTCATTCTACTAAATTTTGAAAAATTTTGCTTTTGTCTCCAGTGGTTACAGAAGACGTGTGCTTATGCTACAAAGTTTAGTTCTGGCTTTCAACTTTTCAGTTTGGGACCTCACTCCAGAGGTGAACTTTTCTAAGTCCCCTAAAATCTGGGAAAGTTGAAAGACAGTATGTCTGGAGTGATGACGCTGGCCTGTCCCTTGTGCTCAGGACCCTAAACCTGGTCTTGTGATCCCTGAGGAAATGGATGTTGTGATCCTCTGACTCGAAGCTACACCTACCAGGTTTGCTTCCAGGCTCCTCTGACATGTTTCTGAATGCAGATGGCAGTGTCTGCTAAGCCTGTGCTGATGCCTGGGACTTAGGCTCAGGGATACTCCCGGAGTGTGTCAGCTCCTCTCGGCTTTGGGAGGGCAGAGCAGGCTGAGCCATAGCACTGGCATACTTCTGGATGCAGAGGTGCCTGGGAGCTCTGCTCAGGGAAATTCGGCCTCACATGACACACTTCACTTTGTGAGAGAGAGCACAGTCAGACTGTTCATACCAGAGAACAGAGACATGCTATAAATATAAATCCTAGTGTAAACTGTTCACTCGTTAATTAGATACTTCAGTGCCTTCACTGAAGGAGTAATTTTTCTCATTATTATGGTGCTCTCACTCATTTGCTTTAGACATGAACTCAGAAGATGCCCTCAGAGCTGGCCTGTGAAACTGAAATTTTTTTGAAGCTTCCTCTCTTCCCTTAGATGGAGAAGCTGAGTTGTCTGATTGTCTCGCACCTGTGCATGGAGCTAACCCGGAGCTGCGGATTGGCGGCAAATGTGCTGCAGGAGCTGGGAGTCCCTGTTTATGGCATCAGTAGGCTGGCAGTGGAAGAATCTGAAGCAGGATGATTGCTTATGCAAAAAGGAGAGAAATTTCTTTGTGGAAAGCAGGAGGAAGAAAGTACCTTTGACACATGTTATTCTGAAATTTTACTGTGTTTTCTCCTACAAAGCTGCCCTGGCAACCAGTTGTGTGCCTGAGGGGCTGCTGTGTTTTAGGGCAATGCAGCTGGAATGGCAGAAACTTTCATGAACTGAAACCTGCCCTTCCTTGGAATGCACTATGGGTCAGGATACCAGTTGGTTTGCCATTTTGTGCTAAGTTGCAGGTGAAAACAGGAAAGTGTCAATGCTGTTATGCTTGAGATCCACTGGGAAAAGTGATGGGCCCCAAAACTGGAAAAGCCTGGGGAAATAGCCTGCCCAAGAACAGATTCTATATGGAATGGTAAATTGTAGGTTTCACACGAGTTACATTTTGAAATGCTTAGAGAAATGTTTCCATTACTAAGGTGAAGATTTCTAAAGACAAGCTTCATGAAATCACAACCTTTCGATCTCTGAGATACATGACCTGAACAATTTTAATTGCTGGATTAAATTAATTGCTTCCAAAGTTGAGGTTAGCTATGTCTGACTTTTTCAAAGCTGAATGAACAAAGCCACATTACTTCCATTCCAGGAGTTTTATCTGATTCATCTGAGATCAGAATTTCTAAAGATATCACATCTAAGGTTTATTTTTAAGTCTTAAAAACTTCATTTATTCAACTTGACTTCACCTCTCCAGACATCTTTGGCCAAATTCCAAATGAGGTTCAGCTCTGAGGTTGTACCTCAAAGCCCAGACAGCACAATCTCAGTACAGATCTCCTCAGGTCAAAAAGTTTGAGTCCTTAGTTATAACTTATTACCAAAGGGACAGTTAGCTTTATTAAAATTAGTCTTTAGAAGCACAGGAGTGTGGGTTACTGATACAAGTAATTTGGTCATTTGGAATATTTTTTGCTCTAGTTTCAAACCATTAAAGAATGAGATGCAATGAGAGAGCTCTGAAATAAAAGGGCAAGTCTCAGAAGGATCGAGTCAGTGAGTGCCGTGTACAGGAAGAAGACGTGTTGGGCACACCATGTTGCCTCACGTGGTCAGTAATGCACACTGGGAAAAATGGAAATAAGGAAGGGGTTTGTGACACTTCTTTTTAAAAAGCTACACGTGTTTACAGGTATTTTTCACATGAATAGGATTTGAAGCAAGGAGCTATATTCAGCCTCCTCATGTAAAAGAGAAAAATCTGATCGCATTTTCTATATTTAAAGGGAACACTACTGAGAATCTGGGAAGTTAAAAGATACCACTATACTACTGGGAAAAACTTCACACATTTGAGTATATGTAAAAGTGAATTTAAGTCTGGTCACTTTAAATTATGAAGTATGACACAAAATTATTTTGCCTGCTTGAAAGGAATTTGGCTTTATTTTTTTTTTAAATGCCACAAGGTGGTGTCTTCAGAGGGCATCTTTGAAAGCAGTGAACTGGATTGTCTTACCCTTCACTTCAAAGAAATATTTGGCATTTAATTCAGTAAATACAGACTAAGGTCTGCGATACACAGTTGCTTTTATTTTCCTTTTTGACATACGCTCCTGATTAGTGTATATTTACCATATAAGGCCTCTACTTCAGGTACTTGCATTTGGATTCATTTTATTTTGGAGGGAAAGGAGAGTAGGGGCTGTTTTCTGGGAGCCAGGCTCCAAAATATCTTTGAAATGCTTTCAATAATTTATCTTAAACTAACCTATGCAGCAGACTTGCGGTTCTCTTCACTTGCACCTCTGCTGATAGCAGCATCAGCAGCTCAGAAGGACAGGATCAGATGGGATGAAGACAGCACTCCTCACTCTGCCTGCTCTAACACCTGATAGATCTTCAGACAAGCTCTCTTTTTGTCGGCTGAGACAGCGTTGTATCAGTTCAGTAACACAGATATGGTCAGACAAAGGCAGTGCTGCCAAACTGCTCTAAATGAAACAAGATTCTTTCAATTTCTATGAATGGATATTTTGTGGATAATTTGTCTACCACTGTACTGTAAGATCCCAGCAAGGGGCTGCAGATAGGTTCCTCTTGGCTTGGTGTGTACATGAGGGATTGCTAAGAGCAGCCTTTGAACCTGGCAGTAGGTCCCACTGATACAGCTGACCTCCTGTGCTATGCTGCTGCTGTGATTAATATGATCAGTCACTGGAATGCTCTGTCAACCATGCAGAAATTTGACTGGTAATTTCTATAAAGAAACTGTACAGGATTTACTATTAGAAGCAAGCTTTCATTAGATTTCCAGAATATTTAAATAGCCACTGGTGTTTTCTTGGTGGAAAAGAAGCCAGCTCCAAAGCTCATTTTCTGCCATGTTACTTTACAGGTATGTTCACGTAGTCTTGAATTTTAACATTTCTGAGAAGTGGTGCTATGAAAAGTGGCCATTAAGCTCTAAATGAGAGTTTAATGTGAATGATTCAGAGCCCACAGGTGTAGATGAGAATTTTTATTTACACTCCTTCCTTAAAGGCTCCCCTTCTGATGCCTGTTCTCCCACCTCTCAGAGTATTCAACCCACTGATCTTTCTCTTCCCAGGGAGGAGCACAGACAGGGAGAGAGAAATCGGGAACAATACCTCACTGTAACTGTCACATCTGCAGAGCACAGCTGTGCAGCAGACCAGTTTGCTAGATACTGAACATGTCTGTCAAATGGTGCTCAGGATGGCTTAAAAGTCTCAGTCAATGTTTCAAAGCAAGGCTATGTAAATTAAGGGACACAAGCTCTCTGCATGGTTTAAGCTCCCCATAGCTCCATCCCCTGTTTGTTTGTGTGGTTTGGTTTTAACAGCTCTTACTGTTTGGATCTGGCAGGGAAATTGGTCCTGATCCTTGCTAGTCTCCATAAAGAAATAATTCGCAGCCTCATGTGTATTCATGACCTTCATTTATCACACTTGCAAGGTACTAAGCAATGGAATATGAAGGAAAAAAAGGAGAAAGTGATGTGAAAGCTCTGAATACAGCTTTCACTTACCCTCCCATATCTGACAGGTACTCATACTCAGAAATGGTGACAAAGCCTGCATATGTCTTTCGATCACACCAGCACCCCTCTTTCTCTAGTAGCTGCCTGCACATACTAACTTCTCTGTTCTTTCTAGATTTCCAGTACATTAATTGCATGTTATTGCTGCTACTACCACTGTTATTTCTAAGCTATGCAAAGGGGAGACCTTCAGTCATTTGTTGGATTCCTGCAGTCACAGGTATAATGAGTTGCTTACCAGTCTTACAATCAAGGACTGTGGGCGAGAGGAATTATGCAGAACAAAGAAAATCAAAAATTAAAAAATTACAATTCAGAAGGTGAATGGAAGAGAGAGAAAAAGATGTAATTTCGTCTTAGGGAAGAAATTCTAAATATCTTGTTATACATTCAGGTCTGCAAAGGGATTAGCAAACACATCCGCAAGAGCTAGAATTAAAATTCTGTTCTCTCAGATGGACAGAGAAACTCAGTGGGCTAAAGAGTCCTGTAGCCATGCCCTGTGAAGTCTTGCACTATGACGTGGGGACAATGTCTTACCACAGTTTCACAGCTTGAAAGCTTTGTGTCACAGTGTGGGACCTTGGCTAGACTGATGATCAGAATACAGGAATACTGCTAATCTCCCTGAAATCAAGAAAGGGCAGAGAAATCATGCTATGAATAGGCCTCTGGGGGTGCTAACAGGGCATGGAATGGGGGTCAGGGCGTGCTGGTGCTGTGCTTAGTCTCTGCCTCCACTGCACACATCAGATATGCATCAGCAAATGTTATAAGGAAAGTTGCTGCAGCAGCACCTGAGGCATACAAAGATAGGAGGTGTATTTATATCAAATGCAGGATCCGTGATTGCTGAAACAGTAAACAGGAAACAAAACTACTCTCGCTTTGTGTATTCCTATCTGACATTTAGTGCGGCAAAATCATGAGTATGTTTTCACTTTGGACTCTACAACTCAGTGTTTAGAGCACAAGGATGCATTTTCAGTAGCAACAGCACAAAAAGAATGGAGAACAGATTGTTACTGTTTCCTTTTCCTCTCAATGCTGAGTTATGTATATAGTTTCTGAATAACCATGTGCCAGGTATGCACAGTAGGTTCAGGCCAGTATGTTTGCTGTGCTGGAGAGAAAGGTGCTGAACCACAAGAGCATGAAGAACGTAAAAGCTGAAAAAGTGGAGAGAAAGCTGTCCTATCCATTGCGAATCCCAGTTTGGGAGCATATGGATGGCATTGTATACAGCTAAGTGTGTGGGAAAATGTCCAAACAGCACAGATCAGGTTGAACAGTCCTCAAAAGAGAGAAAACCGTGTTATCTTAAGTTGTTTGATACTGAACTCTAAAACAAACCACCCACAGGGCTTCAGCGTGACCCTTAGGTTTTGTCGTGGAGCTTTTCATATGGTCTGATGACTTGCTGCAAGAGAGAGCATGAGGAGAGAGAGGATGCTCATGCTCCCAGAGTGACCTGGGTCTAATTTTCTTATGTGATATGAGACACATTTTTCTATGTAGTAAAGAGATTAAAAGCTGTACGCAGCCATCTGAAAAGGGGGCAGGTATAAAACTTATTAGCCTCAGCTTTGAAAAGATACAGCAGTGCTGGAGAAGGTTTAGAGAAGGGCAACAAAGGAGTTAAAGGTGTGGGACAGATTTAGCACCTTTGGTTTGACCACGTACAGTCACATTTATGCTTTTCTAGTGGATTTCCCGCCCTACAGAAGTTGTTGACACTACAAGACCGGGGAGATTTACTTTGTGAAGAAACTAGAACCTATTTTTTTTTCTCTCCCCAAAAATATAAGTTTGATAATTCCAGACCAGTCAATTGCCTGGAACTTAGGAAACTCACATGTGATAATGTAAGATTCTAGCAAATACCTTGAAGAATGTATTGGACTCCTAGATTCAGCATGCACAACCCTGCCATGGGCTAATGCCTGATCATAGGGTCCAAAACCAAAAAGGACCACCATGGTTGTGTTGAGAGATTTCTGTACAACTCCAGCAGGAGGAATTTTCTGACTTCAATACTCCTTAAAATAGAAAATCCTTTCAGGAAAAATATCTGCTCTCAATTTGACATGTACCAATAACAAGGAATACATACAAACATTCCCATGTATTGTCTCCATTATTAAAACCTGATGACCAAACTCAAAAAGTCTTCTCAATCCAACCTCTTTTGAATTAAACACTTCCTGCAAATAGACATTTTCTGGTAAAGATGTGTGCAATGAAGTAACTTCCAGCCATTTCTGGTCCAATCATCCCCTTGTTCCTTTTGTAGTTTCTACTAACTCTGCAGCTACATCTCTGACTTTAATTCTTTCTCCAAATGCATTATGCTATCAACTCACAATTCATCCAGCTCCCTGAAGGATATATGCCACAAATGCCTGCCTCTGCGGCCAGTTTTCTTCTCTTTTGCACCTGCATCTTCTTGGTGCAGGGGTAAGAAGAACAGGGATTTTATCCAGGCGAATTTCAGCAGGAGGATACCTTTTAACAGACTGAATGCCACCCAGAAGGATCTCCCATTGTGTCCTTAAAACAGCTAGTCTGGCTTTTCAGGATTTGCCTGTTGTTGGCAGTGCTACCTCATTAACATGCCTTTTGGCAACCACACACTTGTAGTACTTGTGGTGGAACATTTTCCAATGATCTCTTCCAATAATGTGACCATGTCAAGACAGTCACTGAAGCTGATCCAGAGTCGACAGAAATGAAAGCTGTTTAGTTTGAAAATATCTGCATTGTTCTGCCTGCCAGCTGGAGCAGGAGAAGAAGACAATGGAGCTGAAAACATGCATTACTTTCCAGCATTCCACTTTTAAAATGCTGCATTTGGGAGAGAAAAAAAAACGCTGAAAAGCTGGCAGAGATTCTTGCTCCATGAAGTAGATGTTGCACAGACATTTAGTTCACAACTTTCCTGTGCAAACACAGAAGAAGCCAAAATAATCCCTGCTTAATTACACTTGTATGTGCTCCCTATGACAGGTCCTGGGGATGATCTCATAACCTAGAGGGATGTGTCTTGTAGTGTCTCAGTGGAAAACCACACCTGAAATCTGAGTGGAACAGGAATGCTCTCAGCCGTCCTTTGTTGCCATCTGCAACAAAACCGTATTAGATCCCCAGTCTAGGATGAGGGCTCCAAATAATTCCAGATACAAGTTTTTCACATATGGTAACAGAAGAAGTCCCATAACACTGAAGTGTTTTCCCATGCATTGTCATGACAGAATTCCACATGAATTTCTTGTATTTCGTTCATACGATGTTCCAGTTGCCATCAGTTTCTGTCACACTTTCCACTTGTTCTGTGTACTATGTGCAGGGTTGTAAGGTTAAAAAGTCCTCACGTTTCATCATAAAAATGTCTACACTTTAACAATAAGAGAAATTGTTTTCACGTGCATTTCTCCCTCCAAGGTTAGCTGCCAAACACTTAAGACAAAACATGTATGCATTGTTTACACAAAAGAAAAGAACTCTGGATGAGGAAAGCCTGGGCTCGAGTTTGGGACTTTCACAAAGTCCTAAAGAGACATTTATCTGTTCAGTAGGATTTTTCAAAGGCCATGACCTATCTCACTTTCACCTATTCACTTGTTCAGACAACTAAGCAGTTTGTAAAATCTTAGAAGATGACAGGCAGAACTGGACAAAAAACTGATTTCTAAGCTATTTTGCCAGGCATTACTTTAATCAAATGAACTGAAGGGCACTATTGGTAATTTTCTGTCCTTTTGCTAGGAAAGTTAATTTTCAGATACTATTCAAATGTTCCCTGTGAATGGCCAGACACATCAGTATATTAATGTTTTGGCAGCTTCAGGTAGTACAAAGATTCCCCTCTTTTAGTGTCCAAATATTGTTTATGCTACTCTTTAACATACACACTTCTTTTTTTCTATTATTTACATCATACCTTCCAATTGCAAGCATCAGATTACAGACCATGTTTACACAATTTAAAGTCAAGAAACGTGAAGACTTCCCCACCAGAAGTTTTTATTTTCCCTTTTACTAGCTTACCTTATACACTCCACTGATTCTGGCCTTGATTTTAGATCCTGGTCTTTAGCAGCCACTCCAAAATGAATGGGGAACAATCCTCCAAGAATAATGTCTCCCTTCTTCTGTGCCCGTTGGTTTGGCCCATAGGCAGCAGTGTTCCAGGTAAACAGCAAAAGAATCAAGCAGCAGCTATATGAAGTCATTGTTCCTCTTTTCACCAAGGGGTTATAGGATGCAAAATTGGAAAAGATGATGTAAGAAAGCAGATGTTGAAGCTTTTCCTTTCCTTAATACAGCACAGAGAGGGTTTGGGGCACATGTTTGCAGGGAGATAAGCAACAAGGTGGGTGCCACAGTGCTGGTGTTTCTCCCTCTGTCTTCTCCATTGCAAAACAACAATTCAGCTGCCCTTTTTCCTTCATAACTGAAGCATTATGGAGAGCCCATCTCTGAGAACTGTAAGAGAAAGATTTGAAAAGTGATTCCAGCTATACACCAGGACCCCACATTGCCATGATGGTTCTGCTTTGTCAAACCAAGCCCTCAATACGCCCCTGAAGCTGCCCCCACTCAACTACCCACCTGGGACATATCACAACCTTGGCAAAGTCAGCCAGGCACCCCGGTGACACCAGCTACACCACCTCAAACAATATCAGATGCCTGCTTTTCTGCCTCGTGCTTAAGATGTGTTGCTAAATCTTCCTACGGTTCTGTGTGACTCTGGTCATAGCGGATGCTGTAAAACCTGTGATCAGTGTCCATGAGCAGAGCACACTGTGAGACCTGGGTGGGCAAGTGGGGAATAAGGAAGCATCAAACGCAGTAAGAATCAAGCCTTTCTCTTAAGCAAATAACCATAATAATCTTTTGGTGTTGATCCATCATCTCCTGGCCATTGATCATTCTTAACCCTCTGGTTTGAACTTATCCTTGCTAAAAATAAAACCGGGTCACCAGAAAGAGTTCTTTCACATTGAAAGGGAGAATGAATTCCAGTGAAGCATTTGAAACCAAGATACTTCTCCATAATAAATCATGAAAGCTTGAAAGGTTTGGTAATCGTGCCGTTGAAAGCTTAGCTATAGTAGCCTTTGAAGCCTGTTTCCTGGGGACGAAAAATACTGCAGCTTCTCTGTGCTCAACACATTTTCCCTGCAGCACGTCTACAGGCCTCCCAAATGAAGAACTAACTTAATTATGGCATATGAAAATGGCTATGGCTATAGGAGAGGAGATAGCACAGAAAATTCACAATGAACAGCCCTTCAGCCTATTTGAAACAGGTCTAAAAGCTACTAGTAAAAATCTGAAGTTAGTCAAATTTAGAGTAGAAGCTAGGCATACATTGCTAATCCTGAGGACAATTAATTTCTGAAGCAAGTCATCAAGAGTTTTTAAGTGCTGAGAACCTTTTTATGAGGATGACTTATTATCACTAAATGCACCTAGATGGATTTGATCTTCACCTAGGTCAAAAAAAGAGCTACTGCAGGGAAAAACTGTGATCATGAGGCTTCTTCTAATAGCCAATCTGGATGATCATGCATGCTCCATGACCACCAAGCATGTGGAACTATTTCATACATTTTCATTACAATGAAGGTCTGGATGCAGCAGTCAGTGAGAGAGGAGAGACAAAGCTCTCGTTATTCTCATGCCTCTGTGGTCACTGCACTTAGGCAGCTGGACAGACACTGCAATTCTCTGTGGCGGGTCCACTCTAAACTATTCTTTGGCCCTGGCTTGAACAAATGCATTTTTACTGGCAAGGGCAATCAAACCTTTGGCTAGATATCAAAATATGTCTAGGTATTGGCATGTGGCCCTTTGACAGCTGGATGATAGAATTTTAGCCAGAAACAGGATTAGGAAGGGACAGAGCAGTGCAACGACTGAGTGTCCCGAAGTGTTTGGGTTTTGATCTTTCCTGGCAGATGGATGGTGGTTTTGGCTCCTTCAGTGCACAACAGAATAAAGAACAAAACACTTTTCTATATTTCAGTTAGAGAAATGTCATCTTCCTCCCATCACCTGTGGTTTCAGGAAAGATACAAACACTAGCAAAGTGCTGATACAGTGTCCTGAGGTGAGGACCAGCACAGGCAGGGCCGGCACTTAGAGGTGAAACGTTTAAAATAGGGAGAGTAATTTCTGAAGAGACACTGCAAAGACATGGGATGATCTGACTAATGCTATTTAGCCCAGTTCATTCCCCACCCCCCCAACTCCCTCCAGGATGCCAGGGACGTGGGGGACTGCATGCCCCGACAGGTGCAGGGATGGCGTCCCCAGAGCATGGGCAAGGAACCATGTGTGGGACTTATCCAAGGTGGGATGGGATCAGTGACTTCCCCACGTGTTGTGGGAAGACCACAGCCTGCTGATTTACTACTCTATTTTTCTGCTTTTACTTTAAAAAGGCTTTCTTTTGCCTTTGGGGTTATTCGCTTATGAAAAAGGAAACTATTTCCATCAGCAGCAGTCAGACAATATAATTTAGTAATAATTGCTGAGATGCTGTGGAGGGGTTTGGGCTGATGCTACTAAATATTTAGGAACTCTGACCACCAGACAGTACATGGCTGAAGAATGAAATGTAGAAAAAGTAAATTCACATTCTTATTTCTCTTTTCTCACAGTAGAGAAAGACAAAAGATCCAAACTGGTAAAATACACTAAATTTTAATACAGCATTTACAGCACTTAGTAGTCCAAAATGTCATTCAAGAGCATGACAATGGAATAGACAATGAAAACAAAATTATTCATTCATGGTACAGGGCAATAGTTGGTATCCCCCTGAATAACTTGGAACTAGTAGTTCTCAGGGAGGACACAGAACTGAAATAACATCAGAGGTGATGTCTGGGAATAAGATGGGCTGTGTATATATAAAGCACATCCCTGAGGCAGCAAACTGAAGGATAAATGTCCAAAGATGCACTGGCACAAAAAAGCAAAACTAAGTGTATGCTCAGCTCCTCATAAATCTCAGCGTCCAAATGTACAACTCTCCATACCTAAATGCCAGCTATAGCTGGAAAATAAAACCCATTTAATGGGAGACATGGGACTCCCAGCTGCTTTCAAGTGCCCTCCACACCTAAAGATGAGAATATTTGAAGATACTGATTTCCTGACAAACAGTTGTGAGCTTGCTGCCAGTGCCCCAGATAATATCCTGCAGTATCAGTGGCAAATTTTCCTTCAGTTCTCTTTTCTTTAATTAGATTAAGATTATGAGCCTCTTCCTTATTAAAGGAAAGGATTACCCAGTCAATGATTGAATTACCTGCTGATGTATGCTTCCAGACATAAAACTCAGCATACTACAGGTGGAAATTGTACTAGTAATAGAACAAATTACTGTGGTCCTGCAGTTTTCAGCTAATAAATTTAAAAAAAAAGATTAAATTAACAAGCAACTGAATTAAGATGAAAGTTTGGCATCCATTGCTATTTTTTTCCTTTGCAAATGTTTTTACATGCAAAACATTATTTAGTATTAGCACATAAATTCTTTGATTACGAACTCATCAATGCAGAACACCTTTTTGCTGTACATATATTCAGCAAATACAATTCCATAAGATTACTTTTGCAAGAAAAATATAAAAAATGAATAGTAATTTTCTCTCTTTTTTTTTTTTACACGGCCTGATTTTTAATCCCCTTCCCCTTTTAAAAATAATCCTCAGCAGTTTTTCCACTCTGTTTCATTAACTATCAGACATTTTTGTTCTGAGCTCTCTTGGAAGAGAGCTTCTAAGCTTCAGTGCAGGAACTTGAACTGGTTCCAGGAACAGAATCAGCTATCAGGCAACTACTGTCATGGCAGGAACAGTAGCTCTGGTGGGGAGGGATGGTACTCAGGGTACAGTTGTGGGTATTTGAAAAGCTTGCAGCAATCGGCACCATTTTGCCAGTTGAATGAGAGTTTTAGTTGTCAGACTAGATCATGCAGAAAAGCCAGAAATGTTCAATAAATCTTTGGGATTTTGGGTGGAAAGAAGCTGAATGGCACACTCACAGCATGCACTACTTATGAAGTACTTATTAATCAAACAGTGACTAACCACAACTCTCAACAGCAGTGCTCAGGTACATCTAATAGCTGGAATGGGAAGGATCTCAAGGGACCATCAAGCAGCCCCTTAGCCCTAGAAGGGCTCAGCAGTAGTAGTGCAGTTCCTGGCATATTTTCTCTGAAACCTTGTCAGGAAGAAGACCTATCAGACACTCAGGGCAGCCTGCTTCAATGTTTCTCTGCTCTTACCAAAGAAAATGTTTTCTCACATCTAACTTTAGTGCTTTTTGTTACAACTTAAGCCTGTCTTCTTCTCCCATCTACCACACGCAGGCCAGTGCCTCCCTGCTCATAATCACCTTATTTGGGATTTGATTCACCTCTCCTTTTACCCTTTTTTTTAGACCAAGCAAATTAAATTAATTTTTTTTTCCATAAAGATGCTTTCCTGAGCTCAGATTATTCTTGCTTCATTTCTCTGGCCTCTCTCCAGCATGTCTCCACATTTAGTGCAGACCAGTGCCCAGAAATGGACACAGTGTCCTTGTTTGGCCCTTACAAGCACTGAGTAAAGTAGTAGAATTACTTTGTGTGTCTTGCAGGCTACAGCCCTGTTTGTATATCTCAGCATGGCATTTGTCTTTTTTGGAACAGCAAGATATTGTCAACTTATGGTAGATCATCAGCTGAACACAAAGCAAAGTTCAGCATGTTTATATTCTCAAGGCCATGAAACCTCACAAGAAATTATCATTTTCCAAAAGCTTTTCCCTCACATTCTGTTCAAAGGTAGAATCTGCTAAATTTTACATGGTCATCCTGGACACCAACAAGGAACTAGCATGGAGAAGCTCAGGTAAGTCTCCTGGGCTTTCAGGACCTATTTACAGCAGAGAGCCGGAGAAGATTCCTGATTACGGCCATGGAAAAAGGGCTGTCCCAGACCCAAGAAGAACTTGGCCTCCCATACAGCAGGTTTGTTCTTCTTCTGGGAGGCCTGGATGCCCCAAGGAAGCTAAAGAATGACACTTCTGTGAAGTGGACAAGGAATACAGGATGTAAGTCTTCATACTTCTAAGACCAGATCAGACTTTTAGTACTTAGGTACCATGACAAGATGAGAAAAAGTAAATTGTTCACATTTGTCACCAGAGCAGGCATCAGCTCAACCTTCCTGCACCTCTTTGGTCAAAATGAGGGACAAGTGCATGAAAGATGCAATCAAAACCAGAGTGCTGGTGTGCTCCAATGGAGGAGCTGTGCTTGTAAACGGCTCCGTCTTTAAACAAGGCAAGTGCTAACTGAAAATTTACTACAAAGAACTTTTTGCCAATGCAGAAAAAGACAATTCTTAGGCAACACACTTCCTAAAATAAGGAGATTTTTATCTGGACAAATAGCATGATTGAGAGATGGAATCTCAGCCTTGAAAAAATTAGGAGTTCATATGAGTGTAGAGAAAAATTCAGATCTAGAATAATGATTCTGTTCCAAAAACACTACCCACACGCTTGGTTTTGAACTAATACTAAACGTGAATTGAAGAGCTTTAACAAATAAAAAGATTTTACAAAATCATCAAGACCATCAGGGTCACCAGGACAGTATTTCCATGCCCTTCTATTAGCTTAAGAGCATGTTATCTGCTACAGATGGAATTTTTCTGGCAGAAATCAAGATAGCAATATACTTTTACACTACAGAAAATGTATGTTAAAAAAATGATACATTACAGTCTCACCTGGCATTGCAAAATCTAAGAGGAGGCCAAAACCACCGCACACAAATGAGCCACAGTACTGAAGAAGCTTCTGAAGCTCATAAATAACAAGACTTGGCCAGTTCAAATGAAGAAAGCCATATAATTAGCACTGGGAGGAAGAGACTGCAGGAGGAGAGGTAGGCCTAAGAACCTAGTTTGTTCATGAAAACTCTGACCACGTGTTCTAGAGTAACATTCTCAATTCTCCGCGACAAACTAAATATTAAAAACAATACAGTAAACCTGGCAATTGTAACAGATTTAATTCTGCTACATCTGATAAACCAACATTGTCAAGTTTGTTTGAGAGTTACCATTTAGGTTTTCAGAATTTTCATATCTATAACGTTATTTTTACGTAGCAGCCATATCTTTAGCTTTCCTTTACTCCTACAGTCATATACTGGTGTCCAAATACTACAGAACCTACTACGAAAGTGTGGAGCCACACCCTGATCTGTTTAGCACTACGAAATACCAGAGTGACAGATATATGCCTAGGATATCATTGCTGATACTCTGCTCAACACAGAAACTTGAGATCAAGGAAGCCTAAACTGTTAGAGGCTGATGTCCAAGACCCTTGAGAACTGCAGATACGGAAAATGGAACCAGGAATAAGCAGAACACTTTGTTTCAAGGAGTCTCAAACAAATCTGGTTGTAGCAACAGCAGTCAAAAGAGCATCAGCTCCCGACTGTTGCATAACCAGGTAAAAATCCAAACCTGCCCACAGGCACCATTTACCGTGTGCAGATTTAACATGGGATTACAAGGCCTCTGATCTCCCTCCCACTCCAGCACTGGCTCACAAAGCGCACACAATCCTGTACCAAGCCATGTAGCTGCGATTGCACAGCTTTGTAGCAACCACCTTTCCATCAGGACTGTACCTGGCTTTGGGATTCACATAATATTTCTCAAGTAACTTGCATCAGTATCATGTTCAATAGCCCTGATCAGTGTGATTTGCAATGTGATATCCCTTTGTGGAAATAATTCTGTGTTTGCTGATGGCAGGAAGCAAAAAACCAGAAGTGGCAATAGAAAATACCTTAGAGACTCATTGGATGCACTCAGCGAACACCATTAGCAAACACAGAGCTGTAAGTGGTTTTTGAGTGGAGAGTGCTTGGTGGAAATCCATGTGGAGGGTGACTTATGTCTTTGGAGTAATTTCTTCACAGGTGTGGCTGTAAGTCAGCCTGAGAAGCAGCTCCAGGGACCCTGCAGGTGTGACTGGTTTTGCTCCTCTGAAGGATAAGTGTTTTCTGCAGTAAGAGCTAAGGCTCATTTCTACAAGACGTAACACAAGTCTCTGAAACAAATACCGGAAGGGAATAAGACAATTCTACAACTTCTCATCTTTCCACTCCTGTGCCTTCTTCAGTACAAGTGTGAAAAGCCCATGTGTGTACACATCCAAGGGACCACTGAAATGAATGATCAAGGCACCTCGGACAAGAAACAACCTGTGACAAATCCATTGGAACTGCTAAGACATGCTAAGGAGCTACAGCACCAAACAGGATCCATGAAGAACAGGTGGGCTTGGAGGGATTTCTAAGTGCTAGGGAGGTCCAGAACCACAGCAGCCCATCTTCAGCCTTTTGGGAAGTTGCCATAAACCCACCAGTTATTGATTGCTCTAATTTATGCTGGAAGCTGCATTGGACCCTTGAGCAATCTCGGATTTAGATACTACAGGCAATCCATCTTGCCTACATATTAAAGGTGTCCTGTTCTGCCTCTCTGTGTTCCAGATTCCGACCTTCTGTTGCTGAGCCATGGTTTGCTAACTTGATTGTTTCCTAGCCCTCCTGTTAAAAAGCACATCATTTTATTAGTTGTTTAAAGCAGATGAAAAGATGCCTTTGATATAATGCCAATCTAAAGGCTTCTTGGTAGTTTCAATGATTTTTGTCTTTATGTATGGAGGAAATTAAGGGAGACCCTTAAGAGTTGCAATTAAATAGGAAGTGAAATACTTTGCTAAGGTAATATTTTTTATTAAATTGATTTCTTTTAACTTTCCTTGCTCCTAAAGAAAGTCTCAACTACCCTGCTAAGGAGTGTGCATTTCAGTGAGATACACTTTGCCTCATCCCCTATTTTTGAGATGTGACTAGACCCTCCTGAACAGATGGAGAAAGAATGCCTGGGGGATACTCTAGAAAATGAAGACAATCTATATCCTTGTGGCATGGTGCATATGGCACTGGGCTGTGGTTTGTGAAATTTGAGTTGTTCAGACTTTTGCCTTCAGGTGAAACAGGCATGCACTCATCCTATGTGCCTTTCAGGGCACCTTACATTCCTGCATGTCATATGTACATTCCTGCATCTCAAGCAAGCCTTTCCTCGACATCCAACGCAGGAGCTGTGCCAGCAAGTGTCACCCAGCCGAATTGCTCTTAGTTCCTAATTTGCAGAATTTATCTTTTCTGTGTGTCTGGCCTTAGGACACACAGAAGTGTTAACAGGTGCTGTGTTCACAGCCCACAGAAGTGGAGTCCTCCACTGCGGAATGACCCTGAATAGGTAACTGGGAAGTTTCTTCATCTTTCTCTCACAAGAAACGTCTCTGGGGCTGACAAAAGGACTGAATCCCCCTAGCAAAGTCCTTTTTCCTTGCTTGGCATGCCCATAAAACAACACAATTGTGTTATGCTCTTTGAATAAGACCACTTTTTTTAAGATGAGCTTTTCTACAAGAAAATGAAAAGAGTCTTCAGCTTAATTCTTCAATATAATAAAATGCCAGTCAAAGAATAGAGTTTATGAAACTGTGTTGCTGTAGTCTGTCTGGAAAAAAATAAGGAGGAACTATCATTGTTATCAACTCCTGGATGCTCTATACTTACATTTCTCTCTAATTTTTGTCTCTCTATCTTTGCTTTAGAAAACAATAGGTTAGAAGGACTGGTCACCAGGATAGGACATCTTGAACTGCTTTTTTTTCTGTGCTACATTGTGAGGCAGAAAAGAACAGAGAAGGGGTGAGGGAGGTCCCAAAGTAGTCAGTCATTTGTAAGTAGCTAAAATGACGCAATTTAGTGGAGTGTTATTCAAAAGGGATGTCACACTTTTTGATTGCCCAGCATTAGATCTACTGGTTAGCCAGCTGAAAGGTCAGGGAACATGCAATAACAGAAAAAGAATACTCAAATAAGGTAATGCATAATTATCTTTCTGTATTTCTCTCAGATAACCATTTTTTGATCATTCCTCCACAAAACAGCAAGAGCAAATAAGCTCAGATCATGTAAATAAACATGAGAAGAATTTGCTGGTTTGTATCAGCAAAATTCTTATTTCCAAAACCTTCTATGATGAATCAAGATTAGGTGCAAGTTCCTAGAAAAGTCAATCTGTCTGTTAAGTGCAGCTTTTAAATAAACTGGAATAACATATTTCTGATTACAATTTGGTATGGTTTTGTTGGAAGTGGTGTTCTCCCATAGCTGGTGTGGGGAAGGACCCTTGATATGATACCTGCTTCTTTCTCCTGCCTGGCTGGGCAGCCATATGCCAATTACTTTCTTTGTCTGAGACTTCGCTTCCCAACTTGTAATAGTGTCCAGAAATAATTTTAGAAACATATTGCAACTATGCTTCATCCATGTCAACAGATGTCAAACTGAGTATCAGCTGAATCAAGGCTGATTCAGGCTTTTCTCTAGCAAAAAAATAAAATGCAGATCTGAGAGCTGAACACTTTTTCAAATCTAGCTTTGTCAAATTGCTTACAAGGGGTAAACATATTTTGCTTAGTAATTTCTTTTAATTTTACTTGATTTTATTTTTAAAAAAACATCTGCAGTTGAAGTAAAATGCTTTATTTGATCATGGTTTTTTCCCTGCAGAATCTTCAGTGAAGCAAACAATAAGGACAACTGTAGTTCTGAGCCAGTTTCAGCATAAATCCAATTCAGAAAAAACACTCAGAGTATGTTCTCAGCATTAGTGAGACTTGTCTTTAATGAAATTTAGTAGATTCTAAAAGCTTAGCATGTACTTTAGTGGTTTGCTGAATCAGAGACTAAAGTAGCCTCTGGCTGGGTGCTCCTTTCTCATTTATATTATTATTAAAAACAAATAAACACTTTCTTTGTGTTGGATAATTTCTTTTTATATTGAGTCCAGCATGATTTATTAATAAACTCTTATGGATTTTTGGTGGCCTTTTTTCCTAATCCTTTCTCTTATATTCTAGTTCTCCACTGTCACCGGCTGCCTTTTCTTTTTTTTTTCTTCTTTTTTTTTTTTTAAGATTTTCCCATTGCTTATTTTCTCTTCGTTATGATTTTCTGAACGGAATAATTGTTGTTCCTTCACCAGTTTTTTTCTCTCTCCTCCTTCCATTCTAATACCAAAACATTCTTTTCTATTTTTGTATTTCTTTTGCCTGTACACTACGTGTAACTCTTCCTGTTAAAGAAGGCAGGAGTGAATAGGGTCCCCAGGAGAAGAAAACAGATTCAATGTGAAGGGAGTCTTGGAAAGGCCATCAGAAATAACAAACTCTAGCAAGGACAGAAGTTCTGCTAAACCCATAAAATCATTAAAATAGATCAGTGAAAGGCACAGAAGGAATTCAAGAGTAGAATTGCAAGAGTGAGGGGAGGTGAGTTATGGGCACAGACAGGCACATGTCCCATTCTAGTCCTACAGTGAGAGAAGGCAAGGTTTGCTGAGTTTTCTCTGCAGAGCTGGCTTGTGCTAGCATGTCCCTTGGAATGGGGCACAGGAAGGAATACAATACTGTATGCTATACCCTGACCCCTGGAATAGGAACAGTGACCCTAATCTGCCTATGCAACCTGCTGGAAGATCAATGTGATATGCAAGAACTTGTTTAGCAGTTATGATTATGTACTTTATTCACCCAAGAAATGCTGGCTGGGCCTGTGTGGCTGCACTTTGCAGCTGCAGATGTCAGTAAGATGACACCACAGACCCATGACTTGCAGCCAGTACTGGCAAGTAGCAATAGCAATGCAAGCAGCCAGCATTGCTCTCCCCTATTGCTCCAGCTGCCCTCTTCAGAGATACATCATATTATTTACAAGTTCGTAGGAAGCAAACTTTCCATGATGATTTGTAAAAGATGGAGTGGACAAGTGTAAACACTTTTCTCAATTTTTCACAGAATTCATCTTGAAGCCTACAGATGCAGGTTTTCTGCCCTATAACATAAGAGGATGCTGGAGATCGCCATCCAGATTCAAATCACAGTCCATTTGGTATAAGAACCAGCCTCCAGCAATATCCAGTGATACTTGCTTCAAAACTGTTGTGTTAGACAATTACAGGGCAAGTGTCTTATAAAGGGCATGTCTAACTCCACTAGATAGCAGCTGATTAATGTCCTATGCAAATAGGACAAAGTTTTGTGAAAACCAGCCTTAATTTTATAAAAGAAAAAAAAATCAAACACACCCATGAACAAAATATATACCCCTGAGTCATATTCCCCTATTGGAGATTCCCTGTCACTTCCTCAGCTGATACAATCACCACGGATAGCACAATGTCACACGTGATTTTTTTATTGCATCACCATTGGAGCTCATAAGGAGCTCCAAAGAGTCATCAAAATAGATCTTGAACCTTAGCTTTCTCCTGCAAATTCTGGCAGTTTAGGTTAAACCGCTGTGATGATGCAATTAACCAAATCAGCTGGATTTGGCACTGAGGAAGACCAGGAGCGTGGCACTTGCTGGGAATACTGCCCAGGTGAAGAGCATGCTCTTTTTAGACTAGCACCTCAAATAACTAAATCCAAAGGAACATGTCTAATAATGCTCAAATGTGGGCTTCTTTTGGCTGCATTTATCTCAACAGGTCCACTATCATGCTTTTAAACCAGAAAAAGGCTAGGAATTGTACATTTCTCATGTCTAGATTTATTTAGTTGGTGAATTTAATATTACTACTACCACATTCTTCAGGAATTTTCATATATTTTAGCTGGTAACTAAGGTATTGCTCAGTGAGAGTAAAGACAGAACTCAAGTGAAGGTAGGGACAAGCAAAGCTATTTGGCTTCTAAAATAATCTGTATTCACAGCAAAGGGCTTAATCCATTCTCTTCATTGTACGAAAATAAAATCCATAGAAGTGCACATGTTATTTTTCTTTCAGCAACACAACACCTTATGTTCTTGAAAGAGCATATGACAGAAAATTATCATCTTTTCTGGCAAAGCTCCTCTCTGAAATAAAGCAGGAGATCCCAGGCTTTAATAAATTGAATTGCTAGGCTTTGTGTCCTCTGCCCTTCTAAATAAAGCATGTTCCCATTATGTTCAACATTACAACATAATTTTTTCCAGTTCATAATTTAAACATGATTGGTGAGGGATACCAGAGCTTCAGGGCAAGAGAGATGACCTCCTCTGCATCATTTCCATATCCAACAGAATTCCAAGCAGCTTGGGAATAGAAGCAAATACAGGGTTTGTGCCACAGAAAGAATTGAAGAGCACCCTGCTTTATTGCACAAACTGGCATGATACGAATGACTGAAGGCTCTCAGCTGGATAGGGAGTCTGGATGCTGGAATACCAGCCATCTGTCAGGAGAGTGGAATTGCCCACTACAGACCTAAGGGCAGGGACGGAGTTCTTGACCAGCGAGCAAAAAACTAATATCAGAACCACTGGAAGATACATGAAAGCTTTCATGGTCTTCACGGCCCTTTCTGCCACACTGTCCAGAAATCAGAAGACACCGTGGCCACCCACTTCCTCTGTGCATCCCTGAGAAACACAACGGTGTTAATTGACCACAATGTGGCCACCTCTCATTAACATAGCAGTTCTAAAAATAATATTTGTTTCTTGACTTCCTCTCACTTCTTTTTGAAGGTGATCTTTCTGGAGCAGAAAAACACCTGGGGTTACACTCCGGTGAGTCCCAGCCACCTCGCCTGCCTGCCAGCTCTGCAGCTCTATGCGCTTCATCTCCGGGACAACGGTGTGACTTTTGGAGGCTCTATGCCTCATTTAGCCCTGGTAATGGCCTAATTGGGTTGCAAAAATGCAGGAGCATGATAAAGAAACAGCTCCACTGTGCTTATTTCAGCAGGTGGAGGGAGAGGAGAGGAGAGGAGAGGAGAGGAGAGGAGAGGAGAGGAGAGGAGAGGAGAGGAGAGGAGAGGAGAGGAGAGGAGAGGAGAGGAGAGGAGAGGAGAGGAGAGGAGAGGAGAGGAGAGGAGAGGAGAGGAGAGGAGAGGAGAGGAGAGGAGAGGAGAGGAGAGGAGAGGAGAGGAGAGGAGAGGAGAGGAGAGGAGAGGAGAGGAGAGGAGAGGAGAGGAGAGGAGAGGAGAGGAGAGGAGAGGAGAGGAGAGGAGAGGAGAGGAGAGGAGAGGAGAGGAGAGGAGAGGAGAGGAGAGGAGAGGAGAGAAGAGGAGAGGAGAGGAGAGGAGAGGAGAGGAGAGGAGAGGAGAGGAGAGGAGAGGAGAGGAGAGGAGAGGAGAGGAGAGGAGAGGAGAGGAGAGGAGAGGAGAGGAGAGGAGAGGAGAGGAGAGGGAGAGGAGAGGAGAGGAGAGGAGAGGAGAGGAGAGGAGAGGAGAGGAGAGGAGAGGAGAGGAGAGGAGAGGAGAGGAGAGGAGAGGAGAGGAGAGGAGAGGAGAGGAGAGGAGAGGAGAGGAGAGGAGAGGAGAGGAGAGGAGAGGAGAGGAGAGGAGAGGAGAGGAGAGGAGAGGAGAGGAGAGGAGAGGAGAGGAGAGGAGAGGAGAGGAGAGGAGAGGAGAGGAGAGGAGAGGAGAGGAGAGGAGAGGAGAGGAGAGGAGAGGAGAGGAGAGGAGAGGAGAGGAGAGGAGAGGAGAGGAGAGGAGAGGAGAGGAGAGGAGAGGAGAGGAGGAGAGGAGAGGAGAGGAGAGGAGAGGAGAGGAGAGGAGAGGAGAGGAGAGGAGAGGAGAGGAGAGGAGAGGAGAGGAGAGGAGAGGAGAGGAGAGGAGAGGAGAGGAGAGGAGAGGAGAGGAGAGGAGAGGAGAGGAGAGGAGAGGGAGAGGAGAGGAGAGGAGAGGAGAGGAGAGGAGAGGAGAGGAGAGGAGAGGAGAGGAAAACCCACATTTTCTACCTTGACTAGATATTTATGTGTGTAGTTTTGTTTATAATGGGGCATTACGCTGACTAGTTGTGCAGGTGGCAGGATTAATGTGTCAAATGAAGGAGTACCAGGAGAGGGCCAGATTTGGATAAGCATTTTCACCTCCAGTAATTTTCTACAGCAGCCAGCCCCCTACCCACAGGGCTTCACTCCATCCCCACTTAGTTCTTAGTAAGGGCTGAGATAATGGGTGCTTTCATTATCTGGGGGGGAAGGGAAAGGTGAGTGGGAGAAAAGGTGAGAGGAAAGGCAGGTGACAAGAGTGACCATTTCAGGAACAGCAAAGGAAGCAGCTCATACAATTAGCCAAATGTCCATTCACCATTTCTCAGCCATACTTTCCCCTCTCCTGGAAGGAATCTTGCTACCTACCAAAAGAAAACCACCCTATCCTCTTTTGAATTATTCCAATATTTTTTCCTGGCATCCTGTAAACCACTCAATGCATGAAATGCTACTCCTTGCCTCAGAAAATCTCAGAAAAAAAAAAAAAGAAATACAAGTTTCAAAAGGTGAGGAACCTCTTCCTTTAGGGATCTGTTCTTCATCAGCAACAAGAGTGCAAGACCAGAGGATGAACCAGATTCCCCTTCACCTAAAGTGATAAAGATAAACCAAAATTTTACTTCACAGTGGAAAGGGCAGCCTTCCCTTTGGATGGTCTTTTTATAATGAGCTTTCAGCATCCCCAACAAGATCCCAGCTATTTACCTGACTTTGTTTCCTCCCTTTCCTCTCTAGTGGGAGTCCTATATTATCTCAGTAGTGTCCTTAAGCTGGACCCAAAATTGCTCATCCAATATTGAAGTTACAGAAGTGCTCTATACTTGACACTGTGTAAAGGACAACTCATATCTATTTTAGCTCTCTGCCTTGGGGACCGGTACAAAATATCCTGTGCTTTATTCATGTCTAGTATTAAAATTTCCAAGAACAGATATCTGGCTGATAAAACTTCCAGAGGATTCTGCTGTAAATCGGAACACCATCCTACTGTTAACATTTCAAACGTCTGATTGGCCCTTGGTGCTCTTATTTACAGCGCAGCCCTATAAACGTTTCCACTAACACAACAGCAGGGGCGGCAAACAGCATGGAGCAAGCACGAGCAGCGAGTGAGAGCAAAAAACATTCAAGGATTTTCGGGCAACCTCTCATGCTTCCTTTGGGAAACTCACTGGAATTGTTCCCAATAATTTTTTACTCAAGTTTCCTGCGTGCTTCTCATTACAATTTCCTTGCTAACTTGAAAAAAACTGTGTTGAGGGAGAATTGATGTACATGTCAAGTGGCCAGCAACAAGATGATTTTTAAGTTTCCCGGGGGTCTAGTGGTAACATAAAAACTTCCCTGTGGGAGCTCAAACAGCTCAGCCAGAGAGTTGTTTCTGATGGACTAGAAATTTTAAGTGCTTGCCTTCATCTAGTAATTGCCTGGGTACCAATACTGGTGATGTGGTTACAATTACGGTATGCAAGCAGAATGTGGCATCAGCCTGTAAGAGGGGGCTGGTTCCAGCCAGGCTTGAAGCTTTAAATGGGACAATCATCACTCCCACTGACTAGTAGTGTAAAATTAAGTGGGAAATGTAAATTAAAGTGTTAAGCCTATCCAATCATGGACCAAAAATGCACTTCTAGGTACCAAAGTATTTACACTAAACCAGAAGCTGTCTGGAATAAAAGTCGGCAATAAAAACACTAAAAACCACTTATTTGTAGCATGGAAGAAAGGGGAAAGTAAAAACCCTTAACAAATTCTAAGATTCTAAATATGCAGGGAATTTATGAGGGAGGTTTATAAGATCAAGGAAATACTAAATAGTTAACAGAGGTAAAGAGGCAAAAATGATATTTTTATAAATATAAAATGTGCCTGAGACTGGCCATGAGCCCATTGCTAGATGCGGGTGATAAAACTGTAAATGACAATCCAAAAAAGGCGGAAATATCGAATAAACATTTTGTCCTTCGCACATTGTTTTGTCCTTGGAATGAAGCTGTAGAATGTATCATCCCATATTACGTCAGCCCAACAAAATTCACCGTAGGTAATAAAAGGAGATGTGAGACGAGATCTGCTAAAATTAAATGTTTTCAAATCAACAGGCCTGGAGTCTTACATAAACTAAATGAGGAGTTCTCCGAATCACTAGTGTTGATACTGAACAACTCATGGAAAAACGGGAAAATTTCAAAGGGTCAGAGAACTGCAAGTGAATGCAGTTATTAAATAACTAATAAAGAAGGAACGACCAGAAAATTATAGGCACCATACCCCAATATCAATCTGGGTACAATAATGAAATGAGTCAAGACAGCACTCTTTCTAAAAATCAATGAGGAAAAAATATTACTAATTCTAACCACATTTTTAAAATACCCCACTGTTCTTTTTATGAAATGATGAACTAGATACAGACAACCATGTAGAGTATATCATGGACATGTCCAAGGCATATGACTGACCAGATGAAAAGTTGAAATTAATAGATTCAAAACTAGTTTATGGATAGATCTTAAAGGTTTTGTTTAAGGGATGGTATCAATGAGAAGCGTATTTTCTAAAGACACCCCTCAGAGATCAATTTCATTGTGAACCTATTCCATATTTTTTAATCAGTCCTCTAGATTGTAAAATGAAGCCATGTTTGTTAAAAGCTGATACAAAAGCTAGCAGTGAAGAAGACAGTTTTAATGTATGATTGATCACTAATGTTGGCATATACAAAACTAAACTCTCAGTGGGCACCAGTGATTTTTTGTGCTGTCCTCAACATACTCATCTTCCTGGTGGCTCTGCATTGAAATAACTCTATAACTCAATCTCATGTTTCAAGGCTTCTGTGGACAGCCTGCAGGAGGGAGAAGACAGCTCTTTTTTCTGATGCCCGATTTACCCACACGCTCTAGGATGCTTGAAGGAAGACAAAGCTTCACTGATTGGCAGCAGCTAGACTGAGACCCTGAAAAAGTTGCACCAGTGTCCTGCTAGGACACAAAGGATCTATTTTTTCTTAAGTGCGTATGTTGGTCTAACTTGCTCACACGCTGAGGGTCAAATTTAAAGTCAGATATGGAATTAGGAAGGAATTTTCCATCCCACAAAGACTGGCAAGAATCCCAAGTGCAGCTAACTCACTGTTTTCTCTTCTTATCTCCCTAGACTTGTACAGGGAGATGCAAATAACAAACTTAAACCCAGAGATTTAATAAACTTACAAGATCTTAAAATAAAAAAGGGACATATTTCTTCAGGGGATGTGATCACTGCATGACTCCGAGCCTTGATTCTCCTGAGTCAATGTGGGGCAGAAGGCATGCATAGTGTTTTGGTAAGGGAAGGGTATGTGTGATGTTGTATGTCTTACAACAGTTGTATTGAGAGCTCCTCAGTACACAACACAAGCCTCAGGACACAAGGAAAGACAGTGGGTACAGACAGTGCTGTAGACGTGCCACTGACATAAAATGAGAACAATGTGATACTGAATTCTGCTGCAGACTATCTAAAAGTTGGTTGTTGGGGAATTCCTTCACTTAAATGTTTCAGCTGTTTAAGGCAATCCTCCTAGAGTCTATCTAACCAAAATGACCAGAAAACCGGCTAAAAAGTAGCCACTAGTTAGAACTACTTCTGGTGTTGACAGATCAGCTTACTGACAAGGAAAGTGTTTCCTATAGTGTCAGCACAGTAAAAGTTGAAGTTTAGGTCACATGTATACTTGTCATAAGCATAAACAAAAAACCCTGATAAGTTCCAGATCTAGAGTCCTTTTCCTGTGGGTGCTACTGTAGTGAAGCAGAACAAGCCTGGCTTGATGTTCAGATAGCAGGATAAACCTGCAGTGTTAGCAATGATGAGATGCCTTGTTTTGACTTACACACTGAAGAGAGCAAAGACAAGGCCTCCAAAGGAGAATGAATATAGATGAGCAAGAGGTTTTCATTGATAACTCACTTTTCAGAGAGCTGCCCACACTTAAAAGGGGATAAGCAAACACTGAAGCCGGAAATGCATTCTCAAACCCTCACTAAAGTGGTGTCTGACTTTCTCTTGCTTTTGACTGTACAGATTCAATACTCAAAATGCACCCTTGCTAAGACCAAACCTACCAGATCTGTAGCCATCTAAAAGAGCAATATGTTACAAAGTGAAAGGGAATACTTCTAAAATTAGCCTAACATGGATCTCCCTTCCCACTATTGAAAAGACAGACCTAAGGTGTATCACAGGAATGCACTTGAGCAAATCTGGATTTCTGTAAGCTAAAAAACTCTGTTAAAACAGTGGACTGGCAGTAAAAAAGCACCACCACAACAGTCAAGGCAACAAACACTCACGAAGTGACTGGGAACAGCAAATTTTAATCAAATCATTATTTTGTTGTTGCTAACCTTGATTATGTCAGACAATATCGTTAAAGAGTCTTGCTAGAGACTAAATGATACCATCTTTCTGAATTACAAAATGTCAAGGCAGACTGCTCCTAAAATTTCAGAAGACAGAATATTCACCTCTTTCGCTATCTGCAAAGCTGAAGGCCACAATTTCAAACAAAACAAAGCACCCCCCTATGGGTCCTTCTGCAAGGAATCAAGGAGAGCACAAAACTACCATTAGCATTTTTAACCTCTTTCTGAGCTAAACCCATTAGCTACAGAAACATTGCTAAGAAAACAGGAATAGAGGTACTTCAGGAAACAACTACATTAGCAAGATTTTGAGTGCTCACTGTGTATGCCTAATTTCTTGCTGGCTTAATTTCTTGCTCAGTCATTTACTTCTTGTGCAATGTTGAATGCAGCACGAGAAACCTCTGCTTCCCTAGCCAATAAATAGATAACAATTAGCTGTGACCTCTTTTGTGGAGGATGGAGGATGTTGAGGCTGAATAATTGTTCCTCAGCAAAATAGAAGGACACAATATTATTATATATAAAATTATAATAATGATCTGTGTACACCTCTCATAGCTTCTCTCCATGGATCTAAGACTTCCCAACAAACATTAAATTAATCCTTGCCACCATGCTCTTGGAAGACAAATGATACTTTGCTACAATTTGTTTGCAAGTGGGAGAATGTAATGAACAGCTAATGCTTACACATCTAATTTTAAAAAAATGCTTTCATGATTTTATTTCTAAATGTTTATTTAATTTCCCAAAAGTGAAACTGAGAAAAAGTGTACTATTTCATGCCAGTCTCTCTCCACCCCTTCGGCTCTTTGAAGCCTTACAACATCAAGCCTGTAAATTCAATTTCTGTGTCTGGAGGCTCAGATCTAATAGCTCTGTCTGGAACATCAGTATCAAGGGATCTTGTCTTCAGAGTTTAGAGGAAAACAGCAAAGAGCTTTCTGGAGAGACAGAAGAATTCTATGATTTATTTTAGAGAGAGATTATTAAGAGGTGACAACTACAAGAGCATATTACTTTTATTAGAAGCTTCCCAGTATTACAGTGTACACCAAAATTTATGTACAGACACAGAAAAAAAAGAATGTATTCTCACCTATCTATAACTTGCTCAGGTTCTCTCTCCAGCAGAAATCACTGCTCATTTCAGAAAAAGACACAATGAGCTGGGATGGTTAACCTCCCACCTCAGGTCCCACCATCATCTCCAACAATTTTAAGTTCTTTAAGCACTGAGGCAAAAGGACTTCATGTTTCTATCAGTAAGTGTCATCATTAGCAATGAATATTCTTACTGCTATGACTAAGCACCATTACTTTTTAAAAACCCATTTTTGCAAGCCTGCTGTATTCTTGGGCCATTAAATTTTCAGTGGTTAAATTTTCTGACATACTTACTGACATACATATCAAGGGTGTTTTTAAAAACCCACATGGATTTTCTGTCTATCCTGACTGAAGGACATAGCTGGGTAAGTTTCCCAACCATATTACTGTGCACATGTTAAGACCATCAGGAAGACTCAATGCTCAAACTGTACTGAGGAGACAAAAAATGAGGACTGCTCTGCTGAAATCCAGGAACCCAAGTTCAACTCTTCCTTTTCCTTTTTCAAAGGTGAGCAATTTTTCAGCCAATTGTGCTTACCACAGGTGTTTGTCATCATACCGTCTATTGAGAACTATGAATCAGACACCACCATTGCTCATATTTTTGTATTTGGGTGATTAATATTTCTGAGTTTATAAACATATGTTTATATTCAGGTATTTCATGTATTTATATATTTAGAAACACATAAACCCATCAGTGTGTCTTTGTGTGTTTGTCAGCCCGCTGCTCCTATCAGCTTTGCTGCATCTTCTGGGATCTAGCCATGTTGAATAAAGTTTGCATCATGTCAGCCCAGCAAAACTCGGAGCTTTAAAACAACAGAGTTTTTATGGAAAAAACCCCAATGTCTCATTTGCAAGGGCAGAGATTCCAAACCAGTATGGTTACACAGGTCCATCACATTCAGAGGTTCAGGCCTTGAGACAGGTTTCTGTTTAAGCACCATTTACTGTCAAAGCATTTGACACATGTTGAAATGGATCAATCATTGCAGTTAGACCAGCTTTCCCTAAGCCAGAGTGTCTTATATGGACCTATAAATACGTAGACCTATAAATATAGATCTATTTCCAATAGAGCTCCAGCAAAACACATTGCTGATTAAAGACAGCTACAATGATTGATAACAGGAAATGAAGAAATTACCTGAAAGTAAGAAATTCCCTATATAACTTTTATATGCTTCCACGATTTGATTTATATAATTTCACTTTCTCTGTCAAATCCTACCCTCACTTCTTCTTTGGAGCAGTATAATCCACAACATCCTCAGTCTCCCTCTTTCCTATTCACAGAGAACCACAAGAATCTGCTGTTTTGTTTGTGAACATGCTGGCAGTCTCCTCAGGCACCTGGCTCAGGTCTCAAAAACTGATGTTTTAACCTGGGCTGAAGAACACATATCTCACCTGCAGAGCATGAACCTCCACACATGCTTTGCCAATGGTCAGACCACACAGCAAGAGGGTTGAATCAAACTTGCAATGTGGGGAAGGTGTGACCACAGGAAATGCAGGGGCAGCGTTTGAAAAATGCACAGTCCCAGAAGCCAGGAGCTGGATTAAAAGAGGACATAGCTTTGAACAAAGGTTCAAACTCTGCTCTAATTTGTGAGTGCAAAAGAGATGTCCAGACAAACTACACTTTACAAGCTTCCTTTGTCTTGATCTTGTGTGATATAAAAGGATCCAATAGTCATGCACATGCTTTCTGATTTCCAAACTAACAACAATGCAAGACCATGGAAAAGCTAATATTACTTGAAGAACTGCATACTAAATTAATTCTCAATACAAATTTCTAAACAAATACTAAAATCTGTGTAAAGCTAATTAAAATTTCAGAACCTGCTTTCTGTTTTACCTGTATTTCTTTTGTAATTACCCAATTACTTATGCGTGATTAAATCACCCTGTAGCCAGGGAGCAGGAGTTTTTCCTCAAATCACAATTGAACTTGAATGATTATTTTGCTATTTTATAGAAATGAGTTGAAATAACTTCTGTCATGGAAGCACATGACCTAGGACTGAGCTGAAGAAATAACTAGCTCAGCTTCACAACACGAGCTGAAGTCTGTACTGCTCTATTCATCCATTTTTTAAATTTTTCATCTCAGCATAGAATGAACGAGAATGACCTTTTGATTTTTCAACTGAGAGTCACTTTATCACACAATCTGTGTTTACACAGTCATAAGTATTCCTAGAATAATATCATGTCAAGCAGCTGTTACTGTAGTTTTACATGTATCAGTGTAGAGTCTTGGAACATGCAGCATATTTCTGTGGAAATGGTCCAAGAAGATAGTACAACAGCTCAGTTATCAATCTGCAGAGGAACCACAAGATCTTCTTTCTTCAGGCATGTAGGAAAACCAGAGATATAGTGAGTGAGAATTGGGATAAGGTTTGCAATTTGATATAGTTATGAATTTTGTTCAGAATAAGGACATCTGTATATTTTTGAATGTGATTATTACTCTTAACTGTTTAAGTTGCACAGTAAACATGCACTGTGTTAAACAGATGTCAGGGCTGCAGAGGGCTTTTCAAACTAAATAAACTGCGGAAGAGGGGTTTATTTTTTGCCTCTTTACGATTTACACAATCCATGCAGGTAAGGATTTTATTGCTTTGTTAATAAAAATTAAAGATAGCAGAAAGCAATGACTCTAAGCATCTGTTACCACCCATAGTTTAAACAGTTGACTGAGAAGAGACTACGTGCTGCAGCAAACAATTACACAGAAGTAAATGTTGCTGTACAAGTCATGCCCAGGTTCTCCAAGCTGTTCTTGGCACAAGACCAGCAAAGGTGAAACAAAAATAGCTTTATGTCATCCTTGCAGTTGCCCAAATCTAGTAACACACAGAGAGGCCAGCCCCAGCCCTGCATGCCACAGTGTAGCGACAGGACTGCTCTATCACCCACTTGCCTGTGGTTCCAGCAGGGTATTTGATAACTGAGGACCACAGGGAGAAGGTGAGCTTTAATTCTCACAGGTGTTTTCCCCAAGTACGGGAAACATTAAATGAACTGGCTGGTACCAAGGAAATAGGTCTCTGGATTTTAGAAACATCTCAACTGAAAAACTCTCCTCTGTGAACTTTTTGGATGAAACAATGCCATAATATTAAGTTAGAGCACTTTCATTTAAACTAGGCTAAGTATACAGGTAAGACAAGCAGAGTGCACAGGCAAGGCAACTGAGAGCAGCTCAAGGAGGCCTTGGGGGTGTTGGTGGATGGGAAGACTGACATGACCAAGCAATGTGCACTTCCAGCCCCGAAAACCAACCACATCCTGGCTGGCCACCGGGTCAAGAGAGGTCATTCTACCTCTCTACTCCACTTTCCTGAGACCCCACCTGGAATGCAGCGTCCAGCTCTGGGGCCTCTGACATAAGAAGCCTGGAAAAGAGAAGTCTGAGGGACACCATATGGCAGCCTTCCGGTTAAAAAAAGTCTACAAGACAGCTGGAGAGGGACTTTTTACAAGGGGATGTAGTTATGGTAGGAGAGGAGATGGTCTTAAACTGAAAAAGGTTTAGATTAGATATGAGGGAAAAATTCTTCCCTGTGAGAGTGGTGAGACACTGAAACAGGTTGTCCAGAAAAGCTGTGGATGCCTCATCACTGGAAGTGTTCAAGGCCAGGTTGGATGGGACTTTGAGCACCCAGGTCTGATGGAAGGTGTCCTTGTCCATGGCAGGGAGGTTGGAATGGAATGATATCTAAGGCTGCTTCCAACCCAAACCATTCTATGATCCCACAGGTCACTGTGTTCAATTTCTATCAGCCTGCAGCATTGAAAGGAAAAGATGAGAGCCATGAGTTATCTAACCCTACTGCCAGCTCTTTTAATGAAATCATGTTCTCTTAATTAAGAGTTGTATGTCTCATAATCCCTTTCCCCAATAGGATGTGAGCTCTTGCTCACCTAAAATACTGGATTTAGGAAGGAAATGTGCATTGTTAGGTACACAGCAGCACTGCTGCATTCCATGCTTCACTGAGAATTATGAATTCTCTTTCCTTCCTAGCTGTAAGGTTATTAGATACCTGAATAATTTTCATAGTTGCTTTGCTTCTGAAGAAGGTGGTGTAATATTAGTGTGAGCATCACAGCATCACAGAGATACATTAACTGGCAATTACTGTCTAAAGCCAGAGAAAAATCATCAAAAGAAAAGAAGAAAAAAGGACAAATCCCAGTGAGAAACAAAATATTTAGGCTTTTGCATGTTTCATACGCTTATCAAAAATTCCTCCTTTCAATCTCTGGGCCTGGAAATCAGACCATTTTTCAAAATTGAACGTAAGTTGCCATCTAAACCTATATTTTGATCAATGACATGAATGTGAACCTAAGTACCCAACAATAGAAATCTGAACCTGAAAATTATAGTTGTGCATTTTTTCTACTTTGATAATCCTTGATACAAAATGGGAACTTGTTACACTGTAATTAGACATTTTTAAAAGCTCTTTCAGATCTTTGGATGAAACACAGTATCTGGGTGCCAAGCTGTTGTCAATTTTTTACTGTCTGGAATTGTATGTTTAAATCCTAGTTCTATCAAGTCAACCTTTCTTATTTCTGAGACAGCTATTTCAATGTGTTTTGATTTACTATGAGAGACCTTTCAAACAAGGCCATATAATGTAGGGTTGTTTCAAACACTGCCTATAAAAACAAAATCTTAATAGTCCACATGTGTTGCGTGCAAGTGTATTCCTTACAATTTACAAGATGTTATTGTTTTTAATGGACATCCCTCCAAACCTACCTGCCAGTTTGCAAATTGCTAACAGCAACAGGAAATTGTAAGGACAAACTGCACCCTCGGTGTCACCTACAGTCTTCTGCATCCCCCGGGTTGTCGGCACAACTGTCAACAGTTCCAGTAACACGTGAGTTATTCTTTGGGCAAGGTACACGAAGAGAGAGGATACAAATCGTTGTGTCAGCTCTGCCTGTTTTGCAATGTTAATAGAAATTACAGGGCCAAGATTTGTTTTAGACTTTAGTAACTGCAGCTATAGCCCTGATAAACATCGCAACAGACGTATTGAGTAAGAAAATGAAACCGCTACAAATCCCCTCCAGAATAAGATTTTCACTTTAAAAACTGCAAATATTAACAATGTCATGGCATGGCATCTAGGAAAGGCATTTTGGCAAAACTGTAACACTTCAAGGAAAAATAAATAACTTTAGAGTAAGTCATTTACACTATTTTGATATAGTGGCATTAAAATAATCTGTTCCCTAATAGCAATCTTTGTCAATGGTCTCTTCTCGCAGAATGTCATGGGGATCTTCAGTGTCATCTGCCAGGCACTGTCACCAACCTAAAGGTTCTTAGAAATATGATAATCTGCAGTTATAACTAGCAATAATCCCTACCTAGAACCAAGGAAAATTAAGTGCTATGCCTCAGTGTCACTAGCAGGCAATAAGTCTATTTCTACAAATACATTTTAATGTACAATGCAAGAAATAAGTTATTAGGGGAGAAAGAAAACAGGCATAGGGAAAGCATCTCATCCTCATACAAACAACAAACAGGGAGCACTCAGCTCACAGTCCCTTGTTTCACCTTGTTGATCCTATTCACTCTAACAGGGACAGTGTTCTTCCCACATTTCCCTTAGGCAGGTCTGTAAGACGGCAGACAGTGCCAGCTCTCTGTCTGCCACAATTCCCACCCCACTGCTGCCTCTTGTCAGGTGTCCACATGTGCTCCAGACCCTCTCGCTACTGCTGGGTTCAGTGCTAACCCTGCAGCATCTCTCATTGCACTGCTCTGCCAGCTGCGGTGCTGATGATATAACATCAGACATGTCCTATTTCAGCTAGAGCAATTCCAGTTTGACAAGTAGGGGAAAATGGCCTTACCCAGGCCTCTACCTTCATACTTTCAGCTCTATCACTGCACACAGGAAGTCCAAGAGCAGGGAGAACCACTGCATTTCTCTCCATATTGTTCACCTCTGACAATGACCATTTCTGATTGTACTGAGTTCCTTCCCATTAAGAGTGTCCAATTTTTCTTGTCCTTCGTAAAATGCCTGTTTACCAACTGAAAACTGAAATAGACCCTATGGAAGCAGTGAAAATAACTAAAGCAAAACAACTACCAAATACTCAATCTACTTCATTCTGGCTGTTTCCAATATATGGTGACTGATCACACCTGTGTCAGATTCCAGCCACAGAGTTCCTGATGCACCCATGGTCAGAGCCCAAACTCAGCAAGAATGTACCTGTGACTTGGGTGATCAGACACCATGTGGTTTCATTTAAACCTCAGTTTTCTATTTAAACTAACCACCTCTGCCTTTCATGGCTGTGAATCAAAACTTCAGTGCTTAAGTAGAGTAAAACAAATACAGCAAGTGTTGCAGTTATTAACACTGAGGAACTGAAGCTCAGGTCCTCGAAATTTCTTGAGATACTCATCACCCTCTTTAAGCACAAAGACTTTTCCAGCCCCAGGAGTGTCATCCAGCTGCTACTTAAGCCTGGAAGATTGGGATCTCATCTCTGCAAGCCAGTACACTGATACTGTGTAATCCTGCACCACTTCATGGAGAGACACTGCTCAAATCTCTCAGCTGAAAGCTCCCAGGCAGAGTATTTGAAGTATGTGGTCTAACTGTGGAGAAGGGAGGATAAAGTCCTGTTTAAGATTAAGTACAGCTTTCTGATTGACTGATGCTGTCAAAGGCTGCGGTATGAAAATGGACATGATACATCAGAGGCCATTAACTATGTAAACACTGCTTCCTAAGAAATGAAAGCAGCAGTAATTGTACCCCAGCTAGCTGCTGAAATTACTCAACCCAGGACTATCCTGGGAAGTAAAAGAAGCACAATGTGCCATCAATGCATTTGTTAAAGACAGAAGTCTAAATGATATGAACAATTCATGTTTATACACTCATATATATATTCACACATCTATGATGATATTCATGTTTGTAACCTCATTACAATTCTTTAGACAAGGATATCATATGGAGTAATGTACTTAAAAGACATTGTGGCACAAAAAGTGGAACCTATCTCTGTTGTTTAGAAACCAGACTTTTATACTCAGTTTGTCATTCACTAACTGGATCCAGCCCCTTCAATTTCTAATACATAAACCAGGAGAATTACAGTTGCCTCCCTAAGGTGAGATAACTGTAGGCAGGTTCCCCGAAATAATAAACACAGGCAACAGAAGATTTAGTATTACAGCTTGGTTTATAAATCTATGTGTTTTTCCTATACTGAAGGCCACTAAATGGAGGAAATTCATCAGCAGGGTATGACATTTTATAATTTGTGCAAGAATATGACAGTCTTAAAAAATATATGGCTATGCAGAAGGCATAAAATATCTGTGGGACTTATATGTGGCATAGATTAGTTGTCCTTTGAGCAGACTGTTGTCTTTCCAACACAAAGTTCCTGTAAGGAACTACCTCCACAATTCAAAATACTTACAGAACACTCATATAGAAAGAATGGCATCTGGTGTAGAGCATACTGCTTGGTGTAAACTGGGTATAGCTTAGCTAAATTTCTCCTCAAAGGCTAAATGTAGAACATGTTCTAAAATGTAACAGAGGGATCTGAAAACTGGATCTTCGTTGCAGGGCTTGGACAGCTGGCTTGCCCGGGATTAGTAAAAAGGTCCCAGTGAGAACCAATTATGATTAGGTATTGGTTCAAAATGTTAAAAAAAATATAGAGCTAAATGGGTCATCTTGGAAGCAGCTACCCTAGCAGACTGAGTGTGGTACGTGTGGACCCATTCAGTCATGGCTTCCCACAATAGGATTACAAGCAGTGTCAAAGAACTGAGCAGAAGTGTGCTTTATGTGTGGCAAAGACAGCAGTGAGGTGAAACGTGGAAGAAAATGGGAATAACAAAGTAATTCCTGCCACAAGCACCTACTCTGAGGCACTAGTCCAGACATTTAAACTTGCCTACACTGTGCCTTGCTAGAATATCAGAGATAACTGCAGCATCTGGCAGATGTGACACAGGACCTGCAAAAGATCTACTCTGTGCACCTGAAATGGTACTCACTGAAAATTTTAAAGGTACCTGAATCTTTCTGGGAAGATGAAAGGGTGCAAAAAACCTGTGTGATACCCAGGTCCCTAATCTGTAAATTCACTGATGAACTCCATCACCACCAGACCTCAACTTCCCTTTTCCCTTGTCACTGTGGAGTTTTGTGCAATGGCTCATGTGCACACAGCCATGAGTAGATGGTTCCATGGAGCTCTTGAGTTTGGTGAACACTTTGACACTAACAGCGAGTATGAGAGACAATATCTGTTGCATTCACTGGAACAATCAGTCTGCTCCCACCCCTTATGCTTCCATGTCTAGTTGGTAGGAGAGGAGTCAGGAATAATGGGGCTAGAGGAAATCCCCCCACAGTATTACATTCATTCAACAGCTTGTCTTCAGTAATGTTCCTTTACACAGGCAGTTCTCAAACAAACTTCACAAGTAAATGCTTAATTAATGATGCCAGGCCATGGGTGAGCCAGAGGGTAGAAAAACAGGAATAGGGAATGAATGTCCTCCTTTTCCGGAAGATTAGAGCTACAAGGTAAAAAGAAAGCACAGAGGACAGAAAGCAGAAAATACAGGTTAGATAGTACTTCTTGGAGGAAAGGACAACAACTGTTAAGCTCTGCCTTGAGGAGATGACATGAAATTGAAAGATGAAGAGTCTTTCATCTCCTTAACCTAATCTGCCTAAGACAACTTCAGCACTCTGTGGCAGGGACCAGCTCTCTTTTCTGTTTGCAGAGCATGCTGTAGACCACTATTCCAGTTTATAACATGTTCTCCTAAGTGAAGACAAGTATCAGGTCAGCAGCCCTATTCCTCGCAAAACCCAGCAGACTCTGAGCAGTGTAGTAGTGCTGGAAGGACTTGCTGACTGAAGGCAGAAAGTCAGCAGAGCTGCTTACAGCAGGAATGATTTATAGCAACACTTCAATATTAGATTTTACTTTGCGTTGCCCTTAAATGTTCTGCTTCTCATAGGTTGTATGTAAAGACCCCTAGTTTCTCAATGTTTTAACTCAAGACATCAAGTGTCCAAGTATAGCAACAGCCCAATAGGCAAAGAGAAGCAACAAAGGTCAAATTCTTTAAAGTAAAAGTGATCTTTCTCTAGATTAATAGACCTATATATATGTTGATTATTCATATCAAACATTTGAAAAAAATCCTGAAATCAACTCTCTTAAGTTTAATGATTTCCTGTATACTTGGTGTGCTGACAGGTTGGTGCATCTGTTATCTATCTTTTAAAGCTTCCATATTGCTATTTTCAAGTAGCAAGTTTAATTAGGAAAATTTACTAAACAGATCCCATAATTTAAGAAAGTGTTGTAGAGAATTTATTTTTACTCATTAGAGGTCACTTAATGTGTTCCTAAACTTAGTAAGCTGAAATAACAGGTTTTAGAGGCTGAATACTGTTTAATGTCTCAAAAATAGTGTATTTGTGCAAACTATTACAGAAAAAAGAAGTCCATCAAGGAATCCCTGTAGACACTATCATGGTCACCGAGTTAACTTTTTCAAACAGACGCCAACAGTCTAGCTGCAATGAACAGAGTATTCACATAACTTACCTACTATTTTGTTTGTGAGATGTCTTTGTGTTGACTGACTTTTATAATTTATTTCAGAACCATGCATATACCTTCTGGTTGACTCACAGCTATGTAATCATTTTTTGAGAGGACTGAATTTCACTTCATGACTGTCTACAGGCTGCATCATAAATTCAAGACTCCTTACTCTCCACTGATCTCCCACAGATGCCAAAAGGAAGCTTGTACAGAGATCAAAGGAAGAATTTGGGCTCCGTGTAGTAAAATAAAACTTTCAGTTGTTATTTTTTACATCACATTCAGAACTGCTTACTGGAAAATGTTCCCTTTGCTAGGATCATTGCCACCCTTGCCTTCTGTCTCTTTTACCTTCCCTTCCTTCTTTCTTTTCTTCTCTTTGTATGTGTCATCACAGATTCCCACTCCTTCTGCACTCTGTTGGAATGGTCACTGTAACATGCACAGTGCCACTATTAACCACAAGTACTTGCATTCTGACAGCTCCAGAGGAGCACTGGTTCAAATCTGTCCCCAAACTGAGCACACAATGGCCCTCACTTTCTGCTCAAGAGAATATTGCATATCTATATCTGCAATGTCACAGCTGGGTTTAACACACCCTTCCCTTCCTTACCCCCAGTATTTTTCAAGAATCAAAAATCACGACCCAGGCAGTTACTAACTGCTTTACCCATATCAGACACTCACTCAGGTGTTCTGTATCTCATCCACCAAAGTATTCAACACTAAGTAGTCTCTGTTCCAGGCAATGGAAGCAGAGGCAGGTTAACATCCCAACCCCAAGTGCCCCAAACTAACTATTAATAAATAAAAATTAAAAGTTCAGTAGCATAAAGTTTTCCCTCCAACTCCAAAATGGATTTAGATCAGTAAAGTTGGTTTCAGACCCAGGGGTTCTAGTTATAAGGACCACGTGAAGGCTGCAGATCAGAGAAGTGGTCAACCAACCCTTTGCACCACAACGGTCAGTTGAATCATCCTGAAAACGGAGGGAAAAAGGATCAGATACTTTTGAACCCCTTTGTTTTGCCTGTTCTTGTATGTCAACCATACCATAAAATAATGCAAAGCATTTTGCTTTGAAATTCCAGTGTGCTTTAGAAGCCCCTGTTTCTAACCCAGGTATTTCTAACAAGGCCCTGTGAGGTACAGTTCTTATCCTCACTTTTGAAACAGGAAAACTGAAAGAAAATGGTTTGTCTGAAGTCAGTGTCCAAACCCAGAACAGGTTCTGGAATGGCCTTTACCCCTGAGTCACTAGATTTTGTTGCCTCCACCATCATTTCATGTAGGCAGGAAGAGATTATAATCTCTCACGTTTTGTGAGCTGGGCAGTTCATCTCATCTAACTTTCTCAGCTGAACAAAAAAATGTGCTTACATGGAATTAGCCTTGAAACATCAGCAGAGAAGATTTTGGTACTAAAGCTACCTCCTCTCTGTCAATGTCCTCCCTCAGTCTACTTGGTGTCAATAATGTTCTTAAAATCGTTGGCACAAATTAGCACAGGTAAAGAATTCTGCACTCTTGCAGTTAATAAGTGACTGAGAAAGGCTGTCAATTTATGCAGAAGAGGTTGTTTGCAACCAACGATAGATGCAACAGCTTGCAACCAACATGCAGGTGGAATGAGAGTGAACTGAAAAGGTCCCCCTGTCTCACTTGATATTTTTGCTCGTAATTCAGAAGATAATCCTAATAATACTATCAAATAACAAGAAAATATTGATGTTTGAGAATAGTGGAAAGGTTGTCAGGCTGACAGACCTGGGATCTGAATTCTTCCATTGAGCCATAAAGTTTAACACAGGAGGTAGCTGTTCAACCTTTTCTGTCAATATCGCTCTATTGATACTTTGAGAATGATGTCGAAATTTTGCCTGCATGTCACCCACTCCATCACTGACCTTTCTGAGAGGTTAAGGGTAGAACAGTCTGGTGTCAAATACTGGGAAGAGATTTGACACACACTTGGGCACCGCATTAGGACCACCCTAATAATTTTATAGATGTCTCCAAACATCAGCCTTGTCATGTCCTAGAATAAAAGAAATTACTTTGGGATGCTTTGTATGGTTTCTAGTCACTAACCTGCCATAATCAATCTTCTTTAAAAATAATTACTTTTTAACAACTTCAATTACATCAATTAAATGCAAACTAGATTTTGGAATAGTATTTCATCCGAACAGCCATCACCACTGCTCAGTTAAACAAATTCCTAATATTCATCCAACTAATTTTTCCACTCTCACAGCTAGAAGAGGTGTAAGAATTCAGTGTTCACAACACAGGGATCAATGGCCAGATGCCGGTGAATGCACAGACCACAGAAATGGATTTGGTTCTTCGGGCTGGAACTTCTATTTCTCATTGAAAAGAGAGCTTTGTCCTGCAGCATGGTGAAGGGAGAAGCATAGGACAGTAAGTGAAAAGAGTGATCAACTGCCCAGCCTCAGACTAAATCAAGAACAGGAGTTAAGGGCTCTAATTTCCACAATTAGCATAAACACTTTCAGGGGCACTACAGTGCCTGGGAAATAGCCTTAGCAACGCCTCACTGATACTCCCCTGACCTTGCCCCTCCCAGCACATCCTCTCTGCATTTACACGAGGTGGTGGTGAAACTCGAGTAGGAGGCAAAAAAGTCTCGACGGTGATAGAGACGTTACTCAGAAGGGGAAATCGGGAAAAGCCTGCAAAGTCACTCTCCTCCATGATACGTGACCAAAGAGGAGAACTGCACTGGCCATGGCTCGGAGATGTAGTGCTCCTTGCACTACTAGCCTCCTCCTCTGCTCCTCTGAATCCAGCCCAGAATGTCCAACAAGATTAATCTAGTTTGCACCATGACTGCACAGAAAGGCACACAGAGTTGGTTTTGGGGGACAGAGCCTGAGACGGAGCAGGAGGGCGATGCAAAATGGACCACCTGTTTCAAGTAGGAAAAAAAAACCAGTAAAAAGGGCAACACTTCAAACAAACACGAAAATAATTTTAAGTATCACATCCTATAGCTACATAAGTAAAAACGAAGATTTTAAGGGCAGATTCAGGACTTCTCAAAAACTCTCTTCAGACATATGGTGACATTTGTTTTGAACGGCGCTAGGGGCTTCAAAAACTCGTAATTGTGTTATAAATCCGTTTTCAAGATACTGGCATTAGCTACTTTCTATCAGGATCAGTGAGGTGATTTGTTTTTCCCAGAGCGTGTGATTTCAATGAAACAACTTGTTGCTCTTTAAAGTTTTGTTACGAATTACTGTTCTTCCCCTCAATGTTATTTCTAGATAACTTCAGCCAGAGAAAACACCTCAGAGCTCTACGGAAATTTCTCCTTTCGCCTGATCCTACATGTATCAGAAACCACCCTGCCCAAGATTTGGGGAGGGGAGGCGGAGGGGTCCCTCCGTGGAATTACGTCTGCATCTGGCATGGCCGGCCGGGCTCAGCCTGAAGTGCCCCCGGCTCCCTGTTGCCCTCGGCTCGCTCCGCAGCCCGCCTAGCCAGGGGCTCTGCTGCTCCAGGTTTCTGCACCCCAAAGCCAGAGCCCAGCGCTGCGCAGCGCTCCCCGACCGTCAGATCCCGCGGGCTGCGCCCCGTCCGTCGCTCCCCCGTGTGCCCCCAGCGCTGGCGGGCTGGTCCCGGCGGGAGCACTGCCCGCCCCGGCCCCGCTCCCATCCCGGGCGCGCACCCACCTGCCCCGCGGGCCCGCGCCCCGCTCACCTCGTCCCGCCGCCGGGGCTGCTCCTGCCGCCACCAGCTCCTGCCCTCACTCCGGCGCTGGGCAGGGCGGCGGCAGCAGCATCCCCCGCCGGCCCCCCAGCTGCCGCGGCGGCACTTGCAGCCTCACGGGAACCGGCGGCGAGGGGAGGAGGGGGTGGGGGAGAGAGAAACCCCTGGCCAGGGCCCCGTCCCAGCCCTCCCCACCGCCTCCGGCACCCGAGCCCGCTCCCACGGGCCACGCAAGGCGGGGCGGGCGGTGGCGGCGACCGCGGGGATCCGCCCGGGCGCTCCTCGCTCCGCGCCGCCCCGCGCGGCCCCGCAAGTAGCGGCGGCCCCGGGCAGAGCACCGCGCGTACCGCCCAGGAGGCTCAGGGGAGTCGGATACCGCTCCATGAGCCTCCCCGCAGCCAGGCTTCGGGGCGCTGACCCCGCGGTTCCCCGTGCAGCGGCACTCGGCAGGCTGGCACACGGGTACTTAACCCTGCAGCAGGACGCTACTGTGGGGGAAGAAAAAATAATACTAATTAAAAAAGCATTGCTCTCTCAGTTTTCTTTTCAAGACTGGGGTCTTCTTCCAGCTCACAACGAAAAAGTCTGACCTCGTGTTATATTCTGTTTCCTGGTACCTGAAGCTCGCACAGTAAAGACATCAGGGACTTGTATTTCTTGAAGATGAAAATCCTCATCTTGCTCTGTACAGTTAAACTGTGGTGGGGTTATGCAGATTTTTACATCTGCAGATCTGCTATACCCACCAGTTGATTCGGATCTTAAGAACTGAAATGCAGAGAACAAAATGTTTTCATTATTATATGGTAGCACTTACACTATTACACTGCTTTCCAAGCCCAAAAATCTGTCAACATCGTTTGAGAGCAACACTGTCTTTTGGGTTCATTATACAGTTTGTATTTAAAAATTCTTAACCTCATAAAATGTTTTTTTTTAAGGAAAAGTAGCATGTAGCCCTACACTCAGACTCTGGTACCATTCTGCAGCCCAGCCTTCGAGGTCTGGATCTGTCCTGAGCATAGAGTTTTCCTTTGCCAAATAATAACAAAAATGTTGTTAGAGTTGCAGTATACTGGTGAGAGTGACATTTAGAATGTATTAAGTGCGTTATATTTTCACCTTGAAGAGGTGATAGAGAGCTTTATTTCTGAAGGAGATCCGTGATACCTAACCTTAGCAAATGTATAATCTATGTATTATTGCAGAATTACCCACGTACTTGAAGTCACTTAGGTACTCAAATAGCATTTCATGTATTAGGTTGCAGCTAATTTTGAGAAATAACTGGTTTTCCTTTCCTACTTCTACTGCAGTACACTAACTTTTCAAGAAATAGATCATCATCCTTATGATAGTTAATACAGTATAATTGCACAATCATAATAAAATGACAGCAAATACTTTTCAGATTAAAAAAAAATTACTGATTCAAAAGGTGAAAGAATAGCTTTCTTAATTCTTAATCATGCTTAACTGGAGACGGTTCCAGATACAAGGTCTACAAATTCAGAGAATTCCCTACTAATGTTATATTAAACTTTGATTCACAGCCCCAAGAAAACCTAACATTTCCCTGCAGCAGTCAAAAGTGTTAATGTTTCAAATCCTAAATCAAAATAAAATCTTGTTTGAAGAAACAGTACAGATTTCTATGTACACCAAGTATTTGGACTCAGGTTCTTCAGGGCTATGCTGTAGCATGGCAACGAAATGAAACTTTTTTTTTTAAGGCTGTTCTCTTGTTGTGAAGAAACTTGAGGAGAACAGGAAGTTGGTTATTTTAAGTAATCATGTAGTTGTGGGGCAGAGACAGAAAAGATGAAAGAAAACCTTTAAAATGGCAAGCTTCAAACATCTTCCACAAAATCTGTAAGTCAGCTACTTCTATATTCATTGTTGCACTATCCCCACATAGCCAACCGTGCAATTTATGCCACAGGGGAGTTTGTGGCCCGGTACTTCTTGCATGGTTGTATCAAATAGAAAACAATGTAAGAGAAAGTTTTATTTTTTAATTTCTCTCAATATTAATTGTAGCTCCCCATTAGTTTTGATTCCATCACATTGTGATGGCTTCTTCCACCATGACAATAGGAACAGAACAAAAACTGTTTCTACCAATAAAACTCGGACAAGGAAGAGGCAGCTCACTTGGACCATCTTTGATCTTGCTGGACAACTCTTTGCCTTCTAGAACTCAGCAACCGAAGCCAAGGTAGTAGGATGACATCCATTCAGGGCCATTGTATTTAAGCCTAAGCAGCATGGCAGGCATTCTTCCTCTTTCTCACCTACAGAGTTCAAGCAGACCATACCAGAATGCACTTTGTCAGGGCACCCTCAGATCCCAGCGTTCTGGGGAGCCCAGCCAGGATGTAGAAGGCTCAGTTCCTTCCGTGTCTAAGCAGATTTGAACCCACATCTCTCACTTAGCAAGGAAATAGCCTAAACAGCTGGCCACAGACCATTCCAGAGGAAGAATTACCTATGCTGCCCTTTTCAAACCCATGCTATCCTTCATTTTGATTCACATGGCTTTATTTTATTTTGAACTAGGTGGGAGGAAAAAGAAAGAGTAAGCTACTTACACCAGGGAAATACTAACATTCTGAGTCCTGTGCTAATGAGAGTAATTGTGGGTTTGACTCTATTGCCCTTTGCAGATGAAGCTGACATTTTTAGTAGAGACTCTGGACTCAAGCCAGTTTCAGTAGTGACCTGATTTGGAAGTCCTTACATCTCAGCTTCGCTCTGCCTTTGCCATATACAACAAGCACTTAAAATACAGCATAAAAATAACAAGTAAAATCCAAATATCTTATTTTTTTATTTAATTCATTCTCTATTACAACACTAAGCAGCATCAGTAGCTCAGTGATACAATGCCTGTGAAAGGAGGAAACCAACAAATATTGAGAATCACTTCTACTTCAAAGGCACATGTGAGAGCAAAAGGAAAAGGAATACACAGAACTACTGAACCTTAGTTCCTTTGAAACTACAAGTCAAGCCTACCTTTGAGTATTTCCTGGAAATACCACAAGAGGTTAAAGAAGGAAATGCTGGGAAGGGCTGAGATGGACTATCAGACCTAAGGATAAAGGAGAGAAAAGCTGAGGTGGCAAGCGACTTCTCTGGCTTCCACGATAGTGTGGTCACCTCTACTGCACTGTGGCCTTCAGGGTTTGATCTCAAAGGATCAAAGGCTGTGTTGTCAGGCCAGTCTGTCAAGTTGCAGCAGGTCCCTTGTGATGGAAAGACACCTGGGGTGTCAGTGGGGACATCCTTTGGGGAGCTCACAGATGCTCAGAAACAGTTACTTTCCTCTTGTAAGAGTGTTGTTTGATTGAAGGGCTGTTACGGTTTTCAGCTGCGTGTCATCAGATGCCCAGATGCAATAGTAACTCAGTCCAAAGCAGGATGGGAGAGAGGACGGCAGCTGCTGGAGAGGACTCTTGGAAGCGATCATTGATTGTAGCGGCACCTGTTATCAGTTGGACCTACCAAGGATTTATGCACATATTGAGCAGAACCAAGGCAAATAGGGTCTCATGGACAGTCTTTTAGAGCACAGTTGGGCAAGTTGTGCTGGCTGATGAGTCTTTTGATGATGTCTCTGATGATTCTTGGTCAGGAATAATGGCTCTGTTGGATGGCATTGCACAGCCATCTTACACCGGCTCTGTGAATGGTTTTCTCTATTCCAAGTTAATTTTGTAGTGAGTAGCCAGAGTAGGAAATGTGCAGATGCTATAAGGGGATGGAGTCTCACAAAGGTGAGGGGAGTGGTGAGGTCCTGTGTTGATGTGAGCAGGGCAGGGCAGCTCGTAAGACAAAGTACTGAAGGCTCCTCATTGCAAACAGGCATTTTGTTCACTGATTGCTTCTAATTGTGAAGGACAAACTAATCCCATAGAGGCATTTTCCTGCAGAAACTCTTTGGATGGGCAGCCCTTCCCATCATCTGGACAAAGATGCAGCCCACCTCCCAAACAGAACTCTTGCAGCTCTCAGGTCAAGCCTCTCAAGTCAGGCAGCTCTCCAAAAAGGCTTGGAAAGATGCTTGATTCATCTAATCCTTCTCAGGAGTGTGAACTGGTGCTAGGACAGACTTCCTGTTCTTGTAAGTTAGCCTCTTCCAGTTTACCTGTGTCCCTTATCCAGTACGTGCGTGTGGCTGGGGAAGAAGAAAGACTCAGGAAGGAGATATAAAGGCTAGATGCCAAGGTGTAAAGTCAAATGGGATAACTGGAAACTCTAATGTTCATTCTGACAAAGCTTCCTGAGGATACAGCTGGTGTTTGTCAGAGGTATACTTAATACAATGGATGCGGATATAAGTGCCTTGAGCCAGTTGCTGGGAAGCTGAAGCTCAAATCTTAGCCAACTTACTCATGGCTGAGTCTTTTTCCCAAGGCCTGGTATGCTGAAGAGAATTATACCAGTGAGGCCTAAACCAGGCTCTCCATTGTTTTGTTCTGGAACATAAGTTCAGGGAAGTATGTGACAGGGAGAATGACTGTGTCTGCCTCAACTTCTTAAACCACTTTTATTGCTAATAAAAGAAGCTAGACTGATAGTTTGAAGACTGAGAACCCAGAAGGCTGAGGTCTTCTTTCTGTAGTACAAACAGAGCACCACAGGCAAGGCATATCCCTGTCTCCCTCTACCCTTGAATGTTCCTCAGCTTCAGCTTGTACTGGAGAAAAGGTTTTATTAAAGCCTTCCTCTCTGCTGAGACTGAATGGTGAGTACTCGGAAGAAACATGAAAGATGAGTTTTTATAGGGATTCAGAGAAAGTTTGAGCTGCTAGGTTGTGAAGGAAATGCTAGAGAGAGACTGGGGCTGTTAGAGGGGTGTGCTTTGGCTGTGTAGATGTGGCTATATCACTGTCTAGTGGCTGTCCCATGGAACGCAAGTCCCCTTGCTGCAGCTAGACTTTGTGGATACACCACGTGCTCAAATAATGAGTTCTATGCTTTTTAAGCCAAAAATTTTTCTCCCCCTGCTGAAGAACATGAAGTTTGTGTATCTGCAACACATGGATCCCTTGCAGAGGAGGAGATTTGCTCTTGAAGGGCAGTTTATGCTGTTTTGGTCAGTGCAGGAATGAAGAAAGGAATCAGCTTTTGGTTACGAAATGCTTAAGGATTAGACTGGTATTGCAGTACCCAAAATGAAATCTACTGGTCCAACTAGGAGTGAAACATAAACAAGGCAAAATCTGAATTAAAAGCTGCTAGAGAGAGACAGCACCCAGTGTGCATTGGATAAAACCAGCAGCCCTGTGGACTGAGAACAATCCAACAACAACTCCAGCCCAGCTCCACAAATGTTATTGAACAAGTCTCATGAAGGTGTGTCCTCTGTGAATTAGCCTTAAACAAAGAGGACTAAAAATCTCGAGCCTGTTCCTTCTTCTTCCCTGCTGTCTTGGTTTAAAAAGTTGAAAAGTCATGATTAAATTGGCTGCACTTGTTATTTAATATGTTTTATTTAGTTTGTATCTATGATTTTTTTAAATATTTATCATATTGCTAAAGAATGGTGACTGTTTTCATAGAAACTGGAGATGGAAGAGACCCAATAAGTTCACATCCAGTCCATCCCCCCTGCTGCCACTGCAGAATTGTTCTGCATGTACATTTTCCAGGACCACCTCCAACTCATTTTGAAATGTTCTACTTTCTTGGTGAGGGTCTGTGCTTCTCGTGTACAGATCTGGAAGTAGCTGGTGATGCCCGTTCTCACATTTCCTTTACTCCTTTCCTCCTTCATCTTCTTTAATTCTCCCATTTTCTTTATTCCTTTCTCTCTTCATCTTCTTTGTTCTTGTATTCCTTTTTCGGGCACAGGCACTTCTTATTTGGTTATCCTTAAATGTTTCTTCTCCCTCCTTAGATTTTTTAAAAGGATCTGCGCAGTTGGGCAGGGTTACTCTGGCAGATGCAAGCAGCCCAAGCAATATCATTTGAGGAGTTATTTGTTGAGCAACCCTACCCTGGAATATCCTGTCCTGGGGAGTATGAAAAACCAAAACAAAATCTCCAAGCTATTTGCTGAATATCAAAGCAGAAGCACACAGAGAACATTGTCCCTCTATTAAACACAGCCAAGCACACTCTTTTAAAAATCCTACTCTGTTATAATTCTTCAGCAAGGAATTTTCTGCTAAAGATGTTATTTATAACTATTGCAGTTCCTTTGTTTATTACCCAGTCCCTGCATTGGTTTGATCTATAGGTCACACTTGGCCTACTTGGGGCAGCTTAGCGAGCTGGCTGTTTTCCCTCATGACAGTCATCTTGTGCTTCAGGAGCTAGCCATGGATAAAATAACAATTTCATGTCCACATTTTATGATTGGAAACAAAACTTTCCAGATGTGAGCCAGTCAAAATGGATGTGGTGATATCTGCACCAGAAAGTTGCCAGCTTCAAAAAATAATCCAAGAGGTAGAACTTTCCTCATTTCCGCTCCAGAGCCTGGTATCAACTATTTAAGAATGTATGTTAACAATGTCTCTGATCATAAATTAAAAGAGACAACTAGTGTGAAAAAAACAGGCCATGGAGGATGAAGCTTTCCAGCATTAGCACAATAACTGAACTGAAGGCAAAATTTACTAGTGTCTGGCTGTCTGCTTTTCTCAATCAGGCTCCTCCTGTATTTGCCGATATTTTCTCGGTCAACTTAGTTTTGCTTGTTTTGGTTTTTTTTCCTTCTGATATTAGTTCTCTCACTGTCTTCCTTTATTTTCACATCTATATTTCTTCTCTATATTTCCATCATTTGGTCCAGGTGGGTTACAGAAAAAACTCCACACATTGCCTTGTCTTTTTTACCTGAGGCTGAAGCACAAAAGCAGCACATCTGCCTGAGGCAACAGTGATTAAGTCTGCAGGCCTGTAAATGTGACTCTTTTTGTGTTAGTCTGCAGTTAGTGAAATGTTGGGATGGAAAACCACCAAATCTGACCTCGGAGGAGGCTTCCAAACATCTCTTCAGCACAGACAACCCAGGCAAAAGCTTATACTATAGGATTAAAAACAAACGCAGAAATCAGAAATACATTGAAATCAGAAGACTTTTTGAAGCTTCAGGAGTGTTTTCCCTCATATATTTAGAAGGGCTTTTGGAGCACCTATATATTCTGAAAATTTTCTAGGTGAAAACTGAACCATAAGTGCTCAATTACTCTTGAGAAGCCTCTTGATCTTCTCTCATGTTTCCCACACCTCCTTAGCTCCCATCCTTCCGATTCTGCTGCTCTTCTGTTAAGAGAATGTGTCACAGAAGTGCTGCATTTCAGCCAGATTTCTAGCCATATGTACGTATATATGCTTGCTTTTTTAGGTTCCTCTCTCAGTTCCTTTCTCTTGTAATTTCCATTCCATTTTTGAGCTGCACGTGTCCCAAAATTGTAGCATTCCTAGAGAATTTACACTTTTGTATTAGTTTGAAAACAAACCAGTGGGAGATCACAAGTCAGGATTAAAATTAATAGGAAAAAAATTAGAAATAAGTGAAATAACATAAAGAACAGCACTGACAAAGTCAGATACAACCTGACACCCCGTTAGGGTGGTGGTAGCAGTCCAAATGAAGTAGTTCAGTTGAAGCGATGATCCTACAGAAGGTCTAGTCTCCAGCTGAAGGTCTAGTGGTAGCTCTTTTCTTCTGGTAACCCAGTAGACAGGGCTAAGTTAGGCAGTTCTAAGGGCAGGTTATATCCACGTGGGAATGCTTGGCTCCTCCCTCCTGGGTGGAGCATCTCACAATAGGATAAGTCCATGAGTCATGTGGTGGTTTCTTGATGGCCCATTGTCTGTTATCAGGGGTGGCCCACAGCTGGTGGTAATAGAATACTTAAATACATCTATATTGTAACCTAGGACAACTTTGAATAATAAACAGCCTCCTAAGAACGGAAGAATCTTAATTAGTTCACACACTAACTATAATCTTAAAATGTGATTTATCCAACGAGTCAGTTCTGTTTCATGTGATTGCAGATGTGAGCAGATTTTGACAGATTGGCTGGGTGGGGGTTTTGTGTTTGATTTTGGTCAGTTCAGGTATTATCTGCCTTGACAAACGTTAACTGAGATGAATCTTAAGTTCAGCTGCTGTCGTGGTTAGTTATTCTTGATGATGAAGGTTAATAGCTATTTTTCCCTACAATTTTTGTAAGTGAAAGCTTTTACTCTAGTAAAGACTGAATGCTAATGCACTGTTCCATATAAATCACAGGGATTTGCCTTTCTACAAATTAGTTACTGTGTCCTGTTTTTATCTAATAACAATAGACATGAAGAACTGGTGGAGTGAGCAGTGTTGTAATGCAGATCCTTTAGGATACTTACTGTATAACACACAACAGGAGGTGACTGAAAGTATAAGGCACCATCAAAAGATCTGAACAGCCCTCTGAAGGTTCTCTATGGAGTAAAGAATCAGCACGTGGCAACTTTTGCTCCTAAACAAGATACTTCAGCCAGGACCTCAAAATTTGAATGAAAAAGAAATCTTAAAACCAGGATGAATGTAGTTCTCCATATCTTTTTAGGCTCACACAAAATGCCATCAGTCTTCCGTCTGCACTTCTACTCATTCACAACAATCAATTCACTTCAGCTGATGTTGAGTGAGAAATGAGATAATGAGAAACACCCACACTGACATTTGTGCATGTATTCACTAAGGCTTAGGCCTCAACTGCAATGAAAGCACTTGGACAGCTCAATGGACATGTAGATGAACATCAGGTTCACCCAAACAATGCTTCACAGAAAAGTGTTAATTTGCAAACTGAGGATCTTCTGCCTCTGATTTGCACTACTGTGGCAACAGATGGAATGTTGTATCAAGTGCAAGTGTTCTTACTTTAAGACAGATGGCCTTAAAACTGGAGATGAGCAAGAAAAAGGACATAAGAATGATGAAAGATTTGGAAAAAAATGCCTCAGTGAAAATTTGAAAGAGACAGATTTGTTTAGTTTATGAAAAGGAAGATGGAGGTGTGAGTTTGTCACAGCCATTCAGTACCAACATGGTGGTGGGCAACGTGGTAAATAGAGTTCAGTTTCGAAGTCAAAGTCAGTTTTCTGGTAGTAAAAGGAAAAAAGTTAATAACCTTACCTGTTGGGTGTTCCAAGCTAGGCGCAAAGAGATGGGTAAGGTCTCAACTCCTCTGATGTGGAGAGATGCCCATTTGCCTGTGTTTACACCCAGATACCTAGCCCAGCAAGAGACACTTATTGGAATCTGAATTTATGCAAATTCAGACTTGAAATCAAGTAAATTTGGTAATACTGCTGGCAAGTAGTTCTCAGAACAATTACCAACAATTACTCATGCAAAATATTTTCAATTAAAAATTCGGGGTTTTTTTAGTAGTCAGTACGTTAATGCCAAATCAATTAATGCCAGTCCCTATTACAGAGGAAGTCAAACTATATGTTCGCAATGCTTTTTTCTGTCTTTATAATGTCCCAGCCTCTGAATTTATGCTTTCATTACAGTATTGTTTGATCATCGGTCTTAATGAAGCTCTCATTAACCACCTCTGCTTTCCAGTGAAATGGTCACACACACTATTCAGCCATTACTGACTAAATCTACTCATTAAAGAAAGGAAATAATTAATCTCCTTTTGTCTTCTGTGTCACAGTTGCTAATGGGATGATGTGATATCTAAAATGTAGATCAGAAAGTACATTATCTTTCTTTTTAAAAGCTTAAAAAGTAATTTAAAATGTTGCTATTGCATTGTACCTACTTTTTGTCATACCCTTTCCCACCCTTATCATGCATTAGAATGTGCTTCTTGGGTAGAGTGAGTCTTCAAGCTTTGATAGACAATGAGAAATTTCTAGCTGGCTTTTAAATATTTATATTTTGGTCAATATTGATATTGTGTTTGAAGAGCAAGGAAAAAAGTGGTAATCATGTTTAGCTATATGTCCGACTACATTCTTTTTCTACATCCATCTTAATAGTTTCCATGACAAGATGCCTCAACTAAGGAAGTATTTTGCTTCTTGGAAAGCTGTTTGCTCCAAACCCACACTTGTTTACGCATTGCCTCTCCTTTGTAAATAGGAATCAACTCACTTGAATTAATATCCACGTTCAGTTTTAGAGAGATAAGTTGCAGATAGTTACAAGAATGTGTAATTCGACAAACAAACAGCCTCTGTACTGCTGGGCATTGATTTATTCCATAGGCTTTTAGTGCTGGGTATTTGTAAACCTTTCCGACTTACCAGCTGTGACTTGGTCTAATTGTCTGTAATAAATCTTGGTACCATCTTGTTTACCTCATTATCTGCCAGTGACTGGCCAGTTTAACCGATTCTGCAGCCACATCCACTCCTCTGCCTGGTGGCTGATGCGATAACTAAGTCCCTGTTGAAATAAAACAGAAGGACTTACCCCAATAGTTCTGGATTTTTATCAAAAAGAAAGAGCCTAACAAGATACTTAGATGAATATAATTTATCACCTGATTGTATCTGAAGCTACGGCTCCAAGAAAATCCTCCTAGCAGCATCACGAGGTTAAGGGATTCCTATTTGCCTCCCTCAGACCCAAACACTCATTTACCCCTCTTTGTTGTGTGTGGTTGACTGTGGAGGTGGACAGGAAATTGGGGAATAGATCTGACTAACGAGTCAAGATTAAAAATATGTATGTGTTTAATCTGGTCCTGTCCCCTATACAGACCCACAAACACTGGTGTCACCATGACTAAAGAAGTTAGATAGGAACAGAAAGAGAATCTGCCAGAATCAGGAGAAATAGCTATAAAAAGTGGCCTGAAAGCATCCCTCTATTCCTTGAGGTTTCCTGAAACTATTCTAAGTATTTCAGTTAAAATATTAGTATTCTACCTTCTTTTTTTATGTTGATTATTGCGTAGTCCTCCATCAGTAGTTGTCACACTTACTGCTTTCACTGTTCTCCTTCTCTTTTAGTCTTTACGCTTGCTTTGAGTTGTTTGCTTTTCTAGTAGCATTTTCAGCCCTCAGAAAATATTGTAGTTATTAATTTTTTAACTTTTTCCAGAATCCAATTTATTTTGCTTGGAGTTTGAAATAAACCCATCATCCATCATCTCGTAAGACAGGAGACAACACTTGGCACTGTAGCGTGGTGTTAGTAACATTTTTCAAACTTATTTTTCTACTGCTGGTTTGTTTTGGGTGATGGCAAAAATTTTGTAATTTGCATTGGCTTTTTTCTTCTTTTTATTTTAATGGTAGTTGGTTTTATTTATTTTACACTTTGTTTTTAGAAGTACTTATGTAGTACAAGAGGACTTAGAGTGATTACAACAGCTTGCATCTCAGCTACAAGCTGTTTACCTTTCTTACCAAGCTTCTTGTTGAATGTGGTGGGCTAGGAGATGCCATGTGAAGATTGAAAGCCTGTCATGCCCACATCCTGAATGCTGTCCTCAGCTCTGGTCTTTCCCACTGAAAACAGGATATACTGGAACTAGAAGGCGTACAAAAGAGTAAGGTTTGTCAGTGAACTGGAATAGCTTATGTACAGGCAGAGATTAAATATGCTGTTCAGCTTGGAAATGAGGCAGCTGAGGTATGTTATGGCAGAGGTCCGAAAAATCATGAATGGGTTGGAAAAAGCAAAAGACAAATTTGCCATTTCAATGCCTCCCCCAGGACTGTTTTGGCTTTCACGGAGGACTAGAACTGGTGGATTCTAGAACCTGGGAGACAGTTGAACTACATTTGGACTGTTCATTTACTCCCTCCCTCAGCATTTGTCACTGGTCTATAGGGGCAGTATGCTGCCTTCTTAAGTGGACCTTTAGTGCAACTGAGGATGGCTGCTCTTACCTGCTCAGGCAGCCTGGAACCAGGGAACAAGAGGTAGAGAGGAGGCCTGAATGCATTAGGCTGTGAGATCAAGTCATCAGTGAGACAGTGGTGAGTGATGTGATTGCTAGTTGACTGCTAGACAGGAAAGGCAGATACTAGGAAAACAGGGAAAGAATCTGCCTTTTCCTCTACTGCTCCTCCACTTTCAAGTGGCTCAGCTCACAGTTTTCACTGCGAGGCTGCTGTCTTTTTTCCTGTCTTCCCCACGTTAATATTCTCTTTGTGACCCTTTGGCTTAGACAAGCAGTTTCTTTTTTAAAAAAACTCTTCCAGCATGGTCATCATATAAGTAAGGTGTTCATGGCCATGTCTATTTCTATTCCTGTCCCTTTCACAGACACACAACATTCCGTAAATCAAATATTAGAGGCAAGGTATCAGTTAAAAAATATCTGCCCTGAAATAAACCTTACACATTCCATAACATTTCCTTTGTCACCAGAAGCCCTGCAAAAATTGAATTTCTTCTGCAGGCTGCTGTTCCTCTCTTCTAGCCATCACATTTCTCATTCCAGGCCATCTACTTCAATGTTGCTAATGGTTTCCCCTTGTTGTGCACCCGATGTATAAACAAAGGTCTTTTTGCACAAAACAAAGTCGAGTTATCATCTTTGATCAGATTGTTTGGATCAGGTTCAGCTGACAACTATGGAGTTGTTTTTCCACCCCTATGCATTTTCACCATGCTGCAAATCCCTTATGCTTGTGGGATTTCTGTTTGTTTGCCTGGGTTTCTTCAGAGGTTAACTTCTCCAAAGAGCAGTGTGGAAAAGAGAGGAATGCAGCAAATTTCCCAGATCCTGAGGAGCAAAGAATGTGTGTAGCTGGCAGAATATGATTGCTAAGAAACATCTTGGATGCCATCAAGCTAAAAGCATAAGGGCTGTGAAGTCAAAGAGTGCATCCACAGAAAAAAGGTGAAGCTGAAGCTGTCAGGCCTTTGAGCATATGGTGCACACATGAAATAGATCTTCAAGATCAAAGGTTAAAAGTTATTTTTTAACTCATGTAAACAGTTCTTTGTGCTTCCACAGTACCTCTCCTTTTGTCTAGGGATGCTACAGTGTTTTTGTAACTCTGGGGACTATTACCTTATCTAACAATCAGGGACACTAATGTACAGAGAGTTGAGGTGCAAAGTCAAGTCATGCAATCAGAAAGTAAGGCCTGGCAAGAGCAGAGACTGTGCCTTTCTCTGCGGACCTTGCTTTTACAACATCAAGGATTTAATTTTTAAAAGGGCCAAATAATTTTTTAGTAGTGTGTTTATTAACAGGCTAACCCCTCCTATAGCCAAATGACTATCAAAAAATTACTTTGTACTGTGATTTACCAAACGGGAGACTGATGCCTACGCAGGTAATGAAATATTATTAGTAGTATTATTTTTCCCATTTTAGAGATGAGATACTCAACATTCAGTCCTGTGTTCTAATGGATGAAACGATACTTCTACTCTGCCCACCTTTGTAACAGCATATGTACTGAAACACACACCTTTAGACAAAACAGCAGCACTGCTGCTGAAATCTCAGCCTTCCTGCAGGCTCTGATTGTGTCCCTGAGCCCTAAGTATCAAGTGTCCACCTGGGACACCATACCTTGAGGTACTGATGCCATCAATATCAAAGAAAATATTTCCTGGATACAGAGCTTGACAACAGCAAGGCTAGGCATGATTTGTCCGTGTTTTTATCCATGTTTCTACTAAACATCAGTGCTCCGAGTTCAAATTTGATTTATGCTTTTAAGTGCTTACATATCTCTTCACTTGCCCTCATCAGCCAGGAATGAAAGTAGAAACAGCACAGTACTGAACAGATAGACCAGATTGTTCTTGCAGTATTGTGGACCCTGGATTTGAAATATGAAGTGGTTGTTTCTTTGATCTAGAAAGTCTGAATAACACCTAGAGTACCAAAGTGATCTACAGGAAAGGGCATGATGGAATGTACTCATGTTGCCAAATGTGTGTGATTTTAAATGAACCACACTAAACACAAGCAGATGTTTGGAAAATGGGCAAAGTTATTGCCAAAGGCCCTAGTAAGAACCACTTTAGAAGAGTGCCTGATTTGCAGTATCTGGGTAGGCAGTTCACAGAGAAGTCTGAAGTAGTTTTTGATTCTGTGAAGGTCTGATTTTGAAGTATCTCTTCTTCCTGAAGTGTCACAAAGACCCTAAGCTTACCTAAAATAGTGAATAGGAATTCTGAGGAGGAAAAATGATAGGGGAGATTTGAAATACTGTCACACTGATTTTGAAAACCACTTTTTCCATTTGAACTTCTGAATCTTTTAAACCCTTTAAAACATAAATGTTGGAAACCAAAAGGTATTCCAGTTGAAAAAGAATGCTTAATTTTGAAAATATTAAATTCAGATATCATAACCACATAATTTCTTCCCCAGATTTTACTGAGTCAATTCATAAAAAGCTGCACTTTCTCACCAGCAGGGCTGATTTCAAAGAATTGGCTTTTCCTAATAAACAGTGTTAGTTCAGGAAAGCCATAACCAGCTTTAAGAGGCACTGTGTTTAAAAGCAATGCACAACTCCTCACGTGGGGGCCTGGGAGCACATGCTGCTTGTCAGTAACAAACATATCATCATCTGGTGGTAACCAGCTTTTTATCAACAGCTGTCAAAAGGTGCAGGTCAGCAAGACAGCACAGAAAAAAAGGTGCTGATGCAGGTGTTCTGAGTAGGAGGTCTGACCATGTAAGATGAAGAGATGATAACATGAAGGTTTTTTTTTTTAACAGAGGCTGGAATTACTGGAGGCATCAATTAGTCACATGGATACGCACACAAGAAAGTTTGTTCTCTGTGGCTTGCAAATGAGACATGAAATAATTTGCAAGGAAATGTGTCGCTATATGCTTCCCAGCATGGTAAAACTCAGAAGTTCCTGATCAGGTTGGGAAGTTGGTCCCTACTGCCAGTTTCCTGGCACTTCCCACTAGCTGTCTCTGCACTGTACTGCTGATGTGATGTCTTTCCTTTGGTGTCTGGGAAGTGAGCAACTATTAAAAGATTATTATGGGAAATCTATTAACACTGCTGTGTACTGATTGCACATGTACAATATTTTAGGATTCGGGAGCCATGGAAATGCCAATGGCTGCTTTAAGAAACAAAGTTATTAATAAATGATTAAGTGTATTCACTTGGATGAATGACAAGCAGGGATATTTGCTTTAGACAGTGCAAAAGCATATTCTGACAAGAATATGGGGTAATTAAACCAATAAACCAATGCATCCTTTAGGCCACATTTGTCAAACTGTTACTTGCAAACCTCTGACTTGACTTGTTTCCTCCTCCGTGCTCTTTTTCCCTTGCAGATCAAAGTCTGCCCAGGTTCTAAACATGCTTGTTATCCAGTTGCTATTCAGAAACAAGCACATCCTTTTTTAACCCAGATCAAGCAAAACCCAGAATGTGGATTTCCTGTTGGAAAAATGACCTGCAGTGACTGGGATCAGTTTTTGAGCAGTTAGCTCAACAAGGAAGAATGGCCTCATGAATCAGAGAGTGGAGTGATTCTCAGATCAGATTCTGTACCTTGCTTTTTCTCAACTTTCCTGTATGACTTCAATCAAATTGCTTAATTCTGTGCTTTAGTTCTCTTGCAGTGTGACAGTACTTGTCTACTTCTCTTGGGAAATGCTTGTATATTATAGTGATGCTGACAAATAAAGCACCGAAATGTCTAGGTAACTCCAATGCAAATTTCTGTATCTGCCCTGACATAAACCTTAGTGCAACAAAGACACCAGGACCTTCACAGATGCCTTCTCTCAGTTAGCTTTTTCTCAGTTTCAGTGTTTCAAAGTTAGTGCTTTCTCAGCTTTTCTTTGGAATCATTTAGCTCCATTGTTTCAATTCCAGGCTTTCCTTATTGCTGAAATGTTTAATTTATGCCAGATTATAAATCAGATTGTAGCTAATGGAAACAGGTGTTTTATTTTTTATCTACTTTCAAATTCAGGAAATAAGCTTCTTGGAATTTTCAGCTAGTCAGCCCTCCTTCTAATTCCATTTGAACCATTTCTCTGTAGGCAATGTTAAACAATTGTTATGGTCTGTCTCAGATATTTCAGTAGTGAGTTGGTCCTACACAGAGCAAATGTGGCACACAGAGACTTTGAGCCTTCATACGGCTCCGTCATTGAAGGTAACAATCTCCCAGGTGCATTTTCTTGTGTCTGAGACTCCATTGCAGCTCATTCTTGGAATGTGTTACTGTAGCAGAGGTCCACTACACCAGTGACTCGGTTTCCACTCTCGTCAGGGACATTGTAAGGATCCTGCAATTCTTTTTCCTATGACTTAAAGTGGCAGATTCCTCCTTTAGTCTATTAATCAAGAAATTTTACTTAGTTTTAAAAAAAATTCCCCCTTGTTTAATTTTACATCAGGCTGGATGACTAACAGGGCAACCACATCTCTTTTGCTGAAATCAATTGTACGTAGCACTCTGCTGTAGGAATTGCTGAACAGAATGAAGCTTCAAACATCTTTACTCTTTCACACGTAAAGAAGTACAAAACACCCACATTTCCAAATATGCAAATAGACACAGGTAAGTTCTCCTCCTTTTACTGGTCTGTGTGTACTTAACAGAAAGATGAGGCTGTGATGTTTCTTCTAATTCCCAGCCAGCATGCTTCATGCAGGATTGTTTCCAGGGCCTGTTATATTTTCTGGTTCGAAGTTCCAGAATTTTGCCTCTTCTCACAGATCTTCAGATTAGTTAAGAGTGGCTCTATCACTCAGCTCCTTAATCACATCAGCTGCTCCCTGCTCTCAGAATGAGGAATAGAGCAAGCTTGTTCGTCTTCATAACAGGCATTTTTAACCACTGGGAGAAGACCACTGGGCACACATGTCAGAACAATCTGCATTCTCTGTTATATGTAAAATCTAGCTCACTTCTTCCTGAAACTGCATTTCTACCAGCTATATTGGATTACTTGCTTAAAGCAAAAGCAGTGCATCTTCCCACTGAATGCTGAATAACAGTATTGCCATCACACCCAAAAGAATTTTTTTTCTGATTTTGTCTCACTGAGCTACTTTGAAGGTCCTAAGGCACCAAGATCTAGGTTTACCTAACTAATGCTCAGAAGCCTGTGGTGATTTGCTGTCTTCTTCATCTTTTCACACAAACAGCATTTCACTTGTATTTACATCACCTGGAAGAGAAAGGCAAAGACCCATTGCAGTTGCTTGCTGTCTAATATACTGTATTTGTTGACAGACTTATTAGAGGCTTTATAAGGAGTTCACTTGAATCAGGAGTAGTACTTCTCTGCATGCTTTTCCTGCATATATTTTTGAAGCTTCTCATACAATTTGCCTTTCAGGTAATGTTTTCTCTGTCCACGAAGGGCCCAATGACTTTTTTCTTAGCTAAACAGACTTAAGAGCTGGCAAAATCAGCATAGAGATTGTTATTTTACTTCAAATTACTCATTTATAGTGAAAAGTAGAAAAAAGATGCTCCTACTACAATCAAGGTATGAACTGCAACAGCGCAAGTGATAATGATGGCTTTCTTCCAGAATATTGTGTATTCTCGGAACATGCACAGCTGCTGCCACGACTAGATGGGTGGGACATTCCTTTCTTTTTCTTTCTTTTTTCTCCTCTTTCATGCACATGTGAGAGGGAGAAAGAGAAGAAAAATGAGTGGGGGTTTTAAATATTTTTCAAATCTTATCAAGGCAAAAACTTCCTGTAATATTGCTCATATAGCCAGAGTAGAAATGTACACAAAGAGTCTCAAAGAAGATGAGTAACAAATAAGTAACATTTTTATATAAAGCTAATATATAAATGTGGCAATGTTTCCAAGTCTTTAAGTCCCATGTGCTCCACAGCTTACCTCCTAAAATGCCCAGGGCAAGCAAAAAATGGCTGCTAAAAATCCACAATCACAGGACTTCTTCCTTCATCTCCTTTGCTTGTGCACTGTAACATTGTGTTATCATGTGAGGACACGATAGCACTATCTTACACCTTAAGGTGTTGAACTCACCAAAGAATGTGGCAAAAGAATGCCTTGCAAAATGTCATTGTGACACCCCTACCCAGCTTAACAGTTTTGTCAGCACCACTCCACATTGCACAGGGGGAGTCATTGTGGGTGTGTAATAATTGTGATACTGGAGCCTTCCCCTTAGGGCTCATATTCAACTCACTTAAATGCCTGGGAATTGTCAGAGGCATGTAAAAGAATGGATTTCCATGTCTCAGAAGTATAGAGTGTTAATGTAAACTGAAAGGATTAGTACTACTCCTCTTGGTTTTTCATAGTTCTGCCAGATGGAGATTTTTTGTCTGAAATCTTTTACTGTCTGACATTCCGTCTTCTAGCAGTATTACTTTATTTTCATATTGTTATTTGTTTCTGAAATTGTACTTATTCCCACCAATAAAGCATTTAGGAAACCGCTGATGGAGAAGAATACACACAATGGAATTGTACAGTACTATGGATCTTAAAACCCACCATACTTACATTGATACATGTCTAATGACCCATGGTTGATAACCAAAATTATCAGGTCTCTTTATTTACTGGTAGATCAGTCTCCCAGTGCTTCTCTTTAGGTCAGTTGAAATCAGCCCATAAAGAAAATTCAGTGCAGGGAAGCCTCTGGTATTAGAAAAGAAACTTTCAACAGATTTTTTTTATTTCTCTTGGAAAAGCTGAAAACAATTTGCAAAGATTGTCTTTAGAAGTTGGTGGAGGTGCAAATAATTAAAAATGAAAAAGGATTGTTTTGATATTTTATATGTTCTCATCCTGTTCCCAAATTTGTTTGGATTGTACTGTACTGTCACTATTGAAATTAAATGCTTTGGCTAGATTTTTTTCAAGGTTTTACAAATATTTTTTTCATAATTTCCCTTTTAAGAGTATACTTTAAATTCTAGTGGTTTATCTGAGAGGAAAACTGCTTTCTATCAGCTGCAATTTTCATCTGCATGGTTTACAAGTTTCATTAAATAGGAACTTGTCCCCTTAGAGAGTCTCTGTCCCTGTCTCTGATGTGCTATCATCCATATTCTCATTTGTCTGGATGAATTCAATTCTTCCCATTTCATTCAGTTGTCTGAATAGCTTTAGACTTTCAAACACACCTTATAATTAATTTCCCCTCTTTTCTAAACCTCAGTCTTCTTGTCCCATGTCGTCTTCTTCGCCTCGACTGCCTCAGAGTCCTGTTCACGTGAATAATTCTCCTTTTCCCTGTATTTTCTTCTAGTTTTACATGAAAATTTCCCAGAACGAGAATGGAGCAAATTGCAAAGAATTTGTTGAGAGTGGGCTAGACTTGTGAGATTGATCATGAGCCAGGCCGGAGTGGAGGGGGAGACGTGACAAGAAAACTGCAATGCAACATTGAAGACCAGCAGAGTGAATGCACAGGCTCTCAATACATCATGTCCCAAAGTGCTGTAGCTGCTCTGGGGAAAAGGTGTAAAGGGGAAGATGCTGGTGAGATGACTTCTGTCCATGTAGCTCATGACAAAAGAGTGGCAGCAAACAAGGCTGATGGTGGGTAGGGCTGTACTGGCAGCAGCATTGCCAGTAGCTTGTGTGAGGAGAGCGACTCTACTGCTTTTTGCTCAGCACTTCTTAGACCACCTCTAGAACGGCGCGTCTAGTCCTGGGTTCTCCAATGCAAGGAAGACATAGATAAATTAGTACAAATTTGGCAGGGATGGGACTGGAGCACTTGCACTGTGAGGAGAGGCCAAAGGAGCTCCCTTTGTTTGGCCTGGTGAAGAGATACCAAATTGCATCTATCCAACAACCACAAAGAGGTTGTTGGGAAGATGGAGCCAGGCTGTTCACAGTGGTGCATGGTTAGAGGACCAGAGAAGGCAGCCAGAAACTGAAAGAAGAGCAGCTCAGGCTGGGTGCAAGGCAAACATTTTTCTCTGGGAGGACGTTCAAGCAGCAGAGCAAACAGGTACTCCTGGAAGGGTGTGCCATTTCCATCCTTGAGTCCAGAGAAGGGCAAAAAAACTGTGGAAGGATCAGGGGAGTAAGTCCTACGAGGAGTAGCTAAGGGAGCTGAGGGTGTTTAGCCTGCAAAAAAGGGGTCTCAGGGGAGACCTTACCACTCTCTACAACTCCCTGAAAGGAGGCTGTAGCCAGTTGCGGTGTTGGCCTCTTCTCCCAGGCAACTAGTGACAGGAGGAGAGGATGTAGTCTCCAAACTTTACCGGGGTGGATTAGGTTGGACATCAGGAGGAATTTCTTCGGAGAAAGGTGATTTAAACATTGGCATGGGCTGCCCAGGGAGGTAGTGGAGTCACAGTCCCTGGAGGTGTTTAAAGAAAGACTGGATGTGGCACATAGAGCTCTGGTCTGGTTGGCATGGTGGTGTTTGGCCAAAGGTTGGACTCGGTGATCCCGGAGGTCTTTTCCAACCTAATTAATTCCGTGATTCCGTGAGTCTGTTTACAGGACCTGGCAGGACGCGGCCCTGGGCAGCCCAGTCTGGTCTCAGCGCTGACGCCGTTGCGAGTCTGAGGGGCGGCTGGAGCCCTCCTGGCGCCGCTCCCAGCCCTTGGCGCTGTGACCCCAACAGCTCTCCCTCAGCACGCCCTGACAGCAGCCCCCTCACAGCCCTGCACAGCCCCTCACAGCCTCCTCACAGCCCCCTCACAGTCCCCCCACAGCCCTCTCACATCCCCTCACACCCCTCTCACAGTCCCCGCACAGCCCCGCGCAGCCCCGGGGCCGACGGGCCGGGGGAGCGGCCTCCGGAGCCGGCAGGGGGACCCCGCGCCTCAGCCCGCGGTGCCGCCGCTGCAGCCTCGGCTTTTAAGGAATAAAATTGATGTGGAATTCAAACGAAATTGATGTGGAACCCAAGGGGTCCTGGGGTGTCAGTTCAAGCCGCGCTCCCTGCCTCAGAGAGTCTGGGGGACGGGGGGACGGGGGTGGAGAAAGAAGAAATAAAGACCCAAGCCCAGCGGCCTGACTGGGCACCGTCATCCTAAGACATGCTGCGTTTTCCCTCTGCGGTGCATGGCCCACTGCAGGTGTTAGTGCTGGGCTTTAGAGTGGGCAGATACAATCAGCACCCCGAAATTCCTCCATGGATGAATTCCTCCCTTGAATCCAGACTTCCACTCACTTTTTGCAAGTGAGAGGAAGCTTAGGAGTGGTAAAACTGATGTGAGAAGCTAAGTATGTGCCATGGTTCCTAACTCTGTGTTCTAGGATCAAACGGCTGCTTTGCCTCACTTTAGGGGAGCTGGGGTTTGATGTTTCAGTGTGTTACGCTGATCAAGCATTTTTGTATTTTCATTGATAAAACCTTCTGTGTTCCTGTACTGAGTAGTTTTTATACACTTTCTGCTCTGGGTGCATACATAGTATTGAGGGACTTAACCACTGACCCAATTAAAAAAAACCAAAACGCCTTCTTAAAAGTCTAATTGAATTTCTATAAAGGCCTAGGTCTGCAAAATAGTTTTCACTCCTGAGCATTTCTAGCCTGCTTTCCCATGATTTCAAAGATCTTAAGCAATAGCTTTGCCTTTTAAGTATAAGCTCTAACTGTGGTGGAACTAAAGCAGAATAAGGAATTAGATCTTACTGAGGGGTTCATTATTTTAAATTATCTTTTCCAATACAGCTGGACAAAGATGACTGGCCATGTGACCTGTTGTTATCCCTCAGCATAATTCTGCCAGTTTCAACCAATCCAATCCAATCAAACCTCAGCTGAGACACTCTCCAAACAGTAATTGGACAGTGGATCTTGCACAGTGTCCCAGGCATAAAAAGAAAAATCTCTGAAGAAAGATCTCACAGTTTTAAGATCCTCTGTTTCTGGATGTCTGATGTACTAGGAAATGCTTCTGCCTTGCTCACAATATGCTCTGTTGCCATAGGCAACTTGAGAAATAGAAGCTGTGGCTACTGATAATTCTTTCAAGAAAGTAGTGATAAAAGAACAGGATGCAGAGCACCTTCTCTTTTCTTGGCTTTGTCTTGGCTTTTCTTTCCACATAGAATCTCTTGCTAGGTGTCATAATTTGTTTTCCACCTCATTTTTTGTTAATAAGTCCCTTTCTATTCCACAGTACAAACGTATTTTAGGCTATATCTTTCATATACGTTCAAGAAACCTGATTATTCTGACTCTCTCAACTCAACTTCTTTGTCTCCTTTCTATGCAGCAGCACATGCTGGGAGATGACAAGCTGAAAAGCAGCTTTGCACAAATAGACCTTGTGGTCCTGGGGGACACCAAGCTGAACATAAGTGACAAAGAAAGCTAATGGTATCCTGGATTGGATTAGGAGGAGTGTTCTTCCCCCCACTCAGCACTGGTGAGGCCATGCTGTGGCATGTAGTGGGTGTACACTCTTTCATTTGTCTGCCACGTTGATGGAGTCACTAATGGACTGAAAGCTGCCAAAGAAAGAAATGAAGTACTGTATCCAGTTCTGGGCTCCCCAGTATGAGTCACTTAGTAGGAAGGACCTCTCACACCTTCCTTATTTAATCAGTCATTTCAAGTGTTGGAATACTGGACAGATCCATCAGGTCCTTTCTCCATCTTCTTCACCACCTGCATAGGTTGAAGTCCATAAACTCCACATCGTAAACATGCTTTCTAGAGACTTAATCACCTTTTCCCACTACTTTTCCAATTCTAATATTTTACCTTCTAAAAAAATATGACTTATGTTTCTGGGTACCGTAGAGCATTTAACAGCGCAGGGTAAGATCTCTCCTTTGCTTTTGTGCCATAGTCCCATTTTCACACCTGTACAAGTTAAATCAAAAGCATGTTTCAGAAGAGGACGGGCATTATACATGGTGCACCCAGCTGTGCATGCAGGTATGGAACTGCAATCTGAGCTATTCTCAACTCATCTTTCCATTTTTTCCTGGGTCTATGTCCTTCTGAAATAACAAGCATTGCTTGTGAGAAATGGGTGGCTGGCCATAATTTTCATGATTTTTCATGAGGTTTTTTTGTTTAAAGAGATTAACAAAAGCAATGGACAAAAGATAGTCAGGTCTCAGTAACAAGAACATACCGAGTGCAGGAAAATTTGATCTTGCATATCTGCCATAAATTTCACAAGTATGTGAGGAAGTATGACAAGTCAATGTCTGTAAGAATATTCTGGATTTCTGGACTTCTGTGCAAAATATCTCCTTGCTAGTGGCAAGCCTTCCCCAGCTTTCCTGGAGTCTGTGAAGCATCTCTGAACCTGATGCATGTGCACTTCCTGTTGCAAGCCAGCCTGGTGTATCGCTTATCTCCTTACACTTCCTCAGCCCTCACCATTTCCCCATCTTTCTCAACTTTCACCAGCTTTTCCATCTAATTGTAGTTTTTCTCTTGAAAACATTCTGGTAGTCCATCCTGAAATCAGGAAACATGTCTTGCTTAAATCCTTCCCTGTCCCAGCATTATGGTCCTTCTAGTGCAGAAGATGGAAAACCACAGAGAGATCAGTCATGAATTATGACAGCCTGGCATTCCAGTGTAGAGAAATATTTAATATATATATATTTGTTTAATTTTGCTTTTTGCCTTCTGAGTTTGGAAAGGAGGAAGAAAGAGGATTTGAAACCAAAACATAGATGGATTTCTTTAATAGAATTACTGTATTTCTGTGGTTGAATGTAGCCTCCAGTAGCAAGTAATTCACTTGAAAGAGGAAAAAGTCTCCTAAGGATATTTGCCACGGGATGCTTTGTTAATAACAATCCCCTCAGAAGTAACTGTAGAATATTCTGCAAATGCAACACTCCACTGTTCCATCACTTGTTAACCACAGGGAAATATTCTTTGTTGCATGCAGTAGCACTGACTGGCATTAAGGAATTTTCAGTAAAACTAACTGACTTTCCTCCTCACTAATGATCTGTATGCTGGGAGCAAGTGTACACTCAGCAAGATTAAAGATGATAAAAAACTTGGAGGAGTGGACCCCAGACAATTGCATGGCCATCCAGAGGGGTCTCAAGAGGCTGAAGAAATGAGCAGGAGGAACCTTAAAAAAAAAAAAATCTAAGGAAATCTAAAGTCCTGCACCTTGGGAGGAATAGCCCCACGCACAGGTGTGGGTTGGGGCAATCCATCTGGAAAGCAGCTGTGCGGAAAAGGACAGGGACGGCCTAGTGGACAAGCTGAAGATGAGGCAGCAGTGCGCCCTCGTGGCAAAGGCGGCCAACAGTATCTGGGCTGCATCCGGGAAAGCGTTGCCAGCAGGCTGAGGCACCTGGCCCTGCCCCTCTAACCAGCGCTGGTGAGGCACCACCTGCAGGCCTGTGTCCAGTTCTGGGCTTCCCGACGTGCGAAAGATGTGGACATACTGGAGAGAGTCCACTGAAGGACGACAAAGATGATTAAAGGACTGGAGCATCTCTCATCTGAGCACAGGCTGACTACACTGGGGCTGCTCAGCCTGGAGAAGAGAAGCCTCAGAGAGATCTCGTGAGTGTGTATAAATGCCTGAAGGGAGGGTGCAAAAGAGACTGAGCCAGGATCTTTTCAGTGGGGCCCAGTGACAGGCCCAAAGGCAATAGGCACAAACCGAAACCCAGGAGGTTCTCTCTGAATACCAGGAAATCCTTTTTACTGTGAAGGGTGACTGAGCCCTGCACCAGGTTGCCCAGATATGGTGTGGAGTTTCCTTTCTTGGACATATTCATAAGCTGTCTGGACATGGACCTGGGCAACTTGCTCCAGGTGACCCTGCTCGAGCAGGAGGGTTGAGCTAGATAATCTCCCTAGATCCATTCCAATCTCAACTATTTGGTGATTCTGTGCTGGTTAATCAGTGAGGAATCTATCACAACTCTGAGTCTGATAACAGAATTTTATGTTAGGGCATTGGATACTGCTTTGACACACCTTTGCCATTTCTTTGTTAACATTTGCTGAAATTCATAACGTTACACCTAAAAATAAAGGAATGGTGCTTTTGAGTGAAGCTGTTACATGCTGTGGCACAGAGTGGGTGTACACTCTTTCATTTTCTTGCCATGTTGATGGAGTCACTAACTGACTGAAAGCTGCCAAAAAAAGAAATGGCGTGTGTGAGGAGATAGTCTGGAAATCTGAATGCATTTGTATGGAGGACAAAAGTGCCAGCACATCAGCCATGCTTTTCCTGTGCCTTGCTACTGTGCTCATTGCACCTGCTAGTACAGAGGATTAATGTGTTTCAACACAGAGACAAATTAAGATTTTCCCTGAAGCCCATCTGCTTTTCTCCCCTTAAATCTTTACCTGCAAGAAGGAATTAGATTTGATTTAAGGGAAAGCATATAGGAGGTAGAAAAATGGAGCAGTTAATAGAAGGAGGTTGGCAGCCTAAAGTAGAGGGATAGCAAGGGAGAAAACAAACAACTTCACCAATTAGGAACAAATTAAGGATGGAAGAGAGTTGTCAAAGGATAAATCTAATCCACCATGTTGCCTTTTCCACTAGTTACAGCTGCTGAGGTACATATCATATGTATATATGTACGAATGAACATATGAAACCTCCAGTCATGCCATTCTCAGTCATTGCAGCAATATCTTTTTTATTCATTTGCTTCCAAGAAGTAATTCTGGAGATGTTTCCTCCCTGAGAACACCAAATGTTGGTATTCCCTAACATGATGCTTTAATGAAAGGAGAATAAAAACAGCAACACAGAAAAAGACGTATGTTTTAATGTCATTAAATAAGTTCGCTAGCAAGTATAAACTTTTACAAAAATTTAGAACATTTAACTTCTAATAACATTTGAATGATACTAACTAAATGAAAATATTTGGAATGTTAGTGTACTAGCTTAATAAACTGACTCCCAAATAGTTTAGCTAACTCAAAAGGACATGCATTTCTCTCACACACTTGAAAATCGAGTAAAAATTGAGGTGAAACCTAGCAACTCACAACATCATTTAACAGAAAAGAATATTTGTACCCAGAAGAAACTGTAGAGAATTTATGACCCCAGAATGCAACTCTGAGCTGAAATTTGTCTTGAGAATATGATGATAATGTCCCTGCTCTTTCTGAAAGTGTCAGATCTACAAACAAAATCAAGACCTCAGAAGAATTTTGTATCAGTTCTGCTGCATTCTTCCTCCTGAAAGATGTCAGTGCTGTTGAAGAATATAAAGTGCAGAGATCATTCAAGATTGGAGAACTGACACATTCTGAGTGAAACAAAGGATCTTTTCTGAAAGATAAAACTACTTCCTATGGCAGAACATACCACAGTGGATTAATTGCTCTACCATCAAGGTCTGAAGCAAAATTAGGAAAGGGAGAACATCGTCAACCAAAAAGGAACATGGCTTATGTAATATTTTTTCATTATCTGCTTGGTCTAATTTTGTATAGTTAGATATACACACAGATGAATGATACCTCACGCTATCATTTTCCATCCCTGCATCCACCTGAACAACTATTACAGCTCTCAGTCAGAATACAGAGGAACAAAGTGTGGAGGTACGAACTGTCTGGGCATATTAAGCTTGGATGATATTTTAAAAAATTAAGATAAACACAAATTATGTTTAAAACAGGTATTTCCTTTAGATTGTTTCTAGTTTTAAATGCCTGACAGGAATTGCACGACTTTTCCAGAAGGTGGGGAAGTGCCCTGAAGTTCCTCTTTCTGATGTGAAGCTTTACAAGAAAGTTACTGGTGCAAAGCCACAGTGGCTCTGCCAAAAGCATTTATGGCTCATGGTTAGGCAGGAGGTTTGAAACTCGATGACCTTTAAGGTCTCTACCAACCCAAGTCATTCTGTGATTCCATGGTTCTATGATTCTATTATTCTATGGGTAATAGCCTACCTCTGGTCATGTTTGCAGTGATGGTTATGATTCACAGATTGTGGCTTAATTCTTTCTGTTTCTGAGACATTCTGTAACCCATGCAGCTCTGCTTTCTCCACTGACTCTCAGGATTTTACATTGTCACAGTGCATAATAAAAGATACAACAAAAAGGTAGTCATGCAGACAGGCAGAGCATCATATTTACTACCATTCCGGACCAAAAAAGAAAGCAGAGAACACTGGGCAGTAGGTTTCAGGCATCACACAATAGGGTTGCATGTTGTTCTGTAGGGCATCTGAGGAGGATTCTTGTTCTGGCAGAACCTCTAAAAACATAGGACCTCATGCCTTGCTGTGTGCAGAGGTGGTTCCCAGTCAGCAGTCTGGCTGATGGCCTCAGTTTCAAGCTGGATAGCTTCTAGACCGCTAGACTGACACCTAAAATAGATGAATACGTGATTTACAGAAATGTGATAAATAAGAGCTGAAAAAGACTTGATAGTAAATGTCCAGTTATCTTAGAATTTGAAAAAAGAACAAGGTGGGGCTCAGGACCCTTGGCTGTATAGGGAAACAGGTCTGACTGAGAAATGCACTTGTCTTGCTACAAGGAAGAATAGATTCTGGTATCAGCATGATTCAGTGCTGAATAAACCCTGGACTGCTGAGTACTAGTCTGGGAATAAAACAGAGAAATGAAATGCCAGGATCAAAATCTATTCCCAGTACAAAATGGTTCTTTCAGCCCAAATTGTGGGCAGCTTGTGGTGGAGCAATGCCTTGACTGTTCAACTCTGTGGTGACAGAGATCCTTCCATGCACTTCATGTAAGATCGTCTCATCCCTCCCCCAGCTCCACCTTTCTTATAAGTAGTGATGGGCAAGAAGGATTTATGTAGTTCAATGATTTTAGGAGCCAAATCTACCCCAAACCTGGAAAAAAAGGATGAAACCACAGGAAAAGATGGTAAGCTGGTGCCATGACAGTCTCACAGAGCACAAAAAAGAGGGAGAAGTGGATTCCAGGATGAGAAAGGAGAAAGATGCTTTGACTTGCTGCAGGATGGACTAAGTTGTTATAGGAACTAAATTGCCCTAGGAAGTTTAGCTTAAGTCCAACATGAAACCTAACTTTCTGTCAGCAGCTGGAGAGTAGGTAAAGAGATGATTACGAAGGGTAAAGCCTGTGAGTTGAGGGACGGTAGAGCTGAATGACAAGTAGTAACTTACTCTGGTTGGTAGACAAGATATTTCTGTTCTTCTTTAATATCACAAAACCCAGAAGTGCAGAAGTGATCAGTACAACCACAGCTATAAGTGGGCCAAAGAAATTTATCTTTGCTTGCTTCATTTCTTTCTCATATATCTCTGAACAAGAAAACAGAGAGGATACACACAGCAAAGATTTAATTTGGTGACAATTACTTTAAACACTCTATCCCAAAGTTACGTGAGTTAGAAGTTTAGGTTAAGGCCCTCAACATCCTTTGCTTTTACAGTGCTTTAATAGTGTCAGTAAATCACTATCCACATTGTTTTATTTTCATTTCCAATAACTAGTGAAACTACCTGGTCTTAATGGTCACTTCAACAGCAGTAAAGCCAAGCACTCTTTATGAGGTTTGGGTAACATGTGAAGGATCAGCAATTTAATTCATACAAGAGCCTACAAGGCAGGTACTGTGTTAATGCTGCTCCGTGCTATCATGCAAGTTTGAAGAACCTGGAACATATTACTGCAACAATTACTACTTGTTATGTGTTGGAAATGATGGTCAAAGCCTAATGAAGTGCTGTAAGGGATGTGAAAGTAGCAGGGAATTCAAAGGACTTTCCCTCTATTTCTGGTTTTTGTGTTTTTGAGGTTTTGGTTGGCAGGATTAGCAGCTGATACAGCCTCAGTTATTGCCAAACAAAGCTTATGTTTATGTGGAGTTTCTGTTTTCTTACTCATCATCACTGCTTATCAGGTATCTATTTTCATAAAGCCAGGGAGGAGAGAAGAATTGAAGAGGGAAGAGGAGGATACAGCATTATGGCTAATACAGCCATTTCAACACTCATGAGCAACGTACAGAGCTGAACAAATATTAGAAGATTTCTGCATTGTATTTTAATAGTATTTAAAAGTCCTGGAATGCAAAGACATTAGAGGCAGTTTGCCATATCTGGCATTGATAACTTAACCCTTTAGCTAAATTCGCATTAAGGAAACTGCACTGTGGAAATTTTCAGAACAAGTGGCAAATTTCTTCTACATCTGCAGTAGTAAGGTGCATGTTTATACTACCCTGGTAGGCTTTCCTGCAATGCTACCATTCCCTCTTGGCTCCCTGTTCCTGTTAATCGAAGCACAGCGCTCCATCTTCAGCATTGTCTAAAAGAGATGTGTGCAAGCCAAATTAACTTATGAGCAAAGTGGGAATTGTCTTTATTTTGATGTTCTTGTGCCATAGCTTACGAACAAAAATATGTCAAAAGAAGTTTTCCTGGTCCAGAAGATAAATAAAATACTGCTTTAGTTTAAAGAAAGGATCAGCCATGTGGAACCTTGAGATAATCCAGCAGTAAAGTCATAATGGAACTCATGTCCCCAGCTTCTTCTTGCAAGAGGTGTCTGAAAAAAGACACAATCTCAGAGAATAAAAATCCCCAAATAGTCATTTTGGAATGTGCACTTCATTCTGTCAAATGTTATGAAAACCACCAGGAATGCTTCTAATAGTAGTCCAAGTTTCATGGTCTTTACACTTAAACTCAGCACAGTCTATTTGAAAGTTTGTGAACTAAATATGGTCCAAGGGACTCTTCTGTTTAGCCTTTTGCCTCTTTCTGTGGAATGATTAAGAATAGCAGCTCAAGCACTTTAAACCAGCAAAAGACTCCTTTTTTGCTATCAGAGTAGTCAAACTCTGGGACAGTTTGCTGAGAGAGGTTGTGGAGTCTTTATCTTGGGAGGTGTTTAAAATTCAACTGTGCTACCTATTGACCCTATTTTGAGCAGAGTGATGGAACTAGATAATTTCCAGATACATCTTCCAACCTCAACAGTTCTCTGATTCCGTGAAGGTACAACCTCTCCCAACACCTGTCTCCTCCAGAGACTGGTTGCTGCCTGATCCAGACTCCTAGGTTGCTTTGTTGCTACTGCAGCATCTTCTGGGGAGGGGATCAGTAGGGCCATGTTCTGGATCGTGTAGCAATTCCTTCTCTGTGCCCTCTCCTTGCTGTAATGAGATTTCCCACGTGGAAAAGAGAGGAAGTTCAGTGGTGAACAGGATGGAGAACATACAATCCTCATAACCAACTTCTACTACTACTTTGAGTTTATTCCCTGCCTTGACCATGCTGCTGTCTGTGATCAGCTGTGCTGCAGTACACCCTGCTTCTACCCATGCAGAAATGGGAATGGGATAATGGAGACTCACCTATGCCTAGTGGGACTGAGACAAGGCTTCCCAGCTGCTCCCTAAGGTGAAGCAAGCAGCTGATATTAGTGCGGCTCTTTGTAGGAACTGGGATATTCAGCTTGCTGGTAACGTTGTACAGCTTCGTCACAGCATCCTGTGAGACATCCATGTGAGCCGTAGTGCTGTGTGTTATGTTCTCATGTGAAATCAGCCAAGTCATCTCCTTGGGCTCTGGATAACCTCCACTGGAAGAACAGGAAAGATTCAAGTATCCGTTGGGCTTTAGCTCCCTGGAGTGCAGTTCTGCTATCTCAGGCTGACTATAGTTGGCTGAAATAGACCAAAGACAAAGCATCATGAGGCAGCCACACCACATTTGTGACAATACCTGCCAATTATTTAAGATTTACAGGCAGAAACAAGTCTAAATAGTTTTCTTCAGGAAGACAATGGGTGTTCAAAGAAGGGATTTTTATGGCATTTTTTGGGTGTATATGTAGACTTGCTGATTCTTATCTTCAGGGTGTTTCAAGGATGCAAGTCTGACCAGCCAGACAATGGGTCTCTGTCTCTCCCACCTCTTTTAGACTCATTAATGAAACCTGTCCTGGTTACAGATAAGGGCTTAAGCAGAAGATGGGAAGGGACCACAGTGCTCCCTACCTTTGGCCTCCTGAATGGGTAATGGGAGAACCACAAATTTCTAACTGCAAAATGTAAAGAAAGAAGTCATCTGAGAGAATTCAGATGGGGTAAATTCAAAGTGCAGTGCTGTCTTAAGTAGAAGTATCCCTTGTGTCTGTCAGTATTGTAAGTAAACATTTTGCAGCATATAATTCATCATCACTTTATGTAGTAGAGTTCCCTTAGCTTAGCTTTTTTCATGGAAATGACTATAGCATAAGGGTTTTTTATTTTGTGTCATTGGGTACTCATCACAATCAATGGAAAACACACCTGTTGCTTTAAAAAGCCAAGTTTCCCAGGCAAGAAATAGTAAAACAGGATTGGGAAGAACTATTTAAACCTAAAATATGAATGATAAATGGAAGCTTTTAACCAATACTCTCTCTTAAATAATCTAGATATTCTCAACCAGGATTTGTTTGGTTAGAGGTTCACAGTAAAAATAGTTGACTATAATGGAAAAGGAGAAAGAGAGAAAGTAGACATAATAGTGACTACAAGTTGGCATACAGCAAGTTAAAAAAAACACCAACAACCTCCCAAAAAATCAGAAACAAATCCCAAGAAATAGACTCAAGATTTAATTGAAAATGCTTCAGTATTTTAGGGCCAACAGGACTAAAGAAAATATGGAGAAATACTGGAGAAGTGAAAAAGGGTTCTTAGAAAAATGTGAGTCTTAAGAGGGTTTCACTCTTCTGCACACACACTCGATGTGTTGGTTCCAGGATCTAATCCTTGCCCTAGAGAATTCTTAATATGGATGAATGAAGAAACATGATGTTGCTTTTATTTTCTCTATCATAGCACACAATGAATAGGATTTAGCTTAGTCACTTAAATCCCCCCAAGAGAGTCCATGGATATGAATTCAAAATGGAAAAAGCCCCCCCCTTTTTTATACCCCAAAATTTAGTCAAGTTGTCCCTCTGGAAAGCTCGAGCTTCATTTCTCCTCAAGGTCTGACTTGCTTAGCTGACTGCTGTCAGACTTCTGGTCTAGAGTATTTATTCTCTCCTTGGTATTTTATAGGGATGGCAGGAACGTAATCCATGGCTATGAAATTTGCCACAACATCCAAGTGATTTAAGGGCTTCAATCTTATTGACAATAAGCAAGTGGAAATAGTGGCATATACCCTGCACTTCTCTTTTATAGCTTCTGGAACCTCAATTTACTGGAAAATGATGTTGGCTGCATGCAGGGTGTGGGCTACGTGTATGAGTTTTGTGATTGTTAACAGAAAAACACATTTCAGGAAGTCTTTTGTATTTAAAGATAGCGTGTCCCAAAAAAGCTCTGGGATTAGGTTAAATACCTCAAGAGACAGCAGATCCATCAAGACCTTAATATTTTTCTCAATGGCTTAATCACTTTGCTTTTGTTCTATTTTCTTAAGTGACCATCTGCCTTACTTCCTTCCAGACACTGACTGTCACTGAATTAATTAATTAGCCTTTAATTTTTTTTTTTTAATATCCAGTATTTTACATGTATTTCAGGTTCCCACATTCTGGAAACAAAACTCTTCTCATTATTCAGTGTTGTAAGGTAATCAGATTGTTGTTTTGATGTTTCTAGTTGGACTGTATTTTTTCCAGCCTTCAGATAACTCTACGAAGAGTTTTTTCCACACTTTTCAGTTTTTCAACATCCCCTTTAAAATGAGCAACTGTAAGTCTCTCTTGTGACATCATTCCAGTCTCAACACTTTGAGTAGTGCGTATTTCGAAACAGTTTCCCTAGTCTCACCTACTTCCCTTATTGATCTATCTAGAGGAAGCACTGCAGACAAGCCACAACAGCAGATTTTCCAGTTAAGCTGCTTGTCACCATGGTCCCTACCTTGCATTTTTAAGAGCCAAAGTTTTCCACTATGAAACCTTTCCTTTTTTTCTGGAGAAGGATCTGAGTCCGTTGTTATTATATAAGTCATCGTGGCTGTATGAAATACATCTAACACACATAGAGAATCCTAGAATCTCTTGAGTTGGAAGGGACCCACAAAGCTTGTCAAGCCCAACCCCTGGCCCCGCACAGGACACCCCAAGAGTCACACCATGTGCCTCAGAGTGTTGTCCAAACCCTTCTTGAACTCTGTTGGGCTTGGTGCTGTGACCACTTCCCTGGGCAACCTGTCAGCACCCGACCACCCACCCCCTGGGTAAAGAACCTTTTCCTGATATCCAACCTAAACCTCCCCTGACACAGTTTCATGCTATCTAGATATTGTACTAATGTAATACATAAAAACAACATGTTTAAATTGTATTTGAAGGTACTGCAGTATTTCTGAATGGGCTTGGCCAACAAGTGATGTAGATAGCTTTGTGTGACAGCCCTGCCTTTCTTGTATAGCACTCAGTCTTTCTTATGCCCATTTTAAGTGTGACATGCCAAACTACAAAAATCCCTCCATGTATGATATGAGATTCTAATTAAGAAGCAGCATGTAAGCACAGGTGCATTTCAATATTTGTGTTTTCCATCTAATTATTTTGAAGGGTTCAGGTTTTTTTTTTAAATATAGTTTTATACTGCTCCTTCCTTTGGGAGTTCATTGAACAGAGAGTAATTTGGAAGGAAGACACCAGCACATTATTAAAACAGTCTTCCTAAGCTAAATCTTAAAAGGCGTAGGACACTTTTAGTCCTAAGTATGAGACATCTGTAACATGTTGCTCAGATGCTGGCTGAGCTGATAACTGATTCAACTGTTTGAATTAACTGAGCAGTTGATGCTACACATCTTCTTAAATTGGGGACCTTGAGATTGAGTGCACATTATGACTTTCTGAGTTCCAAAACTTCACTGAAAATGCTTTTCCAGTAGATTTTGGGAGAATCAAAATTAACAATCTAGGTTTTTTGTCTGTGGATCAAGGGAACACTTGCTAGTAGCACAAAGCTAAGTAGGGTCAATTGCCCTGGTACTCTGTTTTTGGCTGCTGTTACACTTGGCCTGTTCTCTCTTAAAGCAGTATGCTGAAGCCTGAAAACACCAGTGCAAGTTAGAAGCTGTTATTATTAATGACTAGCACTAGGACAGTGGAAGACAGAACACAGGCATATGGATAAAGGTTACTAACAGAAGAGTTTAAAATAGAGAAACCTTAGGATTATATATTAGGAATTACTAAAAATATTAGAAAATGTGAAGGAAAGATTGGTGCTTCACCTCCATTTCCCTGTTAAAAGATTTACTGCCTTTTGCTCTGATTACAGAAAATTCTCTGATGCAAAAAATCAGGTTGAATCTCATCAATGTATGTATGCATTATTTCTTCAGAGATATTTTCTGCCTTCGTTTAACTGAACAACGAATTTCTGCTCCTCCATGTGAGCTGATCTTTTCTTTATTTTCCCTGTGATTTATATGATCATAGAATAGCCGGGTGTTTGCAGAGATCTTGCTATGTTTCAATTCTAATTTGCCACCAATGTTGATAACTACTGCTACTTTTGATAGAAGGTAGTTTGTCAGATGCAAATAAACAAGTTTATTTTTCAGAGTCCTAAAAGCCATAAAACTTGCAGGAGGCAAGTCTCTTATCCGTCTTTAGAAATTCTGCTGCAGAGCAGGTACATTTTCAGGGGCTTGGAGACAGGAGCCATATTTCTGGACTGAACAAAATCACAGAGAATCCCACAGACCAGATGGCAATTGGAAGAGATTACTTACCAATGATGTGCAGTGAGCACTCAGATTGGTGTATGACCTCTGTTGATCGTTCAGTTACTTTTTGCATAATAATACACTGATAGAGTCCCTCGTCCTCAACTCCTGCATTTAACAACTGCAAGGTCCATTTGCCCATGTCCACCTTGGTGCGATTTATATATTCAGGACTAAGGTTCTCATGTTTTTCTTGGCCATAATATATTTCGTGCACCACTTTATTAGTGTCTTTTTGCCAAAAAATTATTAAATTCTTTACGTCAATTTTCTGAGAGTTTGGAAAATAGCAGGATAGGTGTACAGTGTGATGGAGAAATGCCTTCACCGGAGGCACACTGGCAGCAATACCTTAGACAGAGAGAGAGAAAGAAAAATTAATATTTCCACCAGCTACAAAAGAACACCAAGTTGCGCTCAGAGACCCAACACTTAACAACAGTGGAAATAAAAACACCAGTATTTAGACACAAATTCTCCCCCTAGGTATGACAGGACACATAGTTGTTCAAACTGACTTAGTCTTGTGGAGTTCAAGTCATAAAACAGTTTCTTCTTTTTCTTCCTATATTTTACTTTCCTACCTAGAAGGCCTACCACACAGAGATCATGAGCATCTATATTTTAGAAGACTTATCTGCAGGCCAAAGATCCAAACAATTCTTGCTTGCAGCATCCTGAGTGTAATGAGATTCTGCCACAAAGGAGATAGTTGTACAATTTCTGTTTAAAAAGTTGAGTTAATTCTACTAAGAAAATAACACAGTATTAAAGTTTGGAAGAAACTGTGAAGTACACACTGTGAGGTAAATGCGAGTGTCTAGGGAATGCATGACCAGAAGGTCAGAAGCAGGTGAACACTTTCAGTGTCAATGAAGAATTAATCTAAAGTTTAATGACAAATTAAATGTCAGATTTAACTGTTCTGTAATTAATCTAGAATTTAATGACAGAGTAAATGTCAGGTTTAACTGTTCTGTTGCTGATCTTGTTAACAGAAATGGTCAATAAACACAATTATGCCTTCACGCAAAGAAAGGATGGACTGCACTACACAAGGGATGATTTTTCTCCTGCTTTCACCCATGCATGTGCCCATTATTATGAGTGGTGGTCTGGGAGGACTGTCTTTTCCTGGAATAAGAAGTTCAGCCCTCTGTCCCAGAAGATACAAACATCTCTGCTGTGTTCAAAAGGAGGAGAAGATTTACAGTTTCTCTCCTGGTGCAAAGTTCTGACTGTTCTTCACAGTACCAGACTGCAAAATGATCTCTGCAGGTGCCCCCAAACTCCAGCTGTCCCATATCAAACTGCCAGTTTTCAGTTTAGTACTGCTCTTCTCTATAATACACACAGGTGATACACACACATTTTAAAGACAGATTTAAATTGAGAATTTAAGAGCAACATAAAATAAGTGCAATGTAAAGATATAAAGTTGAAGAGAGAAAGTACTTACTATATATATTTTATAGAGCCCCTGCACACAATTTAAATACATATCACATAGGCTATATGACCTTGATTGTGCAATGGAAGTGATTAATTACTACTAAGGAATGAGCTTCTTAGTGGATGAGAAAGTATCACATAGCAGGACACAAACAATCAAAACAGTTTTAACAATTAAAAATGTGCCTTTTACCTGGGAGGAGTATCATAGCACAAAGGAAGAATATGCAGACCCCCATGACACTGTAAGAAGGAGGAAAGAAAGAAATATGTTAGAGGTTGAAAACACTCCAGTACTCCCAAAGAAGTGGTAAAACAAGAAGTTTTAGCAAGAGAGAGAGTATTGAGAAAGTTAATCTCACCTTTTTCCATAGACTGGTGCAAGGACTTCTATGTGTTTCCCAGCCTTTAGCAACCTCAACTAGCATGCCATGGCAGATCTCTGGTTTACAGAGAAGTTGATGTGGTGCAAGATTACTGCAAACTGTGTATGCCATGGGAGGAGCACAGAGTCTCTGGGGTCCAAAGGGCAGGACAAGTACCCAAAATGCCTGGAGCAGAGGAAAGAGGAATGGGGAGCATGCTTGGCCTGGCAGTGTGGGGAAGAAGATGGAGAATTGAAAGTAGAGGGGGAGGAGAGTGTGACGCAGAAGGAGGAGGTGGGGGAGACGGCTCGGTGATGTCAGCTGCCAGAAGCAATGAAGTGTGTGACCTTCAGTTTTGTGACAGGAACCTATCCTCAACAACAGCAAAGGATAACGTAGAGAAATCCTTTATGCTTTAAAGAGCTGAGGCTAAACAGCATGTAGTTAGTGGTAAAGAAAAAAATGGTTTCTCTTTAGAAAACAAGGTAAAAACCCCTATGTCTTGTCTCATAAGCAAAACACCTCTCTGGCTGCTTGGGTTCATGTGGTATAAGAGCCCATAGTCCTGGCAAGCAGCCAAATGTCATTCCCATGCACCCTGAGAGTGGCATCTGCATCTGACTGGTCTGCATTTGCTGCTTTGCATTTTAGCAGCACCTTTGTGGTTTTCATGTGCCTTTTCCATATATTTGGGAGAAGCCTGCATACCACCCTTGCCAAGGTCCTTTGCTCTCCTCCTTTAAATGGCTCCAAAGAAACCTCTTTTGCAGGAGCAGATGTTAGACTCTCCAGCTCTCATACTACTTAAAACCAGTGAGATTGCTGTCTGCTGCACTCACTGGTAGTACACTTTCCCGACGGATGGTTTCTCATTTTTTGTTATGTTTTATTATGTTTTATTTTAGGCTAGTACACTTAGGTCTTTACCCCAGGTCTCTGGTCTCTTCTTCTGTTTAATACAGAATTCCACTCAGTCCACTCATATGTTTTGTGATTGTACTGTAATGTACAATGATATTTTTTCCAACTTCATCCTGCCTTTTCTTAGGAAAGGGGAGAAAGAAGTCCACGTGGCTTGGAGGATACAGATAATTTTCTTTTGATCCACCTGTCATAGCAGAAGAGGAGGAAGGAGAGGGAAGGCTCATGCAGAATCCGTTGTCATAGACAGAGGTCATTCTTTTTCTGCTCCAGCCACCCAACTGCATGGTAAACTTTTATCAAGGGGTTTTCCTCCCAGGCTGGGCCCCACTGAACTAAACCAGACAACTCACTGCCTAAGTAAAAATGCCTGTGCCAAGCCACTGAAAACTACAGAAACTACTTTCCAGCAGTCATATTTCCATCCTATAAATAAGAATTTTGGCTTTCAGTCAAGTGAAAAATAAAGGATAGCTCTATTTTTTTTGATTCCTTGCAGGTGTGTAAGAGGAGAAATTAAAGCATTTTAGCAACTACTGACATAAATGGAGAGCATGTACTGCTATAGCTAGGCATGTTTTGCAATGACTGTCTCACAGAAGCAAAGACCAAAACCAGAACTGAAAATGAGAGTGAGAGAGAAAAAACCCAGGCAAGAATACCAAATAACACTGCTTGCCTTTCTTTATGGTTTGGATTTGGAGCTGTGAGGGCAGAAGTGTTCAAGTTCCCACACGTTTTCCCGGCTGCCGTCTTCCAGGAGAAGGCGTGTTGCTGGGGGTGCTGGCATGAGGAAGGATCCCGTGAGTCTGCAGAGAGGCGTACACCCACCTTCCCTGTGGAGGGGAATTGCTTGTCACTGAGTGTGAGTGTAACAAGCTGCTTCTCTCATGCGAGCTGCTTTATAGAGAATCGCTGAATCATTAATTGGGCCGCTACAACTTAAGTGCTGTGAGCAGCTTTTCTTCCCCTTTTTTATAAAATGCCTTTAACCAGCAAATGCAAATCCTTGGAGCCAGTGTCCAGAAGACTGAAGAGAGGAAGGGGAATTACACAGTATCACTGTGCACTACTTACACCACTCCTTTGGCATATTCAATACAGATTCTGTACTCAATTCTCTCTTATATCTGGAGGCCATTGAAAGTCTTGGGTCCCAGAACTGACCAGCAGTCTAAGGGGGCTGGGTAAGAGAGGAAAGATAGACATAATGAGTCTGTGTGTGGATGTGCAGTTTTGCTGTTCACAGGCTGAGTGCATCCATCTGTGGAAGTGGCACTTTTTCACAGTGCCAGTGATAACTGTTGAGACGGGAGTGGTTTGAAGACCCAGGGCTTTAAAATTATCTCTGACATCCAGAATAATGTGAGGTCGGTCCATGGAGAGGTAAACATCTCCCCTTCCTAAATAAAGCTAGCATATGTAGTGTATCTTTTTTCTCTTTTGGAGCTTTTTCAGCCATTCCTGGAGGTGTCTCCATGACTCACAATTACAAATCAGGTGTGGATGTCAGAGATGAAAATGGAGCAGTATATTAATTGAAATTATGTCAGTATGCAGTCAGGAGTCACACTCAACCCTTTATTTACTATCTCTGCAGTGCAATCACTGAAAGGAGAAGAAACCATATGAGCACATGCACTTCACAGGCCTGATTCATGATGGCTTTGGTTTGGCCAAAACCGGTCTGAGAAAACTCATGAGGCAGTTCCCACTTGGCTCAGTACAGGGGCATTCCTGCCCTGAATCATAAAATCATAGAATGTTAAGGGTTGGAAGGAATCTTAGAGATCACCTAGTCCCAGTGCCCCCTGACATGGGCAGGGACATCTCCCGCTGGGCTGGTTTGTTCCAAGCCCATCCAATCTGGCTTTGAACACTGCTAGGGTTGGGACATCCACAACTTCTCTGGGCAACATATTCCAGTGCCTCACCACCCTCACAGTAAAGAATTTTGTCCCAATATCCAGCCTAAATTTCCCCTCTTGCAATTTGTATGCATTCCTTCTTTTCCTATCACTACAGTTCCTGACGAAGGATCCCTGTCCCTTCCCTGCAGCCCCTTCAGATACTGGAAGGTTGCTATGGAAGGGGCTCCAGTCCTCTTACCAACTTTGTGGCCTTCCTCTGGACTTGCTCTAAGAGTTCCATGTCCTTCTTATGTTGGGGGAACCAGAACTGTATGCAGCACTCCAGGTGGGGTTTCATGAGAGAAGAAGAGAATAGAGGGGGAGAATCACCTCCTTCAGTCTGCTGGCCATGCTGCTTTAGATACAGCCCAGGGTATGGTTGGCTTTCTGGACTGTGAGTGCACACTTCCTGCTCATGTTGAGTTTTTCATCAACTATCACACTCAAGTCCTTCTCCACAGGGCTGCTCTTAATCACTTTCTGCCCAACCTATTGGTGTCCCTGGGATTGCCACAACCCAGGTGTAGGACCTTGCACTTTGCTTTGTTGAACTTCATGATGTTTGCACTGACCCACCTCTCAAGCATGTCAAGGTCCCTCTGGATGGCAAAAACTCTGACATCAGTGTTTGGGAAAAAGAGGCAACTTCACTCCTGTTACTTTTGAGGGCAATTGTCAGAAAGCCCTGTGTGACTTATTTTGACGTTGGCTTTCCGTCTCCTGCTCCTCCCGATCCAGCATGTGAAAACAGCATGTAAAACCCCAATAGGCACAGTGAAGCATGAAGGTCTTGGAGTAAACAAGAGCTTTGTATCAGGTACGCTTGCCTGGGTTTTCATTTGCTCTCTTTTTTGCTGTTTTCAGTTTTGGATGTAGTCATTATCTTTTGAAAGACACTGTCACATCTGTGCTCTTTGACTCCTAAGTTCCTTCATTACCCTTAGGTTTCTTCCAAAATGTTTTTTTCTTGCATATTCTCACAGGTAATTAGCTTGTTTTCTTACAACAGGTACACATATTCTATGGGAAGACTCTGCTGCCCCATGTTGAACTCAAAACAAAACTAAACACTGAACTAGTAAATTACTCTTTTTATTTCTCTAGCATGGGGAATTTTTCTGAAATTTCCACCCTATGCAACACCGAGCAGCTCCATGAGCAGTGCTGTGAGCCTCCTGGAGGCAAGACGTCTGTGACAAAGACGAAGCTATCCCAGGGGCTTGTAAATTAAATTATCCTAAAAATGCGTTTACCAGCCTTCTCCCATGTTGTAAATACAGGTTGATTTGCACAAGTTTTATCAAAGGAAATCACATCTTAAGAAAATTTCCTTAACATGGCAAGTTCAGAGGATTCTATGATGCCCTCCACCCTAATACTAAGCCATACAACCATATAACTATCCAACAAGGGACATATTTTAAAAACATACATTACTCAGGCAACTTGTGTTTCTTATGTGCTTCCCCAGTCAGAAAAGTGTCACTGTTTTAATCATTTGCAAAACTTTTTCTATTGTTCATTCTTGTATAACAATCATTTACTCCAAGTTACATTTAAAAATTCTGAGCTTCTGTTTAATTATTTTGTCATTACATGAAGAAAACCCAAGCCTCTGCCTTCCTAATTTTTTATTTCTGAATGCATTTTGTATTCCTTCCTACTCAGTAACATGATTTTATTATATCTAATATCTTCAGGAGAGCCATGACTTCCGCTATGATTCTGGGATCATTTTGCTCTAACAAATAGAAACTCCTCTTTTAATAACAATTAAAAAACACCAATTATTTAAATAATACCTTTGGTCCAGAGATCGTGGAGCATTCCACTGCCTCTGCAAGCAGAAACCTTCATCCACAGCTAGGGGCAGGTATCTCTGAAAGAGGGCACAGCGGCTGCCTAATGACAGAGTCTCACTGCACAAATCATAGGATACAAACATGTTCTCCCTGCAAGTGAAACCACGGGGGAAATTCAGAGGGGAAGAACGTCATCAAACCAGAATTAGACATTCATTTGGATTAGCTGTGGTGTTTGAGTTCCACCTAAAGGACAGGTCAGGCTGACATATTTTTCCGCACTTTAAGCCACACTTGGCCACAGAATTGGCGAGTTGGTTGAACCACTTGTGCATCACAGGCACCATAGGTGACGTCTGTCCTCCTTTCCCAGTCCTCGCACTTGCATCAAGGCTAGTGAAGCAAACTTGTCAGCTGGGAAGTAGCAATTGCTGGGTTCACTTCTCACCAAATCACAGCAGCCTGTTTGACTTTGCAGTGAAACAGAGAAGGAGCACACCCCTGTTCCCGCACAGGTCACAATTTAGAGGTGACAGCTGACTAACAGACCAGTCAGTTGCTGGGGACTCTTCAAGAGTCATTGTACAGAAGAGGGAATTTAAATGCCCATTCCCAGGTTGTCCCTCTTCCAAGCCTTCTATCTCTGTGCAGGACTCTTTGCCTAGAAATGGCATCATGGCTACACAATGCAGTACAGGCATAACTTCAAATAACAGTTTGCAGGCCACCTCTGGTGTCAAGGTGTGTATTGTATACAGAAAGACTAATCCGTATTTGATTCCCAACTATACTCAAACACAGCTAACAAGGATTAGCTGCCATACAATATATTCTATGCTTAGTCCTCAGGTACTACATTCTCTATTTTCAGTAAGAGCCTTTCAAAATCAGCTGGGCATGTGACACCAACCTCATACTGCCTTTCAAACAGAAGGATCGCTGATCAGGTGCTACTTTTCTTGCAATAAATTAATCTCAATTATTAAATGAAGATGTGATATTCAGTAGCACAGTTAAATGAGCCAACCCTCTGTTCTAGTGCAGAAATCACTCTGGGGACATGTACTGATTTTCTCACAGTGCTTCTTATGGCACATTAACTTTACAAAGGTAAAGGAAAAGATTCTGCCTTTTGGTTTTGGTTTCTCCCTTCAACCACCAGAACTGAGCTTTGAAGAAAGGACCTGATTCTCCTATTCACTGGTGTAAATTAGGACCAGCCTCCTTATAACACGCATAATTGGACAACACCCTGGAGATCCACTTTGGTCCTTTCACCCAGGTCCTGATTATAAACATCCTGCTCCAGGAATTCAGGAAATAATTGTGCTGATGCCACCATAGGATGGGCTCTGGCTCACTCTGCTATAGACTGGTCAGCTTGCTCCAGGAAGTAAGGGACGTGTGTGAAGCTGCTATGATAGCAGCTGTAGCTCAAATGAAACAGAGAGCAGCTGTACAGTCACTTCACTAATAGCAATTAGATTTTTATGAAGGTGTGCTCCTACCAGTTTATAGGAGCATTACAAAGTCTTGTGTCTGTAACTGTCCAAATCATTATCAGATAAAGAAAAAAGGCTAAAACACTCAGTCAAAAAGGATTACTCCAATACTGGGGAATGCCTCAGTTCTTCCTCCAGTGTTCCCATCTCAGAGGCAGCAAAATACTTCAGTATGGATCTTGCTTGATAGCGGAAATGTTCATCCTATCTCTGTCCTCAGTGTCTATCTTCCACCACATGCAGAAAGCCCAGATCACATAAAATCCACCCTTTCCTATCACAGATACGTTTGTGCTACTTATAGAAAGTACTCTCTCTGCAAAAGAAGCTTCCTCTTTTTAAGTTGAAATTCCCCTTTCAAAGCACATTTAATTCTCTCACAAGTGTCAGTGTTATTCATGGTGTCCCTGAGCTGCTGTGTAGCCCCAGCCTTAACAAAAACTTCTGCTTGGATTTTGCCTGAAGGAAATAACCCTTTTTGAAGAAGACTAAGTTTTTATGGCTGACAAATTCCATTCACTTTTCTTTGCTTAAATAGGTCTTAGAACATGAAATAGAGTTTTTTGGCAAAGACTGAAGTTACTACAATGAGATTAAACAAAACAGCCTGTCCTTCCCCAGTACTCCACTGCTGAAAGTCACCAAGTTAATTTAAGAACTGATGACACAGTAAAAATACATCTGAATGGATTGTTATGTAAGAACAGTGATATCAGGACTGATTCAATGATATTTATGGGAAATTGAAGAAATTTAAGGCCATATCTATGCCACAGCTGCCCTTCTTGCCATGTTCTCATTGACTTTTCTACATGACTGAGTAAAGAAGTTGTGATTATGTGTTTGACTATTTATATGTATAATTCATTGATAAATTGCTAACTTCCTTTTCTTGTACTGCCAATTTATTTACATGGAATTTGATTTCTCCTGTAATCTCATTTTGATTGTGCCATCTTAGTAAAACTTGTAATTTTATCATCCATTCAGATTTGTTTCAAGTTGGCTTATGAGCATGCACTGATCCTTGTAAAAGCCCAGCTTAATGAGTGCAGTTGTTCTTGCCAGCTGTAGACCAAACAATATTCATACCTGAGTCTCTTGTCTGAATCACAGTTTATATATGGCATTCCAAAAGGGGCTGCCTGGGGGAAAAAAATCTGTACTGTATCCTTTGCCCATTAAGCATCTGTATCTAATGCCTATTATTAGAAATGAATTCCAAATCAGTTTCGGTACGCAGTTTTTTTTGCCCAGGACAAACTACTCAACAGATCTGATTAAAAATAGAGAAGTAGGCTGTTAGGAGTGAAGAAGGGGAAGTTTTTTCTCCAGTCTGTAGCAATCAGAGACTATAATTTACTTTTAACAGTTTCCTGTGAATGCAGCCAAAAGAATAATTTCTTCAACTAGATTGATTGAAGACTAATTGGACCTAATTTAAGTGTTTCCCAAACATGTTCAGCAAAAATCTGAAACCTAGGAGCATTTACAGGCTTCAGATTTCTTTCTTGCATGCAACTTAGTCTTGCAGTTAACAAGAAAAACAGGAGAGGTGCACAGGATTTTCAGAGATGATGGAGTATCCTCCTCCCACTCTAAGATGTCATCAAAAGTGATGATGGATGAGACCTAAACATTGCACTGGAAGAAATCAAATTGGAAATGTTAAATATTCTTTGTCTTTCTGCTTAGAGTCTCACCATTTATGCTGAATGTCATACAAATTTATTGAGTTCAGTTTTCACCTGAGTCAAATCACCAACCAGCCAGGCTGGTTGCAGCTGGATTAGAAGATAGTGCTCTTTGTATAAGCCTGGGTAACTTTTGATGAGAAGGGATGTGGTTCGTAGTTCATGGTGAAAGTTTTGCTATGCATTTATATGTTAGCTTTACCTATATTTTATTGATAATAATAGGTATTTAATGCATATAGCTGTGTTGGCAATGCATTGCTTGTGATTCTCTCCTAAAAGCTTGTTGGGTGACATCTGAAATAGGAAACCAATGTGTCTAAACCAGAAGAGAATCTAAAAAGTTTGATGTAAGACAGACACAGTGCGTAGGCAAGGAAAGAGAAACTAGATCAGGCTTTAATTGAAACACATAAAAACTACATGAAAAGACCATAGAAAGGCAGGGATTTTGTAGAATAGAATTAGGAGTTAGCAGCTGGTAAGAAGGTTTTTAAGAAGAGGTTACTGAGAACACTCTAATAGTCTTAGGGGGAAAAACATACTTCATGGTAGATAAATAAAAGGTAAGCAATTATTCAGAAAGACAGACTGAACTTGAAAGCCCATGCTTAAGAGTGAATTTTCATCAGAATTTCATCCACTCCTTTGTCTGTTGCTAAAAGAAAAACCTTGAAGTTGAAATTGAAGAAAAAACAAAGATACAAAGTAAGGATTGAAAATAGATCTCCAAGTTGGCATATACAGAAAGAGGAAACATGTTCTTTGTTGAAACTTAGTCACACAAAACACTGCATGTATGACTAATACAGCACAACCCTAAAAGCTGATAGGTATTGGGAAAGATGTTTCCTTGTAGCCTAAATTCCAGCTCTGAAAAGGCTTCCCTTGGAGATATATAGCAGCAAGGACAAGATGCTATGGTGTGCACAGAGTCTCACAGAAATTTACAACTGTGGATCAGGGCTGCAGGTTAAAAAGGTTTGGCAATCTGGAGCTGCTTGTGATATTGCAATACACTTACATTATGATAGGATTGTAGATGCAAAAGATTGATTGAAGCATATGGGGAGAAATGGGGACATAAGCCTGCCACCCACAGCACGGGTGCAAATGCTGCAAGCAGCCCAGACATGCTCAGCAGATGCCCCAAGCTGACAGAGGGCCAAAGTGAGGATGGCTGAAGTCTTAATTTTTGTATGCACAGGTACTACTTACCAGTTAATGTTAGAAAGATTTTACTTATGGTAGGCAGATGTTTTGTAGGTACTTATCAGAGTGGGAAAAGCATGGGATAAAATGGTCAAAGGCAAGCGGATCTGGTGTACTGAATCATGTGAGGATGTGGAGAGGTTTTTTTAGACAGCTGGTAGTGGGTTGTACTGGAAAGGAGGTAAAGGACATCCTAAAGGAAGGGATCTTAGTGCCCTAGGAAATGGTGTGGCCTGAAAGTAATGCTGCCTTCCTTGGGAACCCCAGAAAGTTTCCAGAGGAACTGTGTGATTCAGTGCCTAAGGCTGAAGTGGCCACCAGGAAGGCAGGTGAGTAAACATGAGGAGCCCCAAAACTGGGGTGAAGGTATTGGTGGCAAAGAGAACCACCAATTTTACAGTGACAGAACCTCTTTAGCCATATGTTGGATCTGAGTTTTCTGTTAAAGGCACAAGGGACGGCAAAACATTCTTCATTATCCCCAGACTATTAAATGCTGATGCAGAAATGATGCCTGACTGATTAAAAAGCAAGATGAGTTCCAGACAAAGATGTGTTACAGTAAACAACAGAGAAGTACCCAAGGTATTGTTAGGAAGTATCTTGACTCTGGAAATAGGATTAAGAAATTGTTTTGGCAATTTCCAAAAAGTCCCCCTAGAGTCTCTGGGTACCACCAAGGCCAAAACCTCTGCTAAGTGGCTTGAGGGTATAAAGCACAAAAAGATTGAGAAACCAAACTGTCTTGTTTCTGCTCCCACAGTCACGGCTCGCTCCGAGAAATGAAAGGAACTCTGGCATGGAATATTCCCACAACAGGTTGTACTGGACAAATCTTAAAATCCAGGGAAGGTGGTGATGCATTTTTTGCCATGAATTGATGAGGCAAGTTTTGTAGATAGAGAAATATCTTTTATTAATCCGAATACTGGCAGAAAAAACAGGAAGAGCTTGAAAAGGCTTGAAAAATGCCTGATAGCCTGCTTTCTTTTTCCTGTTGTATGAGTTGCTCCAGGAAACATGATCTCTCTACAAATCTTGCTTCATTTAAACTATCCTGGCTACAGCAAGACTACTATTATAATTAAGGCTTTGAATGCCCCCATCCAGAAAACAAGAGATGCTAAACAGAGTTCATGGGGAGAATGCAATGCTTCTAAATGGAAATTTTTGGCAATTAGCACACTGAAGAGGGAACCACCTACATGAGTCTATGGGAGAAGCCTGAAGAAATATGTCTTCAATCTGACCACTTTCTAGGATATGGCTTTCTTATTCTATGCTAATCGGTTCCTGATTTCCCTCAGGATTCCCAGTCTGAAAGCTTTTTCTACTAATAGGCGGCTTCATCACCTCCTCTAAAACGAAGGATGCATTACTCTATTAGAAACTCTGTCAGAAACTCTATCAGACACAAACCAATCCCCTTTCTCTTCTTTAGGAGGCTCAGGTTCATCAGAAGATTCTGACTTACTTTTTCACACTGCAGGACTACTTTGTGTACCAGGCTAAAGGCAGTCCCGTAAGTAGGACCAAATCACTTCTGAACCAGCTCCACTTTGCACAGAAAAGTTACAAAGTCTCTTGGTCAGAAAAGAAGGAGTATAATGACCTCCATTTACTGGTGCTTCAAGTGGGATATGGGAGCTCTGGATTCATATTGCTGCTCCCAGGACTGTATTAAGAGTTTTGTGTGAAGTATTACTATGCCAAAAGCACAGGCAGTGGTTGGGGCTGAGAAAAGAAGACCGGGAATGACCTCTTCTTTGAGACTGCTTTCATCATGCAGCTAAAGCAGTATTCCCCCTTTGTAATTCACAGGTTCAGGAGAGGTTGAGAATTGTCATCTACCAGGGAATAGCTGTCTACAGTGCTATTCCATAATGTGAGAGTTGGAAGCATACCAGCATCTGACAGGCAGGACTGGGAAATGGCCTGCACCCTCCCCACCTCTGAATGAGAGCTCTAACCACTAAGCAACTGTAAAAATAGTCCCAATCCAATAGGCAGAGAGAGACATCACTCCTCTAACCATATTTCCAATGGAATAAGCACTTGCAATCCAATTTTGTGCCAAGACTCATTCAATAAATATGTTCTGAGACAACCAACTATGTCAAGTCCATCAAACAAGACAACAAGAGGAAAGGCTGGGACTTGACTCTTAGTAGGGCCTGAATTAGTAAACTGTCTCTAAGCATCTCAGGTTTTGTCATCTGGAAACCTGAAATCCTCGAGGCCTATAGAATTTAGGCTAAATAACCACTGAAAAGGGGCCTTTATCTTTGTCAGTCGTGTTTGGATGCCTTAAATCCAGCCGAGGAACCATACTAAGTGCTGAGAGATTTCAGTGGATTTGTCCTAACTGGACAGACCTTTTCACTCCTTTCATGGCCAGGGCAGCTCCTGCACTGCTTTTTGTTATGTCTTCGGTCACTGGTGAGTACCAATGTCTGCTGAAAATCACATCCCACATCTTCTCAACTCACAGTATGGAAAAAACTTCCAGAGATTAAAGGAAATCTCGTAGAAGGTACCTACTGCAGTTCCTAGGAGCCACGGCCAGCAGTGCCTGGAAAAACCCTCTACCCTTCAGAAAAGACTGAGATTTAAAATTCTGCTGGTCCTAGGGCCCATTTTGGCAAATCCTAACAATTGTCCAGGAATGAGAATTCTTAGGCACACCCTACTTAGTTTTGATTCAGACAAAGGAGTTGCTATTATGGGGCAGGGGAACTACATGTAAACTTCAGTTCTTAAATTTATTTAATCAACTGGATCTTACTGGATGTTCCAGTTAAACTGGGAGCAAAGTTTATTTAATATATAATGCCTGCATTTTGAGAGATGGAGATTAAAGCATCTAGTGCATTTGGAGAGGATTTCATTCTCATGGCGCCTGGTTTTGCAACTTGTTTAAACAAAATGCGATTCTTTGATGTGGAAGTGATGCTAACATGCAAGGGAATACATGAAATTTAAATACAGGGAATGAGTTTACAAATACTTAACCCTGTATAAATGCTGATGTACTGAAGTGCTCTTGTCCCATGCATCCTATATACTTATTCACTCTTTTTATATATTATGCCAGCTGGAAGAATTATGACATTTGAGACCACAGCAGAGAGAATATGCTGTTCAATTCAAGTTCTCCCCAAGCATAAGACAATCTGGCCGTCCTCCTAATAAAAAATAAAAACAAAAACTGACTGAAAATGGAGGAAAATTACTGCAGCCTCTTACACAGTGCAAGTCCACTGTGTGGAAACATTATCAAAGGAGATATGTAAGATTTTACAAGTCCACTGTGTGGAAACATTATCAAAGGAGATATGTAAGATTTTACTTTTAAATGTTTTTGAGGGTTTTTTATATATACCTTAAAATAAATTAAACTCATGGCTGAAAAATAGAAATAATCACATAAGTTGACAACTTATAATCACTCAATCACTTTTGTGCATTTTTTCCAATAAATACTGAGAATGACTAGTTTCTTTGAAGCCACCACTTGGAAGCAGCAGTAAAATAATGAACTCCTTTGGACAAAGCTTATGCATTTAAAGCTGTCTTTCCATCCTCTCCTATCTAATGCTCTGCTAATGCTGGTTTTATTTGCTTAGCTAAATTTCTTATTTATGTACCTGAAAAAAATTCTTTTGCCAACGGTGACCTTCCTTCAGCTAGGATGAATAAAATGACTTCATTCTCCTGACTCTTTGCTGCTAATAGGACCAAAAATGATTGAAAAATCATTGAGAAAGTACAAAATATTGACAGGTGCAATGGGAGTATCAATGAAGTCAGAGAAAATATTGGTGAATCAGATCATCAATGAAACTAAACAGCCAGAGGAAGTGAAAGAACCTGACAGCATCATCAATTTACCTCTTATCCTATGTGGGATTTGATAAAAGAGTTGTGCACTCCTCCTTATCCTGAAATCTTCCTATTTTGAGGCCCTTCTATCATGGCTTTAAAAGAGGTTGACAGCATGCAAACTGTTAGCAGAAGAGTTCAATTCACAGGGTTTGACATGGGGCTAAATTGAAGATAATCCCCTGAAGTTACAGGGGACAGAAAAAGGAGAGGAAACAGCGTATTTCAGAGATGTACGATGTAACACCCCTCAATACATTTGAGCAGTTGAAGAGAAAGAAGGATCCCATCCATCAGGGTAAGCAGCACAGGAAGTTTCGTCTTGGACCAACAAGATGCAGATTACTGCTGTCCTGAGGCTAGTCCAAAGCAGAAGACAGCTCAAGACTCTGCAAACTTGCCTATAGATAGTTTCCCTACTGGTGAGTAATATTTGTAACCTTTAGAAACTGTGATTAAGTGTGTCTGTACGACAACTTGTACACATCCAAATATGTAGAAATTGCTGTCTTAAATCATATTGCATCGCAAGGGTTGGAAACTGTGTTTGTACTCTATTAGCTTGCCAAAATGGGAAAGAGAGGGTTTTAAGCCATTTTGAGTGAAACAAGGGCAATTAGGTTGAATAATGGAAAATTGCGTAAGTTGCTCAATAAACAGCAATTCTGATAAGCCTAGCAGCTGCCTCAAAGAGACTGGAAGAAGGTTATGTTTGTTATATTACCATTATCATGCGTTCTTAAGTCTCAGACAGGTAATTTCACAATCTGAATCCCAGTTGTGCTCATATAAAGTGCAGTTGTTGACTTCATACTATATCTTAAAAGTACATTAATTCAATTTATTGCAGTTGTAATTTAATTTGAGCTCTATCTTGCTTTATTTTAGTTAGCTTAGTGGGTAATACTGGTTAAAGGCTTCTTAGTTTATTAATAGGTAATCATCCTTGTAAAAGGCCCTCAGGCATAGGGTTTTTCCCTTTCAGAAATGCAGTCAAGTTATAAAAGCTATAGTAATTCTGCTGGTAAATACTTATCCTTATTTCTTGATGTGTACCTGTTTTCTTCACAGTACATTATACAGTTCTGTGTAAGACACTTGCTTACCTTAGGTTTTAAGACTCTTATATTAGATGCCTTAATATACCTGTGTGTCAGTGAGTACTGTATTAACAGGGTATGAATACAAAAACTGGCTATTTCTAATTACATATCACTTCAGAAGGTTTAATGGACTGTTTGTGCAATTATGGTCTCCTAAAAATCTATTTGGTCTACACTGCAGTTCCCACTGTACTTTGTCATCCTTCATCATTAGGCTCTACATTTTGAACTACTGTAACTTCTAGAACTTGAACTACTTCAACTTGAAGTTGCATTATGTATAACAGCCAATGGATCTTGAAATATTCTTCAAGGTGATATAATGTGCTTCTGCTACCTCATCACAGATCTGTCAAACACAAGTGAAAAGCTATGGAGTTTATTAGCAATGCTATAAATATTTAGTCCATCAGAATATGCCAAAAAATGATTATGTAATTGACAAAGATGTTTTTTATACATTCTAGATTTACATTTTCATTGCAAAGGCAGGATCTTCAAAACTCAGAAACTCCTGCATATATTATAACGCTCCACCTGCCTTGCCCAGTGCATTCATTCATGTAGGCCTGAAGGAAGCAATGTACCAAAACCAGTATTGTGCAAGAATGGCATAGTCAAAACCTCATTAATTGAGGCAGATGTATCTGCTTATGTGTAGTACTGTTCAAAAACCTCCTTCGATGTGTTATTTCTGTTACGTACTATTTATATCCTACAAAAAGTCAGGAACAGCATTGGAGTGCCTCACTACTCTGGCATACTAACACTTGAAATAAGACATGTTATCAAGGATTTTTTTTTTATGAAGCATAAAGGCTGGGTTCCAGTCTGGTGAGGAAAAGACCTGGAGAAATGGAACAGCCTTAATAAAAAGACATTTTAATTTCACTGACATTATCAATTACATTGACCTGCTGAGATGTTAATGATGTGAATGTTAACACCTCTGGTTATGATGTGATTAAGACAGATAGAGAGGAAAAAAAGAGTTTCAGAGGTAGGACTGTATAGGGAAGATACAGTTACCTTGTTTTAGGTCTGTAGCTCATAGATCCATGAATTATTTAGGATGGAAGGGACCTCTGGGGGGCATCTGGGGAACCTCCCTGCTCAAAGTAAGTCTAATTAGATCAGGTTGCTCAGGACCATTTCTGGTTGAGTCTTGAACACCTCTTGGGAGGGAGATCCTGTAACCTCTCTGGGTAACCTCTTCCAGTATCTGACCACTCTCAAGGTAAAAAAAGAAACCCAAATGTCGTACTTGGACACAAAAGAACTACGCAGACTCAGCTTAGTTCAGGACAGAAAAGAAGCCAGGAAAAGCCTCTAGCTGTTTATTTTACTTCATATATATATGTTCTTAGGAATGACCGTGGATTGCAGGATGAAGTTACCACCTCTCCAACCACACCGGTCAAACGAAAAGGTCCATCAAACTTCTCCGCCTCAGGAGAAGGAATGAAAACAAAAAGGAATGGTTAGCCAAACATAACTGTGTTTACAGAAAGTGCGTGAGAACTCTATCACAGAAATGAAAATATTAAAAGACTGCAAATCTCAGGGCGACACCCAAATCAAACCAAAAAAAGGTGATCTATAATGGAAATTTTTCATGTTCTAACTTATGTCTTTTGCCTCTCACGTGATTGCTGTGCACCTGCAGCAAGAGATGAATTAGAAGTGAAGATTCCTGAATGCCTGTGGACCAGTGTGCCAACTAACACTGGAAAATACAATGAGGCAGCAGGGTGGAAGGAGAGAATAAGAGAAATATGAAAAGGGCCAACCCCTTAGAAGGGTTAGAAAACCTGCAATTACATTGATGAGTTACACCTAACCAAGTTTCTGTAAAGGGCAGAATTAAAATCTGCACTGTTATGGGGAAATTAAAAACTGAAAGGTTTGCAGTTACCAATTAAACATCAATAGAGTTTCATTTTTGTTCAAAGACTTTCAGACTCTCTGGACAGAAGGGACCTCCCTGTTCACCTAGGCTGGCCCTCCCCATGCAGAGGCTGGATAATGTTTTTTCAGAACTAGATCAAAGAATGTCTTTTAAAAAGAGATCTTATCTTGTGTTCTGCGTTCAAAGGGATGGTGACCTAACCACTTTTTCCAAAAAGTTGGTAAAATGTCACTTACATAACTTAAAAGCCTTACCATCATAAGATAAATATTTTGAACTTCACTACAAGGAATAAAGATGAAAGTTGCTGAATTGGAAGCTGGTGGTTACCAAGAGACCAGTGTTCAAGGCCTGATTATATTTAGTGTGGCCGATCACATGAGAGTCTCAAATACAGACAGCTTCAAAAGCTTTAATTTGTGAAATCTCCGGGAAGTTATAAGGAGAATCCGTTTGGGTAATATATGTGGGCAGAACAATGTTCATGGAAGATTTTGGCTCTTGAGGAGCATTTATTAGCAGCACCAAAAGTCAAAGAAAAGAACACTGGTACTATTTTCATTTGTTAAGGGAAAGCCATGATTCGAAATAAAGAAGCAATTTATAACAAATGAAAAAATTGGATACAGACTGGAAGAATGTTGAATGAGGAGCCACAAATCTTGGGAAATTGATACAGGAAGATAAAGCTGCCAAAGAAGAAGGTCTCTGACTGGAAAGTCAAACGGCAATATAAAGTTAAGAGCATAAATATTAAAAAGACCCCAACAAACCCTCCTGTCAAGCCCCAGAAATGTTTGGCCATAGCTAGATGAAGCTGGTAAAATTGCTTCTAATGGTGCAGAATAGACAAAATAATGATTTCCTTACTATATTTGGAAGAAAGCAGTGTGATACACATATATCAAATGAACAGCTTTCCAACTCATTAATTATTGGCATGTTAAGTAACAGATGCTAAGATTGATAAATCTGCAGGCCAAGATTATTTGCTCCTATGAGTTATAGAAGTATTGACCAACTTGACTTCTGCACCTTTGATAATTTTAACAAAAATGGGAATGACGGAAAAAACCCAGAAAATCATGTCTTAGTGATAATATTGTGTCAATATTCAGAGAATGAGGATGATACTGCTAATTATAACTTAGCTAGCCTGATTCAGTCATGGTAAAATAAGGGAAAAGCAGTTAAGGGATTAGCTGAGAAAGACCTGAGGGGTAAGATTATAATTATTGTCAGTTAGCATGTTTTTAGGGAAATGAGTAAGATCAAACACTTGCACTGGGAAGACAGCAAAATACACCAAATAAAGGCAACCCTGCTGATACACAATATACAGATATTTATAAGGCAGTGGATTTAGTACCTCATTCCACTGATCAAATCTTTGCACAGTGCAGTGAGAAGGGAGCCCACATAAACGGGGTCAATAACTGGCTAAACGAGGGCTCCCAGTGCCTGTTTGCAAAGCAGAAGCCGTGGAAGTGAGCATCAGCTGGCAGTGGGCTCGTCAGTGTTGTGTGCTGTGGGTTCCTTTGAAACTGCTTCTGGACAGCCACGCTGTGGCTGGGCACACGCTGGTGGCTGATCTGTGCTCTGCAGGGTCGTGTTGTGGGGCAGATCCAACTGTGAGGAGCCTGAGGACTCTCACTGATTAACTCTAGCACAAAACCATAGGTAAATGGACCACAGCTTCTTCCCCAGATGGTTTTGAAAGAAAATGCCCACTTTTTCAGCAAATGAGTGGAAGACTCTGGTTGATAGTCCATGCACGTGGACAAATAGCTCAGAGGAACTTGGTGCAAATCAGGTCAGAGGGTCTGATAGCCATGGACTGGATCTTCTTGGGCAGGAAAGCCAACTTGATTTTTCCCTGACTATGGCAGGAATGCCCCAGAAAGAAATTTTCAAAGTCTTCTTACCTAATTTAGTCAGAATTTTTCTTTTTCAATTCATTGTTCAAGCTGGAAACACTTGAAGATAAGATTGTAACACAACAGGAGTTCCCCCTGCTTTCCTGATGAGAATGGCTGAAATTTGTTTTGCCTAAACTTAACAGAAGAAAATTCAGCAACTGGATAAACCAGGCATGGGAAATTTTTGTCAGAAGGTAATCATGGGCAATTGTAAACAAGAGATTTGAATTTAAACCCTTATGCATCCTAACCAAAATGAGCATTACTGATTCAGTAAAACTACATTTTAGATGATGTACCTTTTGTTTAGCCTCAATTTTTCAACTAGTTTCTTTTTTTTTCCATAAAAGGGGCTCAGTGTAGGCACATATTTCTTTTCTTCCCACAATGTGTGTCCATGAGCACTGAGCAGATGCAGACTAAAGGGAATTTTTGAAGGATTTTTCAGAATGAATCTTGGGTGCTTTCTTCTTAGGTGCATTTCTTTTTCAGTAATGATAAAGAACTACCACAGTGGAACATTCATTCTGACCTGTGGGGAATGTGTCATGATTTGTTTCCTGCTTGAAGACTGATGAAGCTGCTAGCATGTGAAACTCCAGTTGTCGGCCATGCTGACGAAAAAGGAATTTGTAGTTTTTAAGAACTGTCATTAATCATACCTTGTGTCAGGGAGGGAAGAGTGCAGCAGTGCCCGCACACTCCTAAGGAGAGCTGACAAAAAGGGGAGTGGGACTAAAGAATTGTCTGTGCCTGCCTGTGTGGCTGTTTGGTGCTGTGTCATGCAGGTGGAGTTTGCTGGTGTCACAGGTAAGGGGATTCCCCAGGCAAATGCAGATGGGAAGCTGAGCTGCTGATTCAGAAGGTAACTTTCACAATGCACATGCCTTTGGGAGAGGTGTGGAAGGTGGAAGCAGATTGTTTGCCCAAACTTTTCACTCCTTTGCTTCCCAGGGTCTGTGCCAAGACTATTTTGTACTTGTGTGCCTTAAAATTATTTTTAAAGTGCATCAAATTAGTTTCCTAAGACATTTCAATTGTTAAATAATGTCTGTGAGGGATATGAAGTGTAGCTGATGACAGAGAACATCCAAGATTTATGTGCTGTCATTAGCTGTACATGAAGTTTAGTGCTATAAGCCATACTTAAAAGCCTTCTGTCTAATGCAAACAGTACATTTCTTCTACCTGTTGGTAATTAGGTAAATAGACATGAAAAAAATGTGAAGTAGCATAAACAGAACCATTCCAGGCACAGACCTACGTTAAGTGTTACAGATATTTGCATTATTTATTATGGGATATCCATGAACAATCTCTGAATCTCTGCCATGAGAAAAATTCAGCCAAAACTAAATTTCAAGCTCTTCATAAAAAGAAATCATAAAACCTGAATGCTGGTACTTTAACAGTAGCATTTGAGCAAAGATGAATGGCTATAAATTAGCCCAAGCAAATTTAAAACAGATGCTAGAAGATTTTAATCACTGAAGAATGAATTTCTGGAACATCCTTGCACACTGAGATGTAGGTGCAACCCAGGCTGAGTCAAATACAGCACAAAGGAGGCAGAAAATGTGGGTATGGTATGTCATAAACTGGTAAAAACGTAGCTGATAAATTGAGAAGCTGATAGACCTGATGATGGGAGAATGATGGGCTGGGAAGTGTGTCAGTTTAGCCACAGGATTTCTGCCAGAATTGCTCCTCCATGCAAAAGCAGGCAGAGCAGGAGCGAGCAGGAGGTAGAAACCAGGCCTGGCAATATCCAGTCAGGTCCTTGTGTCTGCATAGAAATGTCACAGCTGCAGAGCATGCTATAAAAGTGTTTCATGAGGCAGTGTCTACCAAACACATGAGAAGAACAAGTCTTTAGTATTGTAAAAAATCTGCAAGTTACAGTGATCTCCAAAGCCTTCTATAAATATTATTTTGTCTCTGGGAGGCATCTCTTCCCTGCGAATACAGCTCGGTGTGATGCAACCGGCTCGCTCAGATCTGGGTCAGGTTTGTTAAGGAAGCTGATTTTCTGTAGTTGCATACACCTTGTTAAGGCCAAACACATGTGCTCCCCCTGAGATTCTGATGGAAACTCTCTGGTTGCCTGGCTATACCCCCGTGCCCTTATCTCACCGGTCTGCCTTTTCTCAGAATCGATGCTGCCCAGATACTCAGTTCCGGAATTTCTCCCCCAGTGTGGCATTTTACTCTTTGACATTTCAAGCTTGTTCCATGTATATATTAACTTTGTTTCAGTTATTTCTATTTCTGCTTTCGCTTTCCTTGATGGTGTTCTGTCTGTTCTATATGTTAGAATATGAAGCTTCCGTGCCTGGTTTTATCAGGTATTCTCAGAAATTGCACATTTCCCCTTTATCCTGCTTACAAGGACCTTATTCCCAGTCATTCCATCTTTAACCCAAATATTTTCCTGCCTTGTACGTACATCTTTGTGAACTAGTTGGGCTTATCACTACAACCGCTGGTATTTTAACATCTTCTATTATATCTGCCAGCTGCTGTTTTGCTGACATTTTTTGGCATGTTTATTTATCTTGCCTTTTTATTTTTCTAGTCTTTACCGAAATAATTTAAAATGAGTTGTTTAGTATCATGTAATGGTGCCTTTTAAAGACCTTTGGGGTTTTGATTCAGTTGTCACTCAGATATTCCTTTTTTTAATGAATCACAAGTTTCTCATCATTAATGAATAGTTCTGACTAAACCAAACAAAAAAAAACTCCAAAAAACCAAAAAAACCCCAACCAACCAAACAAACAAAAAAACCCCAAACAAAAAAAAAAAAAAAAAAACCCAAAACCCAAACCAAAACAAAAACACCAACCCAAAAACCAAAAAATCCATACAAAATTCTTCAAGGTGGGGAGAAAATCCTACTTCCTCTTTTTATTCAGAACTGTCTCTGAGACAATGGACGTTTCTTCCAATGGAAGAATGTTCTTCCTACCTTTGCATTGGCATTTCAAAACAATATTCTCCTTTATCTCCCTACACAAAAGGCTACCAATACTCCCCATACCAGCACCATTCCTTTAATGGTCATCTCTTTACTAGTCTAAATAATTTTCATGTACAACAGAAAGTGCTGGTTGAATCTGATCTTTTTCAAGATTTCATCAGCACCTCATAATTTTTAAAGCTGCCATGTTATTTACACAGTGCCACCCCAGAGATGTTGAAACTCTGCTTTTATTGTGATTTTTCTGTACTGGTTAGTGATTTTCATCTAACATCTTAGAGTTATAGAATCATTTAGGTTGGGAAAGACCCTTAAGATCATTAAGTCCAACTGTAAACCTGACACTGTCAAATCCAGCATTAAACCATGTCCCCAGATGCCACGTCTACATGTCTTTTAAATGCTTCCAGGGATAGTGACTCAGCGCCTTTCCTGGGCAGTCTCTTCCAATGCCTGATCACCCTCTCCATGAAGAAATCTTCCCTAATACCCAATCTAAACCTCCCTGACAACTTGAGGCCACTTTTCTCTTGTCCGTTGCTTGCTACCTGGGAGATGAGACTGACTTCCAGCTGGCTACACCCTCCTTTCAGGGAGTTGTTGAGAGTGATAAGGTCTCCCCTGATCCTCCTCTTCTCCAGGCTAAACACCCCCAGCTGCCTCAACCATTTCTCATCAGACCCGTGGTCCAGACCCTTGACAGGCTTTGTTGTGCTTCTCTGGACTCGCTCCAGTACCTCGGTGTCTTTCTTGCAGTGAGGGGCCCAGAACTGAACACAGGACTCGAGGTGTGGCCTCACCTGTGCCGAGTACAAGGGGACAAGCACTGCCCTGGTCCTGCTGGCCACACTATTGCTGATACAGGCCAGGTGCCATTGGCCTTCTTGGCCATCTGAGCACACCCTGGCTCATGTTCAGTCGACCAGAACCTCCAGATCCTTCTCTGCCAGGCAGCTTTCCAGCCACTCTTGCCCAAGACTGTAGTGTTATTGTGACTCAATTGCAGGTCCTGGCAACATCTTCCACTGTCTTGATCTTTTTCCTATATTTACTGGGACCTGTGATTTCCATTTTAAGGATGCATATATACAAATTTTATATGCAGATATATAGATATACAAATGTATTTATATACAAATTTTAGGTAACAAAACCACAAACAGTAAGCACAGCATTCATGCTGCTAACTTTTATTCTGGCTTTTGACTCAGCCTCTGTCCATGAAGGAGTATGGAAAATCTAGCAATGATACAACACAATAACCTGTCAGCAGTTATTTAACTACTGGATGGAACATAAACTTCCATCGCTGCATTTATAGGGAGGCTGGATAGGCTCTCTGAGGCATGAAGGGACTAAATGTAAAGCTCTGAAGACATCCAGGTAAGATCAGCAGATTTTTATTCATACTTGAGAGACGGGACGAAGTTGGCTTCATGCCTCCTGAGGGGAGACAGCTCTGTGTTCTTAGTTTTCAGAGTGTGTGCTCACGTGTGGGTGTTTCTGGAAGGGAAAAGAAGAGAATGTATAATGATGGTGAAGGTATATAATCATAGATACAGTAGAGCAGAACTACCCAGTCTCCTGTCTCTGGGCATTTTCATCAACAGCAGCAACTCTGGTCATCACAACCAGTAGAAGCAGCAACAGAAACATCTTTTTTCTGCACCAATGTCCTATGCCTAGATTTCACCAGAGAAGCTCTGTTTTGGTAACCAGAATGTCAAACTTGCTGGAACAGGAGGATTTCTAAGTGTATCTAGCAGATCCAAGTAGCTGCAAGTCTCCTGCATAATTGTTCCAGCTGGGGGGGCTGTGTATCTGGAAGTCAGGGTGGTTTCAAACACACATCTCACACAGTTGCTGCATACCTGTCAAGTAGAGCTCGTGCCATGAGAATGCACTGGACTCAATTACTTTCTGTCTGCTGCTCAGCCAGTGGAGCCTGAACAGCATTTTAAGCAAATTCTGGGTTCGTTGTGTATATATGACTTCGATTCATACCTTAATAAACGCAGCATGATCAAAAAGCTCAGGCTTGCTATTCACCCACACCTACATACATCTGGGAAATCCCAGACCAGCAGTGGGAGGCCACTCAGCCTCACATGGCACAGCTGGAATACAGGCAGGGATCTTGTGGGATTTGTGGCTAGAAAGCCTCATGGAGTGGAAGGGGGGAGGGTATTAGAAGGTGCATAAGGCATATCCTAACTAGAGGCACTTCGGAGACACAAAGTAGGGCCTTTGCTGGATGCATTTCCATTGCAGCTTCTGCAGGGAAGCCCTGCAGTGCTAGTCTGATGTTTGGATATGTGTAATTACAGACCTAAGCACAAGCTCAGCTCAGAGATGGTGGGTAGGAAGAACAGTGGCCACCTGAGGGCTGGGTGGCTTTAGATGACTTGGAGGGAATGATGGGGAAGAGGGAGAAAATGCTAGATAAATGAGGGGGAGGATTACTGAAAAGTGTAATGGGCAGACTAACAAATCAAGAGGAAGCCTTGTGTTTGGGTGAGTAAGTCTTCCATGGAAAGCATTTCCACTGGATCGACTTTCAACCTGCACAGAGGTGGATGGAAAAATCCCTGTCTTACTGTTACCAGTCCTGATAGGCACCCTGATGGCTTCACAGGGTAGCAAGGACGAGCACAGCGCTTGGGACACAGCACTGCAGCCTTCCCAGCTGCACATCACTCTGCAGCCAGCTAGATAAATGCAGGACAGACAACAGTCTGACAGACATTTGTTGGCTGAGCATTGCATCCATGCAACAAAGTCATGCATTTGTCCACTGTAGCTGATGATGGTGCTCCTGATCTGGCTTTTTGGATTCATTTGGAATAAAGGAGCATTGGTACATGAATGTCATGGTGTATCCTGTGAACTGACAGCTACTGCATCTGGTCAATTTGTCTTGATGCCTTCAGCTCCACCCTCAGGCTTGAACCAGCCTAGGAGATCCCAGGCATAAAGGCAATATAGGTAAAGCCTGGAAGAGCTGCAATTTGTGTAGAGCCTTTCTTCCCTCCAGGTCTGTGGCTGGGCTAATGAAAGGGGGTAACAATGTGAGAACTGACGCTGTTATTTTTACATCAAGTGGTACATTCTCCTGTAACAGCAGAATTCTTCACTGACTGTTCATGGTCCAAGTCTCATTCAGTAGCATGAGCTGAATGAGAATATTTTACCCAAAGTTTAGGCTTCCAAAGGACTTGCTTATTAGCTTGTTGTAGGTCTAAGGCAGTTTATACTTGAATGTCCACCTTTCCTTCATGTTTTTTCTTTTTCTAAAGCGAAACATCTTTTAATTGCTCTTTTAGCATTGAATTAAGATAACGCAAAGCTATCAATAATACAACAATAAAATGTTAAATGGCAATATATGCAGGGACCTTTCCTTCAGTTTTCTACATATTTATGACTGACTTTCTTTTAATAGAAAACATTTTTTTTTCTTTCAATGTACAGATATAGAATAAAAACACTTGAAAGCAAAGCAAGAAATTGGATCTCATTAAAACATGGAGTTAGTGAAATGGTGACAGATGGGCCCTGCTGGGAAGGAGAAGATCGTTGAACGAGACTGGGATAAGTTAGTGAGTTTGCAATTATAAAGCATGTGGCTTTGTAATTTCTAACCCCCAGTTCTGCAAAGTAATCAGTGCAGTTGGGCCCATATGCCTGCAGGGAGGCTCATTGAGACAGGCATGAAGATCTGCAGAGAGGAACAGGGGACATGCAGATATTCCAAAACACAGCTGCAAGGGAGTGAATCTCTCTCTTTTCCAGCCAAATTTTAATCTGCCCTCTCCAGAATGGAAGAACGCTTCACTATGAAATATGAACTTGATTTTCACGCTCCCCGGTAGTGCTCACCAGACCAGGGATGGAATTTTAAGAAAAACATGATCCTTTCAAACATTGATTGATCTGCCACTGTTAAATGTTGTCCATCTCAGTATGCCTGTGGCAGTGGGCGACAGGTTTTTCTAATTATGTTTCAAAGAGGACTCTGACTTGTTTTTTATAATGTTGAAAATCTTTATCTCGACTCATTTCTGTAATAAACTTCTGGCAACGGGAAGCTATGATTTATTTACTTAGAAATTTCTCATCTCTATTATTGTAAAGATGTCTTAGCAATTCTATTTTTAGGATTGCACAAATGGGGCATAAATCCTGTTTTTCTTTTAAAGCAGTTTGTGCTAGGATGTTGAACATCAAATGTGTGAGATTTGTGTCCATCTGAATGATCAGCTTGGTTTCTATTTCCAGAGACAACCTCAGCCATCAAGTCCCACCATATGCAAACTCAGACCACTAAGCGGGTGATATATTTGTTATACAATCTCTTCCATGCATTTAACAAGCTGCAATAATTAAGGAATGGTCTTCCCAGTGCACACTACAGGCAACTATTTGATTTCAAGGTCTTGAAGTTGTGCAGCTCTTGGCTCTTTTTTCTGACCATTCCTGGAAAACTTGCTTTCACTTTTAAGACAAAGAATGGCTTTGCTGCTGCTGATCCCAATACACACTCATAGATACCACATTTTCCTTTACAATCTGATATTTATGCCCATTTTGTGTCTCTGTAGAGAAGTTGCCATGAGTAAGCTCAGTTTTCATAGCCGCAAATTTTCTGGTGTAGTCTAATACACTTTCATGGCTCCCAAATTTCTTTTTGATGTGCAAGTCCTTTCATGCCTTAGGGAAGCACAGAAGAAAGCATGGAAGTACTTGAAACATTAATAAATAGGTGCTGGAGGCTGATATTATGGGCCAACTGGGTGTAGGAGGAGCTGGTGTCTTAGTGAATCAGAAATGCTAGGAGAGGGGGAAGGCATGTCAGGAAGGATCGGGAAGATGCAAAGCTTGAGTGACACAGCAAGGGCAATCACTCACAAAGAAAATGCCTTTCCAGAAGCACTCTGAACGGACATGAAAAGTGCAATACTGCCTTTTTGAGAACCAGAGACAAGGAAGCACGACAACGCCTAGGTGGAATAGTTTGGCTGAGATGATGGATCAGAAAGTTCATATCTTTGATTTGTCACACAAAGAAAACTCAGCAAGGTGTGAGTCAGAACTTGGATGTGAGGACTTAAGGAGAATTCAGAGCAGAAGATTTTGAGTTAGATATAGGCCTGAATTAGGAGAAGATTGTGTTCTCACTTTGATTGAAAATGGAAGGAGGAGAATGAGATTAGGACAGTATTAATCATCCTGCTATAGAGACATTTAAGGATGAACAAGGCTAGTCTTCCTCATAAAGTTATAGGGTCAGGGCTGCTTGGAACAAAATGGGACCTGAATTGCAAATAATTGTGATTATTATTTTGATAGAAATAATAGTAAAATGTATGTTTACATACATCCAGCAACGCAGGGATGAGAATATAGAGAGCAGGGCAATGGGCCAAAGACCAAAAGTTTGTGGCAAAGCTTGGCTGAGAGTAAAGTCTTTTCCAGAGAAGCTATGATTGGAGGGATAGGGGTAGAAACATAAAGACAGTCACAGGAGCCACTAGTGAGTCTAGTCACAGCAGAGACTAGATTTCATAAAGAATGTGCTCTTGGGACCCCAGTCACCATTGAGTCCAAGAGAATATGAATGTTATTTCAAGCTACATTGGACTTTCCATTGAACCTGGAAAGACTGGACAGTTTTGGGGAGAAAACTGAAGAGGCTTTGCAAATAATGAATACAGACTGTATGCCCAAATTGTGATGCTAGAAAGGATCACTGCAGTTTCAAGAAGAAAGAAATAGTACATTGATACGGATCTGTACTTCTACAAGACTTACTTTGTGTACCTTTGAAAAATGTGAACTGCCCTAATAGCTTTCCAGAAATGTTGGCTTGTGGAAATGCAGTGACTTTAGTACTGATGATCAAGCACTCTTGGACCTCAAGTTCCCAGTTACATTAGCAATTGATCAAAGTCAAGGTAGTGAGTACAGGAAATTCCTGGTTCTTGTGAAAACTTTTCGGTTTCAGCTCGGGACACTTCAGAGAGGGTTCTGGGCATCTGTGATAAAACACTAATAGATGCAAAATCTATATAGTGTAGCACAGGTTCACAAACCCCAACTAATTCAATACAGTTCTATATTTAATGTTGTTCAGCTACAGAGTAACACCACTGCAGCGTGGAAAATCACTGGCAAACTTACAGGGATATGCATATTACCCAGTATGACAGAACCAAAGGATGAAAAATTACTATTAGACTTTGGTAAAAAGTAAGGAAGTCAAAACAAGCACAAAATTGTAGAAATACAAAACTTCATCACGGTTTAGACACAGATGCTTTAGAATTTGGAAAGGTCATCATAAACTGAAAAACCTACAGAAATGTCACTTTCTTCCAATAAGCTAAACACAAAGAAACATTTTATAAAGAAATTGGAAGCTTCTGCTCAGTCTTTTAAAGCAAAGGAAAAAAATAGCAGTTGGCAGAGAAGAGTGAAGCAAAGGGCAAAACAACTGAAGAACAAAAGTCTTCATGGACTGATCTTTGTTTTCCAGACTCTATGTGTAAAAGCAATTTAACAAGTGAAGACATGAACATATTTGAAGATAGTTTACTTTACCAGATCAAAACTAGAAGACAGTTGAAATGGCCAGCAGACCAGTTGAAGCATGTTGATCCTGTTCTAACAACATTAAATGTTGGGTTTAGTTGCTGTACTGATTGGAATGCATTGTAGTATCATTGATAATACAGCTCTTTTTTGTATGTGTCCTCTCTTTGGTATTTCTGTCCCACACTTGCTTTTTGGGTTTTATCATCTCATGGCAGTTTCTCACTTTATTCTGCTTTTCACTAGTGCAAGATTACTGAGCAGGGCCCAGCTGTCTGCTGCATGGCCTTATCACACATTCTCTTTATAGAAAATCGAGAGGAGGAAACAAAATAAGTTGATGGAAGAGTTTAGCTGGGTGGAGAGTTGGGAAAGGCCAACATCTCTGATATGTTATGCAATACGATCCAGCAAGGTGGGATTCATAGCTTGGTTGTGAGGACATAAGGAGTGATCAAAGCAGAACAGTTAATCTTACCAAGGTCTCCTTTACCTTGAGCAGTTAACTTCAACTAACTTGATTGGCCTTAAGTGTTCATTAATCTGGATTTTTTTGACGCACCCACACCTGTGCCACTATGTTGACCGTCAGAGTATTTTTTGTTAGCTCAGCTGCTTTCCTTCGCTGGAAACCTCCCAAAGTAACCTTTCTTAAGGGCTTAATTTTCATAGTAAACCACACTCAGACCAGAAGCTGAGGACTAACCTTTATTAATCCAACATGTCCAGTTGGACTTGGACTTCTTTTTCCACAGGCCACAAATTCAAAACATGCAAAGCAAAGTATAAGCCTGATAACAAACCTAAATGCCTGGTATTGCTGTTATCAATCCTGCATGACTCAGATTCCAGCTGCTGTGACAGGGATCAAAGACACCCCACACAGGGGCATTGGCAGTAGTGGAAGCCACCCTTGGCCGTGTGTCTGCTCTGTCTACCTGCAGGACACGTGCCTCGATGCTTTCTCTCTCACTTTCTTTGTGTATTTACACCTCTAGATAGGATTCCTCATCCTTCTGGAGCTTGTCTCAGCAGGAAGGTTTTCTGCGGGGAGGCGCTGCCTGTGCTTCCGTTCAGTTCTCATCCTGTCACTCCTACCCCAACCTAGGGATGGTGCCTTGCACGTGGGAAGTCCTCTCCAGCCCAGTTAGCTTTACTTCAGCAGGCTGAGTTGACCTGTTCTCTCCCCTGCCTTTATGCTTCCTTGGCTGTGATTCAGATTTTGCTGCCAGGTTCGCTAAACAGACTCTGCTTTCTGTCATCTGGGAGTACCTCAGTCTCCAGTGTTGTTAAACCTACAAAATGTGGAAAACACTTTACTTTGAAAAAAGCTGCAGGTGCAACTTGTCTCCCAAATTTATGGACCTGCTTTCGCTCAGTGACCTCCACCAAAACTGGTTCCTGCAGCTTGCTTGACCAGGTCTTTCCTTTACCATTCCTTTTGCTGTTACATTAAACTCATGTACATGGGGCCCTGTCTTATGGGGTGCCCAGGATGATTTCATGGAGATCCTCTAGTCCAAGCCCCCTGCCAAGGCACGGTCACCTGGAGCAGGTTACTGGGTGCAAATAATACGGCAGGAATGTGTCCAGGTGGGTTTTCTATGTCTCGAGAGAGGGGGAGTCTATGGATCCCCGTGGACAGCCTGCTCCAGTGCTCTGCCACCCTCAGTGAAAAGAAGTTCTTCCTCCTGTTTTGGTGAAACTTCGTGTGTTTTAGATTATGGCCACTGCTCCTCGCCCTGTCGCCGGGCACCAGAGGAAAGAGTCTGGCACCGTCCTCCTGGCACCCACCCCTGAGCTATTTATGTGCGTTAACGAGATCCCCTCTCAGTCTTCTCTAAACAGGCCCAGCTCCCGCAGTCTCTCCTCGCAAGAGAGATGCTCCAAGCCCCTCAGCATCTCGGCGGCCTCCGCTGGGCCCCCTCCAGCAGCTGCTTGTCCGAGCGGTGCTTCCCCACCCACGAGCGCGGATCCCACAGACCGATCACGCTCTCGCTGTCGCTCCCGCTCCAGCCGCCGCTCCCGGTCCCGCTGCCCGCGGGGGCCGCGCCGGCCCCGCCCCCGCCCGGCCCCCGAGCCCCGGCCGCGCCCCGCGCGCGTGCGCCGCCCGCCGCCGCCGCGCAGGCGCCGTGGGGGCGGGCAGAGGGTCCGGAGCGGGACCGGCGCGGCGGCCGCTCCCGGCGTCGTTCGCAGCGGGGCCCCGGCGCGGCCAGGGGGATGCGCCTCCGCCCGGCCCGGACAAGGGGACGCGGGCGGAGCGACGCCGCGCGCCAGGCCGGGCTCCCGGCTGCCCGCTGCCGCTCGTCCCGCAGCCCCGCGGCCGCGGAGCTCGGGGAGCGCCGCTGACCGGAGTCGCCCGCTCGGGCCCGGCTGGCCCCGCGGCGAGGGAGGAAGGGAGGGAGGGAGGGAGGGGGCGCGCAGGTAGCGGGGCGACCGCGCCCCGGCCCCAGCCCCCGTGGGGGCGGGGGCCGTCGGGGCGGCCCGGCCTCCCCCCCGCCCTCCCTTCCCCCGGCGCCCGCGGGGAGGATGGTGATGGTGCAGCCGCCCGCAGCCCCCGAGCCGGGCCGGGGCCGCCCTCCGCAGGGGCTGAGGGGATGAGCCGTGCCCCGCCGGGGGGTCGCTAGCGAAGGATGACCACTCCCGCCCTGCTGCCGCTCTCCGGGCGGAGGCTGCCCCCCCTGAACCTGGGGGCCTCCGCCTTCCCGCACCACAGGGCTACCTTGAGACTCTCCGAAAAATTTATCCTGCTCCTTATTCTTAGTGCCTTCATCACCCTGTGCTTCGGGGCGTTCTTCTTCCTCCCCGACTCCTCGAAGCACAAGCGCTTTGACCTGGGCTTGGAGGATGTGCTCATTCCCCACGTGGACACCAGCAAAGGGGGCAAGAACCTCGGCGGCTTCCTTATCCACGGGCAAGGGCACGACGAGCACCGGCACAGGTGGGTGCCTCGCTCGCCGGGAAGGGAGCGGGACTGGGTGACAGGGAGATCCCTTAAAATAGGTCGTTCCCGTACTGCTGTCCCTCCTCTCAGCGACATCCTCGTGTCTTCCCAACGTGTATCAACTTCTGAGCGCTAGCCTTGTTCCTCCAGCTGCCATATGTAGCTGTGGCTCCATGTTTCCTTTCCCAGTGTGAATTTAGCCTTCTGGCGAGCGAGAGCTCGGAGGGCAAATATGAGGTGTCCTCCGGTGACTTATTTTCTCACCCTAGCCAATTCCGTGCATCGGCCATGGAAAGAAGGGGGTTAAGTTATGGCATTTGTGGAGACAGTATAAGTGACTGAAAGACTGCTGCATCTCTTCTATAGCTATTATGTACTTACTCAAAACAGCTGCTTGTTGCTGAATAGTGCACAAGAACTTTGATCTGCAAGAGACTTCATGCTGTGATCCAGAGGCTGTCAGCCTATGACGTGCAGGACACAGAACTAGTGCAGATGGCACAAGTGCCTTTTTCTGGCCCTTAAAGTCACTTGCTCTAGTGTTAATCTAGACGATTGAAGGTGCCAGTGGCTGAGTTTCCTTAATTGTATTTGCCAGCGTAAAGAAATTACAGATAAAATAAGGGTATCAAGGGTGTATATGCTGTATCAACAGCTTTTTGGGGCCACCTAAAGCTTTGTGTGGTGCAAACCTCTAAATGTTCGGGACTGGATCATGTGAAGTTAAGCATTCAAAACGAAGGTAAAAAACCTTAAATGATGACTATACAGTATATTTGCTTCTAACATACTTCAGTTGCCTAAATCCTACCCTGGTGCCTGGATCTTAATGAGGCTGACAGATCTCTCTTCACTGTCAAATATGTGTTAAAATATGATGATGGGTGATAAAATACCTGCTTTTCCATACTCAAATTAGTAATACAGGGAATTTTAAAGGAAGGTTGCTTATGCTGATAGTGTTCCTTTGAAAACAGCTTAAAATATTTCTAATTGGTGTAAGAATTATTTAAAGGTTATTTGTATGAGATTAAAAGGAGAGGGTTTAATTTAGTTCTCTTTATTAATCTGTTATGAGTTATGAAGAATACGTGAATACTACGGTATTTTTCCTTAAGGCATCTTTGCTGTTGGATGTCTTGGGGCACTTAACATGAGCCCTTTCTCCCTATCTGAAAGAGCACGGGTACTTAATATTTTACAAGGACTTATTTTGTCTATGATGTTAATTGCTGGTGTGGTTAAATGCTGCAGTAAACATAGGTTTAGACAGTCTCTAATATGCCTTTGAAGTTCTTGTCTTTCACTGTGTGAGTTTATTTTTTTGTGTGTGTGATCTTATTTCTTAGCTTCCCCAGACCCTGTGGCACATGCAGTCAAAATCAGTTTCGAAAATATAGGACAGATGAAACAAAAAGGAGAGTTCAGAAATGTTCAGAACTCCAGCTGTGGCTGTTGTACCTTGTGTTGCCCAGTAGATGGGCTGTAGAAAAAAGGAGTCTGTTGATAGTGATAGTTCATATGAATCCTTTCCAGGTTCCCTCTTTTAGTTACTGGGGCTGCAGCTTTAGGAATGAAGTACATACTTTTTTGTCTGTCACATGTAGATAAGCAGTAGCTTACAACTGTCAGAGCTAAATGCATTTTGTTTGCTTGGGATCTGTTCTTAAACAAAGTGGTTATCCTGACATCAGTTAACTGTCCTATGGTTCCTGTGCTGCTATGAATGTGTGTACCTCCCAGCTGCCCTCCACCCAAAATTTCCCTGTCATGTTCATTTTTTGAGTTGTTATTTGAGCAAGAATAGTTATTATTCCTGTTGTTTTAGCTTTGCAAACCTGGCCTATCTTAACTACTTAAAAAGCCTGCCTGCTTAACCTGCTTGTAAGACCCTTGTGTGAATGTCACAATATGCATTGTGAAGCAAGGTTGTGTGCTTTTGTGCTTTATTTTTGAAGCAACTTCTTTGGCTGATTACCACATAGTTTTATCAATGGGCTATTTGCCATCAGCTTGGAGCTGATGTGGTTGTTTACCGTAATAGAAAACTGCCATTTTCGTTGCCGAGTTCTTGCTCCTGGATTGCAGGGACGTTGACAGATGATATTTTGAGAAAGTGTAGGATCTTCAGTGGTGAGCTCTAGATTTCTTGTTGTCTCAGTTTGGGACGGAAAAATTTGTTCTGCTTCCTATCAAGGGGCAAAGTCAAGCATCAGCTACTTTGTAAGTGTTGTTTTTTGGGTGAGGCAGAGGAGTTATGGTACAAAAGGTCAAGAGAAATTAACGTAATCCTAATATGAAGGAGGATGCAGTCTAAAATGTGAAGTGTGAGGATGGATTGACAAACTGTATTTCCAGAAATCCAGGGGCTTCAGAACTAATTGGATCAAAGGTCATTCATATGAAGTGTACACTTGATTATGAAATGACGGGTGTTTTGATTTAGTCACTAAAAAAGAAAATGTTTCTTCTGTGAATGCTGGTATTGATGTCTATCAAATGATAAAACATGCATCTCATTATAATGCTTGCTTAGTATATAGGCTATAATATTTTAATGCTCATTTTGCCCCACTCGAATTTTTAGTTTTGTAGGCTGCTGGAAAATATTTGTATTTCTGTCTTCTAGAAAAATGCAGCAGTGATGTAGGTAGAAAATCATTGCACTATCAGGCTTTAGCCTTGGGTGTGCAAACAATGGTTCCCACTGGACTTCTCTGTATTCCTTGCATTACTTTCCCACCTCTTCCCCTGGGCACCCTTGACATTCTTGAGTGCTTTTATTTTTATTGTTACAGTGGTTACCCCTTGCTGACATTAACTTTACATCTTCCATTAAATTGTTTTCTTTACTGCTCCTGTCCCTCTTTTGTTTTCCCCTTCCAGGCAGAAAAAAAGGGCGGGGGTGGGGGGGGGGTGAAGCCGTACTCCCTTCCTGATGGTCTTAAATACTTGTTCAAGAGTTACACTGTTCTTGCCTATCTCCAGAGAAATACACATTTTTTCTAAGACGATGGTTAAAATCTGGAGTAAAACTGCAGTTTATGTTTGGGAAATGGACGGGCTGTATTGCAAGGTAATACTCACTTCCAGCTGTTCATTTCATCTGTAAGCTCTTCCTGCAGGGTAGTGCATGAGGAATGAGCGACTAATGTTGGGAAGGTGTACCAAAAATTTTTGCCTTTGAGAGAAGGGAGAGTGGAAAAGATTAGTCCAGGACTTAGGAAGATATGTGCATACACACACTTCTAAAAAATCAATTTCATTTCCTGAAGATGAATTTCTTTTCATTTCAAATAGGATATTGCAGAGATTCTGGAACAAGAGCTGCATGGTTTTGAAGACACATCTTGCCAAACGAACTTGTGTAGCACCCAACATTTGTTACATGATTTTAGTTAACTATAATTTTTCCCAAACTTCTGCATCTCTTGCCACACAAAGATACTTAAGGTGTTTCTTACTACCCAGTTACTTTTCAAGTATCTAGGGTATTTCATTCTTCAGTACCAGATCTAAAAGATAGCTCTGGAAGTAAACCAAAACATTCTTACAGCTTCTTTGCATCTAATGTAAATGAGTGAGAATGCAAATGCCCTGTAATCTCCTTGATTTCTCAGATTTTTTAAAAATAAGATTATCTGCAATATGAAAATTGAGAAGACTTGTTTCTTTAATGATGTGTCAAAGCAGCTGCTCTTTGTATTGCTTGACAAAAGCTAAGGCCATTTCTGTGGTGAAAGTACATTAATCCTAGAGACAACGAATAATGTAATTTTATGAGCTCAGAGCTGTTTTGTACAGCACTTGGACTGCTGTTGGGCCAACAGTTCAGTCCTTCAGAACTTGTGAAGATGTGTCTTCAGCTGCTGAATTCCTGTGTATCCCTTCAAGTCAAAATTTGTGTTTTCAAAAACAAACCCACCAGCCCTCAAGTCATCAGGTTGACAGCAGCTGCTGCTAATACGAGTGACCATCTCAATGGCCTTGGCTTCTATGTGGCAGTGGGTATAGATCAGTTTAAATCATCCTTTTGACTTTGTTTCTGGAAAGCTGGGGAATACTGACTGCTGTATTATGCAAAGATGGAAGCTCTGTAGTCTGATATGAGGAGCTGTGGGTCAGCAGCTGTATGGCAATAGTCTAAAAGTGCTCTTCTGTTGCTCAGTATGTGGTTGTAGCAGCTGCTGTCTCTACTCTTAGGGAGTGAAAGTAACAAAATTATTCTGAGATGCTTTCGGTCTTAATTTCTTCTTCTAATTTCTGCCTTTTTTTTTTTTTAAGAAACACGAAAAGCTTAATATGCTTCTTTTGAATCCCTTTATCTTCTCTCATCTATATGACTTAATTAGCCATAGTAAAAGTGGGCAGAGGAGATAATTTAGCTTCTATTACTCAGTGGGATCAACGTCTTCTGTCATCCTCTGCCATGCCATCGAGTATAAAAGTGCATAAAACTCCTTGCTCTTCCTTTCCGACTTTACTTGAGGCACACTTCATTAATGTAATTAAGAGTATTTGCTATTGTGATTCAGGGAACCTGTTTTTTTCCCCTTAAAAATCAGGAGCCACTCTAGTGTCTGCACCCCAGCTCCTACTCCATTCGATTTTTCAGTGCATGAGATCAAGCCTGTCTTCAGAGCAGACTCCCCACAGTCTCTCTGAAATGTGGGCACTGATTTTAAGCTGAGATGCTTGATCTAGAAGCAAGGATTTTCTGGAGTGCAACATGCAGGAAATGCAAGTCGTCATGGTGACACCTCTGGAGCCAAAGAGGGCAGGATAGTGCATTCCGAGTCAGGGTTCAGAAACATCTTGTATGTCCAGTGCAAAGTTGAGGTAAATACCTGGTGTCAATCTTCAGCTGCTGAAGCTTTTGCAAGAGCACTGACCCTCTTTATTTAAGGACTTTTCTCAGCTGGAGTTTTTAGTAGCCACGTGTTATTCTTTTCTCTGGAGCCCCTGTCGAGAAGAGACTTGAGAGATGATGCTGGTACTTGAAGAATTATGGGAATTTGATGTCCCACATTATGACCTTAAACTTAATTGTGATTTTTTCTGAAGTTGCGCTGGACGGTGGGAGAGGTGCCCTCTTGGATTATTTCTAAGGTTCCGCTGAAATTAGCGCTTTATGTTGTAGGCTGAGAAATGCTTTCAACTTCGAAATACAAAATGCAAATTCTAGACCATCTGTTTAGATGTCCTCCCTCCTCCCCTCCCCATCTGCTGAACAGCCTACATCATATGTAGAGTGCTGCTTTCTTCATGTTCTCTTGCTGTACTCCAGTTTGTCAAAGTATTTCCTGTATTATGAAAGAGAGGTGCCGTTCTCCAGTTCTTACCCTTTCCAGTAAAAAAAAAAAAAAAGCTTGTTGGTTTTCTGCATGATCTACACTTTGTCTACATGCTGGAAAACAATCAGGCGTGGGAAAACTGCAGAAAGTCTGCTGGCTGGATTTAGGCCAGCTAGTGGGTGGGAGGCAGTAGCAATTTGGTTCATTTGGAGTTTTGTAGATTAAAATCTCAAAAGAACTTTAGCATAAATGTGGGTTGCTTGATGATGGTAGCAGTGTAGGCAATAGTAAGCAGTATGGCTAGTTGTGGGCATACTGCACTACAAGAGTTCTCCCATCTTCTGATCCTTTCAGTTTCCTGTAGTAAATACAAACATCTCGATCCTACTCAGTTTGTTCTGAGTTACGGGTTTTTTCTTCCTTACAACAAATATTAGCAAACTTGTAATTGGTTTTACATACATGTGTGGTATGTGTACATGTTTTCATAACAATTGAACTGAGACTGAATATGGGCAAAGAGGAGAAATTTTGTAATGCCTTTCTTCTTATGTCCATCCCTAAGAAGCCCGTAAAATTCAAAACATGGTCAGTGATTTTATTCCACCATCCTTCACTTTTAATTATTGCAGTTCTCGATGTTGAGAAAAGTCTGGTCTCATGGGTAGGCAGCTGTTTCTCACAGTAGTTATTTAGGCTAACAGAGTAGGAACTTGGGGACGTGTGTTTGGGTATAGCTTATGGGATTTGTTCTTTTCCCTTCATTTTCAGATGCAGGCTCAAGTGAGTGCTATCATCTGCCTTAATTCAGTAACTAGATTATCACCTTTTTACTGAAGTTCAGAGTTCTCTTGCAAGTAAACTGTGGGGAGAGGGGTGTTCAACAGGCAAACAAGCCAGTAAGGGGCAAGAAAGGGTAAAAATAAATGCTTTTTTCCTGCCGCCTCAAACCTTGAAATAAAAAGTCTGAGTGCTCCAAATGTCCTGTATGGCTGTAACTGGTTTATTTAGAGTGAATACATGGTGGGGGGAGGATTGAGGAAGGTTTTTGTGACTAAGTTCTTGTCATATGTTTGCTCATAAAATTTGTAGGCTTTTGATTCCTTCTTTATGTTGTCTGATCTAGTGCCCTGTATAGAGCAAATTATGTAACTTCATCCATTCACTCAAGGATGTGGAGGTTCTGTATTATTTTTAAGATCTACAAATACTAAATGATAAAATAGTAAGGGAGATAACTTTCCCTGGTAACTTCCATTCCTTCCATTCTTGTTTTTTTGAGTACCTAACCAGATACACTGGAATTTCTAAAACAAAAAAACCCCTTAAAACAACAACAAAAAACCAAGCAAAACAAACAAACAAAAATCTGAGAAGACAGGTTAAGAAGTAACCAGTAGTATTCTTTTGTTATCTAGAGACTGCTTTTTAAAGGTCTTTTTGGCCTTGTCTCTGAAGCAAACAAAGTTTATGTGGACATGCTGTGGGCACATTGTAGCTCTCACTGATCCTTCGCTGTTCTCTACTCCGTCTTTTTCCCTGTTTGATCAGTAGCAAAGGGTGACCTGTTAAAAGAAGTACATTTCTGTATCTTGTGTGTATCCTGGTGCTGAGGGAAAGACCTTAATTGGGAACAGTGCTGAAGGAAGGATCACAGAGCCCAAGAGTAGTTTGTGATACTTGTTCTGCTGCTAGTCAGTCTGCACAAGTGCTATTTTGAACCAGCCACAGCACGTGTCCTCTATTCTTCACTGATTGTTAGAGAAGGGTGGTTGGAAATGAATGCTGTAGCAGGAAAAACGTGGCTTTTGTGGGATAGCAGTAGCAATGGGGTGTGTTTACGGAGGTGGTAGAAAACATTGGGACAGAAAACTAAAGGCCACTGATGTTTGAAATACAGGGCTGTGTTAGTTCTGCTTCTCAAAGGATTTATTTGCCCAAACATTGAATCATATTTGTCATTCTGTCTTGCTGCCTTTGTTCTTTTAAATATTCTTATGATGCACACCTATGAACTGGATTACCTTGTATGTTGTATTCAGCATCAGTTTCATTAATGTTTTACGTGCTCTGTTACTTGTTAGTTACCTCTTAACCCACCAGAGGATTTTGTGCTTCCCCAGCTCCTTGCAGTAGCACTGCCATTGCAGCTTACAGTGGACAGCTAGCTATTTTCTGTGATTCTATTTGAGAGAGCAAGTTTGAGGTTTTCACTTGGCTTAACATTATGTAATCTGATCAGTATGGCATGAGCAAAATTACAGTTTTAAGGGTGTGCATGTGACGAAAGTATTTTCTTGCTATATAAAGCTTTAAGAGCTCCTCAATGAGATTACTTTGTGTCTGTTAACACCAGCATGCAGAAATGTCAATTTTCGCAGAATCCTAAAATGGTTTGGGTTGGAAGGTACCTGAAAAAACATCAATTATTAACCCCCCTGCCAAAAGGAGGGACACCTTCCACTAGACCAGGTTGCTCAAAGCCCCATACAGCCTGGCCCTGAGCACTTCCAGGGATGGGGCATCCACAGCTTCTCTGGACAACTCGTTACAGTGCCTTGTCACCCTCACAGTAAAAAATTTCTTCCTAACATCTAATCTAAACCTTTTTCAGTTTAAGGCCATTTTCCCTTATTCTATCACTACATCCCCTTGTAAAAAGTCTCTCTCCAGCTTTTTTTGTAGGATCCCTTTTGGTACTGGAAGGCTGCTAGAAGGTCTCCATGGAGTTCTCCCCAGGCTGAATCAACCCCAGCTCTCTCAGCCTGTCTTCATAAAGAGGTGCTCCAGCTTTTTCCTGTATGCTAGTAGCCAGCTGGAAGTCTTTTGCAAGATGACATTCGTCTCAGCCTAGTTTCAGCACTGTTTGCAGACCAGCAAGGCATTTGAAGCTTGCACAGAGAAGCTGCATAAGTGGTTTCTCAGTAATTTGTTACCATATCTCTCTGTGACCTGCTGACATGTTTTAAGGCTGAAGTGTATCATCAGGCCACTTACGAGCAGGTGACCATCAGTGGTAAATCAGACTAATCCAATTTACTTTTTATTGGATCAACCTGAATGTACTTACCAAGCGTGAGAAGAACGTCGTCTGTGGGAGCACTATATCCCTTAAATCCTGCAGTGGGAATGGGAAGATCACATCTCCTTACTTTGACTATCCTGCTGGATAAACAAACTTGTGGTGAATATACTGGATTCTGTTCCTGGTTTAGGTTTGTTGGCTAGTAAGAATAGCTTACAGCCATGTGTTGTTTCCTCAGCAGATTTTTCTGGGTGTGTTACTATCTTTACAATTGTACTGCATTTTGAATGCTATTTGATGTTTTCCCAGTGCAAGTTAGAGGATCTGCTTTAGCTCCAAAATACTTGTATCCTTTCTGCAGTATATTTAGAAAATCATAATCCAGAGCTGACTTTCTGGACCACAAACTTCCTGTTTGTTTTCATTACTTTTATGAAATAAAATTTGCTGTATGCTTTAAACATAAAACTTGAAAAAAGACCTGCCGCTCTCTTGGCTTGTTTGAGATGGCAGTAGTGGGAAAGATGCTTAGAGTAGAGGGAAGTTATTTTCCTAGTTAAGATACAATATCCCCCCCCCCCCCCCTTTTTCTTTCTCACAGAAAGAAAGTATTTTGTCTTGAAAAAATTATAGCCTGAACTAGTTTGACTCAGAACCATGTTTCTAGTGACCTTTTAAATCTCTTAATCAGTTTTATCTTGGAAACACTGATGACTATTTAATTCTAAACTTAATAATTGCGGATAATGCAAGCATGTGTCTTGTTTTTCCAGTACTGTAATCACACATCCTTAGTTTCCTAAAGGCATCTGTTCTGTTGTCGCTGGCTTCTATTTGAGTGGAAAGTGTTCTCCAAATTATTAAGTAAGACATGTAGTGAATTCTGAATTGCAATGCATAGTGTTCTGGAGAAGAAAATATTGCAGAGGTGTAAGAGGCTCTTTGCATCATCTAGTTACACAGGGTATTCCGGAAATTCACATTTCTAATTTGTGAATAACTCCACCTTCTACAGACAGTGGGATCCATGACAATTAAAATATTAATGGGTCTGGGATACAGCCATTTTCCAATAAATAGAAAAAATCAGAACAAATGTGGAATAATGCAAGCAATTAAACAAAATTTTAACTTCGGTTTTGTCACTGTCTGGCACATTATTTTAACTGGTTGTTACTCTGAACTGTTCTGATTTAGATACTTAAAAACAGTCAAGCTGGATGTGCTAATTGTTACGCTTGTTAAATTGGTCCAGATCCATGCAGTGAAAAGTTCAAAGAGTTTCACTGTTACACCTGTTTTTATGTGAAATGAGTTACTTTTTCACATTGCAGATGCTGGAAGGGAACTTAAATGCTCTTCAGTAGCTGTCACACTGATAACTAAGAATTTTTTTAGTTTTGTGTCATGTCTGGGAGCTTTGTCATTCTGAGGGTCTGATACCTATGGAAGGATACCAAGGTATCTGTGTATGTGATATCTATAAACTGCCCAGTGAGGTTGATAATCAGTTGTCACTGCCATCGTTTAAGTACTTGAATGTGGAACTTCAAAGCCAATGGCTAAGGAGATGACTGATATTCTACTGGCAGTTTTTTATGAATAACTTCTGTATAAACTTGGTTCAGGATTTTCTTGATGTTGGTGAACATGGTGATCGGAAATAATACAAAGTTGTATTGGTAACCAAAGGAAGCTCTTTTGTGAAAACAAGACCAAAATCCACTCAAATCCCTTCTCAAAACCAAACAAGAAACCCTGCCATCACCCCATCATTCTTGGTATTCCTTAATGTGAAAAGGATGCCAGGTTCTTTTCCACCAGTGTTTTTTTGTTGTTCTTTCTGACTGGCTTTTACTTGGCCCCGTGTTGGCATTGCAGTGTTTGGCAGCTGCTTGCTGGCCAGAGTAGACAATGGGAGAAGTTTATTGACTCACAAAGCCAAATGCCTAATGGTGACTTTGTTCTTGTGTGTGTGGTGAAACAATGGAATTTTTGTGATTGTGTTAAAAACACTCCATGTGAGCCCCAGGTACTTGGTTTGGTCTGGGTTTTATACATCTGTAGTCCTTTGATATGTTTGTTTCGATTTCCATAAATCACTTGAGCACTAATTTTATTCAGATGGATTTGCTATTGCAATTAAGCATTGTCATTTGCTTGACACCCCATCTCCCCTCTTCAGACATAATTTTCTCAGAATAGCATCTGGCCATCACACTACAGTGGGACTAGATCATCCAATCTACTGCTATTACAAAGAAAAATGAGGCTTGACATATTCGTGTCAATTTGGCAAGATGCCTGAATCATTATGCTCAATGAAATATGTGACATTTCAAGTGGTAATGTAACCTGCAGGAGAAACTTGAGGCCGTGCAAAGAAAATGCCACCCTTACTTGGGCTGGGAGGTTCAGATACTGACACAAGCCACCTGATCAAGAGCCATCACAAGATTGTGGTTTAGCCCATTAAGATACTTAATTTTGGTAAAAATTTTTTGATCTCTAGAATTTGGTGGTGGTGGTGATCCCAGGAAAATTTAAAGTGCCTTTTGAGTTTAAAAGGAAAAAAAAATCCAAGGAAACATCTGTGGAGCTTCCTTTCATACAGTAATAAGTAACCAACTAGCAACCAGCCCAAATTCCAAAGTAGTGTGTGTAACTTTTGAGTCAGTTGTAATTACTTCTAGCAAATTTGTTTTGAACCTTCATGGATTCACAATGTGGAATTTTTAGAAAAAAGCAAGATGTGTAATATTGTCTAGTGTTTTAGTAACTAGAAAATGTATGGAAGCATAAAAAATTTTAAGTACTCCTTAAATATGATACTTAACAAATTCATTTTTCTATATCTGAATTCTTTTAAGAAGAAAAAATTCTGGAGCCTGTACAGACTGTAAGTAGAGTTCTTCCCAGCTGTCTTGAAAAATTGCCTTCAACTCCATCAGCCACAACCTTGCTCTTTCCAGCTATAAAGTGTATTTAGTAATGCTTAAAATAGAATGCCTTTTGAGATTTAGAAACTCTTATATTTACATCAAACTGTTCAAACACATTTGTGGCAGATGGTTTTTGGTTTTGTATTTCATTTTCAGTTTCTGCTCTACCTTTCCTTTTTACAGAATTGTTCACTTATTTTTAGCAATTTGACCCTACTGTTTTCAGTTCAGTGCTCAACAGTTGAAATAAAACAGGGCAATGAAGGTGGCAGGAGCTATCCAATGGCTCTCTAGTCCAGGAATTCTAAAACAGCAGCATCATCTTCTATGCTCTGTAGAGATGGAAAAGCTGGGAAGGGAGGAAAGGATGGGAAGAGCTGGATTGAAGTGTAACCCAGAAATTTTTCTTGTATTCCTTTATACCATGCTGTTTTTCACAGCACAGCCTTTGCCCCAGCCTTTTTCCTGCAAAGGCATGTGTGGCCCTGAAACGTGTTGTGGTAATGGATGGGTAATACTGCCCCTTATTTTAACCTGTTAATAATGACTGAACTTCAATTCTGAGAAGAAAGAATGAGTAAAAGCCTCCATAAAACGAAAGAAATCCTCAAGAGGGGAAGCCACATTAGGCTTTTGACAGCCATTTTAAATACCATGTTTTGTGTTATTTATTTTTCCCTATACCTTTTTTCTGGAATCCAAAATGGTAATGACTGATGGTGACATAATATTTATAGAGGAGGGAATAAAACTTCCATTTCCTAGTCTAAGTGCTTAATTTTGCAGCATCTTTACTTTAGAGTTGGAAAGAACTTCCAGCTAATATTATCTTCCATATAATATTATGTGGACTGGGCTGCAAGGATATGACCTTTTGCCACACCATTAGTCTTGAGAAATAGAGTCTGTCTTTAAAATTGCCATGGGTGAGTGTTCAGCATCTTCTACCACGCACAGAGGTTCTTCAAGCAGGAGATACACAGCAATCATTTACTGGCTCATGCAGAGAGCCTAGCCAGTTAGGCAGTTTACTCTGGATTAATGTGCTTACCCGCTCAAGGACTCCCTGCTGGCCTGGAAGGTATAAGGTAGGAAAATATCAGCCTCCTTTGATCTTGGAGTGGGTTGATTCTTGATCTTGCTGAGTCAGCATATTCCAGCTCCACTTTTTTCTCAGCTTTTATGCCTTTTTGAGTCAGTATTTTTCTCTTGAATTAAGTTAATGTCTCATCAATTACACTCTTTTTCTTACCTTTTGTGGCTTATAGCTATGAGAGAATCCTCTTAAAAGGTACCAATTTATTTTTGGAGGAGCTAAGCCCAAGCTCACGCTGGATTTTTGGGTTGTAAAAGAGTTGAATTCTTGGTTCGGTGATCTTGGGACTGTGTGCTTGTTTACTCTGGACCAGTATATTTGAAACTATTAGACCTGAACTCAAAATAAACTGTCATTGTGACTTTGATGCCAGTGAAGTGAAGGGTTGTGCATCTTTTTCCAGTTCCAAAATTTTCATTAGTCAAATCAACAGTGTTATCCTGCTTGAGGAATCTCTTAATTACGTGCTGTTATAGTGTGGATGTATTTGTTAGTGAAATGAACTCTTTTTCATGAAACAGGTAAGAATGTTGCCATAATAATTTTAAGTAATGAAACAGATCTTAATTTAATCTTCAGGGAATCAAACATGTGACTACAATTATTCATGAGCTGCATTTTGTTGTTAAGAATTCAGGAAGTTGTATATGGTGCATATATGGTGGAGAAGGAAGAGATTAGACTTTAAATGCTGGATGCATATGTTATTTTATTCAGCAAATGAACAGAGGAAGATAACGCTGTGTACTATGTACTGTTTCTAAAGCTCTCTGAAAAACCTGAGATTCTATTGATGAAGACAATTCAAAGATCAAATTGCTGAGACATTTTATACCCCCAGCTCTCTCATTGTTTGATTTATGTTTTGGGCTACGGTACTTCTGTGTGTTTTCTGTTTTGGTCATGTCAAACATGAATTTGTGTCCAACTCATCTGCTGCTGCATATATCTAAAGCCTGTGTATGTAGCTTGTAAAACGTGTTAGTATTAAAGTATTTCACTGATACTGGAAATTCCACTGATAGCTTTAAATCAGCATTTCATTGCATTAGCTTAATCTGTTAATATTATGATAGGCTTGTGAAAAGCACACATGGTAGTTCTAAATGTACATACTACTGAAAGATGGCTCATTTGCTGTATTTTGTTTCACTTCCTGTGTCCTGACAATATTTTGATTGCAGATATACATGAACAAAGATTTGCTCAGCAATTCGTGAAGAATGCCAAGTCATCTTTGGCTGAATTATTTGCTATGTGGTAAGAGTAGTTTACACATCACAGTTTATTCTCTTGTACTTTTCCTTTTTGCATTCTGTTTACTGTCACGATGCTGACATCCTTACCTTGTTTATGGGTCAGTCATTACTTGGACTGCATCCTGGATTTTGCTAACTGAGATGGCTGTCGGTGGTGGTGTTTACTCAGTTGGGAGGACATTTCAGTTCAGAAGGCGTCTTTTTCAGAGTGAAGCTTATCATTGCTATTTTGTGCAGCTTGCTCATGGCATGGAGCAAATGAGCAAACTCCTGCATAATTTGTGGCAATGATATCTATATTCTTGCAAGATATTTGGAAGCTATCTGGACATGGTCCTGGGCAGCCAGCTCTAGGTGACCCTGCTTGAGCAGTGGAGTTGGCTCAGATGACCTCCAGAGATCCCTTCCCCCCTCAACCTTTCTGTCATTCTGTGTTGAGGGCTGTGTTCTCAACTGACATGCAAAAACCTGCTTTCCATAGGCATAGATGTACTGAGTAGTGTGAGCCTTGCATTGTTGGTTAGGTTTTTTTGGATGGGAGTTCCTAGTCTAGTGTTGCTTTTCTGGCCTTTTTGGAAAGGAAAAAAGCCAACATCCAGTTATCCGTCTCCTGAATCAAAATTGCATATTTTATTAGCAGTGGGGATTATTTTCATGTGGAAACTTATTAAAAGCACCTGGAAGGCTAAATAATTTGTCACATAGTTTTCTCTTATCCTCTGCTTTACTGACAAGATTAAAGAACTTTGGGAGTAATGAGATAGAATTTTGCTCTGTGGAACAGTGCAGATTAGACCATACGTCATGATTTCCAGGTATTTTGTTGCTCTATCTTTAGTTACTGTTTTGGCTGATTTGCTAAGTAGAGAGGTATAAAGCTTTGCTGTTCTTTCCTTCTAACTAGTCCCAGTGGTGCTGAATGGGAGAAGAACTTATATTTCTGTTTTAATTAATGCAGTATTACTGTTAAGTACATCCACACCGCGGTCTGTGTCATTTTACATGAAAACCTTTTGAATCACAGCGTATGTGTTATATGTATGTATGTATTTCCCCCCCTGAAACTAAGGGCAGCAGTGTTTCACAACAGAACATTGCTTGCAGCTCCTGTCCTGTCAGAGCTTTTCTCATGACATGTCATGTAATACCTTCTGGAAACTATTGATAATCTGAGACTGAGTTTGAACTGATTTTTTTTCTTTTTTTTTGTTTGTTTTTTTTTTTTTGTTTGTTTCATTTTTTGTTGTTTTTTTGTTACTGTTTTTGCCCTGTAATTCATCCAGATTCTGTAGAGCAGGGCTATATTTTTGACTGCTGCCACGTAGAAGGAAGGGAGTGATCCTGCCAATCCTGCGCTGCAAGGATCTGTGTCTTTGAGACAAATCCAGTGCTGCTGCTGTGCCACAGCGAGGCAAATCGAGTAGCACTGATGCTGTGTGAGCCAGGAGGGTTGTGCATTGTGGTGTCTTGGTCGCGAGAGGAACAAGTCAGGAGAAATTGCTCTAGGCCTGGGTTTAGACAGAGCTGCACTCCCCTAGTAGCGTTGATTCCCCATAATGAAGAGCTTGTCTCCCTTTCCTATGGGAGATCCGAGGATATTCCCCTTCCTCTTTCTCTTCAAGCTCTGCCATACAACATTTCAATGCATGGCTTATGGCACCTTGCATGTTGAGTACTATTCTGATTTTAAACACATTGACAGACAGGTGTCAATTTACCATACGGACATATGGTAACAATTATAGGTGCAGGAGGAAGATAAATCTGAGGAATGTGTGTGAACTTCCAATCAGATATTTAAAGCAGTGTTGCTTCCGGGATGTGCAAAGCAGCTTTGGCTGGGTGATTAAAATAGCATTATGGAAATGTGGTAGCTTGAATTGACAGAACATCTGTGTGAGGGTAGTCACTTCCTTAGAGCTCTGTAGGACCTGCCAGAGGGTTTCCCTTGCAGAGAAGCCTGGTACCATCTGCTTACCTGAAAGTTTGCCATCTCTGAGTCTGCATTATACACCACTTGCTACTTTTACTTTGTAACAGCCTTTCTCACTTTGTGTTTTTTTGCTGTCAACTTACTTGGTATTTGAACAATTAAGAACTTCTGGAGTAAGACCATACTATTACCATGGCGGTTGCTTTAAATTGCTAACATTCTCCAGCTGTTTTTCTTCTGTTGGTGAGAGTTTTGGCGTTTACTGCTGGAGATCAGGCTACCAAGAAGACTCGGAGTGTAAAAGGAGGGAGCTATCTTATTTACTGGGATACCCCTTTGGAACAGAGACATCAGGAAGAGGACACTGCTTCAGTTAATGTAGTTCTCATTTTCCCGGTATAGGGGGTGGGAAAAGGGAAGGAAGTACCTGATTAGAAATGGGAAACTGAAGGGGAGGGGGGAGATTTAGCCAGTGCTAGCAGAGGACCTTGGTGGTGGTGAGGAGCAGCAGTTTATTTCTTTGAAAGCCGGAGGTGAAAACTGCACTTGGAGCAAAATAGAAGAGGGTAGGATAACTCTGAAATAGTACTTTTTGGTTTCCTTGTTTTTTTCCCAAGTAGAAAAAGAGCACTGTTGTCTCAGGTGTAAGAAGAGGTGTTGACGGAGTGAGATACCAGAGACTAATCAGAGTGGCCATGGGGAGAGGAGACATTTGGAGGAAGTTGATAGGAAGGCATAAATAAAATTTAGGATTGTAGGGAGTGACTCTTGCTGATGGAAGAAGCAGTATCAGTGGGGTAAACTAGAGAAGAGGAAACCATATGGCTGAGTGATGGAATAGATAGAACTGATAGTAGGGAATGGCCATGGATAGTAGTGGTTAATGGCCATGTGAATTTGTGTGCAGAAAACATGCTACTGTACCTTGGGCCTTAGTTTAACACCCCTGAACGTGCAGGTCTAAAGCACTTGAAGCTCCTTTCCTGTTCTGCTTGTCACCAGACATTTAATCTTGACTATATTCTAGCCCCAACATGAGTGTTTGGGCAGTCAGCCAGTTAGGAGACCTGATTTGGCCTGAAATGATCCATAATTTTTCAGCTGGCTCAGCTCACCACTGGCTGAATGGCTTGTTGCCTGGTCTCCTGAGTACCAGCATAAGGAGTAAGTGCGCTTGCTTTTACAGAGCCACTAAAGCCCTGAAAAAAGGATGATTTGCACAGAGATGGTGACCAATATAAGGAATATAGGGTTATAATATCCTTTATCCGTAAACCAGTATTTTAACCGTTACAGTTGATCATTCTAGTAATGCTGCGATCATATACAATCAGTCTGTAACATACTAAGTCAGCAGCATATATGGACATACAAGCATTCTTATGTGCCAATAAACTTGTTTCTACAGAAGTGCTAGTTTTGTAGCCATAGGTGACTGGCTGTGACAATGCCAGGGGAGCTGTGTTCCTGTGCTTTATCTGGCTGGTGATCAGCAGAGGGGATCCATGCTGATGGTGTGCAACTCTTACTTACCCAGGGATATCTTCTTACCAGTCCACACAGCTGCACTTCTTGACCCCAGGCATACAGTGAAGGCAGTGTCATCACTTTTCCAGGTGAAAGTTTGGTCTGCACATGGGTCGCCTCTGAGTTTGTCAGAGAAGAGTTTCCCAAAGTTTAACCTCCCAAGGCTTGTGCACGCAGTGGTGATCTGTGCTCTAGGTGTGGTTTGGGTTGTCCAATTATCATTTATCTCACTGTTTTTGTCTAGTAGTCCTCAGTTTCCAGCAGATCCTTGCCTTATTGCTGTTGGGACCTTTCACTTGTCAGTAGCTAGGTATTAATCAGCTTAAATATAATGTGCAACTGTAACTGGAGTCTCTTTTATTTTTTCTTGCTGCAAGCTGATATGTGTGAAACCCTGTCAAGGTATTTTCTCTTCCTCTGTTGTTTACCTAGATAGAAGATGCCAGCCTCCTGCTACTAGCTCAAATGGTGGATTTTCTTAATGATGAAAAGCTCCAGCATTTCCGTTTTGAAACGTGAGGATATTAAAATGATTGTCATAATTTTTAGTGATTGCTGCTTCTTAATTTTCTTAATAACCACACCCTTAGCCCCAAATGCAATTCTACATGACAAATGTCTTTTGTCAGCCCATTTTCTCTTGTCTCAAGTTCTGTTTTTAAGGTGGCTGACTTACTGACTCTAAAGGTCAGTAAGATATTGCTGCTCACAATGTTTGACTTTTTCTGGTTGTTATTTGAAACTAAATAAACTGTTCTTAACAAAATAAAATCAAAAATGTGGGTCGATAGAGGTGTTTGCTTGTTAACGGTATTGCTTGAAAAGTTTTCTTGGTCTGTGTTATGGTTTGCTTGGTCTTTTATCCAAAACAAGAGCAAACCAGGAGTTTTTTTTCTGCTGTTGTTCATCCTGGAATCACATAGTGTGGGGCTTTTGGGACAAATTCTTTTCAAGTATGTCCCGTCTTGTTCTTTCGTTTTAGAACAAGCTTATAATATCTGTGTAGAATGTCACAGAAGCATCTGTCCTACCACATGTGGAGAACGAGGCTCTTCTGTTCTATTAAGCATTTAAAGCGTTTCTCTTAAGCACTTCCCATTGCAAGGAATTAATGCAGCTTTCACTGTGATAGTCTTACACCGTGATTGCAGCAAGCTTTTGATACCTGCTGAACGAAAGTTTTCGAACTATAAACTTATGAAGGTAACAGGCAAAATCCTGTTTCTCTTTTGCTTAGGGATTCTCATGTATTGCTGTTTCTGTATGTCAGGTGAAATGTTAGAAAACCCTTCGTAGCTTATTAGGCAAACAAATGTTGTTCTCAAGGGCATATACACATCAATAAATGTGCTAAAATTCCTTTGCTTTAACATGTGTATATGCAGAAGGAAAAGAAATTTTTTCAACTGGCCAAAGCTCCTACTCAGAACTTCAGTTTCTGGAGGCTATTATTTGGGTCCTTTCCATTACTCCTGAATATTTTCTGCCATGCCTCCAGGAACTTTTTTTTCCCTCTGGTAGTATCATGTGCAAAAGAAGAGGTTTGTAATTCTGGGGTCAAGGAAGATGGGAAATGGAGAGAGAGCAAGATACTGTGTATAATGCACATGTACGGTTGCAGTTCCTTTGTTGTCACTTTGTTCTTGTGTTTGTCCCCTTGTCCTCCCAAAATTCCTATCCAGACCTGAGGTTTTGAACCCAGCATCGTGTCTTGGCACAACTGTCAGGCAATGTGGGTGGTACAGAGAGTGGAGTAGCAAGTCAGTACTGTAGTGCTGAAGATGTAATGCAAGCTTTTGTAGAGCATACACTGAAACAGTTGCGGGTGTTGTACAAAATGGAACCCATGATCAATTTTCTTTAGGTAAAAAAATATTTTAAGAATTATGTTTTTGAAAAATCAAAAACTCCTCACTCTGAAGAATATTAAAATGTTGTGTAGTGTAGTCGTTGCGCATGCAACTTGTGGGTCTGCGTGTGCTTGAAAGGGTGAAAATTAAGGTGTAGCAGAAACCAGTGATATTCTTGGGTTTTAGGTATTTGAATCTATTTTATTTAATCTAAAATTAACTAAGTCTAACTAATTTTAGGATTCTGTTTAATGTTGGGTAGCTAAGTTAGCAACTTTTTCCCAGAAAAGCTTCTATCAAAGCAGCTTTGTTTATCATTGTGAAAAACTTGAGTTTACAAATACTCAGTTTTGATAAAGAAAAATAAGTAATGCTTGTAAAGGCTGTAGCGTGGTGACCTCTGTGTAAGATGAGCTTTGAGTGATATGGAAAATGCAGTAACGCTTCAGACGCTGCAGCAACTTTTGTGATACATGCCAATTCTTAGAATGTACCACTCTTATTTTCCGTCATGGCTTGTGTTGATGGGCTTAATTCTTTGGGTTTTTTCCTGTTGGAAACTTGGTTTTGAGCAGTAGTAGTAGACTAGAAATAATATTTAAGAGCTTAATGATGTATGTGGGAGTACTCTGGTTTCTTTTAGTTCTGCTCGAGCATATGCTTCAGTATCTGATCTGTGCCATCAACTTCAGTGGGACTGCCTTGTCCTATATGTAAATGTGCATATTTATAAAAATTCCTTCTTTAATAAGAAGCAGAGATGATGCATTGGTCTTGCAGGAGAACTCAGTTCATTACTTCCTCAGCGTCACAGGATCAGCTATGTATTATTCTGCCTTTCTCAAACTGTTCTTTGTATCAATAAATATTAGAGTATCCAAGATGTTGGTCCATGCTGTCTTAGACTTGACTGTGGTGAGTAGAGTGTAAATACATTGCTATATACGTGTTTAAATTTGTGTAACAGCAGTGCTTCCAGTAACTTAGAGTGGTTTATAGTAGAAAATACTGTGGTTTGACATTGTTAATTGTAATGGGCTTCTGAAATTAATCCTGAATTAAAATAATCCTACTGTTTTTTGGTGGATTGAATTCCACATCAAAATAAACCTTACATTTCCAAGTGGAGAATTGTTAACTTTTTATCCAATTCTCTTGTTCAATATTGGATTTCTTTTTCTGTTTCTTATTCCTGTAGTCTGTATGTATTTTTCGCTCCCATTTCATGTAAAGTTCTTTCATCTTTATTACTTTTAAAAAATAAAGTCTGTCTCATTTGGATACTAGTTGGAAAGGAAGATCTGATGCTCCAGTCAGTATGGTACTAGGAGACAGGAAGCTATTTAATGTAGTTTTACACAGGGCAAAGTAGTACCATTCTTCTCATTCAGTTTTCTTGAGGAAACAGGAAGAGATCCTAAATTTCCTGAAGTTTTAGTAGACTTTCAGAGTCCTTTTTTAGGCATAATACTGATTCCTAAAAGGTATTTTTTTCCCCTCTGTATTAGCATTGTAACTGCTTTGACAGTCAGATTTAAGACCTTGTTCTGCAGAGGTTTAATATTCTGCACAGAAGTAATTAGTTGCAGATGTTAACTCAAGTTCCTTTAATCATCAAAAAATCTGAAGTAATGCGTATTTTTGATTGTGTTAGTGCCTTGAGGCAAATGTATTCTCTTTTACACTGTATAAACAGAAGAGATACAAATGAGATGTGTTTAATAGAGCTGTAGTGATTGAAAACTCTACATTGTTGAACTTTGTGAAACTCTTGCTTTTTCTAATGAAGTGGTTTTGTACCAGAATGACATAAAGATACTAAAAACTGAATGAGTTTGCTTATATCTAGTTGAAAACATGTAATTTTGTTTGCTCACCGCTAGTGAAAGTTGCATTCATTGCTGTTGTAGTCTTAAAAAGTATTATTTTTCTTCCTGAAATAGTTGATTTGATTCTTCTGAAAATCTGTTTCAGCTGATACTGTAACTACAAAACAAAGAAGTTTCATGTAAGCTTAAAATGTTTACACAGTCTCTAGTGACCCTTCTTAGCATTGACAAATGCCTGGCTGGTCATGTGAGTGCAAGTGTAGGAGTGTTTGTAGAAAACAGCTACTGTTCTTCCCTGGTAAAACTTGAGCTGACTGTACCAGCTGTGGCAGTGCTTCCTGAGCTTGGCACCCTCCTCTTTTTTTGAGTTGGTGTTTGGGATTACATGGCTGCTGTAGACAGAGGTGAGGAACAAATGCCTTTGCTGATGGTCGCACCACTCGACAGATTCTCAAAATAAGTTTTACCAATTCTGTTCATGTAAATATTCATAACATAGGAAGCAAATAATTCCCAAAGGATGATCCCTTACCTGCATGTCTTGTCTTTTTTCTTCTTCCTTCAAAGGCTATACATGTTCCACATTTGATAGTGTAATCTGTACTGTTTTGTTCTTAACTGGAAGGTATGTTTTGTTCTTTTTATTATGGTTGTAAAAAATACTATGAGTTGTCTTTTATGTTGACATTCTTATTAATAAAGTATTAGCCTATGAAGATTCATGAAGGTCCTGGCTATGTTCCAAAATACTATAAAAGATACCTAGGAATACTTAGTTTCTTTTTGTTTTGCAGAGGGCTTCATGCATAAGCGATGTGCTTCAACTCTGCACTCCCTTCTGCAAGTTCTGAGTGCCCATTCAATCTGTGTTTTTGAAATTCTCTCTAAATATATTTGCCTCAGGGATTTTGCTTGTCCTCATTCCAGAGCTGTTTCCAAGGGCCATACCTAAATTGCAAGACACAGGAAAACAGTTAGGTAGAAACAGTAAAGGAGTGACAAGCAGAAGTGGCCTCTAATGACCAGCATGGAAATCTGTGAATTTATCATGCCGGACTTCTGGAAGTAGACATTTTTTTTGGGTGTTTCTAAAAAAATACGTATAATAAATTACAGTTGCAGAGGAAAAACAGAAAGGCTGTCTGAGGGTGTCAGCAGTTAAGTGGCTTGTCTTCCTAATGGAATTGCTGGATGAAGGGAGCACAATCAGTTCTGGGGGCTTCTAACAGTATGGATTAAGAAAGACTGAATTTAAAATACGTGGAAACTAAGCAGATAAATTTAGGTGTAGTCAAGTTCTAGAAAATGGGAAGAATGCCCAGACACTGGCAATCTGGACAATGGAGAAGTTTCCACTGCTAAACAAAAGGTATGGAAGGAAGATTAAAAGTTAAGTTACAGTTTATTTGCCTTGAAGGTGACACGCAGCTATCTACAAAGAAATGTCAGGGACTGAGGTTTTGGTTTAGACAAGAGACTAGATCTGAAACAGGATCTGTGAGCTTCCATCATGGAGATGAGAAGTCCTGAGGGCAGTGATGAAGGTGGCTGAAAGCCCAGATTCTGGGTCTGAGATTTGGCTGCAAACGAGATCAGTTAGGGGCATCATTTCTTGCACAGGAGTGGAAGGAAAGTTTATTTGGAGAAGTTTTATGCAGACTTTGTGGGAGTATTTAGGATTCAAGGAAAGTGCCTGTGTCAGTGAATTCTCTCTTCTCCCTAGCATTGTCCAAATAAGTTGGATTATTACAGTGAGGAGGACTGGCATTCAGAGTGGTGGCCATACCCGTGTTGAAGACCAAGGAACCAAGCTAGTGAAGCCGAATTTGGTACAAATAACAGTATAGGAAGGGAGGAAGTAGGAAAATGAAGGAGGTCAAGAGGAAGTGTCACAGCAAGAGGAAAAAGAAAGCTAAATCTAGATGGAGAAGGATAGGAGTTGAATAAGGATTCTGTCTCGTGTTCCTTCTGTTTGAGGAACAATGCTCATGTCATCTACAAATCTAACCACTTGCTAGAAATAAATTCTGCTGTCATCTTTGTCTAAAAGAAACCAGTCAAGGAATCTGTTTTTTGGGGTAGTTTTCTGGGCAATGAATCACAGAATCATAGAGTATCTTGAGTTGGAAAGGACCCACAGGGAGTCATTGGGCCGACTCCTGATACTGAGAGGACAACGCCAAGAGTCACACCAGGTGCCCGAGAGAGTTGTCCAAATGCTTCTTGGGCTCTGTCAGGCTGGTGCTGTGACCACTTCTCTGGGGAGCCTGTTCCAGTGCCCAGCTACCCCCTGGGTGGAGAACCTTTTCCTGAGATCCGCCCTAAACCTCCTGTGACACAACTCATGCCTTTCCCTTGGGTGCTGTCACTGGTCACCACAGAGAAGAGATCAGCGCCTGCCCCTCCTTTTCCCCTCGTGAGGAAGCTGCAGACTGCAGTGAGGTCTCCCCTCGGTCTCCTCCAGGCTGAACAGACCAAGTGACCGCAGCCACTCCTCATGAGGCTTCCTCTCCAGACTGTTCACCGTTGGAGGATGGCCCTCCTTTGGACACTCTCTAACAGCTCAGTGTCTTTCTCATATTGTGGCACCCAAAGCTGCCCGCAGCACTCGAGGTGAGGCTGCCCCAGAGCAGAGCAGGACCATCCCCTCCCTTGCCTGGCTGGCGATGCTGTGCCTGATGCCCCCCAGGGTAATGTTGGCCCTACTGGCTGCCAGGGCACTGCTGACTCAGATTCAACTTACCATTGACCAGGATTCCCAGATTCCTTTCCACAGATTTTCTGCATATGGAAAAGGTTTTTAACAATCATTTTTCAAAGTGAATTAGATATGTTCTGATGTCATAATGAACTGTTATTAACTCCCTTGGGGAAGAAGGATTGAAATGGGGAATATTCTGCATTTCAGCATTATTCCCAGGCCACCATGTGCATGCACAAGTAACTGTATAGTGTTTGTATACAGCACATATAGCTATTGCTGTTTTAACTGAAACAGTGAGCAGGTAGGATGCTTGCAGATAACTAAGATCATAATGTTCTTAAAATAGCTTAGAACATAGACAAAGGACAGCTTGACTTTGTAATGTTTTTAAATAACAAAACCATTTTACTACTAAGTTATCATCTATCTACTCTGCCTGTGCTAGAGTTTTAGGCCGTGTCCATCTGCAAGGGTATTTTAAACAAAGGTGAAAATATATTTAGAAACAGTGCTTTGGACAAACACTGTCAGATAGGTGATTTGGGGACAAGACATTGCCTTGAAAACATGCATAAGGTTCTTAAAAGTCTGTTTGGAAAATCTTTATAACCAATGCTTTGACACAGTGTTTTTGATGCACTTAAGTTAGCTTCAAGTTAGCCTGTAGGGTTCACTTGTTTTCCACTGAAAATATTCCTTTCTAACCAGTGATCTCTGATTATGTTCATTATGTGAAGAAAAAAAAAATCAGTGAAATAAATACAACCTTAACTTGCCTCAAAAGGGAAAACTCTTGCTAAGTAACAGCCTCCCTGTTAATGGTGGAGCTTCCCTCTTCAGCTGTCATAGGCACGTACAGATCTGGTACTCCTACTCCTTCATGAGCATATTTCTGCTGCCTCACAGCAGCTCAGCGAATTGGGAGAAAAGTTGTAGCTTTTGCAGGATGATCATCCAAACATTAGAAAAAATAAGCCTCTTTTTCTGCACATGCTTGGCAGTAGAGAGTAATGCAGCCATCCATACAGGAAGGGTGATCAAGCAAGAACAAAACCCAGCACAACTGCTCCTTTCTTCCAGTTCTTCCTCCTTCAGACTCCAATCATGTGAGAGGCAGTGTATGTATCTCCATGATTCTTGTATGCCATGAATGTATGTTCTCCATATACTGAGAGAACATAATGGGATTGTGATATGTGGGGATATTATAAAATTGTGTATGCTGAAAGACTGAAGTAAAGTCTTGCAGTTAATGTGTGAAATTATTTTTAGGCACTGACTCTCAAACTTTTTTTTAATTAGTGCCTGGTTTTTTGTTTCACTGTCTCTGAAATCAGCCTCTGGTTGAAGATCAAGCTTGACCAAAGGGTAAAAGTTCAGAATTTCCACACAGGAGGTTGTTTCTGAATGATAGGCTTACACAAATATTTATGTTCTCTAACAGTTGTCTATCCATCTGCTGAAAATCCAAATGATAATAAACTGTGTGTCGTTTTAGTATAGTGAGCCAGTGGCCTGCTTTTTAGTGGCAAGAACAGTTGCTAGTGGCCTGTTTGCTTTTCTTGACTCTATTCTCATTTTTATTTCTGTTTTTTTAATCTTGAATCTCAGAAAGACATTTGAAAGCATTTTTAGAGGGTTTTTTTGCAGTTCGCTTTCTAAAGAGCCTGTTGTGTCACAGCAGATAGGAAAGACTTTTAACAAAAGTCATTGTCTTGACAAGCGAGGCTTGGTAGCTGTTCAGAAGACTTGCTACTGTGTGCATAATTAAAGCACATTAAATTCTGGTTGGTGATTTGAGTGTCAAGCGTTATAATTTGTGGTCTTCCCTGAATGATATTTAGGCGGCTCGTGGACACTTTGAGAATGTACAGTGTTCCTGCATAGGCAGCTGCAATAGTTCATTGCAGTGGTTGTTTAAAAAACTTGGCACCTGTTTCCAGTTTCAGATTCTAATTATTAGATCTATTTATGGTTCTTCTTGGCAAAAACAGTCTAATCACAGGTTATTTTAATAACATTGCTTGTTTTAAAGTAGCTACTGCTGTAGTTTCATGGTACTTGAACCTCTCTTGAGACTTTTGAATAAGCTTTTGGGATGACTAGAAGAAAGTAACTTTCTGTTAGATAAGGTTTTTAAGATTTACTCAAAATACTTTAAATTTTAAGAGTTTGCTTATGTCGCTTGGAAGCGGGGGTGGGATACGGATACAGTTTGACAACTTTTGGTATATGTATTTATGTTGGGATTTTCTCCAATCTTTTTAGATTGATCCTTCTGAGGTCTCTTCTTTAATTATGTGTATTTTAATATGGTGCTCTCTGCATGTATAAAATTGTTGCTTACTCTTTCCTCTGCTGGCCAGGGAACTTGTTGGTGACTTGAGGGGCTGTCAACTGCTCACACATAATCAGTCTTCTTATTCTCTTAATTTTATTCTGTGTTTTCACTTAATTCTTGTTGCTTAAGAACTCAGAAGAAACACGGTGTTGGTATTTAGGGGTGCTATTTTTCTTCCATTAGGGTTGTATACTCGAATATATTTGGTAAAATATGTCTTCAGCTGGCACGTAGAATATGACATATCATGTAGCTCATGCTGTCCATCACTGGTAATTGCTCAGAGAATATGTGTCTGCAGAAGAAGCTCTTGTACTATCTCCTGTAAACTCCCTCAAATACCTGTTGACCTTTCTATTCATCTTACTGTTTTCTTATGTTTATCTCAAAATGTCACTTCCTGGAAGAAAGGCTTTGAGCTGATCATACAGTTAGCATTGGGATTTTTCATCTCTATTGAGTCTGTGTATTTTCTTCTGAGTGACTGAAGGAAAACAGACTGTGCCATTCAAACTTTCGTAATGACTCTAATTGGATTATAGTGCTCTAGAAATCTACAGCTTTTGTGTGTTTATACAGTGGTTCCTGCAGTGTAGACAGATGTGAGTTCAAAACTTGTTTTCCAATTTATGGCTGTTTCATGCAGTTTGAATCTAGAAATGGATGAAGTTTGTAGAGTGACGGAGCTTTTATTATGGTTGTTGCATGCAGCACCTGGAATGGAAAACTTTAAAAAAAAGGTAAAAGGTCAAAGCAAAATATTCGTGGCACTTCATCTTGATGGCGTAAAGTTGTGAAGGTGCACAAAGCACATCGCCAGTGACTCATTTCAATGAGTCAGATTCACTGTAACTACTCAAACTTCATTAATCTTTTTCACACCAGGGGATTGTATTTGGGGACTTGCAAGTTAACCATGGGTTTTACAAAAACCATTTCTATTTAGCAATAAAACAATTAGGTTAATGTAAATACACTGTGACCACCTTTTTATTAAGGTGTGGGATACATTGTTACCTCCCCCCCCAAAAGTGCAGTTATTTCAAGGATGGTTGATCCTTTGCAAAAAGAATTTCAGTATCTATTAACAAAACGTTAGTCAATTTAGTCAGAAAGTAAAGACTGTCACTTGCCTCCAGATACTGAGTTTTGAATATGAGAAATGTACCTGCAAAATACAAGATTCCCACACTGAAGTATTTTGATTCTTAACCATTCAGTAACATTTCAGGTTTCTCATTCTCTGTCAAGCGCCTCTGGCTCCTGTACAGTGTGCTGTCTCTTGGGGAGAACATGACTCTGGGAATGATGTCTTGTTCTGGCCACCTCATTCACATTCTCTCTAGTTGCGTCTTACACAGAGCCCTCTGCTAGCCTTGGAAAAGCTTTCCAAAGCTTCAAATCTTCCAGGTGGTAGAAATTTTTGTCTGCTTTTGCTATTGATATTTGAGCACGATATTGCTGCCATGACAGAGTGTGAGTAGCTTTTGCAGGAATGCAGGGAAGTTTTCTCATATAAATGGGTCATAGCAGAAGTAAAAGTTACCCTAATTGGTATTAGTTGTTTTCTCTTTTTAGAATAGTGTTTTGCCACTTTGAAAGTTTTTTCTTTGCTCCTCAGTTAAGGGAGAGAGGCACTGATACCGTTGGACAGCATTAATGAACTTGGATTTGACAGTCAAATTGAGGAGCTCAGTCCTTTGTTTTTTTCTTGTTTGGAAGAAATATGGATGTGGTGTGAATCAAATTGAGAAAAGTGGCTGAAGAACTTCAGTTTGAAAGTGTTTCCATCAGTTCATCTATTAAAATGTTGCTTTGTATTTCTAGTACTGATATATTGAAGGTAATAATGCTGCTATAATTTATTTTAAATGCAAACGTAATAGCACTTCAGAAAAATGTAAGGGCTAATAAAGTACTCTTTGTGTAACAATGCATTTTTTTTACCTAGTGCTTGTTTTAAATCCCTACAACTTTTTTGGGCTTACATTAGTCATTGAGCAACTCTGTATTTTAAAGAAGCTTAAAAAGGTGGTTCTATATTGAGAGTCTGATATATGTCTTTCTGATGCCTTGAAATATTTTAGGACTGGAATGGGCCGTTTTTGTCTGTTGTTAGAATAACCTCTTGTTTAAATGAAGCTTTAGAACAGTACTCTTTGTTCTATGTGCAAATCTTAAAACCTTAACTGATCATTAAAGATCACACTGTAAGATACTGCTTAAAACCAATATGATGTTTGTCTTGTTCACAGTGAATTTCAAAATCATGTTTTAATAAAAGCTCTTATGCTCCTAAATGGCTTTATAATTAATTCTGCTTTTAGGACTGATGGTTTAAGGACTGTACTGATTAGAACAATGAGTTGTGAATTGAAGGTTGTTAATGTTGTGGTGGGGGTTGTTAATAAATGAAGTGGCTGTGATTTTTTTTTTTTTTTTTTTGGTAGTGGTTACTTCAGATCTTGTCAAGTTGTTTATGATTTATTGTGCAGAAAGTGAGGAAGAGTCCTTCTGATTTCTTAAAAAAAATGATTATTGAATTATTGCTAGATGTGCCTCTGCACACATCCTGTAGTTGAAATACAGGATGTAGGACTTTTCCTCTCTAAATTCTTGAGTGGACAAGCAAGTGTGCCAAGACAATCTAAAAAATTCCCATTATAAATTTTTCCACAATATTGTTGTGGATGTGTGTGCTGTTCTTTTGGGGTTCCTGGCAAAAATAGTATAGGATTGTGCACTAATATAAATCAATAAACTTGTCTGAATCATTGGAATTACTTAGAGAAAACCAACTTAGGATGTGGCTTCTGTTGAAGCTGCAGTTTATTTGTAAGCAATGTGTTTTTAGTAATGAGATGCTGACTAGCATTTGTGTCTCTAGAGAAGAAGAGGAACGTCTGAGAAATAAGATCCGAGCAGATCATGAAAAGGCTCTGGAAGAGGCTAAGGAGAAATTGAAGAAATCACGGGATGAGATTCAAGCTGAGATTCAGACAGAAAAGAACAAAGTAGTGCAAGAATTGAAAAAGAAAGACAGCAAGCCACTGCCCCCTGTTCCTTTACCAAACCTGATAGGGATAAACAGTGGAGAACCAGTGGACCCGGATATCCGAGAGAAGAGGAACAAAGTTAAAGAGGTAAAGATGATGATGATGTGGTCCTACCCATTCTTGTGTCTGACAGCAGTTGTTTATATGGCATTTAGTTGCTATGATTTATATTAAAAAAGAAAAACATATCTCCAAATCATTTAGTAAACAATAAACTAAAAGTGCACAGGTATTAATGAGCATCAGCATTATTGCATGGTTTTTTTCCTGGTATTGGAGTGTTAATATTTCACTGGATAACATCTTAAAAATTATTTTATAAAAATTATTTTAAGGATTTCTTCAGCTTAGTGGTATGGATTCAAAATGAGTTTGTCATTAACACATGAAACAAGAGCATCTTTAAAGTAGACCATGACTTTGTCAGTTTCCTTTCAAAGAATGGGATATGTTACTGTGTCACAGGATGTCTTTAGATGTTAAAAAATTAGATTGAAAAGATAAGGAAAAAGACGACCTGCTGCTAATATTTGAAAATTATGAAATTATCACATGCTTTTCAAAATACATTTTAAATGGGTCTAAAAAATTAGTAAATTTAAGTAGATTGAATGTTTTACAGATAAATGAGGCAAACTAAGATGTTTGCATAGGCTTTTGGTTCTGTGGCAACTTATGCTGTGGGAATTGCTGTTTGTGGTCTTACCCTCTCCACTACTGGTTGGCTGTCAGATTCATTGCCCTTTTTTTGTCCTGGCCATGCCAATTTCCTGTGACTGTTGCCAGACATTTCTCTGAGTCTGTACTTCTAACTAGTATGGCAGAAACCTTGTACAGCCTTATTGTTCTTCTTTCCTGCACTCTGATTAGACTTATGCCAAAAAATTGGTTTAGCAAAGCAGGAATGGTTCAGGCCAGATGTAGACAAGCACAGACTCTGATACTAAAGAACATCCAGGACCATAGCACTTACTATTTACATCAGCTAAATCTACTTTTAAATTGTAATCTGAGTTTAGTTAGCTCATAAAACCAAAGAGAAATTAGTCATACACCTGTCCTTGTCATAGGAAGGAGTTGTAGCTGAAGTGTATGCCATTCTGTGGGTATCACCCAAACTGGAATTTTGCTTTGAATATTAATGATGGCTAGATGGAGTCCACTCTTACCAAGTAATGAACAACTGTTATTATATGTGCATGATATAGTGTGGAGCTGTATCACTATTTGTAGTGGTTACTCCATATAGAGCCCAGTCACAACCTGAATATCTGAAGTGGCAAATCCTTCCCTGGAAGATGTGCCTGTTAGTGATTACTGCAGAAGGACTTTTGCCTGGGAAGTTGTGTCTGGAATATTGGACCTACTCGACCCTCCTTGGTTAGGGCTGCTTCCCAAAGGACAGCATTGAAGCGTGGATTTGAAAAGGCTCTACTGCTTTGTCTGCCAACATTCTGAGTGAGAACATACAGAGCGTTTTGCTTTTCTGTATGTCTCTGTAGGGTGAAGATGAACAGTGAATGGCATGGTTGTCAACACTTCTTAATTTTTACTACAGATTACTGTAGCTAAATACCTTTGAGATGGATTTAATGTGTAGAATAAAATTGAGTTTACCAAGTAATACGAAATTACTGAGCACAGGTAACAGTGAAGAACTAGCTGGAAAAAATAATCAACCAAAGTTCTTACAGACCAAGTCCGGAATTGGAGGGAGGGTTGAAAATTAGTATTTGCATTTCTGAGGTTGTTTGGTCAGAATGCAGACCAAGAGGAGATGATAAGCTCTAGGTTAGTATAGAATGGCAATTTTCTTGGTGTCATGAAAAAGTAGTAAAATTTGGACCATTCTTGCTGATCTAAACCTGAAGGTATAGCAAACTGTAAGGAATTCAGGGTAGTTTGTGAGTAAGAATCACCAGGTGGTGATCCTTAGCTGCAGTTGCCACACACCTTTTGCTGTAAAAGGCTTACTCCTTTTTTTGGTGATCAGCCTACATGTGAGTCACACTGACAAGCTGTTTTTCTATTGCATAACTTGTTGATGACTACTATTATGGTTTCTGAAGTGTAGCTTTTCATTACCAGACTAAAGGTTTTTGTGAGACTATGTTTTAAGTGGGTAAGTCCTTTAGCTAGGATAATAATGCCTTTGTCTTGAGCAGTTTTCAGTTTTGTAACCACTGTGCTTGAACAGCCCAGGATCACAGGAGCATGACTGAAAATTCTTTATGTGAATTGCCTTCATTGACTCAGTTACTTTAGTACTGTAGCTACCAGGTGATCTCCAGAATTTTCAATTTTTGTTTCATGCGGGGCAGCAGATTGTCACTTCTACAGCTGAATGTGTGAAGGCATGGAACACCGGGGTGGGAGGTCTGCTAGGGAGAATGTACAAATGGTAGTGCTGGGGAACCATTGTTGGAACAATGTGGCTGAGATAAAACATATATTAACTGTGTCAAATGAATAATATTATGCCTGAAACCTGTTTTTGACAGCATCCGATATCTCAGAGAAGTCTGCAGCGATTTCAGAGATGTGAAGTGCATTCTGAAATATGTTCATCACTGGGGTCCTCCCTCTCTGTTTTATGTAACTGGTATAGACTAATACAAATAGTCTTTGTAGATAGAGACTTAGCAGAAAAAAAGAACAAGTTCCAAGAGACAATATCTCTGATGGTGGTCCACAACTAATCTATATCTATATCTGTATCTATATCTATATGTAATCTATATCACAAAATTTTTGACATGCAAGTTACTATGATTGCCTGGATTGAGGCCTGAAAAATAGCCCAGGGAAGCTCCTGCCTCTTTGGAGGCTGCATATCTGGCTACAGAATTCCAGGTGGTCTCAAGAAAGCGTTTGACCTGCTTTGGTTTACTGTGAATTGTCCTGATACATATTTGAGGAACTTGACTCTGAGAGAACAGCTTTAGACTGTTCAAATTCACAAAATGAATGATGTTATACAGCCTATTTCACCTCCTATCACATGGAGAAAAACTGTATAGAATTGGGTGGAATGATGAGGACTATTTGTGGCACACACGAGTCTTTACGTTTGGGAGAAAGGCTGGAAAATTTTCAAATGAGAATCCAGTTTCTGTTATTTTTACAGAAAATATATTACCAGTTTTTCTTTCCAAACAGCAACTTGATGAATTTCGCTTTTTTAACATCTCTGTGTAAGAAGTGGTTTGGCAGTACTTAATATTTTAAAAAGGCATATTTTGATTTTAGAAAAAAGTGCATATAAAAGTAAAAAAAAATTGTGTAATGCTCTTAAGAGAGCTTTGTAAAAAATGTGAAAGCTTTATATAATAGGAATGTTTGCTGAGCACAGAGAGGGAGGCTTCTTAAGGTCATGGAATAAATCTGGGAGCAGAATCTGCATCTTACTGGTTTTGTTTTTGTGTGTGTTTTGGTCCTGATAATTATATTTAGTGTTACATTGTATTCTCATGTTTAATTTACAAAATTGTATAATCTGTCTATATTCTTCTAAGAAGCTATTAATCCAGTAATTTCAATAGGGAGCATTTATGAGTTGGCCGATTATTTTTGATGCACAGTGACAACTCTGAGAAGTAAAGGTTTTCCACTTGCTTACCATGCATGCTTTATAGCACTTCTCTGGCATATTAGCTTGCTGTTCGGGCTTTTAAAAGATGCTCTGGTGTTTAATTAACTGGTATTTTAAGAACAAACACATCTGAAAATTCTTCTTGCTGCTACACTTTAGCTTTGTATTCGTATTTTGGCTTTTTGTACTATATAAAAGAAAAATATTGAAAATAGAAAGTATTTTTTTTAAGATCGTAAGTGCAACCTGTATAATTTTACAGAAGGGCTTTAAAATGTGTCTTTTCATTGTGGTTAATGCAGAGAAATCAAGAACAAATTCTGTCTTTTGGAAGTCGTTGGCTTCCTTTCCAAGTTAAATTAGATATAAATTGCTTGAGCACTTGGAATTTTTGGCACTTAATTTCCATTATTGTATTCTTTAAATGGTGTTCAGAGTATTTTTTTTTCCTTTCAGTTTCAATGTAATCATTTCATAGTGGTCTGTGGTCTATAGTGAGTTTTATTTCCCTGAGAAGGTAAATTTTACCCAGTCAAATAAGGAAAATTTTGTGATTCTTTTCATTCTATTCAGGGTTCAAGTTTTCTTTTAATTTCAGCCTAAGATATCACAGTATTATTTTACTGCCACAGTTCATTTAGGATACTTGTTAAGATAGTGTATTTCACCCAATAATGGTTCTAATCCTATGCCGGTGATCCTTCCTGTCTACTCAGCACTGGTGAGGCCACATGTGGAGTCCTTTGTTCAGTTTTGGGCTCCCCGGTATGAAAGAGACACGAGCATGTTGGAGAGGGTCCAGTGAGGGACCACAGAGATGCTTAAGGGACTGGAGCATCTCTCATCTGAGCAAAGGATGAGGCAGCTGGGCTGGACAAGAGAGAGAATCTTACAAAATATCTGAAGGGAGGCTGCAAGGAAGACAGAGCCAGGCTCTTTTCAGCGTTTCCCAGTGGCAGGCACAAAGGCAGGGGGCACAAACTGAGACACAAGAAGCTCCATCTGTACATCATAAAACATTGTTTATTGTGAGGGTCACCAAGCACTGGAGCTGGCTGCCCACAGAGATTGTGGACTCGCCCTCCTTGGAAATGCTCATAAAATGACTGGGAATGGACCTGGCCAGCTTGTTCCAAATTACCCTGCTTGAGTGGGGAGGTGGGACCAGATACCCTCCAGAGGTCCCTTCCAACATCAACCGTTCTGTGGTAGGATGGTGTTTGTTGACTAAGCCTGTCAGCTGGAAGACAGCTTCTCTAGAATGTAACACGAGTGCACATGGTAAACTTAACAGCGAAATAATAATGCTGTGGGTTTCAGATAGACTGGGAAATCTGAGTTCTCTGGAGCTTTTGTTCTATTACTTGTTCTGTACTTGTTGTGATATGCAGTTGTGTAATTACACAGTGCTAATTGTAAATACACTTTTTAAAAATAGAGCTCAAAGGAGGTGTGGTGTCCACACAGGTAAGGTAGAGCTATGAAGTGACTGAAGCTGCTGGCTGTACCATACTTGCTTGTGCAGTTTAAAAGCTCTTATGTTTAATGAGATGAGATAGCAAGGTGATATCTTTCTGATAAGCTATTCTCAACACATCAAAATTCTGGGTCTGTTCCTGTGTGTCACAGCTTTCTGGTAAAAAAAAAAAAAAGGTGGAGAAAGACATTTAAGCAAAAGTTGTTGTGAAATGGACCTCCAGGAAGTAAAGGTGCCAGAGTTAAAGGTCATGGAGTCGTAGAATAGTTTGGGTTGGAAGGGACCTTTAAAGGTCATCTAGTTCAACTTGAAGTTCATTTGTGACATATATCACCTGTAGAAAGAGTTATTGTTAAGTTTGGATGCTTTACACAAGTGAAGAAAAAGTCTGTCTGGGAAGCTGGGGATGTTCTGATCTGAGTTCTTTTGCCAGTGAACTTCCTTCAGCAAAACTTTCCCTTTATCCTGTTTTAAAATTAGAGTTGTAATATATTGCCTCTTTGAAGGGAAGGTAGGAAGTTAATTTATTTAATATTAGTGGAGGCAATGTCAGAAATACTTACAGATATGTGCCAAGAAGAAAAGTGATTAAAATGTATTTTCATCATCATCTCTGGATGGTACTCAAGAGGCTGTTAACACTGTTGAAAAGTAACAGACTGTTTGATAAGCAGCAAAACCAATGGTTTCCTATGGATTTTTGACCTACATCCCCTTATACCACCCTCTGCTCATCATGCACTTGTTGCTGTGAATATCCTCTTACCTTTCTGCTTGACTGCATGAATTGCAGCGTGTTCTGTGCCTTCTTTAGAGCTACTGATGTGCTAAATGCTGCCCCCTTAATGAATAAAGGGTTGAATTATAACTGCCTTTGTCTCAGTCAGGGTACTAATTTCTGTCTGTCTGCCTTATCTAGCCACAGATATTTTTTCTTTTCCTCAACACAAAAAGTAGAGTATCTGGTTCCTCCAGCTCTTTAAAATCAAGTGTGAAATTAGAGAATGGATTAAAAGGCTACTGCAAATGTATGTGTCAAATGATGGGTATACAGACAGCAACATTGCATAAGCCTCATTCTTTTAAGAAATTGGGCTAAAAATAGTAAGTAAGTGTCCTTTTACCTGAGTTCTATTTTGTGTACTTATTGAGAAAAGAGCTGTGTAGAAGAAAGAATTACTTAATCATCCAGAGATCTTTTCATGCTGCCTAAGTCCTCTTTTCATAGTCACTATTCATACAACTTCCAATGCTAATCTCATTTATTATTTCTAATTTCAGTGTTTCTGATCTAGCCAAATAGGGTGCCTTCTGTGACTGGGAGGCCTTTTTTCAATATCTAAAACCAATTTAGAACAATCCCATTACTGCTGACACTTTACAGTCTTTGTTTTCTTGGTCAAACTTGCTTGGACTTCTAGTTGGTTGTGACATCAGTTTTTGATAATCCATGCTTGTTAAAGGTTTTGCATTGTATTTTGTAGCTCACTGCTCTTGACTTACATTCCTTCAGTTGCTTCCTGAAACTGAAGGATGTAAGTGTTATGACCCAGCTTTTTCAGTATTTAAGATAACACTCCCTGCAGCGTGAATGTTTGTATAAAATCTATACACACACATTTTATATGTAAGTGTGTGCATATAAAAATTTCTTTGTATCTCTACATGTATATACACACAGGTTGTTTATTAGCTGGTTTTGTTTGCACCCTATTTGGATTCTCTGTGTTGTGGGTTCTCTGATGTAATTTGACAAGTTGAGAACAGGTAAATTGGCTTTCAGTTAGTTTCGCTACACTCTTTTAAGGCTTATCTTAATTTTTCTGAATTAGTGAAATCTGTAAATTAAGGATAGAATCTTTTTGATCGAGCCTGTTGGTAAACTAATTTTCCATTTATTTATTAAAATGAATATTGTGCAATTAGCACTTTGGCCAGTACAGGCATGTTAGGAGTGGCCCTGAAAAAAGTTGTGTCCCAGCTTGTTGGAATGATTGTGTAAAGAACTCATTTTCCATTTGTAAATCAATCATTTATGTCTGTGAGAAGCTTTGCCGCTTGGTGCATTTATTTTGCTGGAATAGAAGAATGGGAATAAAGCTCCTAGTGTGGAGCTTCATGTGCAATATTTCAGCTGCACATCCTGGATATGTGGATTTGATTTGTAACTTAAAATGTGCTACTCATGAAGAATGCAAGTTTTTGTTTGAGGGTATTTTAAAAATGAATCGATTTAGTCAAGTTGTAGAAATTACAGAATTCTCCAGCGCTCACACAGTATTGGAAGCATTTTAAAAATTCAGGAAGGTGTTCATTATTAAAGAAGTCTTTTTTCCAGACCGTTGTGAGAAGAACCTGTCTTTCAACAATGAATTAGCATGTTTGGAGTATTTAAAACTCATAAATGCAAATTAAAATCAAAGAAATAAGGACATATTTCACTTTCCTGATATTATCAGCCCAACAAAAATGAGCAAAACTCCAAGTAAATTTCTTATCTTCAGAACTGGGTAAATCAAAAGGCTCCATAAAATTTAATTGACCTTACCATTTTTTTTTCCTAAATTTTGTATTTTATATGCCATTTATTCGTGTAAAACAGAAATGCTGGTAGCAAAAATCATGAATTATGGCTAGATTGAAGAAATCTCTCTTTTAAATTCTACATGGTCTATTATACAAGTGACAATAGGTGTGTTTTCAGCTATGGAGACTTTGGTTGGAAAGCCAGAGCCTCCTCTTATGTTCTTGTTAGTCATGTTTATATAATTTCTCCTGTAGTCCCCTCTATGTTTGCTGAAGGAACTCCATAGAGTTTATGCCAGTGTGTTCTTAACATGCAGTTTTCCTGATGGTGTTAGCTCTCAGGTATTGATATTAATGATGTCATTGATACACAATGTGAGCTACTGGTAGTTGAATGAGTAACCTCTCACGGTGCATTCCATTAAGACAGAGACCATCTGCATACAATACTGAACTACCTGAAACTCCCTACAGTTCGCTCTAATTAGTCTGCTCTGAGATTTGGGTTCCTGGTTTGCATTGCTGGCATCTATTCTTATTTTCTGCTTTGTTACCAGAGGACTAGTGGCTAACAAGGCATCAGTTTTTGAAAGGGATTCAAGGGGAAACCAAAGCACTGCAGAATCCTGTGCCTGCTGAATGAACTGCAGATTAACAGAAACCAGAACAGGGAATAGAATCGCTGGGCATACAGACATGTAAGATGTCCTGCTCTGTTTTTTTACCATGGTGCACAGAGCTATAGAAAATCCCCCAAAGAGTCAAAAAACATGTGAACAAGAGATGGTTGGATACATAATTTTTCAAAAAATATTTGTCAGGGTTCACTGCTAGTAGGTGTTGAACTAAGCAGCCATAGCATGGAGGATAGTTTCTGTGTTTGTCTGGAGAAATTGGTTAGAAGGCAGGAAATGGAGAATACAGATAAATAGTGCTGGAGGCCACAGAGGAAATGTGCTGGGGGTCCATGCTCTAAATTATACAAATGAATTATTTAGAGTTTGAAAATGGATGAGTAGTGGTGTGACAACTTTACTGCCAACATGAAGAATTGCAGAAAAACCTTATGGGGCTGAGTGATTATCTCCGTTTTTATTTCTCAGCTAAATGTAAAATGATGCATATTGGGGCTGGAGGTGGAGAGATTCCAGCTTCATGCTAAGTATGGAAAGCTGTGAGGTGACTTAGTACACTTGAGAATGAGAAATTGTGTTTTTTATAGTTCTTGGAAATGTCACTGTAGTGCTCAACAGCAGACAGCGAGCAGATATTCGGTGTTTCAGAGGAGAAGAAAACAGGTAGCCTGTGAAGCTCAGGTGCCTCTGCATCTTGCAAGCTTCATGCAGTTCTTGTCTTTCATTTTCGAAAAGGATAGGGCAAAACTGGCAGAGATGCAGGGATAAGGTGATAAAGATGCTTAGACTGATGCCTGAAAGGACAAGACTGGAAGAAAGGAACTATAGGAACTTCTTTCTGCTGGCTGATGTGCAGTTGTGGTTGTTTACAAAGATGATCCAAGAGGCTCTACTTTTCTAAACAACACAGCACCAGAGAGCACCATTCAATCCTGTAAACACCATATTCTCTTGAAACCGTGAGGATGCTCAAGGTCAAAAATACCAGTTCATCATCTTGGATTAAAAATATTTGGCTTTCTTGAGCATTTTTGTTTAGTCGGTTCACTGCTGCAAGCTCTCCAAATTTAGGCTCTTTACATCAACTGTTTCAGTTCTCACCAATCTGAAGGATTTTCCTATGTAATTTCATCAGGCATCTAAGACTTCAAGTATTTAGTGCCAACAAAGAGAGTTTTCCACTTTGCATCCATTTGATTTGCATCCATTTGGTTTTGTTTTAGTAATGGATTTGTTACCAGATTTGACAGTGAAAGAAAACCCAATATTCTGGGTGTGTTAGGAACGTATTCCAAACAGACTTGTTCAGTGACGATGCTCAAAAATGCATGACAGAGGCATGAACTGATGCCTGAAATAATTTCTCTTGAGACAGAGCTCACAGAAAAATAAAAAAAGTATAAGTTTTCTAAGTTTCATCAAAAATCTGAGTGTACAAGCAAAAGATAATTTTTAAAATTAATGTCCAAACAGTATTCTTTGCAGACAGTAGGAAAATGGTTGTTAATTTTTAATCTGCCAATTGAGCAGTAATTTTGTCTAGCAAGTCCTTGGTTAATTTTAAAACAGAGTTTGAAGGTGGTTTATAAAAATCTCTCAAAATTGTACCCTTAAGCAGAATACATTGCTTTGAAAGCAAAACCTATTTGCTGTCCATTATGCAGGATCCTGATGGAATGGCAGGAACCAGTAAATACTGCAATTTGCCAGTAAATTGGTTCTTTTGCTTTCTCAGATCTCCTACTTTCTGTTTGTTAGTTGCCTGTCCTTTTTTTAAGACTGGAAAGGGGATTTTTAACCAATCCTTGGTTTGAATTACTGTTTCTGACATGCTGCTGTAGTGGTAGAACTTCTTTACAAGTCTCTTTTCAATCACTGTAACCTCCTTTTATTGTTTGTCAAAAGACATCATTGCCACTCTGTCTTTATAAAAATCTGATTTCCCAGAGACTGTAGATGATTAGATCCCATGAACATGTTCTAAAGTCAGTAAAACCAACTAGATAATGGTGTACCTACAAAAGCAGTTTCATTCGGCATGCCCTGCTTCTTGCCTTTCTGTCTGTCTTTCAGCAGAGTCCAAATTAGTCTTTTTGTAGAATTATCAGGTTGTGTGTGCAGCAGCATCTTGCTGGTTATTTGCATTGCATTCCATAATAAACATTTTCAAAATTAGTATGCAGCAGACTGATGCCCTTTCAAAAGCAAAATCTGTCATTAATGGTGTCAGTAAAGAGTCCATTGCCAAAACTGCTCGTTCTCTGGTAGACAGATTGCAAGATCTATATATGATATGCCATCAAGCTCCAAGCATTTCCTGTGACAAACTGCTATCAGGTATGGAAATTTCAGCTATGGAAATGTGTGTCTTGTGTTTTTCACAGTTATTGATCCATGCTTGTTTTCATTCTACTGAGCTTGAGGTGCCTCTCTGAGTTCTTTAGGAGTTGGGTACATTTTTTTGCAAATAGTTTTACCTTCTTTCTACTATCAGTAGTGCTGGTGTTCCAGTCAGTGTCTGAGACTTTCCTCTCCTCTTAGAGACGAAGTTTTGTTTTAAGAAAAGCCTATCTATGTCTGCAGCTATTCTTCAGCATTTCCAACTTTCACTATGGAAATGCTACCTAGCATACCTATAGAAATAATTTTGTTTTTCCAATCAGAAGTTTGTGTTACTCGTACTTCCTGAGCCAAAATGCCATCCTCAGGTAAATCTTGTAGCTGTCAGAGGCGTCTGTCTTCTCATGTCTCTCCAAAGCTTTTGTGTGCACAGCTGCTCCCAATAGTATAGATGTTCTGTCTATAGTATAACATGCTACCTGTTCTGGCAGTAACAGCAATTTCCATGTTGTTACAAGATCTCTTGGCATATCATCCTTACAAAACTTAATACTGTTTACAAGAGCTGTGGGGCTTCTCACTTGCATGTAATATGCAGTTCTCTGCTAACATGATATCATGAAGTCTCCTTGCTTTGTGGTGGAGGAAAGAAGTGAGTTGTGTGCCAAGTAATGGTCAGCGTTCATCTGGAAAAAATCAGTTGGTTACTTAGTGTAATAAAGTCAAAGGATTCTGGAGGACTTAAAACACCATATTCTTAGTGTTTGGAGGAGGCAGAGGGGCAGGACAGATGTTTGTGGTTACCAAAGTAGCCCAGTCTCCTCAAAATATGATTTCTTATCTCAGTCTCAGTTGATGCAGTCAGTTATGTCTCAGTCTCTTGTGTTCTAGAGACTTTCAGGTCTCAGTAATGTATTCTTAAGTTACTTCTGCATTAATTCATGCACCTAGTGAAACGTACTCCTTTGCAGTTTCTATCTTAATAAAAATTTATCTTAGGATAAATTATATATATAGAAACATCTTGTGTTGTAGGTATTCTGTTTTAGCCCTTTATAATTTGCATAGTTTTTTGGGGTTTCTTCAGAACTAAATATTCTGTAATAAAATATGTACCTTCCCCCCCGAAGCACAGCAAATTAGGACAGCGAAATATTCCACAAGTAACATTCTGCTGTGAGGAAACTAGTTGTTCTTCTCCTGAACTTAGCTAGTTTTGATCTGTTCTGGTATTTGCCTATACCATCAGATTTTTACAAAGCTAAAATGTCAATGGCTATTTGATTTTCCTTCATGAAATATTTATTTGGAGCACCCAAAGATCTCAGAAGCCCAGTTTCCCTTGTGTGCAAACCAGTTGGTTGGATCTGCCACGTCATGGTCATGTTGTTGTTTAGTCATCTATCTGTTTTCAAACAGAGGAAGTGGACTGGTCAGTCTTTAGTTTCATCCTCTAGTACTTTCTAAACCTTTAAGTCTGTCTTCTCAAGGAGAGTTTTTAGGACTGGCAAGCTGCAGGTTAGAGCAGGACCCTTCACAGAAGCCTTGACTGTCCCCTGTCCTGAAGTCTACCCTGACTGGATAAAGCCTTAAGTAGCCCAGTCTGATCCCATAAGTGATCATGCTTTGACCAGGAGGTTGAACAGGAGAGGCATCCTGAGGTTCCTTCCCATCTGAATGATACTGTGGTTCTCAATTTTATGATATTAGGTTAATGAACAATTTCGTATAGAAATTTGTAGGTTTGTTCTGGATAACGTTAGTGAGAGCTCTCAGAGGAACTTCTGTGCTTACTGCCTGTGACCAGGTTTTTATTAGGTTTGTTGTGCTGCAGTTTTCTTACCTTTCAAGAGAGGATCGCTTTACCCGAGTCATCTTGATGTTCCAATAGCTATGAATTGGCCAGTTTGGTAAGTGCCATGTAAACACTATGGAGTTTGTGAATGCTAAGGTGTCGCGGGTTCAGTTCGAAACCAGGCAGAAACACCAATGTAGTGTAGTGGTTTTAAGCCAAATTATACATTACCCTCCTAATGCTTATCTCACAGAAAAGATATCAGGAACACTTTTGATGCTGTGATTCCCGTCCACAAGATGATCTGTGACTTGGAGAGCCAAGGGGTGATTAGCAAAACCCACTCACCCTTCAACAGCCCCATTTGGCCTGTGCGCAAGTCTGACGGGGAATGGAGATTGACTGTGGACTATTGTGCCTTGAATGAAGTGACTCCACCGCTGAGCGCTGCCGTGCCGGACATGTTGGAGCTTCAGTACAAGCTGGAGTCCAAGGCAGCGAAGTGGTACGCCACCATCGACATTGCTAATGCATTTTTCTCCATTCCTTTGGCACCAGAATGCAGGCCTCAGTTTGCCTTCACCTGGAGGGGTGTGCAGTACACCTGGAACCGACTGCCCCAGGAGTGGAAGCACAGTCCTACAATTTGCCATGAACTAATCCAGAATGCACTAAAAAAAGGTAAAGCTCCAAAACATCTGCAGTACATTGATGACATCATTGTGTGAGAAAACACCACAGCAGAAGTGTTCAAGAAAGGAGAGGAAATCATCCAGATTCTCCTAGAAGCTGGTTTTGCCATCAAGAAGAGCAAAGTCAAGGGACCTGCTCGAGAGATCCAGTTCCTAGGAGTGAAATGGCAAGATGGATGGCATCAGATTCCTACCGAGGTTGTCAATAAGATCACCGCAATGTCTCCACTGACCAACAAAAAGGAAACACAAGCTTTCCTAAGTGTCATAGGCTTTTAGAGAATGCATATTCCTGAATACAGCCAGATTGTGAGCCCTCTCTACATGATTACCCGCAAGAAAAACAATTTCCATTGGGGCCCTGAACAGCAACAAGCTTTTGCCCAAATCAAGCAGGAGATTGCCCATGCAATAGCCCTCCGCCCAGTCAGGACGTTCTTCACACCAGAAGTGAAGAACGTGCTCTACTCTGCAGCTGGGAGCCATGGCCTGTCCTGGAGCCTTTGGCAGAAGGTGTCTGGTGAGACTCGAGGTCGACCTCTGGGATTCTGGAGTTGAAGCTACAGAGGGTCTGAAGCCAACTACACTCCCACAGAAAAGGAAATCTTGGCCGCCTATGAAGGAATCCAAGCTGCCTCAGAGGTCATTGAAGCACAACTCCTCCTGGCGCCCCGGCTACTGGTGCTGGGGTGGATGTTCAAAGCAAAGGTTCCCTCTACCCACCATGCCACCAATGCCACATGGAGTAAATGGATTGCTCTCATCACACAGCGTGCCCGCATTCTCCACCAATTTGTCGTGGGTTCAGTTCGTAACTGGGCAGAAACACCAATTCAGTGTAGTGGTTTTAAGCCAAATTATACATTACCCTCCTAATGCTTATCTCACAGAAAAGACATCAGGAGGGTAATGTATAATTTGGCTTAAAACTACTACATAGGGAAATGGCTTTTCTCTGCTTTTTAAGTATATTTGCATCCACTTTTTCTTACACTGCTTGTTCATGACACTAAAAGAAATTCTAGAGTATTACAACCTAATCAGGTGTCAAAATTAGTGCAAATACTAAAAGCAACATGTGAGCTGACTTTGAATGACAAGCGGTAGGAGTGGGACTGTGGCATCTTGAGAGGGACAGCTGTGCTTAGGTTGATGCCTGTTTAACATAGAAGTGCTCCCCAGCTTCTTGGGCCTGTGCGGGGTTCAGATTTATTGTCTAGGCATGAGTTAACTGAGCCATGGGAAGTTTGGAGGGAGTTTACATTTAAAGGAATTACAGCTTTGTAGTTTGGACAGGGATCTGTCAATGGTTGTAGGGAGAATCGAGGCTTTGTTTTCCATGTCTCAGCAGGCAGTTTAGGTGCAGTTTGAAAGATTTGGGATTCTTGGATGCTGACTTCCACTAAATGTTGAATTTGGTAAGAGGAGAGACGTGAGGTAGTGCTGGTAAGGCAGCTGGCTGCACCTCATTTTTTAGCCAGCATCTGCTTGTTCCCTCACATTTTCTGTGAGTACGGTGGCTCTCTTATTTTATTAAAATAAGAAAATTACAGTCATGTAAATCATAGTGAAAACTGATTGCCTTGCCTCAGTTTCTTAAAGGGTTAGTATTGTTCTGTTAGTTACATTCACATAGTTTCTCCTCTTAGAAAGCATTTCTAAACTTGTGAAAATCATGATTTTTAAGTCCTATACATTTTCTTGGGGATTTTGTTTATATTAACACTATTTTAATACCATTTTTAAAGTGAGATATAAAAATAAAATATGTATAATGTGGATACGGACACATGGCTGTTGTTCTAAAAGTTTTTCCTTACTGTTCTTGTGTCTGGGGCAGTCAGTGTCTTTTGATATCCAGTTTCTTCGTATTACTTGCACATCTGTTGAGGTACTAATAATATTTATTTCTTTAAAACTGCATTCACTTTGCAATTTGGTGGCTGATGAATTTCCAACAAGTAAGGAGTTTGAACAGTTTTAGCAAATCTATAAAAGCTTTCTTAGTGGCTGAGGTGCACAACTAGTCAGCAAGACCTTTTGGGTTCTTAGATGTAATTTTCTTACTAGGTGGTGGAAATATCTATTAAAAAGCTAAATGTTCTGTGTACTAAATATTAATAACATTTTACTGCTTTGTTCATTATGCTTTCTAAAAAAGCTTTTGGCATTTCTTTTGGTGGAGGCTATGTAACAGTACATCTTTGTCAAGTAGGTGTTGCTAATGAGAAATTTATTATGCCTTTTGCAAAACTGTTTAGTCCTACTTGGATGTACCGGTGTAAATAAATCCTTTTTATGCCTCAAGTATCAGTAGATACATTTTTCTTTCAGTTAGCGTCTTAAGACGTTAGCCAGTGTTTTACAGCAATTCCTTACACTTAAATGCATTCCTTATGCTTATGTTCTTAAATGTCTGTGCATCTATTAAAGGAAAAGAAAGAACAGGAAAACGAGCTAATGCAGAGCTTTGGGCTCCATAGCTCAAGTCAAATAGACTTGAAATTTTTTCCGGATTTATTCGTGCTATAAAATCTGGTTTCTGTAACAGATAGAAGCAGCGACAAAGTAATTAGTCAGTATGCTGGAATGCCTGTGAAAGATGAAGTCTCAAATAAGGAGTAAAATATTGTATTCATAGAGAGTAGTTTTATTATGTAATCAAATCCTATTTTTTTTCTGTTTCTTAGATGATGAAGCATGCCTGGGACAATTATAGGCAATATGGATGGGGACATAATGAGCTCAAACCAATTGCCCGGAAAGGACATTCCACCAACATATTTGGTAGGCTATTTTTTCTGGTTTGTTTGTGATTTTCTTTTTTTTTTTTTAATATTTCTGTCCATGTGTCTTCTTTGAAAGTCTACCCAAACTTTCTAGCAAACTCTGTTTTAATAAAAATCTTTTGAAGTGTGAGTGACAGAAATTTATTATTTCAGTGGTATTTCATTGAATTACTTTATTAACCTTTTTGGGAGCAATATGTTCTTATTGTTGCAAAGGCTAAGCTGTGTCTATGTGCACTGATGCTTTGTGTGTGAATATACATAAATAAAAGTCCTAATGCAATGATGGGGTTTTTTTGGGTATATTTTGAGATGCAGTGAATGTAAATGTGGGTTGTTTTTCTTTTTTTTTTTTTTTCTCCTTGAAAACCCAGCTCATCTTGTCTAGATCTTTGTGTTTAATTCCGTGAGAATCATGGAGCAATTTGAGTTGGAGGGAACCTTTTAAAGATGAACTAGTCCAACCTCTCTGCCATGGGCTGGGACACCTTCAACTAGACCAGGCTGCTCAGAGCCTCATCCATCCTGGCGTTGAACACTGCCAGGGTTGGGGCATCCACAGCTTCTCTGGGCAACCTGTGCCAGTGCCTCACCAGTGGTACTTAGCACAGTGCATGGAGAGCGTGTGAGCTGAAGGGAAGACTGGGGCAAAAGGCATCTTTCATGACAGGACATTCCTTAGATACCAGGACAGCATTGTGTAGTATTCCTAGATACTTTGTATGTTGTCATGTACATAGGCACTGCCTTAATTTTTGCTAGGAAAATCTCTTCTGAAGCTTACTGTGATTTAGTTTTATGTTATGACTAATTGATGGCTTTCCTTTATATTTTTTTCCAGCTGATGAAATTGGATTTGACAGTGAAAAATCTTTAATATTCACCTGTATGATCATGTAGTCTCTCCTGTTGAATTTACTTGCAATTCTGTTGCTTAATTTGTCATGTATAGTTTTAGATTAGCCTTGGTTTGTAACCCAGACTCTATGAAGTTTTTTCTTTATATGGCAGGAAAAAATTTTATAATATTTGTTTTTAGTGCGACTGACATGATATTTTGAAGCAGTTATGAATTATAATTTCACTGTAGTCTTTTCTTTTCATTCCTCCTCTGCTTACTTCTAACATGTCTGCTAATGAGTCTGGAGGATTTCTGCTTTTTTTCCTTGGAATGATTATTCTTTGGAATGCTTATTTTTTGAAATTTTGGCATTGCTTTCTGAAAGAAATTGCAGGCTTTGTCCACGTTAAAGTTTCTGCTCCTCTTGTTCCAGCTAACTCTAGCAGTCAATGCCCTACATGTTTGTCCTTTTAAAATCCAGATGCTATTTTGTGCCATTTATTTTTTAGCCAAATCATGTCATGATTGCTCTATTCAAGGCTGTTTCATATGAAAAACTTTTCTGAAACACATAATCTTCAGCATATATCAAGTCTAAAATAGAATCAGCTATTGTTCATTTGGTGGATGGTTGATGGGGGGTGTGTGTGTGGAAATTGGTCTTTGTACCAAGGACTGTCTAGGGCGTATTGTTATTCCTAGCTCTTTACCAATCTCTGTTACCCCTAATGACATGATTCCCAGCACTATTTGCCTTTATAGAAGGGTTGCTTAATTTTTTTTTGAAACCTCATGCTAGTTTTAATAAAAAGATGGTCAGCAAAATCTGTTTTTATTATTCATCTCTAAGATGATTTGATCCAAACTATTTTCAGCCATTACTGCAATCTACTGTGCTCCCATTTCAATTCCTAGCACATCTCTGAGATCCTGCAAGGAGATGGTATCGCTGGTTGAACGACAACCCTTTGCATGAATCTTTGGGAAATCAGGTTTGCTGATAACTCCCAAGTGAGGTTAAACACGATTCAATTTAGAAGACAAATAAGTCATTAGTCTTCCCCGCTGGACTTCACTTTTGTCTAAAGCAGTGGATAGCTGTATCTATGCCAAGGAGAACACCAGTGTTTCTGACATTGCAAGATCTAGCAGGGTTCAGTCTGGGGGCAGAGAAGGGGAGAGGAGGTGGCCGTCTCTGCTCTTATAAATCTTAGTTTTAAGTAATTAAAAATCTAAGGAAGGATAAACTATAAACTTTAAAGCAAGATGCTCTATGCCTCACTGAAGCATGCCAGCAAGAATGTTTATGGGTCCCCTCAATTATTAGTTTGACTTTTATGACAAAACATGCTAGGGTTGCTTTAGTTGGCGTGCAGCAAGAAACTCTTGCCAGTCTTTTTGAGATGTCTGACTGTAAAGGAGTCTGCTAAAAATACTTTCAAACTGTGTAGTCAGGCAGTATCTTGAATAGTACTTCTTTAGCAGCTGGGTCACAGCATCAGTAGTATGGTACTGCTTTGGGAAAGTGTGACTGGGAATGGGTGAGCTTTTAAAGATATTTACATTTAGATGATATATGAAACAAACCTTTATAGCTTCTCTGTTGGTGAAATGGGGTGATAACTGCTTTTGAAAAGGCTGGCATTTATTCCTACCCTATAAGATGAAATATAAAAGTCAAGGAGAAAGTGCAGCAGAAAGGTGTAAATTTTCTTTCCAGTTTAAATTTTTATTTGCAGCTCTGCTGAAGGTTGTAGCAGCTAAGCTAAAAAAAAAGGAAGTTGACCTTTTTTGTTGGACTGCTTAAACTGGTGAAAAAAATTTATGGCAGCCGCAGGGCGTTGTTGCAGAGGGAGTTTGTGTGGGATCTGGATCGAGTTCTCATTAGAACACAAAGGGGGAAAAGGCTGATGGAAAATGATGCATGTAAGATAATGAGCGAGCACAGCAAACACTGAGCTTGCTTCAGAAGGGTGTCTGAGTTTAGCACAAACCAGAGTAGTTGATGGTATTGTCAGATTCTCTTCCTGTAATGAAATCTGACTGGATTTGCTTTTGAGGATGAGAGTAACCATCTGAAAGATGCTGTTTGAAGATGATTTGTCCCTGCACTTGTTTGATGCACTTGTAGGTGAGCATCTCCTGAAAACACAATTAAAATTATTCAGTCCAGATATGCTTCAGAGTTTGAAACTATTATGTGTTTGTGATATGTTTTACTCCAGTATCATATGAACTAATTACTGTAGCATAAGCTGTGAGGATACTTTCTTGTGAGTTAAATTGAATAGTTAGTACTAGTCAGTTTGCATCAGTCTTCAATCTCTGTTTTTCTAAAACAATGTTTATTTGAGAACCTGAATTACTTTAAGGAAAAATATAAAGAAAAGAAACAATCCTTGGGCAATCTGGAACATTGTCCTCAGCAAAACTAGAAATCATAGGCTGTCATCTAATCTGATACTATCTGAAATAAGAGTTCTGAAATTTGTGGTGTGTTTTATTTTGTTGTTTTGGGGTTGTTTTTGGTTTGTTTCGCTAATTTTAACTATCTAAAAATAAAGTGAAGATGTGCAGATTGTCAAGTAATAAGTGCATGGCAAAGTACTGACAAAACTCTTGCAAAATTGAAGACTTCCCGTATTACTAGCAGTGCATTTCTAAACCTTGAGTTTGGATGTATTCTGTCTAGAGATGAGCTGCTTTACATGAAGATGATCTGATAATGTATATATCCATAAACAGTTATATGTCTAGGTGTGTTTTGAAGGGTGTGGAAAGATTTTAATAAAGATAAAAAGTTTTAAAGTTGTAGATGCTTGCATACACACATGCCCACCCTCATACACAAAGATTTAATAAAGTCATTATTTTGTATTTTGTCACACTAGAACTGTCTCATGCATTGATAGGGCTTTCATGCCTCTCCTGTTCCCTCACCTCACATGCCACACAAACAGTCAATCCGAGCTGCCTGCCAGCTCTCTCTTGGGATCTTGTCTTCTAGGGGAGAGGAGAGAATTGTCACTGAAGTCGCATTGTGGTTGCATTTGTGTTACCTGGTAGAGCCCCAAGGCTGCAATGCAGTGCCTTATCTCTTCTTTAAAACTTGACCAAATACCCTCTTTTATGAGGAATTTTTGTCTGGCATGTTAAGTGTCATTGGTGAGCAAGATATATCCAAGGGAATAACTCAAGGATTCAGATGGGACAACTAGTGTGCTGAATATTCTCTGATACACCAGTGGACTGCTTGGTTTGTACCACGTCAGAGTGTGTCCTGTTGCCTGGCATGCGCACAGCCAGCCTCAGCCTTTTGCTGCCAGTGCCACTGGCGAACCCTCGTGACACGGGAGAAAGTTGCTGAGGTGGCTGCCGACTGCCCAGTGCCGCAGCAGTGTAGGAAGCACTGCAGTAGCTCCTTGTGTTGCTAAGCAATGGAGATCTGACAGTGCATTTGAGCAGGAGCAGCGAGATTCCCAAAAAAAATGCATCTGTCAGACTGCAAGGATGGGAGGCTGTTGCAAGCAGGAGCTGAGTCAGGCACAGGAGCCTGCTTTTCCAATACCTTTGACAAGTGCAGTATAACTTGGGAGAGCAGTGCGATTTCTTTGTCCCCTTTGTGATTCCTGAAAATGAGAGGTGGAATATTTCTTGTAAGCACTAAAAGAAAACACTGTAACAGATTTTTTTATTATTACTTACCCTTGGAAATATTAATTAGTTTATAAGGCATGTTTGTTATCTGTCCTTGTAGCAGTTATTGGGCTGCCTGAGCTGCTCTGACACTATCATCTGCTATCACCTGATTAGTTGTAATTTACTTTTGAAGTTCACATTAACTGAGTGTCAAGGGTGTCTGATTTTGTAAGCCTTTTGTATGTTCTGGTTTATTTGTTTGCTTTTTAGCTGGCAAAACACCTACAAAAATTTATAAACAGTATGGAGACAAACACTCTTACTGGAAAGAAAATAGATGATACACTTTAAAGACTGAGGAATGACTTTTTGAAAATATGACAGAAAACTTCTGGTGTCTTCTCACTGTAAAATCCTAATGAAAAGGCAGATGGGAAACACAGTTTCTGCTCAACATCCTTTTTCTGTGCATGTGTTCAGCCTCTGAATCCATGTAGAGGATAAATGAGCACAAAAAGGAAATATGAGGTATATATCGAAACAGAAATGTTCTTGGCTATATGTTATCTTGATGAAAAAAAACCTCCTTGCTGAGCAATAGTTCTTATCTTTTAACTGTATGTGCACAGGTAATCTACTCATTATTGCCTTTTTCTGTTGCAAATGAAAGAGGAAAGAAAATCCATTCATGCTAACTAGTAAAGGGAGGTAATTTCACAATGCAAATTTCGGTCTAATCTCTGTATTTCAGGTTCAACTCAATTTTAAAATAAATGGAAATGGCCTTAGGACAGGTCTATGCATCTGTGTCCTCTGCAAACTCATGAATGAGTGAATACAGCGAGATAATGTTGAATATTATATGTACATTGAATGTGTATTTTTTTGACCAGTGTCACAAATTTTGGAAAGATAAAATTTTGAGAAGGAGCATAACTCCTGAGTTGCTGGCTTTATTTGAAACTAGAACAGTGTTCTAATATCACGAGGAAAGTTCCTTCAGGTCAGATGACAGATCAAACATGATAGTTACTCAGTCTTCAGAAATTGCTCACAGCAGGTACCTATGGAAGACATGTAAGAGCAGGAAAAGCTTCTAGTGAGCTTGCCTTGCAGTACTCTACAGCCTTACAGAAGTTTGTGTAGGGTTAGTGCTTCTGTGGTCAGAGGTAGCAAGTTTTATTTAATAACTTCTGGTTTATTTTTCCTTGATTTTGTCCAAACGGCTTTGTAGTCTGGGCAGCCTTAAGAGCAACATAACCCATTACGAGTGGTTCCATAGTTTGATTTGATATTGTGTAGAAAACTTCTTAGTTTTGAAGTCTGCTTGCTCTCCTAGGCGACTAGTTCTGGTGTTGGAAAGAATCAACCCTTTATTCATCTCTTCCTTGCCATTCATGAGTTTGTAGAACTGCATACACCCTCAGGAGTGCCCCTGTTTTGCATGGAGAGTCTCGGCCTGTTAACTCATTTCTTGTACTTACATTTTTTCATACCTGATATGTTGTTATCTTCTTCCTTTGTATATTTTCAAGGTGTTGGCTTTGGGGGTTTTTTTTGATCTTTGAGAGGAAGACTAAAACTTTGTTCCATTTTCTGTTTTGTTTGCTGTTCCTTTCCTAATAATTGTGTTTTCTGTCTTCTAGGCTCCTTTTTGAGTCTACAAACACATGACAGGGTAGCTTTTCTGCAGTAGCATTCCTTTTGGAAATTGTCATCCACTGTATCCAATGATATATATTATAAATCTAATGTTATAAATATTTTCAATTATTTCATATTTAAGCTTTTGCCCGAGCAGTCGACTCAGTAGGATCCTACTGGTAGTTTTACCTGACGCTGATGGTTGTTTACACTCACCCCATTTCCTGTCTTTTAAACCATTATTCATCTGCATGAGAAAAATTTTCTTTTGCCCTGTGGCAGGTCAGTTTTCTTAAGTGCTTTTGTTAAGGAGTGGTCTCACATTCCTTCCCTGTATGTTCTCTGTCCATATGCAAGTTCACTTCTTAAAAAGACCTTAACATTGATGCTAAGATAAGACTTCCCTCTACAAAATTTCTGACTTTTCCTCAGTTTATCTCATTTAAAGCTGTCTTCTGATGGATGCTGCCATTTGGGCAAATAGTGATTTGTTAACACTGTTTTGCTTCACTGCAATACGTATCATGCTTATTCAGAATATAGTTCTCTAAAACTTGCAAATTTGTGCCGACAGGATACAGTCTGTCTGTGTGTTCCCTCTTAAGTGCTTTACAGTACTGGTGCAGTAGATAAAACCAACTGCTTAGCTAAGAATGTTTTTTGAATGTCATTGATATTTCATCAAACTGTCACAAGTGTGCCTATGCATATCAAGAAAATTCACCAAGAGCAGCTGTTGTCTTCTGTTCTTTTTAATAATACAGTATTCCTACTGAATTCTTCTCACACAGTTTGTATTAGTTCGTGTACAACACATTCAAGGCAGTTGTACTCAGTGGGTTTTTTAAGTGTTTCTGAAGCAATTATGTTAAATCCTGTTTGGAAGATTGAAAATTCTGCTTTAACCAGAAAAATCCCACAAAACAAACGAACAAAAGATGCACAAATGCAAAGTGGAATTAGATAAACACACGTCATTTCTGTAACCTGCCTTGTAGAATAGTGAGGTAAACATCTGCATGAAATGGTAATGAAAAAATTAAGTCATACTAGAGTTCAGGGCTGAGGCATAGACGCAGAACTTTGATTCTTTCCAATAGCCTTCTCTCCTGTTCTTTTCTTATAAACCAGAAGATTTGCTTTGATTTAGATTGTGGGAATGCTGTTCACGAATTTAAACTTTTTTCCTATCATTTGGAATTGAGAGCAGAGGATGTAATAAGGAAATAAAGTTGAGGCTATGCAGTCTTGTTTTGGACTGTGTTAAAATATGAACAGGCATGACAGCTGAGTAAGAGTTAACATACTGAGCTCTAAAACTAAATCTGCTGAGGACCACTCCATGGGCATGTGTACAGCAGGGGAGTCACATGTGGGTGCGCTTTGCTGTCGTCTGAAGCCAGCAGATGTACCAGGCAGCTGGAATTCAGAAACAGTTCAACCACGTGAGTGGAGCACTATGCTTGTGCCTAATATACTGACACTGTTCACTCAAGTTTTGCACCCTTCTGGTGAAGTTTTGTGGCTATCCCACTGAAAATCTGCTCCTCTTACACTGTCCCAAAGAAAATTTAGAATGTGGGTTGGACCCAAATGTGCAGAAGTGGCCCAAATATAAAGATATAAAAGCTTGTGTGCCATGATGGCTCTTAGGTGGGTTTTTTTTTATATGCTTTTCCTACTGCCTAGCTGACAAAGTAATTTAGCTTACAATTATCTGTGAGAGATTGTATCTTGTCTTGGAAGATCCGTGCTTAGCTTGCTTCGTACATCAGGTCACACAACTATACTCGAGTCCAGATAACATCTTGTTCTCTTATTTACTCTCAAATATTAATCTTGCTTTGCTTGCTGGTGTGTTTAACTGCTTGCTGCCAGTGTTTAGGTTCTTTGTACTTCCAGGCCATCGTTCACAGATACTTTTCCCTTCAGTCTTCTGCTTCCTGTTTTCTTAAAATGGACTTGCTTCAGATCTGTATTTTTGTTTAGTTTTGATTGACTGCTTTGGGTGTGCAGCAGATTTGCCATCACCATTCATTTCTCACAGGTTATTCTTGCTTTCTTTCTGATACACTTCCATGGCCTCCTTTGTACCCAATGCCATCTCCCCTCCCTCATTCCTTTCCTACTCTGAAGTTCATCCTAACCTTTCTCTCCTGACATTGTGGCCTTCCGGTTATCACCAGGTCTTAACTTTCCACTAACTCAGATTGTAGTTCCAGCATTAATCTTTATTATAGTCTGCACACAGTCCTCCTCCTGTGTACAGTAATTCAGTCTGGTCTTTGTGTTTAAAAATAAAATAACAGAAGAATATGGAGAAAATTGGATAGAAATGTAGAAAATTGAAATAGTCTGAGGACATTCAGGCTTTGTACTAGGGGGACTGCATTCAACTCTTGTTTGCATGAGTTTTGAATTCATTTAAAGGGCCATGTAAGATTTAGTTAGGGAGCAGAGTAAAGCCATAAGTGAAGAGCAGTTGAGGAAGGTTTATTGCAGTATGGAGTCTTAGACAAAGTTTTAAAATTCGGGTCTTAAGAACGTAGGTATTTAAGCAGCAGTTTGATTATTAACAAATACCAGCAGATCCAGTTTTTAATAGGTTCAAAATGTAGCATACAATTCAGTGTTCTACTCCCATTACTTCCTCAGTTATGAAATTAAGGAAAGCATTGCAATTGATTATTTAATGTTATTTATATGCTAAAGTACTCTATTGTCTGGTACAAAACATTAAGACCTCCTTTTCATCTTGTCTATTATCAGCAATTTAACAGAACTAAGCCATCAACATGCTTAGTTTTTTGTTCTGCTTTTTTAATTAGTCTAAAATGTTAAAGGCAATTGGTTTCTTCATGGATACTTACAGGCTTATTCATTGCATTTTATGACTGAGCTGAAATCCTACGCTGCAGTTTTGTATGAAATGTATAGTTTCATTGACTAATTTTGAAGCACTTGTTTTCTCACTGAAATTAAACTCTCTTGTTCAAAAGTTTAATTAATTTTCTTAAACGTTATCTTGTTCCTCGTGAGTCATTAAGATATTTAGCAAGTGGTATGCTTCAGTAGTGGCAGCTTTATTGCCAGAGCCTCATTAGGGATACAGAAAACTGTTGATAATTGTTTGCTTTTAATTTTCATGTAACATATTTTCCTACCATGTCTGTAATTGTCTGTCACATCAAGAAATCCTGTTGCTACAGTCTGAAAACTTGAATTATTTGAATCTTTGGGAGTAGAAATTGGTATAATTTCTAATATATAGAGCAGTCTTGCCCTGTATGTATTTTTCAGCCATTATGAATCTGGGCAGACAGGAATATCAATAAAAAGAGTATTTATTTTCTTTAAGATTGTAATAACTCTGTATTTAATGTCAGACTGAGTTTATCAAGGAAGCATTTTCACTCAGTTGCTAGGGATTAAAACAATTGTCTATGTGAAAAATAACTAAACTTTTAGGTTCAAAGTGTGAGAGAGTATATATTCCTCCTTGGGGAGGCTTTGCATCTCCTCTTTTGTTTCTGGAATCACTGTGATGGAATAGGGAGGATCTGCTCTATGCTTTGGGGTACACACCAATGGTTGGGTTGCTCTGTCAGTAGTTCTGGACCAGTCTGAAGCTGAGGTCACCTGCTTTAGTGGGAATTTACCTTAGAAATTATGGTAAATTATCCTTTGAGGCTTTGGTCCTCTTACATTCCTTTTGCAAGCCGATCCTCCCTCCACCCCCAAGTAGCTACACCAGTTATCAAGCATGTTCTGCACCATGCAGGAATAGGTTCAGCTTCCACTAAATATTGTCTGTCCAGGGCCCTGGAAGAAACAAGAACTGGATATGAGGCTGGCTGACGCCAATACTATTTCTGGCACGCAAGATCTGTTTGTATCTTACGGTTCTGTCGATCAGTGTGATCATCCCGTTGGCCATGGGAAGCTGTTTTGAGAGTGAAAGCTATTTTCTTGCATCTAGATCCCTAGTCTTTGCACGTAACTAGCTATGGATTGCAGCTTTTCTATTGCTTAGGAAGATAAGTCTGCTTTCCCGGGTATAAAATAACTTATTTCGATTGCAGGGATGTCTTAACACAGAGATACTTGCTCTTTGTGTGGTGTATAGACAGTTGTCTTCAGTAATGGCCCAAATGCTTTTACTGTATCCAGCTGCTTGTTCTTCCTCAATCTTGCCAATTCCCTTAGCTTTCTTCAAAATGTAGCTGCTGCTGATGTCTTCAGGCTGCACTTGCAAAGGAGAGTAAGAGTCTTTATTAGATTCCTGTGCGATTTTTGTCACTGGTTTAGGAAATATTAAAAGCCTACCTTGATTGTAAATGGACTGATGAGTATCCTGCTTTTGGATGTGTTATCTGCTGTCTTTTCTGAGGAATAATAAAATGTTTCTTTATCAGTCACTGCTTGAGGTAAAAGAGGAGGAATAGTTACGTGCACCTATTAGGCCTGTTTATTATTAGGCCTGTTTATGACTTCTTTGGAAGCAGAGTGGCCTCAGTAGTTTTCCGCTTAGACTGGTTTCCTTGACTTCGTAGCAGCAGTGTACGTTTTGGTAATGAGAGATCCATTTGAGTAGGTTGGATTTCCTTCAGGTTTGTTACTCCTCTAGCAAGTCTCTGGCTAGATGCCAGACGTGTTGTAAGACACACACTTGTGGCACAGAAGTGTTGGAGCACAGGCAGAGGGAGAAAGAATTTCCTTCTTACTCTTTCTCCAACCTTTTGCCTACCCCTCGTTTATTCACTGCAGGGGGGGCGAGAAAGAGAAAGCCTTGATGCTGTGCAAGCACTGCTCAACAACAGTCAAAATTCTGGTGTGTTTCCAACACTGGTTTAGTCCCACATCCAAACCCCACAGCACCATACAAGCTGCTGTGAAGAAAATTAACTCACTCCCATGCAGACTGAGTACCCCTGCTCAGCCCTCCACTTGGGCCAATGAAAGCCCCTGTGGAAGTGTTTTTCAGAAGTAATGAGATTTGTGTGTGGTGTATACATTTTGAAGGAAGGAGGAGGTATGGGTGACATGTTAAATAATCAGTTTGTGTGAAGCACCTATTTGATGACTACCTTTCAGCTTAGTGCATGACTTCAGTTTGCCGGTGCAGAGTTTTAATTTGTCATCTTGTTCCTTATTTAACTTGTCTCTGTCTCAAATCTTCAGTCTTTTCTGTTCATAATTGTTCTATGCTTATTCACGTATTTTCTCTGGTACCTCACTGCTTACAGTCTCTTCTGCTTCCACATGATACATACACTAAGTAACCCTGAGCTGATACCAGGCTTTCTAAATCTCTACACTTTTTCTTATGGTATAATGAAAATGGGCTATTTATTTTCTTCGTATTCCTTTTGTTGTGGAACACTTGACAACGATCTTTCTCCCTTGTACTTTGATAGTCTCTTGTGAAACTTTCAAATGGTACTGATAAGCCAGTTCTTCATCTAGCCCTTTGGCATACTGAAAGAATTCTAGATAAGAGGACCATTTTTCTTTTGGAGGCCCTGATATTTACACTTAGTCATATGATTTGCTAGAAATTTCAAACTGTAGATTTATGTGGTATCAAGTGAAGGAATTATTTGGCTTATCTCAGGAAACTGAAGTCTACCTAATACAAATCTGAATTACCATTTTGCAGTCCTTTTGAATAATACTCTTGCTTAATGAGAGTGTGCACAATTTTTTTAATAGTTCAGCTATTTCACTGCTAAATTCTTTTCCATTAGCTCATGATGGATGTTCTGTTTTATTTAGAAGAATGAGCGTTGCATTCATTAGGCAAACTTCATTAAATTTGGAGCTCAATCAACTAGAACTATAATTATATGGAGAGGAAACTTCCTAATCTGACGTTTGTAAAACGGAGCCTTTTTGGAATCGGTTATTATCCTATGCAACATGACTAGCTGAGCCTTTGTATTGAACACAGGCAGACCCTGGGAGGAGTGCCTTCAGCTAGCAGAAGTGTTATTTTCTATTATAGTTTAATTGTTTTACAGCCTTTTTTCACCACAATGAGACATCTGCTCCCTCTGTATCTGGAGCAATAACAGACTGCTTGAGGTGGTAGCAAGAAGTGTATACTCTAACCTGTTATCTCATTATTTAGGGTTACTTTATGGCTCTTCAAATGATACCTTCTGCAGTTTAATTCCAGGGAGGTTATCCCCTTGTCCTTCAAGGCAAAATTTATGGATCTTGGCATGGCTATGAAAGGAAAAAAAAAAGAACATTCTGTATTATGAATGGAAAATTATTTCACTTTGTGACTTTAGATGAATGGTTTCTATCAGCATCAGTAGGGGGAAGTACCACTGCCTATCCATTTCTGCTTTACCTATAGCAGCACACGTGACTCTAATGCAGGCTAGTGATTGGAACACTAGCTGTTTCTTCCTTCTTTAGTTTTCAGTCGATGCCTTGCTGGTAGTGCAGTACATTTTAAGATGAAGACAGCTATTACAATGTCACTGCTTGTTTTGGTCAAGGTGTAGATACAGAAGAATTCAGTGGAAGCTCTTACTTAAGAAGAAATTAAGAATGACATCCTTTCCACATAGTCCTTGAAGAAAGAAGCTGAGAGCAATTAATTAATTTTACTCTCTGACCAAACATAGCCCACAAATGGTTTTACATTGTACCTATCGTGCAGTATGGGGCAGCCAAGGTGTTATGTGTATATTGTCCTCAGTGTTGCATTATGTTCAGTTCTGCCCTGTATCGTTGTAGGCACAAGACTTCTGAGTGTGAATTCTGCATTTTGGACTTTTCCCCCTCAATGCTCACAAGGAGGGAGTTAGCTTACTTTCTGCTGCCTGATTGACACTAAAGGAAGAAGACTGGCTAGACAATCTGTTGCAAAATATTGACTTGTTATCTCTTGACCTTTTGGAAATGTGTTCAGCCAAAAGGGTTTAAAAACGCAAAGATTGTTCCTCCGAGTCTTCCTCAAGGAAGAAGTACTCATGTGTAGAAAAAAGAAAAATAACTCAGATTTGGTCGAAATAGCCTGCTTACATGAAAAAAGAAAAACTAATAATTTATTATAGGTTGGGATATAAATGCTATCCTTAGGAGATTGTGATAAAAAATAATTGGGCTCTCCCATGGAGACTAGAAACTATAACCATACTGATCTGTGCCGCAGAACCAGGTGCCCATCACTGCTTAGGGAAGAGGCACGAGAGAGTACAGGGGACTTTTCTCTGTAATGTTTTGTTGGACATTCGTGGTTCTAGGAAAGAAACATAAAAGGTGAAAGAAAGGGCTGTAAAGGCAGCCAGAGGGAGGACTTGAACAAACTATTAGAGTATGGCCCAGACAAAAGCTTAGAGTGGGAGCCGATACCTTTAATTGACTCTTAGGGACAAAAAGTGCTGGGCCGGTTTTACCGTATTGGGCTGCGTTTGTTTCTGTGGCTGCAAACAATGCCGAAGGATCTGGTGTGAAACGGGTTGTAGGCAATCCCTTTTGGGGACCACCGGTTTAGTTGAGATCTCTGTGTATGGGGTTGAGGACTCACTTTTAAGTGATAATGAAAGCAAATTTCTTGTCTGTATTTGGCTAAGTCATATTGTTCAGTCATTATGGGATGCACTGGGGAAACTATGAACACTTTTCTTCAGCTCTGGAGAGAGCTGTGTTCTGTTCTCTCTGAATGCATCTATTGGGTTTATGAGATAGCAAGAATTACTATGTGCTTTTTCGTTTCCATGGCCCTTCTTTCATGGTTCTGTGCAGATAACTCCATGAGAAAGGTTGTTTAAATTTGTATTTTTGAAGGTAGTTTATTGAGGGCTGGCAAGTAGATATTCTTGCCCCCAACATACTGCTCTCCCATATTGTGGACACTGGAAAGTAGTTCTCACATCTAGAAAACTTTGGAAGATTTTACTGTGGTGTCTGAAGTTTTTTGGAGTAGGTGTGGGGAGGTAGGGTGGCGGACAACGACACGCCAGTCCATTTCCATGCAATGTGTTCTCCTCATCCCGTGCCAGTTGAAGAATACAAGAGCTTATTGATGTGATTTACCACTGTGTTTAAGTGGGAAAGTTTTTATTTTTTGGATCTATTGCAAGAGGAACTTTCAGGATTTCCCAAGACTTATATATCCGTATGTATTCAAACACTTAGTGTATTTGAAAACGTTATCAATATGGTTTAAATAAAGGAACAGAAATTACTTTGACCGTGTCATGGAAGCAGTATAACACATTCCAACTTTATGTTAAAAAATACTTTGTCAGCTGGTACTGAAGGTAGTCCTTGTGTCATGGTCTGTTTTGCATATTTTTGAAGTGATAAATTAGATAACTGTCACATTATGCTTTTGAGAAGATGCTAAGTTAACTGCAGTGCTGTGGCTCTGCACAAAGCAACCTCCACTTCAGCACAAGCGGTGGAATTTGTCATTCTGCTGAAGGTGTTAAACCTTACAGTACTTAAGCACCACAGTGAATTCATTTCCTGAGAGTTACAGGTATGGCTGATGGACAATTTGTCAGAGGATTTGTCTTTTAATCTTGCAACAGGTAGCGTGTCCCAATCTATACTTGAATTTTCTTAACAAACATCACCAACTTTAGGCTTTCCATATCTAATTGAAAGTAATTAAAACTGATGCAAGACTATTCTTTAAAAATTATTTGGTGGTTACTTTGTCATGGATACTGTTTTGTTTAATTTTTATTATCTTGGGAAAGAAGCCCCTGAAAATGGAATTAAGCTTACATGTCAGTCATTTAGGTGTGTGAAAGAAACACAGTGGGGGTGATGGCTTCATTCAGTTACTGTTACTCTTGAGGGGAAAAAAAATAGCTCTAAGCCTGTGAAAGTCAGGAATTGATGAATAGAACCTACCAAGCAGGAACACTCTGCTGTAGAGATTCCCATTGTAGGTGGAAAGCACATTAAAAGAACCCTAAAATTGGCTTGTTAGGACACTACCGTTGTTAAATTGCTAATCATAGTTATTGCACTGGTTTATAGATTACAGGGATGAACAATGAAATTTGGCTACTTTCTTAGTGCACAGGAAGCTTTATACACTCCATGAAAACAGATAACCGTGATAATTTTTGCTTTCCTCTAGAAACCAAGATCTTTGCCTACTGAGGGCAGCAGCTTGGGTTGGGATGGCCTTGGGAGACCAGGGCTGTCATGGGCCATGGCTCACCACCTCGTCATCCCGTGCACAGACCGATGAGTCAGTCATCAATCAGCTCTAAATTGCTGCTGTTTCAAGTGAATGGCATTTTAGCTTAAAGCGCCATTGATTTTTATTTGGCTTTCCATGCTCCACTTGAAGTGGTGACAGTTGAGAAATCCATTAGCGGCTCCTAGTGTGGGTCCCTGCAGAGGGGAACGTCGTGGGACTGCGGCTTTGACAGTCACGCCAGGCCAGCGCTTCCCTGCTCATCAGTCCGTGCTTTTCGATGATTAGGTAGCATCCATAATTGCAAAACTTTGAATATTTCAGAAGTAAATGTTGAGAAATGCAAGGCATTACTGCAAGTACTGGTTGCTTTGTCTTGCATATGCCTTTTTTTTTTTTTATTTCCTAACGCTTCTGTCCTAAAATTCCTAGTAGTTTTTTGAAGCTGAATGTCTTTCTGTCCTTTGGTTTTTTGTGGCAGTTTTTTTTGTGTCAAAGTACAGTTGCTCAAGTTCAAGTTAGGAAAGCAGATGAGAAGGGCTCTTTTTTCTATCTTTAGTATGCTTTTTTCCCCCAGAAGCCAAACTGTGCCAGAGGATTGATGCTTCGAAAGAGAAGTGGGAATCCTCTTATGTACCTGACAATTCCTTGCTCATTTTGATTATTCTTTGTGCTTTGCACACCTTTGTAGTAACTTTGCTTTGCTACTGCTTGGGTTATTTTCTCATGTTTGTGATGTTTAAGAAAAGTAACAAAATAGTCACTTGTAACGGAAATCCTTCTTTTTGCATGTAGGAAACTCACAAATGGGTGCTACCATAGTAGATGCATTGGATACTCTTTATATCATGGGCCTTCACGATGAATTCAGAGAAGGACAAGAATGGATTGACAAAAATCTTGATTTCAGTGTGGTGAGTAGAGCCTACCCTAATATTTCTCTAGTTCTTTTCACAGTGTTCATCTTGGGGGGAGACAGAAGAGGTCTTTCAGATGAAACTTAAAAAAACGTATGGATCAAAGTGTCACATGTGAACTTAAGTGACATTCTCTGTGTATCTAACTTTATTGTAGAAAAAAAAATATCCCCCAACCCTTTCACGTTTAAAATTGTGAGTAAAGATACATCTATATACTGTATTTTCAAAGTGCAAATTATAATTGAATAGTGGAAGAAAGGGGAAGTGTTCTGTGAGAAACAACCAGGCTTCAGAAATGAAGACATAAAGATGAGGTTTTACTGGCTGATAGTAGCTGCAAATAACTGAGCTATGAAAGACAATTTCCCCCCGAACTACAGTGTATAAATTACTTAAGAATACAATCTCTTCTTCCATTTCTTAAGAGTTTTAATGTAAAATATGCCATTTGAATTCTTGAGTTTTCCTACAGGCTCTTAATCTATCACAAGAATTTCCCAGTTGGTCATACAGCATCTGACATTCTTGAGAGTTTGGAAGCATTAAATGGAAGAAATGACTCTGTTCTAGTCTTATTGATTAGTGTTCTTAGTACTAATTTTGGGACTGTCACAGACCCTGTGATGGCATTTGTATTTCTGTTCTTGGATTTGCCCTATGGTTCCAAAAATAATTTTTCATTCAGTAAATGCACATAATGACATGCATTTTTACACTCAGAATTCAGCAAATTCTTACTGTTGTTTCTCTGTTTTATCCTACTTTTCAAAAATTATTTGTTTGGGCTTTTTCCTTTTGATTTATACCGTGATTGTCTGGCAAACATCGAAGAAATTTTACTCTACTTTTTCAGTTAGTGCCAGATAATTATTCAGTCTAAAACTGAAGATCCTAAATATATCAGAGACAGTGTAGACATAATGATACCATTATGAGGGTGAACTAAATTGCTTCCATAACTTTTGTCTGATCTAAGGCAATTTCAGTATAAATTTGCAATATTAATCTAGGATTTTGATGGAAGAAATTTACATGACCCTCTGGGGTTCAATTGCATCTTCTTATGTATCAAAAACCATTTCTGAAGGTTAATGAGTTGTCTTGTGTATACACCAAACTTGGGTAATTTCCTTATATGGTTTGGAGTTTATAAATAAATACATAAATTTGTTCCTCTTGGGTTGTTTTACTGGGAAATGGAAATCATTGGTTTCACTTTACACTGTCCCACTGCATGTGTGATTTGTGACTTTAATAGCTATTAAGTGGAATCATGCTGCATTGGTGTTATTTTTCTTGTATCACCTCTATGTGAAAAGAAGGAAGTCTTTTACTAAAAACATTTGGGAGTATTTCAAACTTTCGACTTTTAATCAGTGCTGTTTGACGGAATCTTTATTCATATAATCTTTCTGGAATATGTAATATGTGCAAAATGCATTTAGTTTGGATCCAAGCACTGCAGGTGCCATAGAAATAGCACGAAATACCTGTAAATGTCATTTCAGCTGTGTGCAGATTGGTGAGTCAGCTTGTTCAGTGTACGTTGTAGTGACTTTTCTGGATAAAACGAAAAGTCTTGCCTATCTCAAAATCTCTTAATAAAACTACATTTCTGTGTCTAATAGGTTGAAGAGAAGTTTATGGGGGAGACAGATGGAGTGTATGTGGAAAATTAAGTGAATGGGGCACAGAGGGAGTCAGAAAGATGTTAAAACTATCTGGTTCCTCTTAATTTTTTGTGGGTAAATGAGTCAGAAGATACTGTTGAATTTAGCCTGAGGATAATAATGTGGAGGAAGGCAATAAAATGGTTTATTCTCTTGGGTTTCTCAGTGGTCTTGCAGTACTTCTTGTCATAACATAAAGGCTATTCCTAGACAAAGAGTATGTTAAAATGGAGCTCTGAATTTGAGCTTAGTAATTCAGGTTAAGAAAGTGCATTATGAGAATTCTCCAATTATTATTTTGCTTTATCTTTTAAACCTAGGAGGTTTGGTGTTATGCTGAAACATAAGAGAAAAGATGCTGAATTATGGAAATGTACAGTCCTTGCCTTCTTTCCCACCAGCCCCAAATTACTGTAATTGCACTTTGTGGTGATAAAATGGTTAGAGGGCAGGAGAAAAACTAATTTGATTTTAATAAAATCGGTTGAAGCTGCACCTAGAATTGTCACTTGGTGTCACGAAGATGCGCACGAGAATTTCAGTATGGATCTGGAGACTGAAACAGTACAGACCCTTGCATGTGGATTGCCTTAGGATATGTACTTTCCTCTGCCTTGTCAATTTTTTTTTTCTTCCTTGGTTAAGGAGTTGGTTAATTATTTATTTATGCTTTCTTTCTGTTCTAGAATTCCGAAGTGTCTGTTTTTGAGGTCAACATTCGCTTCATTGGCGGTCTTCTAGCAGCATACTACCTTTCAGGACAAGAGGTAAGGAGACTGGAAGGTGTCTGAAATTCAGTGTATTCTAGCAAATGTTGCATATGGAGGCTTTTCTAGAATCTTGATTTCTCAGTAGCTTGCAAACTAATTTCACAGCAGTCAGTTGTCCAAAATAACCAAGTTCTTAGGGTATGGAATCTTTAAAGTTTGCTTCTGAGTAGGTCATGTGCCATTTAGGACACTTTGTTACCGTTTTGAAATGCTTCTTTTATCAAGATATTTTCAGAAGATATCCACTCAAGCATCAGCTTGAAATGTCAAGTGAAATGTCAGCCTTCCCATGCCAACAATAACTTGTTTTGATATTCTGTAACTCCATGAAGGTACAAATAATAGCTTTGTCACTTGTCCTGCAAGGCTGTAGGTTTGCCTCATCAAAGTGCTACTCAATCTTCTTACCATTTTCTCAGTGACAAACCAAGAAATAGCAAGCCAGTTTTATACAACTTTTGAAACTTCTGTTAAAAAAGATGTAGAGATGTGCTGAGATTGAAAGGATGCGAATACCCTAAGTCTTGCAACCATGGACTTCCTTAGTCCAGCAGTCACAGTGCCGTGACCTCTTATTTCACGTAATTTGACAAGGCTAGGGCTTGACCTCCAGTTCTTCTCATGTCTTAGCAGCTACCTGTCTTTAACCTGTTGCCCATGTCTTTGATTTCTTTGATTTTGTCCTTTATTTGTCATGACCCTTCTGTAGCCCACTACCAGACATATTTCATGGCTTAAGGCTTTCAGTGTTCATAGGTATCCTCCTCCTTTGTTTAGGGAAGCACCACATACCTGTCAACAAGTTCTCAGGGATTTTAAGCCTGCAGCTCTAAAAGTAACCAAGAGAAAACCCATAATTTGTTGGCTCTTGAGGTCTTTGGCATCATCCTGGATCTGTGAATTTTCTCTTTTATGAGTGTCTTCTCTTCGGAAGGAGAGCTCAGTGGCAAAGCAAAAATCCTGTGTACATCTTGAAAGAAATGGGTAGTTTATTTTTCATCCAGTGCTCCTGCTTCATCTTCTTTAAACTGGAATGTGCTTCTTGGAGGCATCTACTGTGAGTATGAAAAACCTCATCGAAAAAGCAAGGATCACACATTCATACCTGGATTGTTTGTACAGATTGATACTGCAGCTGTGCACAAGCCTCTTGAAAAGAACTTTTTTGCCCCAGTATGCAGATGAGTGCAGCCAAACACTGCCAAAACACATGCTTTGCCTGCATGTGTAAAGCAGAATATTCCTTCTTAAATTTGCTTCTAACCTCTTGGTAGAGTCAGAACAAGCTCCTTTGCTTAAATAGCTTTAATTTCTTTCCTTCTTAGAAAGCATCTACCCTTTCTTTCCTAAATGTTGGTTGGGCTGAGTCTTTTTTTTTTTATAAGATTTTTATGGCATCATTCTCTCCAACAGACTTCAAATGCTTCATGATTTGTGGTACAAGATTATTCCCATCAAATGTCCATATGTATCATCTTTATTTTCTTAAAGAACTGCTAAAAAAAGTGCTCAGACTGCATTTCTTTCAAAAGAGTGTGGCAGCTAGGATTGCTTTGGGTATCTGAGAGACTGCTTCATTTGCCAAGTGGGATGGGGTTTCTCTGCAATTTGTCGTTGTGCATATGACAAGCAAGGGAATTTGAGGCTCTTCAGCAACTGAGCCCAGGAGAGACACCTGCGTCTGGAAACTCCTTGGAGTTGGAAACAGGTTGCTTGAGATGTGATTTCCAATCTGGTCTTCTCTCTTCTGTTCCCAAGAAGGGAACATATTCCTTAGCTCAGGATTGTGGCAGGCTTGATTTCTTTATTCACTGCATTCAGACATGTGAGGAGACACTTTTTAGCATTGCTAAGACAGACAAGCCTGTTCCGAGCCATTTGGGCTCGTCAGGTTGTGACCATGCAGGTGGGCTTACACCTTTAAGGCTGTCTCTGTCTCCTGGTAGGTATCCTTTCTTTGTTCATCAAGCTACCATTTACTTGATCATATTCACTTGTTGATATTCCAGTCCCCGTCTTCCTACCTCCAAGCCTCTACTTCTGCAAGACCGTTGCTAGATTGGTTTAGAAGGTTTTCATGCTGATTTCCATACTTTTGCATGTCTTGTTTGATGTATTTAAAGTGAGGTCCAGTACAATGAACAGGCTGCTTTGAATTAATTCTGGTTTCTCCTTTTAATAAACAAGATTCTGCTTAGGTCTGCAACAGGTGTTACTGCTGTTTGGTGATAGTTACAAAAGCTGTTTTTATTTCATTTTGGCTCCTATTGCTTAGTGTGGATAAAGGTTCTGTAGGGACAACCATAAAACAAAGTGTCTAAGACTCAACATCAGCTGTGAAACTTTAATCATTTGTAAATGACCACATCTGGAGAATTTTATGGTCATCATGGTTTATCTACAATGCCCTTTGCAGGGAGAGGATATTTGTGCTTGATAGGATTTTATCTGATTGAGTTATAATAGTAGATATTGACCATAGTTTTCAAGTACAGCAGACTATTAATTTAGATTAAATAGTCTTTTTTAGTGCTTTTATTGAAAACATGTTAGTTTTCAAAGTTTATTTAGCATGTCTAGTGGCATGGCTCTGTGGCCTCCATGCTGTATTTAAACTGTCATGTTACTGGTATTACCTAGAGGAGCATCAACTGAGATCATGGTTTTAATAATGCTGATAATAGTTAATGGTAGAATTTTAAGCCTTTCATGTTAAGATTGTGACTATTGCTGTCCTTTTATCAGTAAGGGTTCCCTCTTACTCACTGCAGTGATGGGTGAATAATGAAATATATCTCCCTTACAACCAAAAATAAAGTTGCTGTTTTTAGCAGCTGACAGCTTGGCTGAAAATGCTGTAGGCTTTTCCTGTCCAGTGTTGAGTCACAGGCCGGCTTTTGTGAAACATGACACGTGTAAATTTTTTAACAGCTCAGCCTTTCACATGTGGGAATTTCTGCTGGACTTTCATGAGTGATGAGCATGTAAAGCTAAAGCTTGAGAAGGATGCATTTTGGTGCAAATATCTTGGTTGTCTTGCCTCACTGTACCTTTCTGCTGATACAGGGAGACAAAATTGTTTCTGTCTAACAGGCAGTTCTCCTGATGTGTGAAAGATCACCATCTTTCTCCATTTTTCCATGTCAGCATGCCTTTTGAATAGAAGACAATCAAAATATGCCTGTGAACCTTGACAGAGTGGAAAATTTGCCCATGCATTGTTTCAGTTGTCTGAAGTTGAAACAATACTGATACCTCTCTGGTGGCAGGGGTTGTAGGTCTGCAGTCTGGGGGGCCCTTGTTTAAATCCTCTGTGCAATATGTTTTTCCTGGCTGGTTGTGGACAGGCCATCTGGTGTCTGGCTAGGTGTATGTTATCAGATCTAAGTGTGCCTTCTCTGTCTCAGCTCCCACAGAGAAATGAGGTCTCAATCTGTCATTGATTTTGAGATTCTTTGGGCCAGTGACTTTTCTCCAGGGTATGTTTTTGAAATATATAATGAATATATGCTAAAACAGTGGAATATAGAATCATAGAATGGTTTGGGTTGGAAAGGACCTTTGAAGATCACCTAGTACAACTCGCCTGCCATAGGCAGGGCCACCTTTCAACAGACCAGGCTGCTCAGAGCCCTCTCTGATCTGGCCTTGAACACTGCCAGGGTTGGTGTGTCCACAGCTTCCCTGGATAGTACAACCTCATTATCCTCATTGTAACAAATGTCTTCCTAATAGGGCCCTGAGAGGGCTTTGAGCAGCCTGATCTGGTAGAAAGTGTCCCTGCACATGACAGGAGTTGGAACTAGATGATTCTTTACAGATCTCTTCCAACCTAGACAGTTTTGTGATTATATCCACTCTAAACCTCCCCTCTTTCAGTTTTAAAACAGTTGTCCCTTCTCCTGTCATTAGAGGCCATAGAAAAAGTCCTCTTCATCCTTCTTACAAGCCAGTCCCCCTTTAGGTGCTGGAAAGTGCTGTAAGGTCCCTCCAGAGCTTTCTCTTCTCCGGACTGAACGACCTCAACTCTCTCACAGCCTGCCTTCACAGGAGATGTGCTTCAGCCCTCTGATCGTTTTTGTGGCCCTACTCTGAACCTGTTCCAACAGGTCCACATTCTTCCTTGTATTGGGACCCCAGAGCTGCAAACAGTATTAGGGTCCTCAGTATAAGTGGGGGATATAGTGTATTTCTTTTGAAGTTATACTGCCAAACTAAAGAAAGAGGAGGTTGGACCAGATAATCCCCTGTGGTCCCTTCCAACCTGACCGATTCTGTGAAAGAAAAAGAGGCTCAATAAAAAATGGAAGAAAAAAGCATGATCTCTCCTGGGAGCGCTGTGTGTCATAAAATAATAGAATCATCTAGGTTGGAAAAGAACTTGACCATAGAGTTCAGCCTCTCCAGGCAGACTCTTGTATTTTGCTGTATGCCAGAGATTTCTTCCCAGTTTCCAGTAAGCAACCAATGCAGTGTTTACTTCACTCATTGTTATTCTTTATTAAATTGTGTGCTAATATGTATAATCTCTAAGTACTTAAATAGCTAAATAAGAAATGCAAAATTCGTTGTGCCTATATTCAATAAGGAGCCACTAATTAAATATTTCTGAGGTATAGGGTTTAGGAGAGTTGCTTAGTAGAATTGTGAGTGACTGGGAGACATACTGTGAAAACTAGGGACTCCTATTTTCTACCCCAGGTTGTGATAGAATGGATAACGTGTTTATATTTTACATTTTGGTCCAACAGGATTGTAGTTAAAGGGTGTGAACTGCAAGATTTCCACCTTCTGAGTTCAGAGGCACCACTGTGCTTCCTCTTGCATCTGTCAAATAGAGTTAATAGTCCAGAATAACATACAGCTGGTAAAATATATAATGACTTCTTATTTAAATTGAGCCAGACTGTTTCTCAGTAATCCCTACAGCAATCCTTTAATTTCTAGAAGAGCTACGTACAGTCTGCATTATGCTGGTGGGGTGGGGGTGGGGGGCAACACTATGATACAGCTGATAATATAACAGAAATAACTAGGAATGAAGTGTTCCATATGCCTAGTTTGGAGTAAACATTGAGTGTGGCAACTTAGGATGAAAATCAGCCTTACATGATTTAAAAAACAAGCAAACAAAAAACATCAAAAAAATCCCAAAACAAAAAAAAGCAACTTTTTTTTTTCATGTGGCTGCATTAAGGGATTTTCTTTCTTTTGTGCATCATACTGGCACAAATATAATTTTTGTCTTTAGTTATGAATCCATGTGATTTTTTATAGTTTTCAGTGATGCCTAGCAAGTCATTGTTTAGCATTTTCCCCAGAACAATAGGCTTCTTCGTTTATTCCAAGTTAATTCCCTAGACTTACTGTATAAGAATGTTTTGTGTTCTTTATGATTTTCTGTAACGTAGTATCCAATACTAATAAAATAAAATATCTTGATCTCACTCTATTGTATGTAATCGCATCAGGATAGAAATGCTTGATGAAAGAGTATCATGTATACAAGGAGATTAGAACAAGATAAAGCCACTTGTATTTCACAGGAAAAAAGGATGCTCTTGCAAGTTGCACTCTTACTAGATTGGATCTATCTGTTCATACAGTCTTCTAAAGTCATTTTCCACGGAGGTTACCTGGAAATGAGCCTATAGTATATAGCTGATTTCTCAGGATGTGCCTCTGGGATTCTTTGATCTCCTATGGTGTCTACCTAGTTCTGCAGTTCAAGGTTTTATTCAAGATCAGTCATGTTTGGTGCTTGGTTTTTCTCTGGGTAACATGAGGTTTTTCTCTTCAATATGGATGTTGGTATTGGTAAATTATTTTTTTCAACCCAAGTTAGCTAATTGATCTTTATTTGGTATATGATTGATTATATGTCCTTCCACTTCTTTCAGTCACATCTGTGGATCTGGTTCTTTTTGGGCATCAGGGTAGCTGGCACTGATTTCTGAGGGAGGATAGGAGCACTGCTTTGTGAAATCACTGCCTGTCTATAACGCTCTCAACTCCTGGTGCAAAAAAGCAACAAGCAGGCAGGCAGTAAGAATGAATGGCACAAAGTAAAAATGAGTTGGCTGATCTCTCTGTGTTAATGCTGAAAGAACAAAGCTTGCCAACAGACCGCAGCGATAAGCTGCAGGAGAATACACAAAGTGGATCTGTGATGATTGTGTCTGAATGTAGAATTAGTGAGAGTAGGCTACCAGGAGATCAGGAGTTACAGCGTCCTCAAGGACTAAAACAATAAAAAGTCTGTTGCAACGTGATGTAGGATATCACAATGGAGTCTTCAACAGAATCTGGATTTTCTTGTGGTGTGCCTGCGTCAAGTGGTCCGAGAGTTGTAATTTCTGCTATGCTGTCCCCAGACCTGGCTAGTGAAGGAGCAACCAGGACGAGGAAGATTTCACAGATGACAATGCCAGAAGAAACCAAGCTTCAGTCTTTCATATTGGGTGTGTGAATTTCTTTGAGCTCATAAAGGCAGATGGAGATTCCTAGAGCATCTTGAAGGATCCATTGTTCCTCATTTCTGAAACCCATCCAAAAGACAGCAGTGAAGGTGCTGAGCCCTGCTATGAGCACTATTTTCACTTCCAAGTCTTTATGAACACACTGTAAATGAACTTTCTCCTCTCCAAATGCAAGTTTGTTCGAGGAGGGATGGAGAGACAGCTACAGAGTCCAAGTGTTGCATGCATACAGAATCATCCTGTAATTAAACACGGAAAATGATTGTTGGAGCAATAAAGCCTAAGTAAGATAAAGAACAATCTTGTACCAGAGATTATTGCTCTGTGTTCAAAATCCTGTTTTTTACAGTTGTGTTTGATGAATTGCTGTCACTGCTCCTCTATGGCTCCTGCCCAATAGCCTCCAGCATTGATGATACCCGTTGCTAGAGTGAACGTGATTGCATGCCAAGTGTCTGTCCAACTTCTTGAAAAATAGATAGATAAAGTCCAATTTTTTGAGCAAATCTACAAGAATAGTAATCTCTTCGCAGTGATCCTAGTCACAGGCATGTCTGCTGTCTCTGGATACTGTGACATCTTCCCAAAAGGTTAATGGTCCTTGAGTACTATTTTTTCTCCATGCTGTGGGACCACTTCATGCTTTAAGTTCATCTTTCCAGAGCAGCTTGGTATAGTTACTTCTTACACAGCAAGTCCTAGCCAAGCAGAAAAGGGCACCATCCACTGATAGTTACAGAGTTATCAGCATCTCCCTGACAGGGGAGGAAGTCTTCTGCCTTCTATGTATCAAGTCTGTCCCTTCTCCGTGGCTACAGCCCAGCCCAGGTCAGTGATACTGCATGGCTAACTGATGGCTAGCTGTGGTGGCAAGCCCTCATGACCATGGACCCCTTCTGGGGCTTGGTGTCACCTGTGGGAGTTGGTAAACTCCCTCAAATAGCAGTTTCAGCCTGGGTTAGGGATTTTGGTATTTCCCCTGTGTGTTCCCAGCATGCTTTATTTTTCTGTTCTCTCATAATATGTGTTAGGATATGTGTTAAGTGAGATGCTGTTTATATGGAGAGCAGGAAATAAAATCCTCTAACACTGAAAGAAAGTACCTGGAGCAAACATGTGCAGGCACTTGCTGGAGCTGTGTCTCCAAGTAGGAGAAGGCAGGATGCAAAATGCATGTCATCGTCAGGAGGCTGAGGAGATGTAGTTAACTGAGACTAAGAGAGTCAGAGGAATGTGATATTAAATGCATTTATTTTGTTTCACTGCAGACTTTCTTTCAGGTACCTAGATTTTATCCAGATTAAGATGGATCCTTTAAATCTCTGGATTTCCCCTGTCTTTCTGAACATTAAAGAAGAAATAGTACAAAAACATGTAAATAGAGCACACATCTATACAGACAAACAAAATTCTTTAATGGTTGTTTCAGTGAGTAAGCCTGTTTTATTTTCTGATCCTCAAGAAGTCATTGCTTGTTTTGATGTGCTTACTCTGTGATTTTTTTTTTAATTGTATCACAGGCTCTAGAATGCATCTGCCAAGCTGGTTGTTTTGAGCTAGGGCTTCTCCCAAAGAAATGTGTGTGCTGACTGTAGTACCATGCTGTCAGCACTCCTCTGTTCCAGGTCTGAGATGATCACTACATTCCAGGATGTTTGGGAAGTAGTGCTCTGTCCTGCAAATTCATGAAATGCAACCTCAGCCAGAGAGGAGATCACAGGGGAAGAGCTAGCCGGGCATCACCCATACCTGCTGTGCAGGAGAGGTGGCAGGTGTGTGTGTGTGTGTGTGTCTAACACTTGTCTTTATGAGCACCCAGGATAAACTTCCTGTTCTTGATGTTTTCTGTGGAATTTTATTGGACATATGTCCCATTAATGTTCATGAAGGTTTGCAGTATTGTGAGAGTGTGTGTTGCCATGCTCGTTTCAGGCATTAGTAATTGCAAAGTGGATAGACTTGAGCATAAAAATACTGGAGATAGTCACTGGATTTGGAGTGCTTCAGTGGTCGGGAGTATGACTTTACCTTTTCTCAGCAATTAGCACTCTGGGTGCCTGTGGCCCTCACAGATTAGAGTCCTTAAAGCTTCTGACAATTCAGCACATTTTCTGAAGCAAGAACCAGAAAAAGGAATGCCACAGCTAGCAGTGATCTCTTAAAACTTGAGTTTAACTCTTCTGACTAGCATCTCATGGAAAGTCTGTAACAAAACCAAACACTGAGCCCATGGCTTCACAATTGCTCTCCACAAAAGTTCATCTGCAGTTGTTTGCAGCAGAATTTGGAGGTTGTTTCCAGTTCTTGCATGTGTTCTGGTTTGTAAGGAAAGTGACTGAGAACTGGGGTAAGTAAGTGATACTTACATGCTCTGCCAAGAGCTCCTTTGTTAGCAGTCCATAAGAGATTTGTAGGGTGTGCAGTAGTGACCCCGTCTTGCCTGTAGAGTAACTAAGCATTCTCTGGTACGAACAGCGTTTGTCTGAGGAGAGAGGGCACAAATGACCCATTGACTGCTTGCTTTTTTTATGAAGTGAAGCTTCACAAATCATTAAAACTTGTGGCGTGACTGACAATGGCAAATAAAATATTCCTGCTAGCAGTACTGCATGGAATGACAAAAGCCCGAAGATGGATAGAGGGTCGGTTGTTGCACAGTGTACACGGCTGTGCTTTTGAGGAACAGCATCAAGTAGGGAAAACAAAGTGAATATTATTCTAATGTCTCTTGTGTGATAGCAGCAGGAGGACGCTTAGACCATTATGACGAAGTGTTCTTGTCTGCTGCTGATTTCTTAATACAATAAAAAGGGTAGCTTGTTGTTTTATTTTTGTTGAACAAAGTTATTTACGATATTTGCAATATTAAAAAAAAAAAAAAGATTAATGGTTTACTGTGTTTACCTTTGCCAGCCTTAGATATAATGCAGTTCATTTCATGACTGTCTTTTTCATCTTTTTAAACACCATCAAAATGACATATCTTTCTGGGCAAAATAATAATATCATTCCTGTGGATGAATCCAGCCTCAAATCTCATTTAAAGTAGAGCACGAGGGATGTTAAGTACCTGATACTCTGTTAAAAGATAATCAAACTAATCCTTTCCAGGAATCTGACAGGCAGCATCTCCTCTGTTCAGGAAAACTCGTTAGTCAAATTATGTTATATGTGTCAATGGATATCCCCAACAACCAACTTAAATATATAAAATATAGGTCTTCAATAAGTAAGACGTTATTGTGTGTACTGGTTACACAGAATTCTTAGATGTACTTACGAAATTACCGAAATTAAAGCTTTAAGGCTTATCTAAATTAAGTTTTCAAAGGGTGAAAATCTCAGAAGAGTTAACAACATTGTGTAGGTCCTGTTCAATGAAGATGAGATTTGAGCTTGTTGCCAGGAGATGAGCTGCTTATTCATAAGCAGTTGTGACAGCTCACTGGTCTCTTAACAGGACGCAGCCTGAAAAAAACCTCTATTTTTCTTTGACTTTTAATGCATTGTCTCCTATTGGGCATTGCCACTGCTCACTGCGGTGCAGATTGCATTGCTTGTGCAGTTTCTGTTTTCCAGGCTTGTAGTAAACATTTTCTTGACTGGCAGAGGACACTTACCCCAGTTTATTGCTGCATCTTGGTACTGCACGACACCTGAAGCAGAGAAAACTGACTTAGCTGCGAATTCTTTTCTTCCGCTCTGAGTCTGATTGGAAATAGGTTTTTCCTGTTAGTATAATGTACTTTAAACTGGTGGAAATAAGAGACAATCTGTTTTAGCACTAGAAAATACAATAGCTATGCAGTGATAGCTACTCTTAAAACTCATTCTTTGGTCATGTTCCCGTAGAGGACTATAAAAACTAAGGAGGAGTAGATCACTGGTAACTACTCCTCACATGTCATGGATCATCTCTTGACCAAGTCTGTTTTTCTGTCCCTTTTCAGTAGTTTAAGAGTCATATTGATGCCAATGGGCACCAGTGACAGCAAGCACAGTATCCTCCTACCTGTTGTTTTTCCAGACATTCATTTATTGGCATTACTCTTCACACAGTAATACATTAGTTTCTACCACGGAGTTTTCCTGTTCTTTCCTCCTAGGTTAGCATTTGCACTGAGGGTTTTCATGCTTTATCTGATCCAGAAAGGAAGTATGCCATTGTCTTTTGTCAAGTGAAAACACAGTTCTTCCAGCAGGATTTTTTTCACTTTGAAACAGAGCTAAAATACAACTCTGGACATGATACTGCTTTAAAATCGAGCATCTTTGACTGGCTTTGCCTTTTGGAACTTGTTCTCATTCAGTACTAACTCTTACGTTTTTGTCTTGAAAAGGAATTTGCATGCTAGCTGAGAACAGATATAGTGAGAGAAAAATAAATGCCATGAATGCTCCAATAATAAATGCACTACAGACTAGGAAAAATATTAACAGAAAATTGTTCCCTCTAATGATGTGTGTACCTACCACATGATAAAGATGGTGAACTCTTCTTGCCTGTTAGGAATCAAGAGGATGCTGCCTGCAGTAACATTCTGTTACCAGTTATGAATCGGATAATCAGGAAACAAATTTTTAAAGGAATGACCAAGAAGTTCTCTAGCCTCCCAACTCAACATGTTCTGTGATTTTTTTTTTTTTAAAGTCAAGACACAAGATTGGAGATAAGTGCCTGAATCAAAATAATGCAACTGTGTCCATTATAAGAAAAGGTCTTTTAAGGTGACCTAGGTAATTGTGAGCCAGATAGTCTGATTTCACTTCTTCTCCCCACCCCAGAAATTTACATAATGGAAAATAAGAGATCATCAGTACAATAGTGACTTGACAATAAAAGGCTTCTCTTAAGAATTTATATCTGACTGTAGGTTTGCTCTTATTGAGATGGCAAATAAGTAGAAAACTCCAGAGAAATTTAATTGAATGTTCAATTAGGCCTATGTAAATTAAATCCATTTTCGTGTTGCCAAAGGTGTATGTGCGGACTGGAAGTTACAAGAGAAATGAACAACCTATGTTGAACTGACTAACATGGGGACAGAATAAGGGGCTGTGTTTTGAGTCGTTGGGGCTTTGGAAGAGTATATGAAACTCAAACAAGGCAAGCTGCTCAGCTTGAACTTCTGGTATGAAATCCTGTGGCAAAAGACCTGTGAGCATTTGGATTTATAAATAGGAACTTCGAATATGAAGAGGAATTTATTTCTGTTGAAGTCATTAATAAGGACTGCTGTTGGTATGCTGCAAGCTTCTTGGTAATCATGTTCTTAGAAGGACTTGTAAAAGCAGCAGAAGCAGTAGAAAGTTGTGCAAAGTTAGAACTGGTAGTTGTGCCTCCTGGACACATGAATAGTCAGTATGTGGTACATGACGCAGTCCAGATATCTCTCTGGAAGGAATATTTCACTTAAGTACTGCTTATTGATGTAACTATAAAGGTATCTTGACACTTACTCCTTTTTTTATGCAGATGATCAGATTGTTTCTCTTGAACCTTTTTTGTTTTCATTTGCATGGCATAAAAGAACAACATTTTTATCTTACATTTCTGGTCCTGAGAACTATAAATTATGCTGCAGGAGTCTGGATATTTATCTCACAATTTTGTCAAAATAAATGTCTGGTTTTTCAAGTGCTTTGCAGAATTTATGCAACTATGAAGATTCAGTGCTTACTAATTCATTGCTCATAGGTTTTGTTTGCCAACTAATTTTCTGCCAGAACTCAGTCTCTCTCTCTATATATATATATTTTATATATATATATATAAAAATATATGTACATTTATATATTAAAAACCTGTAGATAAGCTACATATATGTTGATTGGTGAAAACAAGCCAGTTCATTAAAAACAAACAAACAAAAAACCAGCCGAATACTATTTACTTTCATCAGGTGGAATGCAATGTGCTTTGCATCTGACGTTGTATCAGGGATGTGTTTCTGAAGATGTAAAAGCTGTGTGATTTTTCCTTTTTTTTTCCCCCCCTAGACTGCGATTTTTGCATTGTAATCTGTCACATTATGCCAGTGGGAGAAGGGAGGCTGTGTGTATAATGACTGCACATAGTGTAAAACAATATGTAATTTAATCTCTGTTTAACTTTTCTTCGTAAAGGCAAATACAGTCTAAAAGGGACTGAGTCGTTTCTGGCAAAGACTAAAGGGGAAATCAAGATGAAATTTAAAATGGAAAGCTTGGCAGCACATTCAAGAGAAATGGGAGATAGAGGAATAACTGAGAAAGAAAGTAAAAATTGAGACAATTTAAGCACAGAGTTGAAAGACAAAAAAGATAATATGGCATAGAAAAATACATGGGAAATAAAGGAAATACTTGTCATGAATGGAGAAGGTGTTAGGAAAAGGTGTTACCAAAAAGAAAACCGATGTCAAGAGACATTAATAATCACAGGAAGTAGATAACTTCTATTGCACGAAAATTATTCTGATAAAACTTGTTAGCTTAGTACAAAAAGCTTAATTATTTGACTTCAGAATCATTTCTTAAGGTTTCTAACACAGATTTTTCTTCTTAAAAACCATAGAGAAGCTGGATCATGAGTTGGGTTGTGAACTTTAGGCACATTATGGAGGCTCTTACTCAGTAGAACAGCTGGTAGTACCAAAATACCGAAGATCATTGATTAATAGAAAAAACCCTCAAAAATGAAAAACAACACCCCTAAGATTCATTGATACCGTTTGCTTTGCCTGGATGTGTTTGGCTACAAAGGCATATTGAAAGACTGATCTATTAGAGTCAATTCTAGTTCCTAGGAATATGTTTTGGAGATGAGAAAGTGTTTTTCCCCTGTCAGATTCCCCCATATGCTTCTTATAATCCTGTTCCTCACAGCTGTACTCTTGGCAGTCCATCCGTTTTACGTCTTACCTTCTTTAGGTCTCCATTCATTCCCTGTCCATCCTCTTGATGCCTTTGTTTCTTCCCTTCACTGCCTATTTATGCTCCCTTCTTTTACCAACTTCTCCCTGACACTTCACCTTGTAGGAGGTGGGGGACTGGAAGCCCTATCCTTAACCGCTTCTCGTTCCCGACTGGCAAAGCTGCACGCTGATTTTCTGTCTCTTGATGGCTCTTTTCTTCAATTTTCTGATGGCCATTTAGATTCATTTTTCTCCTTTCTCTTTCTCCATTCCCTTCTTCCACAGTTTAAATCAATCTTTCTCTGTGCCGGCTGCTAGTCAGGGAACATTTAAGCCAGAAGGTAGACATTGTGCTCTCACATCTGGTTCCCTCTGCTACTGTAGTAGCTCCCTCAGCAAGAAGAGATTATGCTTAGGCATGAGTGATTGTGGTTGGTGTGTTGTGCAAATTCAAGATTGTCGCTTCTAGTCCTGGGACCGTTTTTTTTTACAAAGGTAACTAAGCTTGCATGTTAATACTGCTTGTGCAGGTAAACTTAGAGTGAAGAAGCCAGAGATACGAAAAGCAGGAAAGATGTAGCACAAAAATTGCGTACTATTCTAATAATAATAGCAGAAGAGAAAATTAACTCAAGACTGCCATGGTTTTTGGCTCAGTTAAACAGGATGTGAAGCAGTGTGCTACATCTTCTGGAATTATCAGATCGAGGAGGCATTTATATGCCAGATTTTCATCACATTTATTCTGAATTTTAAGTCATCTGTGATGTTGACTGACTGGTGTAAAGTGCCTTGGATTTGAAGGCCCTTTAAAAATTGAGAACATGTAACATTTATACTCAGATATGCATGAAACCTGCGCCAAGGAAGCTGATACAGCTATTGAAGTGAATGGAAATTATGCAGTTGAATTGAAGTATTATTAGCCAGTGCCAGGTAGTTCAAATATGATTAGCTGGTTGTCCAGTGCATGCCAAATTTTTATGTTCAGATCTTCTAAAGCAAAAATGTTGAATATTTCTAATAAGCTAATATATGCACAGACTTTCTCATATCAGTTTTTCAAAAATATCAGTAGTGTGAAACCAATGAATATTTCATTATATCCTAAGATGCCTCAGTCAACAGTAACTGGATTCCTCGTGTCTCTTGTCCAGGAAAGCAGCTTTGGAAAACTTTTGAAGAAGATAAAGATAGTATCACTTAAGAATTCTGTTTGCAGATCTTTCCCTGCTGATGGTAGAGAACCACCAGAGTATTTATCTTTTATCTAAGAAGCAGCATTTGAATATATAATTGCTAATTTGTAAAATGTAAATAGGGGAAGTTGTAGTCAACCAGACAATATCTGTCTTATCTGCAGTTAACTGATGCAGTTGAAGTATTTTTGTGTGTTTATTTTTCAGCTCATTTGTAGACTGTTGCTGAACAATATGATCAGATAGGCATTTTAATGCTTTTCAGTACAACTGAACTTAGGAACTACCACTATGATAGTTCTCCTAGATTGTTATGATGGGGTAGTGTCTTCCCGTCTCTTTTGCCAGTCTTTGTCCCTGTATTCATTAATCCAAAAAATCATGGCCTGTATTTTCATCTCAAAACAGTCTAGAGGCTCTAGGAAAAGAAGCAGCTTGGATGTATGAATGGGCCTGTCCAGTCCTGTGGGCTTTACTGAGCTTTTGGTTTCAGAAGTAGAATGCAGAACACAGTTGCAGCCTTTACATTGGAAGTTGTGATAATTCTGATACGCTGCATTTGAAAATATTTACAAGCAGAATCTCTGGATATCCAAAAAGAGAGACTAAGGATAGTCGAGCTTGTGTAGCCATGGAGTTTAGATCAGAGGCAACTCTTACGTCACCTGATTTCATGCGTCATCTGAAACTGGACAGCCTTCTTTGCCTTCCTACTGTTCTTTAAAATTGTCAGCAAAAGTGTATCTTTCGGGGAGGAATCCAGTGTGATTTTCTTAAATAAAAGTATTTGTAGAAGTCTTGTTTGTGATTTTACTGAAAATGTCAACCTAGTCTACATGTTTTGAAAACTAAGGGAGTTTCTTTTTTCCACAAAGAAGGAACATTCCATGAAGCATTTATTGCCTTGTGGAATGAACAAATCATCAAGTTATGTAATATTTATGGCTTAAGTACTATCTGCTTTATCCTGTTGCTCTTGAGAAACCAGAATTCTCATAGCACAGGAGTACTTTGCAGCAGCAGAGGTAACCAGTCCTGGACTTCCATGAGGGTGTATTTGGCAGTGTTTTAAAGTTTTGGAGACTGTTAGAATTCAGCACAGTTTCTTTTCCTCTGCCTGTGTAAACTGCCAGCGTGTGACAGCTGAATGCCTTGCAGAGGTGTAGTAGCTTTACCAGCAAAGGTTTAAGTGAGTATCGTTGGGCACCAAAGCTAATGCACAAGATGAGCATGATGGCATCACCCCTAGATTGCTCCTACCTTCAAAAAGGGCCAGCAGGAGGATCTAGGGAGCTAGGGCCTGGCCAGTCTTACCTCTATCCCTGGAAAGATGATGGAGCAACTAATTTGGAAAACTATTCTCTAGCCCATGAGCAGCAAAGTGATTGGGGAACTCATGTTCAACCAGCCCTGATGACCTACGATGAAATGACTGTAATTCCACAAGATCCTCATAAAGAAGCTAGTGAAGTATGGGCTGGATGAGCAGATAGTGAGGTGGATCGAAAACTGTCTGAACAGACAAGTTCAGAGTGTGATGATCAGCGGTGCAAAATATAGTTTGAGGACAGTAACTAGTGGTGTACCCCAGGTCCAATCCTGTTCAATGTTTTCATGAATGATCTGGGTGATGAGGCAGATGGCGCCCTCAGCAAATTTGCTGATGACACCAAACCAGGAAGAGCAACTGATATGCCAGAGGTTTGTACTGCCACTGAGAGGAACCTCAGTAGGATGGAGAAATGGGCTTGACAGGAACCTCATGCAGTTCATCGGGGGTAAGGGCAAAGTCCCGCACCTGGGGAGGAACAAGCCTGTGCACCACTATATGTGGGGGCCACCCAGCTCTGCAGAAAAGTGGTGGACACCAAGTTGACCATGTGCAGCAATATGTCCTTGACAAAGATAGGTAAGGGACTGGATTATCTCTCATTTGAGGGAACGCTGAAAGAGCTGAAACTGTTCAGCCTGGAGAAGAAAAGACTCAGGAGGGACCCCATTATTGTGTGCAAATATGCGAAGAGAGGAAGTAAAGAAAGGAGAGCAAATTGTCATCATGGCCGTTTTAAGTTGTCGCCATAATCCAGATTCAGGTTAATTCCTGGTTTTTTTAACTCTGATCTTAGACTGCTGAGATGGGCTTAGATTTTTCATTTCCATATCGATTTTTTTCTGCCACAAATATAAATTCATAGCGCATTCCCTTTGCAGAATAAGCCTTCTCTTGTTTAAAGAGTTTCAGTCTTTTAGAAATGCTAAGTGTTGTTCATCAAGTACTTTGGTAGTCATTGCGGCTTACCAAGGACAGCAGTAGTACCTTAGCTATGGCGTTGTCTTTACAGTATCTGCAAATTTTCCCTCCTTGAACATCTGCTGCAACTCAAGAAACCTACAGTGCTGATGAGGTGCTGTTGAATTTATGTATTTCTACATCATTTCATCACTATAGGTAGTATAGTTGGTAACTGCCTTGCTAAATTTCACGTGAACGTGATTTACATTCTCCAGGACCAATTCTAGATGTGGCATACCTCTTCAATCATCACTAACAAACATCTATAAAATATACCTCAAGTGTTCTCCCACTCTCATTTCATACTATGATAGCTGAAATGTTACCAGAATCTTATTGCATCTCCCTCATCTCACAAGATGACTTTGTAATTACATCCATGAAAATTACTAGAAGCAAATGTGTAAAGAGGGAGCTGTTTTTCCATTTCTTGGTAGCAGGATGGCCTCCACTTGCAGGGGAAAATGCCCTAGGAACACTGTAAAACCCAGGAGCCCCCAAACTTTACAAGGGCAAAGTGTGTTGGAAGTTAAGAGCTATTCATCTAGGAGCTTAGAGCTATTGATGTGGCATGCAGACATCTTTTTCCTATGCAGTAAGACTTATGGATAAACAGGCATCAAACCAGCAATGGTTATTAAACTATTTCTGGTTTTCTTCGTTTGTTTTTTTGGTGATAATGCTGCTTGATTTTCACCATGAGCCTTTATCTCTACTTATGCAGAGAGTCCTCTCTAAGAAGCTGAGCTTTAAATGAGTGTTTGGGCACAAAAAGGCAGTGAGGAGCTGACTGCTGCAGATTGAACTTTGAAGGTAGAAAGATAACTATTCTTGATTGGGCCAAGGAATACTACATAGTTTCCTCAAGGGTCTGAGTCTGGAATTGCTGTCAGGCGCTCTGGTTTTTCAATCTACATTTAGTAATGAGATAGGTCTCCCTCATCATCTTCATCCTTAGTGTTCAAAGGAAATGTGTTCAGGATTTGATACCAATAGTAGTACTGATGGTGAACCAAGTACTGTATTTTTGTGAACTTGTGCAGTATATCTGTTTTGTCTGATGTTTTTTCAATGATCCAGGGCTATCAAGCCTACAGAACCAGCCACGTTGCATGGCCACAGATACTTGCTAGTTAATAACCATCAGATTAGGGAGAAGTCTGGCATTTATTACTTTTTAATAAGAATGATTCAAAGGCTGGTCTATGCACGTAAATGAAAGAAGTTCCTTATTTGTAGAAAACATCTATCATTGCCCTCAGAGTTAGGAACAGAGGACATTTGGTGCTGTTTGCCATTTGTAGTGCTGGAAGGGAGCACCTAACAGCAGTATTAGCATTATATATTCTTCTGAAAGCTGCAGCCATGCATCTAGGCAGTCACTGGATACATCAATAAGACTTTTGAAGAATCATTGAAATCTTTAAGGCCTTTTCTGCTGAATGTTTTAAAGGCCTTGCTTGGATTAATAGGCTCAGGAGCAAGCTTTCATATTGTGCGGTGGGTGGCAGGTTTGATATGTTAAGCATCAATTTAATGGATGAAAATTATTCAGGCCCTCACAGCTGGTCTGCTGTACATACTAGTTTGTAAATACTGATTGCTGTTTTCATCTTAATGAGGGATCCACTTATCCGATTTGGGGTTTAGATTTTGCTTTTTCTGCCAATTTTCACTCTTCCCCTCTAGCTGTAAACAGCTTGATTTGTTTTTGAAAGGGGGAAGAAATTCTTCCATTGCTTTACAGTATTTACAGAAAGAAGTATTAGCCTAGTAAAGGCCATATAAACTGATGGATTTAATGTGTTAGATTTTGCCATGTAAAATGGAAATGCTTTTCCAAGTCTACAGTGGCTTCTAAAACTTTTGTGAAGAATGTCTGTATTTTGAGAGTGGACAGAACAGCTACCTTGGGATTAATACCCATTTACGTAGAACAGTAGTTTTGCATCTTCAAAGCAGGATGTCTTGCTACTGCTGTTCGGTGTCTTTAAGAAGATTCTGATCAGTTCTGTGCTCGGAGCTTTGTGCTAGCAAAGAAACTGGGGGATAGATGGTCTCCATGATTCATGAAAGGTGCTTTGTGTGTCTACAGAGTAGATACCATACCTGAGAGGCAAAACATTTTTCTCTTACATGTATGGAATGTGCACAAGGCACCTCATTACTTGGGAACTGTGGTGGGTTGACCCTGGCTGGATGTGAGGTGCCCCCCAAAGCTGCTCTGTCACTCCCCTCCTCAGCTGGACAGGGAGAGACAAAAGAAGTGCCATGAAAGACTCATGGGTCCAGGTAAGGACAGGGAGAGATCACTTGCCAAGTATTGTCATGGGCAAGCTAGACTCAACTAGGGGTTGTTAACTGATAATGAGAAATAAAAATTAAATCTTAAAACACCTTTCCCGCACTTCTCCCTTCTTCACAGGGTCAATTTCACTCATGATTTTCTCTACCTCGTCCCCCACAGCAGCACAGGGGGACAGGGAATGGGGGTTGCAGTCAGTTCATCACATATTATCTCTGCCCCGCCTTCTTCAGGGCGATGATTCTTCACACTCCTCCCCTGTTCCAGCATGGGGTCCTTCCCACAGGAGACCGCCCTTCACCAACTTCTCCAACGTGAGTCCTTCCCACAAGCCACAGTTCTTCACAAACTGCTCCAGTGGGTGTCCCCCACGGGGTCACCAGTCCCACCAGCAAACCTGCTCCAGTGTGGGCTCCTCTCCACAGGGCCACAGGTCCTGCCAGGACCCTGCTCTAGTGTGGGCTCCTCTCCACAGGGCCACAGGTCCTGCCAGGACCCTGCTCCAGTGTGGGCTTCCTCCAGGGTCACAGCTTCATTTGGGCATTCACCTGCTCTGCTGTGGGGCTCTTCCACGGGCTCCAGGTGGATCTCTGCTCCCCCATGGGCTGCAGGGGGACATCCTGCCTCATCACGGGCTGCACCATGGGGCTGCAGGGGAGTCTCAGCTCTGGTGGCTGGAGCACCTCTGTTCCCTTGTGCACTGACCTTGGTGTCTGCAGGGTTGATTCTATGACATATTCTCACTCCTCTGTCTGTATTTGCAGTTCTGTGGTTGTTTTCTTTGCCCCTTTCTTAACCATATTATACCAGAGGCTCTACCACCCATGGACTCAGTCTTGACCAGTGGTGGGTCTGTCTTGCAGCCAGCTGGCATTGGCTCAGCCAGGAATGGGGAAGCTTCTGGCAGCTTCTCACAGAAGCCACCCTTGTGGCCCTCCACTACAAAAACCTTGCCATGCAAACAAAATACAGCAACATGGCTGGAAGAGTGGTAAGGCAGCTGAGTAATTCTCAGTTATTCTTCTGTTCCTTGGCAAAGTCAAATCATCTAAGTCTTTGTATGTATTGTACAGAGCATTTGTAAATGCTGTAGTGATGACTTTGCAGTAATCACAGTCATGCTGCATTAGTATTTATTCTTATCACCAAGTTTTTCCTAATAACTAATTTACTTTTCCTTGGTCCATTTTGGTGTTATTTTCTGTTCTCTGTGTCCATGGAAAAAATATTATTTCCTATTGCTTGTGTTAGCCTTTTATATACTGAAAAGTCATTATCTTGTCCTCTCTTGAACATCTTTTGTCTGGACTGAATAACCCCAATTCTTCTACGGTTTCCTAATGAGCTCTATTTTTAAGGCAGCCATTCATTTTTTGTTCTTTTCTGTTCCTCTTGCCTATATATTTTTTTGAACTGCATTGCCTGTCAACAGGGAACTGCTAGGGCTGAAATAGAATCTATGAGTTCAACCCGTTTTAAAAAAAAATTAAAGTAAAAATATTACATGATAAGTAACCGTGTTGTCTGATACCAGCACATTATTCATAAGCTAGAGCCCAAGGCTTTTACTGTTGTTCTTATGGCAGGCTGGAACTTGCTTGAGAAGGCACTCGATGAGCTCAGCAGAGCTCTCTGGACACATCTGCAGTTTCCCATAAAAGTGACCTCACTCACCACTGCTTGCTACATTTCTTTCTTTTCCCTCCCTCTCTCCAAAAGTGCTCTTGTGTTCGCTTGGCTCTGATAAAATCCTATGCAGCTGTCTCTCAGTTCTCACTCGAGCCTGCATAGGTGAACACTGTGCCAAGCACTCAGTGGTTTTTTTATGCAGAAGTAGCAGCAAGATAGGACTGAGATGGCAGTAATAGAAAGTAAAGGCATGCCTTCAACCAATTTTTTGTTTCCTTACATTCAGTTTTGGATGAGAGGGATATAGAGAGGGAATGTTGTACCTTCTGGTGCTAGATCAGTGGTACTCAGGAGTCCTCAGCCCAATGGAGGTGACAGGAAAGTGTCTTTATCACAGCCAGTTTGGGCAGGTACTGCTAACAACATGGTTGTCTGAATTAGCAGTTCCTGCTGGTGCTCTGATGCTGAAATGGCTCAGTGATTGCCTTGCTTTAACTCTCTTGTCCAGATTCATGAACATTTAGATCAGCTCAACCTTTACTTCATACACTCTAGCTAAAGACTCCTTCCCCAGGTACCATACATTTCAAACTGATTAAAAGCTGGGTAGCAATGTAAATAGTTAGCCATTAAGAATATTCTTTTAGCAAGGATGTTTCTAAGGATGTTCTTCCATTGAATATTCTTACCCTAATGTTTCAGTATTTTTTATTAATGAACAATATGATAGTGCATAGCACTTTCAGAGGGTGCAACATACGAAAGCTGAAGATAAACAAATTCATGTTACAAATGTCTTTCCAAACTGTTTACCATTTCACTGGAAGTCTTCATTCTGTTCTTGATTAGGTGTTAAAGCTTGCCTGCACTGTAGAGGGAGTCCCTTCAGATGACTCCCAGTAGATAGTTCTGTCTGGTCTTGACCCGTCTACTACTTAAAATTCTAAAAGTTCAACATGAATTTTTGATGCTTATTTATAGATGCAAATGAGGTAGTTCTTATGCAACTGGGCCAAGACTGAGCTTTCAGTTCTCTTAAGGTTTTCTTTTCCCAATTACCATAGATTCCACCTGTATTATACCTCTTCCTTATACTATGCTTTCGTGTTCTGACTTGGTCCTTTATTCAAGGTCAGAGTGTTATATGAGTTTTACTGCTAAACTTCTGCATATTTTCTCAAAGACTGTCTCTTGTCGGTTTCTTTGCTAAAAATCATTCAAGCCGTACTGCTTCTGTTACTTCACATTTCTATCTAATCATATTCTCAGGTGTATTCTTTTTCAGTGTAGACATATCCCATCTTACAATTCATATGGAGAACCTCTGTAAAAGTTCTTTATCCTGGCTCATTGCTTTCGGATTCACCTCCATCTCTCCATACTCCACTGCATCAAATACAATTAGATGTCATCTTTAATATTTTCTTCTGGTTTATTTCATGTCTCACTAGTCATCTCCTCAAACATTAAGATATTGATTTTTTTCCCACCTTCATATGAAAAATAAGGATGTTCTTGATTGCTTTTTTTTTCAGCTTGCTTCTCTAGTGAGCATCTCATCAGTTTCCTCCCATAGACTTTACAAATCCAGCTCCCGTAGTCCTTCCTAAAGATCTTATTCTTCTTGATTACAGAGTATTGGTCAGGTAGTTGATGGTAGAATTGTAGAATATCTCAAGTTAGAAGGACCTTTAAGGATTGTGGAATCCAACCCCCTGCTTCTCTCAGGACTACCTAAAACTGAACCATATGACTAAGAGCATCATCCACATGTTCCTTGAGCTGTGATAGGCTTGGTGCTGTGACCAGTCCCTTAGTGAAGAACATTTTCCCTATCTGAAATTGCCCTTATGCATCTTCATTCGATTTCCTCATGTCTTATTGCTGGTCACCAAAGAGATGCTGTTTCTATACTATGTCCATGTTGCGTAAGTTATTTTGGGATGTGGTAGCTCTTTTTGTAACTGGTTTATATGGGTGTTAAACTGGTGAATAATGTCATCTCCAGATTAAGGAGATACTTCTCCAGAAATGTAGTGAATACTGAGAGTGCATTAATTAAAATATATGCTAGCAACTAACTGGTACAAGCAGATTCATACCATGAGGATATACCAAATACACCTTCTTTGGCAAACATGCTGCAGGTAGGCTTAGAAAGAACTTTATCCCAATTGCTCATCTGTCTAATAGACTTTGGGCTCTCAGTAAGGCTATTCCAGGTTTATGTTCTAAAAATAAGTAGAAATAACACTAGATGTGACAGAGATTTTGTCCTGTCAGTAATTTCTGTGAGGGATCAGACTAGAGAGGGAAGATTAACCATGTAATTATTTTTCATGTTACTAGTATTATTTTTCATGCATTATCGATGAAGGAAAAACTAGAGGAAACTGCATATCTGGTTTTGCATAGACAATGTTCATAAAAGAATAGGAACTCTGTCTGCACTAGTCTCATTAAAAAGAGATTGGAAGTTTGTAAAAGTTAAAATACTTGGGTAGGAGAGTTGTGTCTTGGTTTTTAACTGAGAAATATAAGGTGTGATTTAAAGACTGTTTTTGAAAGCACTTGAAATTCCTAATACCAGTGGAGGGAGGCGGGAGGAGACCTGATATTCTTCTGTAATAGGAATCTAAGAACTATTGCTGGAGAGCTTAGAAGGAAAGAAATTAAAATGACAAGTTTTCTTTTCATGTTCAAATCTAACCAAAAGTTATAAAGTGAACAAGTGGCAAAAAATTATAAGTTAATATGTTTTTTACTATGTAAAGCTTTTTTAATACAAAGAGGTAGGTGGGGCAAGGAAATTTCAGTCTTTATAGCTCTTGGAGATAGATCAGACTTTGTAACTATTTGCAATTGATCCTACTATCTTAGGTTTTCAAGATCAAAGCAGTGCAACTGGCAGGAAAACTTCTTCCAGCCTTCAACACACCTACGGGTATACCATGGGCAATGGTGAATCTGAAAAGGTAATGAGTTTTCTTTTGTGAACTGTGTTCCTCCCCCTCCCTCCAACTTAAAATTAGTAATGGCATACATCAGTTTTTCTTAGTAGAGGAGCTGTAGAAAATGCAGACAAATTGTCATTCCTGGCATGTTGGAATAACTCTGATAGAGTTCAGCACATTCTAACTCATTAACTGCAATAAATTTTGATCATGTTTTTTTTTCTTCTGATTCTGCAATAAGCATTCAACCTGCCATTGGACCACGGAGTGTATTATTCTGTGTGTTGCTCTAGAGCTTAATAATCGTTTCTTTAGTCATTACAAAATCTATTAAAAACCAAAATTGTTTGCAGGACATGGTTGAACTTACTGGGTTTTCTGTACTGTGTGAGCTGTGTGTTACCTTTAGAAGATTCCCAGCATTTGAGACGATGATGGGACTCTGAAGATATTGTTTCATTTTACATTTTAGCTTAGGTATCAAGTCTGATGTGTTGAAGTCAAGTATGGTCTGTGCAGATGGAGAGGCTCCTTTAGATGACTGCTCAGATCAGACTGAACTTCAATGGTCTGCATTACCTTATGGTAGACAACTGCCTTGCCTAATTTATGTTGTATTGCTTGCTCAATGCTGGGATTTCCCTCAGATTTTGAGAGCATTTTTGATGCAAGGCATTCTTTACATGTTCACTATGTCCTTAAACAGTAGCTGATTTTGGATGTATATTTAGATTGTGTGTACACTTACTCATAACTGAAATCTTTTATGAGAGAAAGTAGAAGTAATCTTCAGAAATATGTAGTTAACTCCAGAAATTAGAAGACCCAATCCTGAAAGGTGATGAAAACTCCCAAATTAGAATAAACCAGAGGGAATTTAGGACTTAGGAAGATGGTATCTCTTAGAGTGCAAAAGGTAGGAGGTATGTGACACTTTCTGCTGATTCTTTAAGTGAGCCTGAGGAACTCATGTATTGTGCCAACAGTAAACATCCTGTATTCCTGTGTAGACACAAGACAGGGATGCACATCCCACACAGGTAAAGGGAACATAGATCCCTTAAAGATTGGCAGGGTAAAGATTGACAGGACAAGGAAGTGAACGCTGCGACCTTCAGAACTTGTCTTATCTTGATTCTTGTCTTGGGAACATACAGTTAATAAGGAACAGCTGAGACTGAGCCTAGTGTTAAGTCATCATATTTATGTGACATCAAGGTATTATATTTTTTAATCATAGGACTTTATGTTGATGTGGTTATGGTATCTTTTTTCCAAAAAGACCCAACCAGTGAACCAACTGATCTGTCAAATCACAACTCTGGTAATCTTAAGTGTGGGTTAAAATGTTGTTGCTACTTGTCTGATTGGCTGTGGTAGTTGTGCTGTGCACAGTAATTCTGAATTTTCTGTTGTTTTCTCCCTTTTTTTATGCGTATTTGTTGGAATTCAGTGGTGTTGGTCGAAACTGGGGCTGGGCTTCTGCTGGCAGCAGCATCCTTGCTGAGTTTGGTACTCTGCACATGGAATTTGTCCACCTCAGTTATTTGACAGGGGACCCTGTATATTACAACAAGGTGAGTCTCAAAAATCAGTATTTTTATCATCCTTTTCATCATAAATTGCATTAAACGGGAAGTACTTTCTATATTGAATTCTACTTCCATTCTTGGTAGCAGGTAAATTTTTTCATGCTTGTATTTCTGTTACCAAATAGATGTCTTTTTCAAGTAGAAATATATGACAACCCAGGTTTTCTTATTTGTTTCAGAATACATTTAAAAGTCATAATTTTTAAGCATGTTTATATGAGCAGTCCTTTAAAACCAAAACCATACAAATCTGAAGAAAGCCCTCAAGAAAGCTTGTGGTTCAGATTAATAATATTTGCTACTAAAAATGAAAGGAAAATAAGAAAGATTAGATTTAACTATGTGCAGAGGGCAGATGAACGTTGTTAGCGGTGAACCTGATTCTTGATTTAATTTAGGTCATGCACATTCGGAAGTTACTTCAAAAAATGGATCGTCCTAATGGACTTTATCCAAATTATTTGAATCCAAGAACAGGCCGGTGGGGTCAGCGTAAGTATTCTTATTTTATTAATTCCTAATTAGAAGTCTGCTTCTTACTTTCTTGCTGAGTTGCAGATCAGAAAGTTTATTCTGTAGGGCACGAACAGCATTGCGTGAAAACATAGAACACAGAAGGATTGCTTGAACTTGAGATCTCCTGTCGCCCTGAGATTTGCAGTCTTTTGATGTTTTCATTTCTGTGATAAAGTTTCTCACGCACTTTCTGTCAACACAGTTATGTTTGGCTAATTGTTCCTTTTTGTTTTCATTCCTTCTCCTGAGGCGGAAAGGTTTAATGGACTTTTCGTCTGACCGGTGTGGTTGGAGAGGTGGTAACCTCATCCTCCAATCCACGGTCATTCCTAAGAACATATGTATATGAAGTAAAATAAACAGCTAGAGGCTTTTCCTGGCTTCTTTCTGTCCTGAGCTGAGTCTGCATAGTTCTTTCGTGTCCGAGTACGACAATCTCCTGAAATGAATCTTTGCCTGTTGCTGTCTGAAGTCACAGAGCTCACTTTTTAGGGTACTTTCTGAAAACAGCTTCCTGCTAAATCTGATGCCTGTCGTTAACATTTATCAGTCAATAAAATCTTCAGTAATAAAGAATAAGGCTGAAAGTATTTCCTCATTTTGATTCTGTTCCTGGTTTTGTTCTGCAAACCATCTGGTAAGTGGATTATTGTCAGGTGACGTGCATCGCTGTAAGTTAATGCATGTTTGTGGTGGTTAAATTGTGTTAGGCACTGACATCTACAAACATAATTCATCTACTTAGTGGCATGTGAAATCGCATGATGAACCTCCTTATTGATGAAAAAAAAAAGCTTTGGAATGAAAAGAAAAAGCAGGTTTTGTTGCTGACAATGTAAGAGGAGAGATAAAACATCAAGAGCGAGACACAAACATGATTCCTTTCTTGAAGTGGTTCTTTCAAAAACAGTCGAGTGGTTTTGTGCTTTGATAGTGGCAGTGATAAAAGAGAATTTTTTTCTTCAACGTTTCTATTTCTATTTCTTTTATAAGTGCAGGTCTATTTAGGAAAAACAAGGAAGATGATCTATTTCTGTCCTGTTTGACATCATTGATAGCTTTTGGGGATTTCAGTGGTTGGCTGTAAATATCCAGCAGAACATGTTCTGGCTTGCAAACTGAGAATCTGCTTCTGACTTTGAATCTGGTATGTGAGGGAGATGAATACAGCTGTCATTGCAGTCATTGTGAAATACTTGTCTAATCCCATCTTTAAAGCTAAAATTCTCTCCAAAGCATCTTATATCTTTGAGTGAATCATGACACCATCTGAGATGGGCAAATGGATTGATGGGACAAATTCTTCTGGTAAATTCAAGTTGAACAACGCATTCAGAAATAAGAAAATATGCAAATACAAATACTCAGGTATTATTTATTCAAAAGACAATTTTATATTGTTGCTTTGAAACAATTTTTTCGATTGATTTTTTTTTTTTGTATTCCTAACCATCTGCTTGTGCTGGTTTTATCAAAAGTAGTCTAACGTGATGTATCACCAGGATTCTTTAGGGGCTGTTTCATAGAATCATGGAATGGCTTGGGTTGGAAGGGGCAGTAAAGATCATCTAGTTCCAGCCCTCCTGCTGTGGGCAGGGACACCTTCCACTGGATCAGGCTGCTCAAAGACTCTAACCTGGCCTTGAACACTTCAGGGATGCAGCATACACAACTTCTCTGGGCAACCTGTTCCAGTGCCTCACTCACCCCACAGTAAAGAATTTCTTTCTAATATCTAATTTAAACCTATTGTCTTTCACTTTGAATCCATCTTCCCTTGTCCTGTCACCACATGCCCTTATAAGAAGTCCCTTTCCAGCTTTCTTGTAATAACAATGCACAGAATTAGTATCTCTTGGGAATAAAATACTCCTCATCACTAAAAATAAACATACAGTGAAAAGTTTAACTTTGCAGAAGTTTGGTGGAGCTCAAACATACTATTAAATGGAATTTGCAAGATAATACATTTGGGACTCAAGTTTAGGATTATAAACTGAGACTTAAGTTCTGAGGATAAAAAGAAATACAAATTTACAGAGCCTTTAATTTTTCTATGCTGCTCAAAAGCCAAAGATCACTGGTTGAGATAAGAACAATTTACTGGAAACAGCAATGAGATAAGAAAATGAATAATAACAGCAACAATATTGATAACAAAACATGTAAGACGATGAAACGATTTGCATAGAAGACCTGTTCTTCCCAACCACTTTCTTCTCCATGACCAGAAAGGAAGCCCTTCTCCTGAGAGAAGAGTCATTTTCCCTGTCCCTGACAATGACCTGAGGTGGTATTGAATAACATTAGGGTCTGGCCATGCCCCCTCCCAGCTACTGTCAAAAATGAACCCTGTCCTGGCTGAAACTAGGACAAACAAGCATTTGTAAATCTAATACTGATTTTGTGGGGACTAGATAGCAGGAATCCGTAATCACTATTTCCTTTCACAAACCTGGGTGGAATGATGAGAAAATGTCTCTGTTGTATCCCTAGTAAATCACTCTTCAGTGAATCTATTTGCAAAAATTTAAGAAGTTACAGTAAAGGAGCACATGGTCTGAAACACTGGGCAGATGAGATAGAATAGCTGAGGCTTAGGCAGGAATTTCTTTCTGCCTTGCAGGGATTGTGTCCTGCTACACATAAGTGAGTCGAGTAAGGATGATGCCTTCACACACAACATCCCAATTCACTAGAGGACTCGTGTCTAAGTCCCCTACACTGTTACTGGCTTGAGTCCCATGGTTGGTATTGACGGCAGGCAAGGCTTTTGTGTTCTCCTCAGAAGGTAATTTCAAAGAGCATTGTATTTGGCTTGTTATATACTTTTGTACTGGAAAGACTGAGACAATGGGAAGAGTATCAAAGCATAACTTTTCTTTTTTCAGCTTCTGGGAAAGCTGCCCTTCTCGTCTTTGCTGTGACCTTTAGTTCGATGCATCTTATCTTGTACAAAGTACTTTCTGCAGATAGTTTCTGAGCATAATTTCAGAACACTTTATTTGCCTAGATACGAGTAACTTCACTCTGCCCTTTCTGGTGTTGCTTTTCTTTCCTTTTTTTTCCTTTCTTTCTTTCTTCCTTTCAACAGTTTTTTGGTTCAATTCTAGTTAGGTTTTTTGTTAATCTGTACAGTATTCCAACTAAATCACAAGGGGTGTGAAATAGATAAAATAAATTGGCATAAATACATACTTAAATGCACTGCTGAAGAACTATGGGATATAGCTGCATTATAGCATCTCTCTAGTGGTGGGTTTATTTTCTGTTTCTGTACCTTTCATTCTAGTACCTTTATTCAGAGTAATATTTCTGTCTTAGCCTCCATGACTGTTTGGCCATGTTGCTGTGTCTTGTCTGGTTTGCCTCATTTATGTATGCTCAAAATGTGGTCTGTGCTCTTCTCGGGTTAGGAGAAGGGGAGTGGTGTGTGTGATATGCTGCAACCTTGTTGACATCCTTCTGGTGTGAGGATGCAGGGTCCAGTGAGTCATTTCTGCTGGGGTTTGATTTATCAGAGTGCAGGCCTTTTGATCTCAGTATAAATAGCATGTTCTGCAGTTTCACTGCTGGGAATGATGTGCTGGGGACACTGCCCTCAGACTTGCAGACCATCTTTTTCGCTTGTTCTTTTGCTGGAGCTTACAAAGACAGGCTTTTTCATTCAAACCAGTCAATGTTTCTGTTACAAATGCCTGAAAAGTTATAATCAGTGAAGTAACTTACCAGTCAATTAGTAATAATGATTTCATCAAGAAGGATGTGACCATTGCTTCCAGGTTCTTAACAAGTTGTAGAGATGAGTCAAATCATTATGTCGGTGTGACATTAATCTATAGCCGTGTCTTCAAAGTGATTACAATTTAATTAATATAAATTTTCATTTGCATTTAATGCACTTGACATAGCCCTTGCAGAAGGGTTTTGGTGACAGGTTACTTCCTTTCTTTTTCTGCCTGCCTCAGGAAGCAGCAGCAGTCAGGCAGGACTTGAGTAGGGACTACTGCTTCATCCCATCATTTCTTTCCACTTGAATGCTGTAAACCCTAATCCTAAAAACTGCTGGGTGAATGGCTTACTGGTCATTGCTAAATCCCCATCCTTTCCAATGCAAATGCTTTGTAATACAACTGGACACTTAAGGCTGTGTAGCAGCAAGGGGGTTCATTATACCCAGGAGGAGGAAAATGATGGCTAAATATTTGGGTTTAAGCTTATAATATGCAGGTACTATTACAGCATGGGGGTCATGACAGACAGCTTTTGAATGGGTTCAGCTCAGGATTTGTCAGCTCACTGGGGCATTTGCTAGAAGGCAGAGCTATAATGCCCACAGGAATGTTGACAGATTCCATTTGTACTTATGGGCTAAGGTGATGGTCCAGTAGGAACAAGTTCTTTACAATACTTCTGCTTTGGGGTTTCAGTTTCTGTAAGACTGAAAGGAAAATAGCTGGCAGGAAGCATTTTCTAACCTCTCATATTAACCTTCAGTTAACTTTGTTAGCTTTTCGTTTACACATGGTGAGTGGTTGTTTTGGTGTGAGCATCAGAACTTTGAATTAGATTATTTTCAAAAGCAGTTAACTGTGCTTTCTAGAGAAGCCTCCTAAGCAGATACAACAGAAAGTTGATTAAAAGCGGGGATTTCAGAATTATGGAAATTGATTTGTACTGAAGGAAAGTGATTTCTTAAAAAATTAAAATGTGTTGAGAAACTTTAATTTGCATTGGGAAACATGTTGGATGAGAATACCAACTAGAAGAGCAATAACAAAAGAAATGCCAGATCTGCATGGTATTGCAAAGTCAGGGTACACCACTCACGTTTGCACATTTCTGTAAATTGGGCATTCTTCCTTTTTGCTTTCCAGCAGTGAGAATAAACTACTGAATTTCTTCTGGTTCCGATATCTCTTGCAAGTAATAATATTATTGAAGGGGAACTCTAATTACTCTTGACTTCAAATCTCATTTCCTGAGCCTGGGCTACCTATGGAGTTACCTGGATTGGTTACTAAGAGAGTTGTCAGTTTAACTAAAGTTGGGGTTTAGGCCAAATATGGCTTCCATATGCAAGAAAATAAGCAGAAATGTCGTTCTGTGTTAATCTTATGTGTTTATTACACCTTTGTTTATTACACATTAACAAGTTGCTGCGAAGTAAGCTAGCATGTGAATTTACAGTGCATGAGTGGAGCACTGCTATTGGGAATGTAGCAGCAGACACCGAATTTGTCACCACTGAATGCTGATGTGATGAACATTCAGGCTGCAGTCTATTCTCTGGTGCTTTATTCATGTCTCCTTACAGAAAACAAGCCCCTCTGTCAGACTTGCAAGTAGTTGAAGTTAAAAGCCCAGTGGGGGACACTCTGTCACCATCTTTACAAGGACTCACTGACAATATGATATTGATCACCTGTGATACGAGTATTAAATGCACTAAATTTAAATGGTGTCTTCCAAGTCAAAGTGATAGCTTTCCTTTGAAGACAATAAGAAGATTCACACAGGTGTTTAGCCTGTTACACACACTACCTTAGCACCTTCTGGTGATGTTTTCACTTTCTTGCAGCTTCCTGCACCTGTTACTACAGAGTAGGTAGAGGCACAACCCAGGTGGCTGAATGGGAGAAACTTATATCCTGCGTTTCCCAGTTGCTTGTACTGGAGACTGGCCTTTAAATAAACCTAAGCAAATACCTTTATGGATGTGCAAATTGCATTTTCTTCAGGTGGTCTTTAATTTTCAACAATAACTGCTTAAATTAAACCAAGCCCTTTTGATTTTAAAATACTGTTTGGAGAAGGCTTCTCTGCATTTAATTTATTTGTGTTAGATTTACACTTCTTTTAAAATGGTGCAATCTTCAAACATAGGGAAAAAAAACCCCAGTTTTAAATTACTGTCATTAAATCAGTGGAAATACTGGGCGAATATTCCAGGTTTTTTACGCCTGCCTGTACAGCTGGTTTTAGGCTAATGCCCTTGGGCTGAGCTAAGTAATTAAACCAAACTGCTTGATTTAAAGTCTTGCAAGTAATAGACAAACCATGAGCAACACATCCTGTCTATTTTCATTTGTGATGTGGTATTGTATCAAATACATTGCACCATCTGTCTGTATTTATTTTTCAAAATTTAAAGGAAAAGTGAAAATAAATTTGTTGTAAATGTATGTAACATGGTTAAAGATGGTAAGAAAACCGCTGCATTCAGGTAGACTCCAAGACCTGGGGATTCCTCCTTCCCAGCTCTTGAAGCCCAGCCAGGTCCAGGTCTCTCCATCATTGTCTGATGGATGTGACTGCTGAAGTTCCTGCTTGCAGTTTGGCTGTGGCAGGGCTCAGGACACACTCCAGAGAGGTGCAGACATGCATTAAGCGGACACTGCTGCAGCTGCCCACACAGACAGCCGCCGACAGCCCTGCCTTTGTGGCACCCCCGTGTAGTACTGCCACAACTCACCTGCGACACACCCACAGGTAGCCAGGTTTTGATCCTCCTCCTTATGTTCACTGTCAAATAGATGCATGGGCTTGCACCCTTCACAAGTGTCCTCGTGCTCATGGACCCTTCAAATATTAGCAAAGGCTCTCAGTCTGTGCAATACCTGTGCTTGCACCCTGGACCTCTTATGCAGCCATCAGCACAGAGCTTGGGTCCTTCCTGGTGCAGGTCTCCTGCTGTCCAGCTGGGAGTTTGCTAATGAGCTACACAGGCACACAGGATTAAATTCACTGGGAAAAACAAACTCACATGGGTGTTTTCAGTAACTGGCACATAAACCTAGGGCTCTGTGACTCACCATCAGCCTCTGAGCTCTGCCATCCAGCTCTACCAGCCCCTGTGATCTGCAGACCGTTTTGGATGAAGAAGGTGCTGTCACATTCTGCGTATCCCCTGTGTGAGAATCCAAACACTGAGAATAATCAGCATGTCAGCTGAAGGGTATTGCCCTGACAGTGTGAGCTCTAGCTGGTCCATAGGGAGAGTGGCTCTCTTGAATGCAAGCTTTCAAGGGTGCTACAGAGATAGAAATCCAGATACTGATTTATTTATCAGTTATTGGGCCTTTCATTTTTAAAATTAATCAAGAAACCTTTTCAGTCTTTACACCTGCCTCTGGGAGATGAAAACCCTTGCAGATTGCAAGGTGAAGTGAATCATACTGAAGAATGAAGTAGTCTTTCAAAAGATTAAAGAAATACTGCAGATAAATATTTCAGATAAAAATATAGTTGTATCATAAATTAACAGATTAATAGTGTAGTTAAGAGATGGTGAAAAGATGCTAGTATTGGAAAACCTCTTTGCCAGCTGAAGCTGCTCATGATCTCCTTTAACTATAAAGATACTTTGCATTCTCTCTCCTACCCTTATTTATTTACTACATGCCTTGCTTAGCACAAGGGGTATCTTAAATTATGCCTGTTAATACCTGTACCTTCTTTAAAGAAACTAGCAATGCCATGAGTCAGGAAAAATAAAACTGTGAAGTGTAATGTCAAGTTCTGGCAAAACATCCATAACCTAAAAAGAAGCAAAGGGAATTGAGTCAAGTAAGCCTGTGTATTCCAAAGTATTTTCCAAAACTCATCAGATAACTACTTGCTATTTGGACTTGTGAATAAGAATTTCTGATACTTTAACTCCCAGATGATTATTTTCCCCCTTCAGTGTAAGAAAAAGATTTTCTCTCTCTCAAGTAGAAATGGTCCAGAATTAAAATAATTGCATATTATAAAAATACTTGTAGAATAGTTCCCAACCTGACTGCATTTTTGCACAGTTATTTGATTTAGCAAGTAAATTTCTTTTTTTGTTTTGTGTTTGGAACATCATTTATAGAACTTGAGATGTGTGATCTGTGTGATAGTTCGGACATTGGTGTAAGCATTTATTTACGTAGATTTTTCTATTTGAAATCTGCTTTCAGTTTATTACATTATGAACAAATAAAATTACAACGTTATTTCTTGACTTCCAGCAGTAGGCATGCTGTTGCAGATGAGGAGGTGGGGGGGGGGTGGTTCTTTGCAATTTTTTTCCTATCTTGGCAGGTGTCCTTAATTTTACTCTCCAATTTATTTTGTGTTGTTCTGTCCTTAGGAACATGCATGTGTTTTGAATAGAAAATAATCTGTGTAATCTCTGCTGGGGAATTCCCCTTGCCCTTTTGCTTTACAACCTTGTACAAATGTAATTAGCTGTGTTCCAAGAAAAAGCTGCATTCAAATTTGTTTATTCATTAGAAGCCAAGAGCAAGATAATCTGTTAAAACTTTATTTTAATGAAATGCAACAGAACTGTGCATTACAGGGAATATGCTTTTATAAGACTACAAAGTTAAGAGATTCTGCTGGTCTGCTGAGCAAGATGCTGAAAAAGGTGAACAAATAAAAGCTTTGTTTAGTGTGTTAAAGATTCTAGTGTTATTGGAAGGTTAAACATGTATATGAATTATGCATTTGAAAAGGAGTGTCTATAAATAATTCCTAAAGAAAGGATTTGGATATGGTATAGCTGGGTTTTGAGAATGCTTGCATACATTGCTGGGCAAAGAAATGAATATTTCATTTTGATGTACCACCAAGCTATACTCTTAGAGCATGATCTCGGTGGGGAGTGCATCAATATCCAGAATTTGTAATTTGTCCCACAGCAGCTTTTCCATTTATTTTTCCCACTGTGAATTCAGTAAATTCATCTGTATTAAAGAAATTGGACATGTTTAGGGTACCGCCTGATATTTTTAAGAGTTTACATTGATGGCTTTGAAGGCATTCACTTGAAATGATTGGGGAGTAAAAAGTTATCCTTTGACACATGCTCTGTGAGTTTTTGGAGTTTGATTTCCTGCGGAATCTCATTATTTCTTTGGTAATTATATGCCTAAATCTGCATTTTTGAACCATTCTTGACTTACTATTTCTTATGAAAGGGAAGCCCTATCAAAGTCCAGTTACAAACTTGTTACAGCCTTATTAAACTTTCCTGGTTTTATTTTATTCCTTCTCTATCACTTGTTGGAGGCTGTGCACCTAAGTGTTTCTATCAGTGCTCTCTAGACAACTGGTAAACTTGGATGACACATGTGTTGTCACATCTGACATCTGTTTCTTTTCATTCTGTCTTCAGTACGTGAGACTTCATATTCTGAGTTCTACGTGGAGATGTACCTGCTGGTGGTCACATGAGAAACATTTCCAGTTTGGTGACATTGAGAAGAGAGGGTCTACAGTTCTGTTCAGTGAACATTGAATGTATCTTACCAATGGCTTCTTTTAATCCTGAAGTTCCATTGGAAGCTGGACTGTCCTTGTAGCAGCAAACTAAAATATCATCTCGACTTGGAGATCTGTGTGATCTTGCAGATATGGTCCCATATGACCTATATGGTCAAAAGTAAGAGAGGGGTAGTGATGAATGCAGTCCACATATAGTGTGGTGTCTCAGTCACAGAGCATGGACTGAACAAGTCTTAGAATCAGCACAATTTCCCAGCACTTAGAGAGTGATCAAAACTTCAGGTGGCTGCGTGTGCCATTTCAGGCATCTGTCATGAGAAGAAAAATAAGAGATACATAGACCAAAGTTTAGGAGAAAGAAACAGGTAGAGTAGCCTGGATTTATATTGCATGTTGTGTAATCCAAAACTACATCAAAAACAGGGAGTGTCTTTCCTTGCTTCTTGGAATCACTTTTGACTGTCAGCTTCCATGTGGGATGTATATACACACATACATATGTAAATATATAAACTGCCATGTCTTGATACAACTTGAAGGGAGAGGGTGAAGTTGTTGACAGTGGTTTTGCCAGCTCATTTGGTACAGATGAGTGTTGGACTAGATTTAATCTAATAAAGGTTTCCCTCTCCCATGTTCTTGTTTTTAATCTTCAAGAGGAGAATTGAGCTCTTCAAGGAATTATTAAGGTGAATAAACTAAAGGGTGTAATGACCTTAAGAGCTTGTCAATCCCCCTATGTACAATCTCTTATTCAAAAGGGACTCTTGGAGTTGTGGGCACATACCTACAGCAGTATTGTTTGCAGCAGGTGATGTTACCCCTTTTAGCTGCTTTTCACAGCCACCTTGTCAAGTAAAAAAAAGTCACCAGAGACAAACATGCATATGACTTCCCATCAACCCACTGCAAATCCCAGCGGCTTCGTTAAAGCTGCCCACACAGTTGGGATTTACAGTGACTCCAAACTTGGCTGAGAGGCAGGTGTGCTTCATTTGGGTGGCTCTGTGGGCGAGTGTAATAATCTCGAAAAGACAACTTCAGGTGATAAAAGGCCATTTCTCAGTAAACACACCGACATAAGGATTTAATGTGTTTCTAATTTTAGCATGTGGACTTGATGTATTTAGTTGATTGGTGTTTAATTCCTGAACATGTCTTCTGAGAGATGACCTAAATCTTTCCAGAATTATAAATAATAGCTGGAATGTTTTGATGTTTCAGGAAGGTTTGACTACAAAAAAAAGAAGAAAATATTTGTTCCAGCTGTGAATTCCTGAGAGTGAAAGTGCAGTCTGTTGTAAGATACCAAATTAGGATACTCCTTTGACATTACAGAATCATAAATTACATTCAGTCTGAAGAAGTGTTTTGATTCTGAGAACATTAGTTACCTAAATATGTGTATTAGTTAGCTAGTTATACTGATCTGTTTCAAAGTATTTCTGTTGTCTTTGGACACACTTGAATTGTGAAAGCTTAACCATTTTTAATCTTTAGTTTGATAGTCCTTACAGTTCTAGGAATTCATTTTGCTTAGTTTTATTATATGAGAAAATGGTAGCACTTATAATTAAGATTGCTTAATACTTTCCATTAAGTGATTGTGTTTTCAGTTTCTTGTTGCTGCCAGACTTCACTTCTTCCAACTGGAATATTCTGTCTGCCTCAAGCTGTTTTGTTTAGGTTTCTTTAAACAACTTTGACAAAAATGCTTTAGCCATCTCTAAGTGAAGCTAGAAATGGAACGTGATTCTACTCAGATTAAAGTTTGTTTTTTCAAAGAGTACAGTTAAGGAACTCAAGAACCATCCGTATTTTTCCAAGCCTTGTTAAAATATTCACATCTAGTTTCTCCATTTGGAGTATTTAGAGTTCAGCTGCTCCATTCTCCAGAGCTGTGCGTGCTGAGCAGGCGTGATCCGCACCCCCAGGTTGGGAGGAGCAGAGAGAGGTGTTTCGTGCTGCTTGACTCCGTTGTAGCACGAGGCTGTAGAATGGGAAGCAGTGTCTGTTCAGCTACCTCCCAACTGATAAATGCTTTACTTACTTTCTTCAAATGTAGTTCTGTTATGTGAGACCTTGTTTTCAGAAAAATTCTCACGCTGGTAATGTGTTCCTTAGTGATAAATAGTTTATATTTGACTAAAATTTCACCTCCACTTCCTTTTATCAGGGCTGCCTCTGCTGCAGTTAGTTTACAAGTGTGTGCACTTTTAAGCCAACCGCTATGGCTTATGAAATCCTTAGGTTGAATTTCTGCTGTGAATTGCAGCAGCTGCAATTTCCAGGGCCTCAGCTTTCTGGATTAAAGGATTAGAAGGGGAGCTTGCACCTATTTAGAGCAGCTGAGGAGCAGTAAGCCCAACTACATGAAGTAAAGATTGAACTGAAATTTAATCAGAGCCAGTCTGAAGACAAAGAGACAAACAATTCTTTGAAAGTTCCCTGCACGGAGAAAGTGGTCTCCTGCAGCGTAAGGCCAGTTGGTGCAGGCCAGAACAACTGATGGTGATGGGGCGTGTGGGTTTCTTAATGAAAGTTAATATTAGCTTAATCACTTCGCTACCCCCTCCTGGTCACTTAACTTTTCCACTCTTGAGCTCCTTCTCTGACATATTACAATAGCACTTTGTCAGTTTGTGATCCTTGAGGAAGATCAGCCTCCCTTTTTATTGCTTCCTTCTTTTGTTGCCAAGTAGTTCTGTACTACTACTCTTGGTTGAAATGAATCAGTGATTTGTTCACCTTGGCGTTTCCAGTCTACTGAGTATAGCACAGGTTTTAGTGAGTTCTATTTTATTTTAAAGTCATAAGTGACGATTACAGTTCTGAGATTTGAATTTACAAATAGCCAAATTACTAATTTTTTTGCTTAGTTGTTCTCTCTCTGTGTGTAGTTTAAAATACTGAATCAGTGTTGTAGTTGCAATTTGTGAATTCAATATACTGTGGGCATAGTCGATCCTCATTTCCACCTGCTTGTGCTTAGGCACTGCTCCAGTGTTATCTCACTGTCTTGCTTTCCAGAAGGGCAGCCTGTGCATGCTAAACATTCTTCTGCTCAGTATTGTATTTCATCTTTTTTATTCCATGTGCAGTAAGCGATGCAGAAGCTTTCTGCCGAGGGCGGATGTGCCCTGGGGGCAGGGAGGGGCAGTGGCTCGCTCCCAGTCTGCTCCTGGCTAGCAGGAAGCCTCACCCTCAGGTGCTGGGACTACAGCATCAGTCCTGGCATGACGTGCTGTCTTTAAAACAATGCCTGGCTTCTTTCTTTATTCTTGCTCCTTGCCAAGAAATGACAATTGAACAATTAAGGCACAAAGCAGAGAGGGTTTAGCAAATCATGAACTGTTTTTAATTTGCCTCATTAAGCTGCTGTTAACTACTTAAAGCCATCTGCTTAAAAATAATTTGCACATCCTAAGTTTGCTCTAGAGAGCAGGTAGACCTTCATTAGAACAGGCTTCATTATTAATGTTTTCTTTAGGGGGCTTTCAGTTGTTGTGGGAAACATGCTATTGCTTACTGAACCAAACTTTCCCGGTAAACAAAAGGAAGTGGCACATGTTGGTAACTTGCAGTTTGTGGCCATAACCGTATTCTTGGGAACTACTGCCATTCATGTGGAAACTGGCTTGCTGTGGAGAAAGTTATTTACAGATACTAGGTAGGTCTGGGTATGAGAAATGAGAATGAGCTCTGTGAATGCATAGTATCCCTGTTATCTGCAGCTGACCCCAAAAATTAGTCCTGGAGAGAAAGAACAGCCAGATCCATCTCAGTGCCTCACCTGTCATTGAGGAAGGGGAACCTTGTTGCCTATACTTCAAAGAGCTGTTTGTGGAAAAAAAAGTTTGTCTCCCCAGATTTGTAAAGAAACAATTTCACTTACAGAGAGCAAATCACCAGAGCGTTGCAGACCCTCCCTCCTCTCTGGGGCTGGGATCCAGTGGCATTTCAGTGAGACTGTGTGCGCCCTTGTCTGACCTCCTGCTGCTGTGGTTTAGTGCTGTCCTGCTTCTTGTCAGGGGAGACTGTGTCAGCAGAGAGCTCATGGATTGCTGGTACCAATAAGATCATTTGGAATGAAACTATCTTTAGGAATATTAGATAATGATGGTGTGAGCTTTTAAAAGAAGGTCCCCCTCTCAGTCTGTGGGAAAGAGATAGATCTGGTTTTTGGCATATTAGCTGAGACACAATATGTGACTAAGTGTAGATCTTTTATCAATACATTAAAAACTCATCAAATTATTGCTCTGAGATAGGTTGTTGTTCATTGAGGGTTTTTTGTTTACAGTTGAGTGCTGTTTATTAAGAAGAAAAATACCAATATTAAACAGGATGTAAATCCTTTGTGGTATCTGAGCAAAACTGTTGCTATGAACTTGAAACATCATTGTCTTTCTATTAAGGTTTTATTTGTCTCTTTTTGGCAAGAAGAATCCTTACAAACAGACCAACAGCACAGGTTTGCACACAGTAGGCTTTCAAGTGTGACAAACCAGAAAAAATACAGGGTTTCTTGTAATTGCTTTTGGTTGCAAAAGTTGAAGGTATTCTTTCCAGCTAACTGCAGCTACTGTGTCTTTCAGTTTAGAAAGAATTCCAAAGCAATCCTTGACTGGAATCCTTTTATGTTTGCCCTGTCATCTGGGCCTACATTTGAAAAAATGGGGAATGAAGAAAATACCTGAATTTGTCTTGATTTGAAGGAACAAATGTTCTAAAAATGTATACATTGAACAGAATACGTGGCTTCAGCCACATTTGTTGTGCTATCATACTTCTGTTCTTTTTGCTATATTTGTCTTAATCTGGAATGAATTCTACTTCAGGATTTCACTGTAAAAATAAAAATAAAAACCTTTACGTGACAAAGAGCTAATTAAATTATTCTTGTAGATCAAATATGTGAAAAAACAAATCCATTTTTAAATGTTCAAAATGCTTACAAACATTTAAACTTAATGCTTACCTTCTCAGTTGTTTACTGAGGAGAGTACTCAGTGCCAAGATGCTATTGTAAGCTCAGTTATTGAAATCACAAGTTGTTCCTTTTTAGTACTCTGGATTAACATGTAAGGTTAGGGCCAGTTTGAAAATATCAGTGTATTTTATGTGTGAAACATTTTTCTGAGCAGAACATTTTGAGTTGAGCTGAGTTAAATCTTTGAATCCATCTGATCTATAGCTTAAATAGCAGGAGAAAGTGATAACCACTGTGGACCTTTGATAAGTTTGGGTAGGGAGCTTTGTTTTTAGGAGAGAATGGTATGCGATGACCCAAATCTGCAGTTTCCACCAATTATATATTTGCTAAGGAATCTTGGAAATATTTCTTTAGCATTTCCACTCTAGGTGAGAGCAAGTTGTCAAAGACCCACAATCTGTCACAAACTGTTTTAAGTCATTTCTACTTATAGTTCTTATAAAATGCAGCAAATTCTGCTTTAGCAACACCTTCAGACACTAGCAGAAAACCTGAAGACGACCTTGCCAAGGCACAGTTAATGCAGCTGCAGAAGCTGGAAAACTCGCTGCGTTTAAACCTCAGTTCAGCCGCTGCATTGGCCTCCTTTTCACTTCTATCCCTTTTCACTTCCATCCCTTTTCACTTCCGTCCTCTTTTAGCTATTTTTGTGGATGGGGAGGGGACAGGGACATAAAAACAGCTGTATCTTGATGCAGCCAGCTCCCTTGAAATACCATCATATGTATACCAGAAATATTTCATATGTCCCTTTCCTGCTGCTGAAGAGAAGGAACAGGATCAGTTTGCCTTTTCTGACAGGTCTTCCCTCTGGTCCAGCTGTGAAAGGCATCAGTTGAGGAGTGGAGTAGCCCACTGCTGAGTGGGAGAGGAGCCTTGAAAACTCTCAGCAGGTCAGAGCTGGAGTGAGGTATGCAAAAAAGGAGTAAGGAAAACACTGCTGCTGGGGGTTGCAAGGCCTTTGAAAGGCCTTAGTTTCTTACCACGTGCTTCTCTACTTGCTGAGTGGTAGGAGGATCTGAATCTGAGAGGCTTGAGCCGCCCTGTTCTCTGCACAAAGAAGAGTGCAAGAAAGGCTGTCTAGGGCGTGGCTCTGGGTCCTGTGTCCCCTGATGCTTCTGGTTACTATGTTCCCTATACTCTTGTCTAAGATGAGAAGCAATGTGGAGGAGAAGAGCTGCTGGCAGAAGAGAAGGACAGTTCTCAAATGACTGCCTGAAGAAGTAGACGTGAAATGGGACATGTTGCTGATAATTGACTTTTGAAACACACCTGGAATGTGAATTTCTCTGTTTAGGAAATAAACCTTTTCCACTCATCTTCCTGCTCTATCCTGTCCCAAACCCAGCTGGAGCTACTACAAGAGGAACCCTGCTGAGGGTTCAACAGCCTGTCCTTGTTGGAACCTGAGTGCACCTGTCAAGGAGATGTGGCTGAGGATCATCCCTGACTCAAGTGACAGAGCTCAGCTTGGAAGGAGGCAGCAGCTTGACAGAAGTAGTTTTAAACTGTCTCTTGTGAAGTCAGTCCCTGAGCAGTGCTGGCATGAGTTGTAGCTTTGAAGCCTTGGGATAGTTTGTGGTTTTAAAATTTTTTTTTCTGAAAACCACAGACCCTTGCTTCATGTGTCTACTTAAGAATGTAATTGTACATTGAAGGAGTAATTTCTAGCCCTTGTGTTTGTGTAAGAGACTCACGACCTGAATGTCCTCTTACAGCTCAGAGGGAGAAAGCTTATGAAAACTCACAATCACTGAGTAACTGCACGTGAAAAGGCAGTCGAGGAGATGCTGTGGTGTAAGAGAAGGGCATGAAGTAATTTGCTTCAAATTTACAACTTGAAACTAAATGGGAAAGCTACAGGCTCTCCACTTGATCCTTCCTTTGTTTAGAAATCCGTTTTTAAGTAGCAGAGGAGCCAAGAGGCAGCTAGAAGAGTTAGGATAGCAGCACCTACCAGCTCTAACCTCCTACTCACATCTTCAGAGACGAGCAGACATGCTGCTGTAGGGTGGTGCTTGGAGGAAAAAAGAACAGAAGGAGAGTTCAACCTCTCTTTTATACCTTTATCCCAGAAGAACTGTGAATAATACCACTTTTTTGAGGTATTTTGTAAAAGGAAGTATCAAATCTTTTCTTTACTCAGTAAAAGGGTACTTGCATGACTCAACCAGCCATGCTTAGAGCAGTGAATTTCTGGCATTGTGACAATGTTGGTGTTAAACATTTCCCTCGCCTAGCTTCAGGAGTCTAAGACTGTTCTGGTGCCACTGTTTTGAGGGCTGTAACATTAGGAAAGAAAAGGTTATGTGTATTCTGGTTGGAGTCACTTAGTAAATCTCACAGAGTGCTGCTTTTTGAATGAAGGGTGCACTGAGTGCTTACCCTGGTTGGAACAGGAGCTCCAAGGCTGTCAGACCATCAGTAGGCTTTTTGTGAGGATGTGTGATAGTTCAGCCAAAGAGAAACAGATAGTTCTCAAGTGGCCTGTCAGCACAGAGCAGCAGTGACACTATTTCTGAACGGCAACCTCTGCAAGAAAAAAAAAAAAAAGAAAAAAAAAAGAAAAAAAGGGGACAGAAAAGAAACCTGTGTGTTAGGAGGTTCGGTTTATGTGCTGGTGGATTCTAATAGTGCATCAGCCTTACCCTGTGGCACATGGCACAGCTCTGCATAGCTGCTCAGGCACAGTGGAACAGAGCAGGGCTTGTGTTGTACGCTGCAAAGGCAGTTTATTTCCCTTTTGACTAAAATAGTTTCAATAAGAACATTTAGTTTGAGGAATTCGTTAGTCTGTCGAGTAACTACCCTCTTAGAAATAAAAATCTTCTGGAAAGTTTCGATTCCGTGTAGTTCATGGCGGTTTGTAGCCAGCCATGTGACCTGGTTACATCCTGGATACAGAGGTCTTAGGAGGTTTTCTACATACTTTTTTCACATTTACCTTAAAAAATCCCAAAAACTAAACCCCTCAAACCCTAGCAGCAAAACTGTTAAGTTCTTTGGAATGAACTAACAACAGAAGTTAAACTACATTTTTGATATGAGGGATAGCCTATGCACAATGACAAATAGGGAACACATACAGAAGGTTGTATGCATATGATGTAAGTTTGGAGGGGAAAGAGTGCAGTGCAGCTTTGTCCTGCTAAACAGGCTGAAAATGTTTATAATTCTACAGCAGTAGGCCTTAAAAACATAAGTTTATGTTTTGAATAAATTTAAGGTGCTATTACATAACAACTTCAACCTTTTTTTGTTTTCTTCCCTCTTTCCCTTCTACAGATCACACATCCGTGGGCGGGCTGGGAGACAGTTTTTATGAATATTTATTGAAAGCCTGGCTTATGTCAGACAAGACGGACACGGAGGCAAGGAAAATGTACGACGATGCAATTGAGGTGATTATAATTCATTGAGTTTTCCAATACAGTGGAACCGTCTTTAATGATTTTAAGAAAATTAAATTAAAAAAAAAAAAAATTAGGCAGGAAAACCACCACCAACCACAGGACTTGTTTTGATTATGTAAGTTTTAAGAAATCAAGTGATGAATAATACTAGCTTTCACTCTGAGTAGTTCAAAAAGTATTATTGTGGAATACATGTGATGCAGATTATTGTGCTAAAAATAATCAGCTTGTCCCAAATGGTACTATGTAAGAGCCCAAGCTCTAATTTATTAGGAGATCTAGCAACCTTGAGATGTGTGCAGAACAATCAAGTCACTTTTCTCCAGTGTTGAGAATTCATCATTCTAGGACCTGAAGTCCCGAATTGTTTTATTCTTTGCATTATTTTCTAAGGCATTTACATGTTATATTCCATATTTATCTTGTAAAATATAGTTCATATCTCTTTCTTGCTCTATGGTTCTATTGTGATACGGTCTTACTCCCTGTCACTGATCAAAGCGTGCTTCCCAAGCAGGGCAGTACTGCAGGATGGTTCAATGGGATTTGGGGTGGGGGCCTTTCTGGGGTGGCTCTGAGCTTTTTTGCTGCCCAGTTCTTACTTTCCCAGTTTGCCGAGCTTCTCTTAGCAGCCTCTCACAGTGGTGCCCTCTGTGCCACCATTCCTCTGCTGCAGTTTAGACATGTAGAGAGTAACTGAGCTGGTTTGAGTCATGTGCTGTGGTACCAACAGCAGCAGGGACTGTGTAGTCTTATCCAATTGCAGATGTGTGGTTGGTGCCTAATGTGTTCCATGCTCTGTGCATGCCCTGTTGCTTTCAACATAAGTTTTTAAAGCCTAGTTTTAGTGCAGTTGGACTTCTAAAGGAAAACACCTATTCCTGGAGTTCTCAAAATTCACATTTTTAAAGATATATAGTGAAAGTTCTAGTACAAAATTGCTTTGAAGCTGCAATATGTCTTATTCCTGACCTGAATCTGATTACATTTGACTTCCAGCTGCTTTGACTTTTTCCTTCTCTACATTGTTTTAAAAGGGTTATCTGCACCATGTAGCTGGTTACTATCAAATGTACAATAGGTATTCTCTCCTGAAGGAAAAAATGCTGGGTTTTTTTTTTTTTTTGTCTCACAATATAAAACAGATTTTGAATTATTTCTTAAGCTTTTTTCTATGTACTTTCCAGTGTCTTCACTATGGAGACAGCAATGTAAACATTCTTCTAATGTGATTCTTCTAACTGATTCCTTCTCGGTTTTCTCCTCTTCATCCAGCCAGGAGCTCTGTTTGCACTCTTAACCTTTGCCTCACGCCATCATCCACTTTCCAGTTGCTTTATTCTGTAGCTGGTTATAATCTTCTTGATTTACTGCTTCCCTACTACTGTGATTTACATTCCTGATTCCTCAGCATTTGACCTTACACTTATCTCTATTGCAACACATTGTTCAGGCAAAACCCATTTTGTCACCTGTTCTGAGTGATTTTACAGAACTGACTTTTTCTTTATCATTATCTATAGTTCCATCAATTTTTGTGTCATCTGCAATTTTTTTCTAGCATTTTTCTTGGAGATCATTGTTAGAAATACTGGCTAGTGTTGAATAAAGTATCTATGCAGAATCTTCATAGGATAAGGATTTTTTCACAATTTTTTTTTTTTACTTTGAACTGTTCTAGCAAACCAGCTTTTAATCCACTTCATATGTGCTGCCTTGAATTTGTTTAGGACTAATATTTTGTAAAATGCCAAGAAATTCCCCAAATCCCTAATATTCCTAGTATCAGCATACGCATATCAATCAAACATTTATTTTTGAAACCACTTCATTCATTTTATATGATTGTTGTGTTAACTTTTTAAACTACTGATAAAGCATTGTCTGCTTCCCAGTCCTTTTGAACTTCCTTAGTTTTCCAGGATTTGTTAAATTCTACATTATTAGTTCAAAACATTAGTTGTGTATTTTTAATAGGCTAAAATACAGTTTATTGGGTCCTGTGGGTTTAAAAATGTTTAGCAGTTGATATCTAGCATCCATTGTGGTTACTGTTGAAATATTTTACTCCGATTCTTAAATGGTGAGCACTTCAAAATTAGAGGAAATAAACTCTCCTATTCATCTTCTCCCTGTAAACCATCTTGCAAATATTTTGTATGGGCAAATCTGAATGGAGACAGAGCAAAGCGAATTTGGGACTAGGTTAAAAACACACTGTGGATAGGAGGGAGGAAAAGCTGAGCTACTCCTGCTTCATGTATGAAATTACATACAGTCCAAGCATCAGAGGGTTTCTTCAGCTTTTTCTCAGCTAAATCCACCCTCTACATTTGAGTCTGCATGAACTGTACTGATTTAGGCGCTGTGGAACATACTCTGTTTCAGGGTTTGTGTTTCTCCCAGGTCCTACTTGACATTGAAAGACATGAGCAAAGAGTCATTAAGTAGGATTTGCTTTGCATAACTGCAATGTGAGCTTTTATTTTAAATATTTTTAAGAGGCCATTCCCTTACCATTCTTTTGTTCTTGCCTATAATATAGGCCTTCCTCCATAGCCCATAGCTAATGCTTCGTATTCTTTGTTTTTCAAAATGTGGAGCAGAAGTTCTTTGCATCATTTATGCAAGCAGAAGGGGAAAGGTGTAGCATGCATTCCTCCCACTCACAGCACAGAGTTGGAAATGTTCTCATCACCCACCAGTCTAAAAGAATGTCCAGGCACACTTCACTCTCTTATTACAGCAGGGTGAGTGGAAGATGGACAACATAACCTCACTCCCAAGTCTTGCAGCAGACATCTCATTCCTTGGAGCTATCACGGGGAAGAAAAATGCAGCATCTGTTCTTCAGATGTCATGGTTTCCGATCCATGGCATATGAGGTCTTATCCAGGTCACCATGTAGTTCCTAACATGAATACAAACAAGCTGCATATCCATAACCCCTCTGTATATAACAGGGGTGCAGTCTTCCACTGTAAAGGACACTTCATTGCCATGTCCTAGTATATAAATTCACAGCTGTGATAAGAGCTGAAATTGTGAAACTTGTTGGGAATTTTTTGTGGTGATAAAAATTGAGGATGGGCCCCTTTGCTTTCAACATCATCATGTGGGGCTTCCAGCTAGTCTGGTTTTCTCTTTCTCACATCAGCTGGAGGATAGGTAAGCTTCCTTTTGATCTGCTGCTTTGAGTAGTCTAATCTGTTAGGCTTATAAATTTGATCCTCACTCTTTCTTACTGCACAGCATTAGGTAGCTAAAAGAAGGATTCAGCAGTGTGCTTGACTGTCACAACATAGCAAGTACTGCTGCAAGACAGCTCAGAAAATGCTATTTTTTGTAGTCATGAAAAGCACATGAACTTCAGATAGAGAACATTCAGTTACTGCATAGAATCACAGAATATCCTGCATAGCAAGGGACCTTCAGGAATCATTGAGTCCAGCTCTTGGCCCTGCACAGGAAACCTCAAGAGTCACACCATGTGCCTGTGTGTTGTTAAAACACTTCCTGAGCTCTGTCAGGATTGGTGCCATGACCATTTCCCTGGGGAACCTGTTCCAGTGCCCAGCCACCCTCTGGGTGAAGAACCTTTTCCTGCTATCCAACCTAAACCTCCCCTGCCACAGCTTCAGGCCATTCCCTCACATCCTGTCACTGGTCACAAGAGCGAAGAGGTCAGCGCCTTTCCCTCCGCTGCCCCTCGTGAGGATGTTGAAGACTGCAATGTGGTCTCCCCTCAGTCTCTTCTCTAGGCTGAACAAACCAAGTGACCTCAGCCACCCCTATGGTTCAGGCATTTCACAGACTAAGGAAGCTTCTTCCATTAGTTAATCTCTTAGTTGATGTGGACTAAATCTTCTCTTTGGGAGTTGGGGTACTCTGGTACGTGTGTACTCCTTGTAGTCCAGCTGGCTTTGCAGTACCTGTTGCAGTGCTCTGTGGCCCCAGCCATCCAGCCCAAGATGCAAATGCCACATCTATCCCAACCTGCACAAACTTTTCTTATCCACTAGGCAGTGCTCCCAACAATGCCCAGCTGTCCCTTGTTAATTACTGTAAATATTATTGTCATTTTTCTGCAGTTGGCAGGCAGTGGGTTGTTGAACGCTAAAGTATTTTGAGAGAGTTGCATTTATTTTCTTCTTGAGATGCTTCATTTGTGACTCTCAGAATCTAACCTAGTAATTAAGTAGCTGATAGAACTTGATTTTCAGATTTCAAAAACTGCCCCTTCTACCAGGCAGTTATTTTCAAGTTCAGAACATGAGTTTTCTGCTCAGAAGAGGAGCATGTTGCACCTAGAACATGCTCTTCAGTCAAACCATGAAAGCAAGTCTGGAGTAGAGGAGTAGCTCATGGAGAAGTACATAAATTTGGCCTTTGTTGGCTATCCTGGTGCTAACCACAGCAATTTTGTCCTACTGGAAATGCTCCTGCAACCATTTACTCCTCAACAGTTATGAAATTATGGGAAGATACAATTCAAAAAGAAATGCCACTTAACATTTGGAGAAAAATGCTTTCCTCTAGGAAATAAATAATCCATATGCTTTTGTGCCTTCTTGCTCTTCATAGTTAAAGTGGCTTTCTTTCTAAGAGAACTCAACTTTTATGTACCATATGGTCGAGAAGCATCAGTTTTGTCACAGTCTAGAATAATGGAATCAACAGAGTTAATGCTCCAGATCTTAGTATCCTTCTCAGTGGCAGTTTTCAGCAGATCTAATATTTCCTGTACCAGTACTTTCAGAACAAATGAAGCTTGTACATTTAACCACACCAGGCTCCTTTAGCAGCAGAAGGCAGTCGTCAATGCCAGTTTGCATGATGGTTAGACAACCACCCTGGCAGCTGTCAGAGACGTACTGGTTTCTGCTCTGTCAGTAATTTCTGCGTTCTTCTCGCTGGATCCTGCCATGAGCGCAAATCTCAGATCTGTCAGTGGTATTAATGAAGGAATTAACCCAACAGGAATGCAGACCAGCACTTCTCTTTCATTGCTTTCTCATTGTCTAATGCTAGACATAGTAAATACTGCAGTAGGTTGGTGGGAATTGTGATCCCCTCTGAAAGACGCTTAAGCAAATTTTGTTCCATCTAGTTTGCAAACTTTGGAAAGTTAGGTCAGCTATTCTCCTTCTAAGGGAAGGGTACCATTTATAAGTCACAAGCAACAGCATATATTGGTACAAAAGTGCAAAAAGAAAGCAGCAGTTGCCTCACGTATAAAATAATAAAGTTTTTTGTGAACGGCTGCTCTAACACCCATCATTTGAGAATGGGCAATCAGAAAGCTGCTATGGAGAAGCTAGAAAGGGCTGGAGCATTCCTGTCACCTCCTCTTAAAGACTGACTGAGAGTACAGATTTGCATGTGTTGCTGACCAGAAGTTTCCAACATGGATGTGTTTTCTGAATACTCACAGAGTGCACAGAGCAAGAAATAGGTACTTCCCAGAGTTAACAGTTAGACAAATACTGTTTGAGTGATAAAATAGGTGTGAATTCTCCACTAAAAGTACAGTGTTGTCTATGTTGTGATTTTCCTATGTTAGATGTCATTAGCATTATTAGCAGTTAGGGTATTTTTTGGTGTGCTTTGAAATTATATTCTTATAGCTGTTTGTTCCTGTGGGGCTCAGAAGTGAATTTGAAAGAAAATTATTTTTGTTTTGAAAACAGTACTTTGTTCTATAAAGGAATGTTAATGTGTAAAACTTGGATGTGAAACAGCATTTGAAAGTTCTCTTAATCTCTTTGTAGGCCATAGAAAAACATCTCATCAGAAAGTCCAATGGAGGGCTGACCTTCATTGGGGAGTGGAAGAACGGGCATCTTGAAAGAAAGATGGGCCATTTGACCTGTTTTGCAGGGGGAATGTTTGCCCTTGGAGCAGATGGTTCCAGAGATGATAAAGCTGGACATTATTTGCAGCTTGGAGCTGAAATTGCACATACGTGTCATGAGTCGTATGACAGGACAAGTAAGACCTATTGTTAATCTAATCATTTCAATAGTTGGAATACAGCAACTGTTGTAATTATTTTTAGGATTCGTTATGGACCTTGTCTAGCATACACTGGTTTTATACCAGTATGAACTTTTAATATTCATGTATTTACTACTGCTCTACATCATGGTGAGTAAATGTAAACCCAGACTTTATGGTTCCTTCATGCATGTTTGTCCTTATTTTTGGATCAGTCAGCTAAGATAGGTTATATGGGTATGGGGAGGAAGGAATTTGTGTGAGCTCTTGTCACACAGATATATAGGGAAGGTTTTCATTTCGTATATACTGTTCTTACAGTTAAGTAGAGGGAAAAATTTGAAAATAGCCTTTTTACTGGTTTTAGTAGTAGTGCATTCTGGGTAAGTACAATTCAGTAAGAGGAGATGAAGACTACTGTGCAGACTGTGAGAAGGCCAAAGGCTTGACTACTGAGGAGGCAGCATCAGACTTCATTGTTGGGCTGGAAGTTTCTCAAGGTCAGTCTTTTGGACCAGGATTATTTTACATCTTTAGTAGTGACCTTGATGCTTGAAGTTGAAATGTACTGATTATGCTTAGGGTGGCCACGAAGTTGTAAGACATAATTAAGAGTCTCGGAATAGTAAGCAGGAAGATCTTGAGAACTGAACTATCAGAAATAAGAAGTTCACTAGAAAAAGTCAGGAGCTCTTTGTCTGAATGTGAGTTGAAAAATGTCCTGGTCTGTATCAGATGAAGAATTTTCAGCAGAGATTAGATAATATTAAGACTGCCTTAGAAGACATGTGTAATTTGTCACCCAGAATACTCTGTATAAATCTGAATTTCAAGCAGAACAAATGGAGAGGACCAGCAGAATGAATAGAGCAACAGAGCTTTTATCTTGCAGTGGGGAAAATATGAGAGATTGGTCTGCTCAGGCTAGAAAAATAATACCGAAGAAAGGAACAAATTTATTGCCATCTCAAGGGGTAAACACTGAAGAGAAATAGTTATTTTAAGATATAAAAGAACGCAGTTGTAACAAGAGCAAGGTTTTTAAGCTCGCTGTGAATAAATGTAGGTTGGAAATTGGAAATGGTTTTGCATAGCCATAGAGAAGTGAGCTTCTGAAATACCTCCCCAGTAGAAATAATGGTAACTAAAACTAAAGCAGTTTTAAGAGGAGAATTCATGTATTTATTCACTGGATTACATTGTATCATTGTATAGTTGCCTGTCTTTTTAAATAATTTAGTCACACAAGCGATAATTTCATTTGGGTAGCAACAGCATTAAAAAAAGGAAAAGAAAAAAATGCGAGTACACTTAAGAAGAAAGGTAGGACATAGTAGCTATTGTTGCATTCTGAAAAATTGCATTTTAATGTTTAATTTGGCATTTAAAAATAAGCAATGTTAGATTTACAGTTGTTTGAGCAGACCTAATTTTATTCCTTCAGATGTTTATTCTGTACCCTAAATAAGTCAAAAGATGGGGGAGATAAAATTTTTGATTACATATTTAATGACTGCATAAGAACACACGAGCAAGAAAGACTGAAAGCTGTACAGACAGCTTTAAATTTGCAATGCCCTCATTTTCTTTTGTTCAGTCATGCAGTCCCAGGAATGTGGATTGTTTATGTTTGGATGTTTTGGTTTTAGTTTTCTGAACTGATTTTTTGAAGAAAATTAAGAACTTTTACATGCCAAATGTCATTTACTTCATTCTGTTTTAGCAGCAGGATTTGAGACATAATTGTACACTTTAATGACAGAACTGGCTGATGGCAGAAAAAGCATCTTTAAGAGGGCAGACAGTCATCCTGGTTCAGCTAACAGGTTTATGGTTCAGCAGGGGAAGAGGATTGCCTGATCTCTTTCTCCTACAGACTTGGGAGAACTTGCCCTATTTGGCATCTGCAGAGGACAGAGAAGGATGCTGAGACTGAATGCAAGGGGTAGGCAGCTCTTTCTTTAGATAAACCAGCAGAGCTGCCCTTTCCTGTGTCATCCCACGGTTGCTCATAATAAACTACAGCATGTACCTGGTGATGTAATGCTTTATTATGAAAATACTGCTTTGTGAAGCAACCTGAATTTCCATAGCTGAGCATGAGTCTCAGCAAAATTGAAGGAGAATTTCACAGAATAAAAGCATTTCTGGAAAGTGAGGGCATTATATTGCCAACTGTCATCAACCTGTTGCACATATTGCAGGTTTGAAAGCCTGTTAAAAAAAAAAAAAAAGATGTTTCAGAAAGCTGGTTATTTCAGTGCTGACTAGTACAGAGAAGCTGGAAAGTCCTTGAAACTATTCCTGATGTATTTTCTTGGGGATTATGTCCCAGTGGCAACTGGCATCAGTGCCGTGTAATCGAGACGTTTATGCAGGGACTTAGTCTTGCTGATAATCTGAGTCACCTATCAATGTTCTCCAGCAGTATCTGAGAGAAGACCTTAGACTCCGGAGTCAGAGGCTGGAGAAGTGACTAGGTATGTTGTGAGAAGCTTGGGCCCTTGCCATGGCTCTGTGAAAATCCCTGTAGATTCTGCTTAAGCTAAAGGTCAGTCTGTAGCACTCCTCAAAGGATGCCTTTCTAATTCAACAGCTGGAGGAAGCTGGTGGTCTTTGGAAGGTGAAGGCAGGGGGTGTAGTCGTGGTTCTGGTCTGCCTCTGAGCAAGGGATTTGTGTTTCCAGGATTGAACTAGACAGCATGAGAGCCCCCCCCCCCAAGGCTCTTCCCCTCTTCAGGAAATTGGGAATGCATGTGGCATCCCTTAGAAACACCAAGGATTTGAAAAGGCTTATTGATGGTGTTATGATCTGGTTTAAACCCAGAGAAGCAAAGAAAGCGAAGTCTCTGTGCATAAACCAGAAAGAACTTTGAAGGTTCTAAATATTCCCAGAAATGAGATTAAAACCAAACGAGCTTAGATGTTGATGCCAAAAAATTGATGTATTTTATTTAATAGTAGAGAGGCAACAGGAAGGAAAGAGAAAAGAAAGAAAGAAAGAAATAGAAGAAGAGGTGTGCGTGGGGGGTTGGGGAAACAGGGAGAGGTGACAGAAGTTAGGTGGAAACATCACCCATCCGAGGGTCCCAATGGTGTCTCGTTGCTCTCCTCCATCTGGTCTGCTGATGGTGAGGGTCCCCCGTCGCTGCCGTGGCCACGCCGCATGCTGCCAAACGCCACCACACGCCACAGGGTACAGAATCCCATGGATTAATACACGCTTTGAGCCAGGTGGGAGCGCCCACGTGTCTCCCTTGCAGGGACTAGCTTGACACACTGTCCTTTGCAACACTGAGGGTCTGTTGCATCATCTCTGGTGCAGGGTCTGGGGACCCCTTTGAGGGGGGTCCTGTGATGGGCCATGTCACCCCCTTCTGCTGTGGATAAGCTTCCCCCCCCCGGGTGAGGACCCCTCAGCTGGGCTCCTCTGCACAGTGGAGGATGGGCAGTCACCGTGCCTCTGACCAGAGGCTTTCTAAGATACCCAAAGCCTCTCCTCCCTCCACCCTTTGTGCAGGGTCTGTGCGAGCCTGGCAGCTGATAGCCCTGCTGGCTGTGGTCTCCACCCTGGAGGTGTTAGCCTGTGCTTTGTGAATGTCCCCAGCCCTGAGTTGTTACTTTATCTTATCTTCATCAGCGAGCGGTGTAAGGCCTCAGTCAGGGCCCCATTCAGGATGTGTTGGTCTTCTCTGCAGCTTTCATAATACAGTCTTAAAAGTCCTTTAAGAAAATGTTTAAGTCATAATTTATAATATTTCAGTCTCTGACAGATGGTCAATGAGAAAACTTAACTGTAACCAGAATAGCCTTAGGATGTGTAATCTAGACATGCCTCTGCTTCCTACTTACTCTATTATTTTTTTGTACCATAAGCTATCAATAGATTGATGCTGCAGCCATCCTAAATCTCCAGTCCTATGACAGGAGGTTTCAGGATTTTTCTGTAGTCCAGTGTGCTCTCAGTTTGGAGAGAAGATTGAGAAAAACAAAGATAGAAGTCGTGTTCTGATCTGTATGCCTGTGTAGCAGCACAAGAAATCATAATGCTGTCAGTGGGCACTGGTAAGGCTACAAAAATACAGCTTCATGTGCTCATGGTGCAAGGTTTCTTGATGTGTAAGCTTATGCGAGTACTGCACATCTTGAGGTGTTCCAGTTTCTGGGGATTAATTCTTTGTTTTCATGCTTAGCGTGCACCACTGAGGAACATGGCACAGGCATAAAGTAATTGGCAATGCAAAATCTGTAAATGGCAGCAAGAAAGAAGTCCAGTGAAATTGAACGAATAGAAAGATCACTAGCAAATCAATCTGAATAATCAGCTTTCATAGGTATTGCAGAGGTTAGATAAATAAGCAAAATTATCTGTATAATGGCATTCTGTGCTGATCTATAGCACACAGTATTTTTAGTACATTATACCATCCCTTATGTGTAAGAATTTTCCTAGCCATTAGCTGGTAGTGTGTAAAGTATTGACTGACTACAGAGAGCTTATTTTAGGTTGAAATTTTTTGCACTTCTTTAAGTTTCTTGACAAGAGCTGTCCTCAGAATCGCGGTACAGCTTTAGCTGGTTTTTATGTGTGACAATTCTAGTGCAGAATAAGCCAGATGACTAAGATTTCAGTTGAGACATATGCAAGGCTATGAGTAGATGCTGTCTCTGTCCCAAGACTCTCAGTAAGCAGCTAAACAGGCAAAGCTGAAGAAACGAGAATAATTACATGTTTTGTGAGAAGTATGAAATAGCAATGTATGTTGATGAGTCTCAAACAGAAGTACCTTGGAGGTTCTCTTCCTCCTATTTTGTATGAGTTAGAGCCTAGCAAGTATTATTACAATTATGAATCCTTTCTTACTTTCAGGAAATTTATTAAATTAAAGGAACATATAAAACATTAAACAATGTTTTCAAAAATATTTCTAAAATTAAAATATGTTTATCAAAAAGTATAAGGATTTGCCCTTTTTTTTGGCAGTGCTAAATACAGCTCTCATTGAAGTCAATTTTATGTCAGTTAAAATCTTTTAAAATGGTGCTAGTTTAGCTTTGCCTTTTTGCACTCATATGAAATTGTTTCTCATCTGCTCTCCCTGCCTAGACTATAGCCTACCAGCACTATTAATATGAAAATATCTGGATTATATTGTGACCACTATAGCATTGTAAAATGGCCTTAGATGGTTCTTGGCTTAGAAGAATGGCCCCTGAAAGGTACTGTGCTCATAATAGCTTCTTTTCTTCAGTCAGCTACTGGTAGAAGTGCTGTGATTAATTTTACATCCTTGGTTTCAGAAAAGGATTCAGTGAAATCATCACAATATGCAGAGGTCACCCATCCTTGGGTAGTTTAATTTCTTGTAGTGCCCAATATCATTAAGAGTAGATGTGAGTAAATAATTAAAGATTTAGTGCCAGGAGCAGGCTACAAAGCGAGAGAAGACATCACAGTTTCTGTAGGTGGTGGATCACCAGAACTGCCTGAAATCCAGCTTCTTTGGTGGATGAGACTAACATAGCTATCATGTTTCCCTGATTTCCAAAAGACTTTTTCACAAGTGTTTTACTAAGGCCAATTAGGGACATTAAGCAGTTACTATCTAAGCAGCAAGTACCTGCATGGAGGAAGAAAATGGACATAATATAGAAAACAGGATAGAGGTAAATAGTCCACTCTTGCAATGGATAAATGCTGGTTAACCAGTGGTACTCTGATGTATTTGATATATATTTACACGTATGTGTATAGGTGTGTAAAATGTATACTATATTTATACACATTATGTATATTTGCATTTCATATTTTAATATGTATTATATATAAATAAAACATACACATATATAAATGATCAGGAAAGGGCAGGAACAGTAAGGTAAGTGTGCTGATAATAGCAAAAAAAAGCGCTACACAAGGACCTTATGAGGTTGAGTAATTGCATAATAAATTACTAAATTAAACTCAGTGTAGTTAAATGTAAAGTGAGGCACCTATGAAAAAATTATTCCTAAGCTCACATATTAGATGATGAGTGTTAACTGACCATTGCAATTCAGGAAATTGCTCTTGAGATTATGAAAATGTCAACTCAGTAACACTCAGGAAAAACAAAATGAGAAAGAGCAAAATAGAAAATGTCATTATGTCACTGTATTAATCTTGTCCGCACTTTTTTTTGCTATATTTAGGCTGGTCCTCTCAGTAGATATAGTAGGATATAGTAGGATTGGAAGAGTTGCAGAGAAAGGCAAGAAGATTAACTAAAGGCATGGAAAAGTTTCTATTCAAGGCACAACTAAATTGGGTAGTATTATTCAGGGTGGAAAGGGAACATTCTAGGTAGGATTCAGCAGATTTGCAGAATCACACAGGGACTGGAGAGTGGTTCTGCATCAAATAGGTATTAGAGATGTGGAACTCCTTAGCAGAGGTTTTGGATGCTCAAGGCTTACACAGATTTAAGGAAGCACCAGGTAAGTACTTGGGAAATCAATCTATTAAGATTTACTGACCACCTAAAAAAGTATGTCTAGTTTGGGAGAAGTCTTGAGCTCAAAAACATTAGAGTCTGGTAGAAAAGATGGGAAAAGGTATCTCATAAACTTGATGGGTGCTTCCACTTTCCCATCCGTGTTTGATTTTGGCCATTGTTGGAGATGTTATTCTGGAGCAGACAGAATTTCATCTGGTCCACTATGACCATTCTTATATTCAGAATTTTGGATAGGTAGAACTCTGTATCTGATCTCCTCCATTTTATAGTGAGATTTGTTTTATTTTTTAACTGAAACTGATAAAACTGGCCCATTTTGAAAGAAATACGATAAACATTTCTTGATGGAGTTTCCCTTACCATTCATGTGGCTGAAGCAGAGTGATGCTTTTTCTTTTGGCATCCGGAGCTGTAGTCCCATGAAAACAAAAAGATTAAGGAACATTTTTGGAGATTTTCTGTTGGGGCATGCACTGAGAGTTGCTTGTATTTTTCATTATAGTATTCTAAGGTTCCCCTTCCAGACCCGTGAGACTATGGTTAATTTGAACCTCTAGCCCATAGGAATTACATGATTAATTGCTTTGATAATTTTTAAAGCTCGAGTGCAGCTTCAGAGTTCATCGCCTTAAAAATTCTCTGCCAAAACAAATGGTAGGATTCAGCTGTAGAGAAGAGTACGTTATTAATGTTAAACTTGAGGACTAATGTGCAGCTGTCTAATACAAAATACATGTAATTGCAACTTCATATTATAGACAGTTTTTCTACAAGTGTGTTGTTCTTATATGAGTAGTCTTCGAGATGCTGGCACAGGGCCTTTACAGGTTCCTTTAAGGGCGTAAATAGTGAATCTCTTAGTTCAGAGATTTTTTTTCAGGTGTAGTTAAGACTTCATTGCCCAGTCATAAACCCTTTACTTGAAGATCACAGTATATCACTTAGAGTGGCCTGACAGCACGTCCTTAAACCAACAGTTTGGATAAGGATACAGATTATTTGGGATGATGCTGCTTGGTTTAGTTCCAAGATCTTTTCCTGCTGTGCTGGGTGGGATCAAAGGACATCAAAACCTATGTTGACCGTTCTTTTTTTTTTCTTTTACTTGTGAAGAACTGATGTCGGTCACTTCAATTTTATCCTATAATTGAATGTGTTAGTGTGTTTATATTCTTAATGTTTCATTAGTTTTCAAGAGGATTACTGTAGTCCTGTCAAAATAGGTAGTTTTCTCACAGGAATTGGATAAATTATTCATAAGAAAAATTATAGGTCTCAACAATAGGAAATATTTATGAGACTGCTTAACGACTAGCCAGTTTCTGGTTTTTTCACAAGCTTGGGATATAGCAGTCTCCTACCCATCCTTCCTGCAAAGATTGGCATGGAATAAATTTTTTCTTACTTTTTTGTTGTTGTTTGTTTCCTCTGCAGCACTAAAGCTGGGCCCAGAAGCATTCAAATTTGATGGTGGCGTGGAGGCGGTGGCAGTACGGCAAAATGAGAAGTATTACATCCTAAGGCCAGAGGTGATTGAGACCTACTGGTATATGTGGAGATTCACCCACGATCCCAAGTACAGGCAGTGGGGCTGGGAGGCAACACAGGTAACTGTATTAATCGTCTGTCAGTAATTTAATTTTGTGCATTTTCCCTTTGAAGCCACTTCAGTCTCATGGTTCTGAAACACTTCAATTGTAATTGATTTTCACAGGTTCCTGAAAATTGGGGTATATATGAGGGTGCACACAGTTGTTGCTGTTTGGCATCTGCTGAGTCAGATGCTCAGTTGAGAGGTATATTCAGCATTATACAGCTCGTGAGTTTTAGGCATGGAAATAAAACCTGCTAGTCGTGACTCCTACTGTTATCAGTAGTCCACAGCCCCTGAGAGTTCCTCCACTTCCCTGCTATCGCTCCAGCAGTCTTTGGAAACAGCTCAAAGCCAGTTTCAGAGATGAGAATAAGCATTAAAGATAACAAGACAGTAATGAAATATTTTGACTACAGCTGAAGGAGATGAGGGAGGAGCAAAGGAAGAGACTAACCAGGAGCCTGGGTAAGTTATTCTGCGGCTGAAACTCAGTTTTGGTCCAGAAGCAAGAGACCAGGAAAAAGTCGGAAGAGATCTTCTGAGATGCCTGTATTGATCGGGTGGAAGATAGTTAAGACAGGTTCAGAATATTTAGCCAAGCTCAGCACAGCTGCAACTACGTAGAAGAGACCAAGTATTTTAAGGCTGTGACTTAGTGCGCTTTTGCCTTTTAGTCTGTTTTGTTCCATCCAGAATTATGTTGTTCTGGAGACAGGTTCCACATTGGTAGCATTTGTATTCCAGAATGCATTGCTGCTGTCTCAGAAACATCAAACATTGAATCTCATCATCCCTCCTCCCCAGACTATGCATGTTTTTAATATGACAGAATTCATAACGTACTCCTTGCCTGTGTAGATACTACAAATGCTTGCTGATCTAACACCAGCTCCTTTCAGAAGCTGTGGCTGGATGATTCAAACTGAGGTCAGGTCCTTTGTAATAGGTTAAAGAATTTACAAATATAAAGATTTTCAGGCCAGGATCAGTCTCTTAAGCACACTGCAAAGCATGTCTTTTAATTGCATTTTGTTCAGTTTTCTCCATTTGCTTTCGTTATCTTGGTCCCCATTAATGCTTTCAAAACAAACCCTCCCTTCCTCCTCCCCTGCCTCCAATTTTCTCTGTGTGTGGGGTAGGATTTTATTTTATCTTTCTGTCAACCTCCATCAAAGCTGTAAATCAAGCAGCCCATGTGCTTAATTGCCTCTGTCCTTACAGACTGCCTTCTTCTGCTTGTTTTCTTGATAAAGGATTTGTTTATCGAACATAGCCATAAAATATTTTTCATATTGACTTTCATATTGACAAATTTCATATTTTCATATGACTTCTTCATAAATGGTTTTGCAAACCCCTCCTTCCCACAATTAGGAATTTTATTACCCCACCTTCTGTGTCTTACTGACACAGAAGCTTGGAGCTTTTTGTTCCTCAGGGTTTTCTGTTCATTGCATGTGGATAATAAGTTCTTGTGTTTATTCCTCACACCTACTCACTACTTTTCCTTCTTCCCTATCACACACAGCTCTGGCTGTGTTTATTCCGTCATTTATAAATAGAGAAGAATCTGGTGTGACATGCAGAGCAGTTGGCTTGCTGCTATTGTACAACACTGTCTGAATTTTTCTTCCTTTTGCCTTGCAACCTCTGAAGCATACTTGGATTTATTATCTATATTTTTTGGCAAAACTTAGGCAGTTTTGTGCAAATGCTATGCTTTTTCCAAGGTGTGTTTTGTTACATCTCTCCAAATCCAGTGTCTATGGAGAAAAAAAACAGGAAGTTCAATCTGACATTCCCTCAGTGATCGTAAATCCCTGTGACAGGGTCTCTATCTCCTTCCTAATGAAAAAAAGGCTAATTCTCCCTAATAGTATACTTAGCACAAGAGACAACATTCATCTCAATTGTATTGGGCCAGTCAAATTGCATGATGGTGTGCTGGAGGGCTAGCTGAAGTATTACAGAAATATGCATGCAGGATACTCAGGGTAAATCCAGAAAATGACTTAAATCCTTTTCAGGCTAATTATTTGAAAGTAATAAGAGCCACCACTTCACAATAGGCATGTAAAGCCAATTACTAGTCTGAGCTGTGTGAATGAAGGATTCAACTATTTGCTGTGGACTTGTGTATCTCACTAAGTAGGATTGCTCCAGAGGCTGCTGAGTTCGTCAGAGCTTCTACTAACAGTGAAAACACTAGACAAGACCTGAAGCTTGGGCTAACTTCAGGCAAATTGAGGATTGATAGTAAGATGGGGTGGAAAGACCTATAGCTCTCTGCTCTCATGAGACCTCACCTGCATCCAGATCTGAGGTCCTCAGCACAAGGAAGACTGGTTTTAAACTGAAAAAGGACAGATTTGTATTAGATTTTAGGAAGAAGTTCTTTCCTGAGAGGCTGGTGAGGCCCTGGAACAGGTTGCCCAGAGAAGCTCTGGATGTAAGTGTTCAAGGCCGGGTTGGATGGAGCCCTGAGCAACCTGGTCTAGTGAGTGGCATCCCTGCCCATGGCAGTGAGGTTGGAACTAGATGATCTTTGAGGTCCTTTCCAGCCCAAACTGTTCTGTGATTCTACTTAGTGAAGTACAGTAGACAGAAAAGAGCCAGACATAGGTTGGAGGTAAAAGAAATATGGTTTCACAGTTTCATGGGTTAGAAGCTGTGAGTATGACAGCTGGTGAAGAAACTGGCACAGTTTTTATGGGCATGTTGTTGGCACAGTCAAGAAAAGTCACATATGCCACAAAAAACACCCTCAGAGAAACTGAGGGAGCTGGGGTCCAATCTAGAGGCACATCAGATTTTATTTCCAAGGAACTTAGGTTCATGTTGACCTCCCTGTATGTTACAGGCACTGAAATTTAACTTTGTGTCACTTTTGAGTTGAGACACGTGTATTTGGCAGGAGTGCACTATTGAATATTCTGTTCTATTTGGTATTTGAATAAAGGAAACTAGAAAATCCACTACTTCTGTTAGTTTGTTCCATTATTTATTTACTCTTGCTGTTCAAAAAAACATGGTTTATTTCCCATTTGAATTTGCTTAGTTTCAGCTCTCAATCACTGGATTTTCCTATGACTTCCTATGCCATTTTAAAATGTCTTTTCTCCCATGTTTTCTTTCCAAAGAATTTTCATAGATTGTAATAAGCTTACTACTGACTCTACTGAAGATGCTAAACAAATTGTATTGTCTCCCACTGTAAAACGTTTTCTCCAAATTGCCTGCACCTACATTGGTTCATCATCCTTCTATAAAAATGAATTCTAGAATTGCATATTCCAGTTTCGACTTCAGCAAAAAAAAAAAATTAAGCCTGTGCAAAAATAAAACTGTGTCCCTGCTGCTGTCTCCCTGTTTACTGTCCCTGTGTGTGCATCTGCCACAATGTCCTAGCAGGAACTCAGACTGAATTCTTACATGGCCATGGAAGTCTTTGAAGTGTCTCTGTGTTCCAAAGGTTGTCTCTACCTTCCAGGCTAGCCTGGGTCTGCAGTTACACAGTCTTGATGACTAGATTTAGGATTATGTGCCTGGTTTTATGAAACTCACTTTGTCTGGCACCCAGTTACCAGCAGATTACACTGTCTGCTGTTATTTACGTATGTCATTTTAGCCAGCAGCAGTGTTGCAGTGATTGATAAAACTTCAGACTGCTCCTTGTGGATCTCTGTGAGAAGCAGCTCTATTTTGTGATGATTTTGCATTGCCAGTTCCTTCTTAGAGCACTGTCAGTCAGTTTTAAATTGAATTATATTGATATAGTATAGTGCTGCCTTGTCTTCCCATAACATCTTAAAGTACCATGTCAATTGCCTTAGAAGCTTTTAAGTTTATTACAGCTCTGCAGTTATCTTTATTTGTCAAATTTGTAGCTCTCAAGGAATGAAATCAAGCTTGTGACCAAGATAGATGCTGATTGGTGTCAATTATCCTCTAATTCTTCTATATTTTTCCATGTGCTTCTGTAATTGATTGGAACTAACATCAGGATGCCATCCGAAAATTATTCAGTTTGCCAGTGCCTCATAATGGTAGCATTACCTTAATACCCTTCCAGTCATCTTGGAGCTTCCCTGTATTCTGGGGTGCAATAAATTTAGCATTCTTTTATCAGGGAGACTGGTCTTCAACTATGGATTGAAAGTGTTTCCGGGTGGCAAATCCGGTGCCGCTACACCAAGTACTCTGAGGTCTGTGTGAAGACAGAACACTGAACATTTCAAGTAGCATTTAAGCAGCTTGTCTATGGCACCAAGCTTTTCTGCCAGCGCCCTTAAGTTCTGTACACCTCTGAATCAAGGTCAATTATTTATTCATATTTTAAAATTTTCAGTTTGGATGAATAGCTGTAGAGCAATCTTTCAGAGGTTTTTTCCCTGTACAGTTCATTACTACCTGTACTGTCTAGAACTCTGATCAGCTAGGGTAAATCCTTTGCCTATTCTGAACATGAGTCTGCCTTCCCAAGGAGAAATTTCTGAAGATACAAGGTTACTTGGTAATTGCAAGGAAAAAAAAGTTAATATAGATCATACATTTTCTTTCTCCAAGCTTGCAGGCCTGCTGGCTTCACCAGTGTTGCACTTAGTTACCCAAGCATGAGACCTCTGCAGCACAGAGCAGGATCTCAGTGCTGTCCATTAACTACAGTTTCGAAAATAAGCAAGTTTTGTCTTTTACACTGGCTTGGGGATTTAATTCTTCTGGAGGAAGGAGATGGTGTCCTAACAGTGGTACCATTTATTCCTTGTTTTCATTTTGCCATGGTCACTAGCAGGTTTCTCCTGTCCAAGCTGTGGCACACAGCATCAGGGTTGCTGACTGGTTGACCAGAGAAACACCTGCATGCTCAGACTCTGCATGCTGGAAATTCTGGCAGGAGTTGTAACCATTGGGGCTTCCTCCTCCATCTGCCAGGTTTCAGAGCAGACACAGGGTCATGTTCTGCAGTATTATAAAAGGGGATAGTGGCAAGAGGAGGCACTTGGTTTTCTGTCTATAAAGCAGAAGTGCTTTGGCACTTGTTTATTTATGTAACACCTGCCTAGCGGCTGTAGGGGAGGAACATGCAAATGCGTTATTTCTTCAGAAGCTGGCTAAGCAATTAATGTTTTTCTTTCCTTTTTGTTGTTGTTGGTTGGTTGGTCTGGTTTGATTTTGTGTGAGGAGAGTGGAGTTGGAGTTTTTTGTTTTGTTGATGTTGTTGATGTTTTTGTTTGGCTGCCGTATAGTATGTAGCATCACCTTTGATGTGCAAGAGCATGCAGACAAAGAGATTGTCATGCATTTGGTGCTGTTGGGTTAGATGTGTCACATACACCTTTCTCTTCACTGTAGGGAAAATCTGGTCAACCCAGATCTCAGCATGTGAATAGTCTCAGTGTAGCCCTAGCCTGCACGAGTTACCAAATCTGAAAAGAATTCATCCAGACACTTTCTTCTTTTAGACTCAAGTCCCAACAAAAAATGGAGTGTTTCCATCCAAACTTGGAAGAAGCAGTGCTTGAGATAAGAAATTACAGCAAGAATTAGATTTTGCCAAGAAAGACTGTACCTTTCTTGGCATAAGCTCAGGCTCTAGAGCCACAGCCCTTCCAATAACATCCTTTTGCCAGTCTCTCCACTTGCTTTTCTAAAAATCTTGCTTTTCAGAAATTTGAAAGAACTTTGTACAGTCTGGATTATTCTTTGGTCCGTGAACAGTCTCACATTTCCACAGGGCAAGAGTGTATTCTAGGAGGAGGTCGGCTGTAGTACTGCTGTGCTGTGACTTACTGTCCTGGGTATCTTGCTCAACTTCTCGCTTTTCCTCCTGATTTCAGTGACAGCATCTGCTGACATTCTTTGTGCATTTGTCCAGTGGAAAATTCCTCTTTGTCTCCCAGTATTTCTAGTATGCAAAGGCGATAGCGAGGTCCTTGAAGGGTTAGTTTTGATTGAATCTGTTTTCTGTGCATAAAAAGGGCATCATTCAAAACTTATTTGCTTCCCTGCCTTGACTCCCCTCAGCTTCTGTTGAGTATAACTAGCAAAAATCAGAATTAACAAAAGTCTGGGCCTAAAGCACCATGTGGAGAGGAGCTTCACACAGGCTATCAGGCTGAACCATAGATTACTGAACTGCAGGTAGCTACGTTCAGTCATTGGTAATGACAGACATCCCGAGACAAACATTTTCCTTCATCCCCGCTTCTTTTCTGTCCCTGCATGAATCTATTAAAAGAGTTGGTGTCTGCTGAGGAAGCGCAGTCAAAGCAGCAGGGAAGCACAAATAACCTGTGAATCATTTCAGAGTCGTTTCTTCGGAGCCAGTTTTAATGGCTGATATCCTTGTGTGCTGTAAGGTCGTGTGTGCGAGTGGAATAATGAAAGCGTAGGCGAGAGGTGCTCCGAGCTGCTAACGCTTTCTTTCCAGTCTCCTCCTCTTCCATTGTGCTTTTCACAGTACTGTGTTCGAGCTGGGGGGCGGGGAGAATCCATTGGCGCCTTCCTTCATGGAAGATGTATGGATTTAAACTCCATGCTTTGAAGATAAAGAGCTCTGCTGCAGTCCAGCACACAAGCTGACTTGAGTTTCAACTGTATAAAGGGGAAACAGAGAATAGCATATGTAGGAGAGGGAGATGAGGGGAGAAAGCAGCAGCTAGAAGAGTTTATGGGATGAAATCAACAGTCCATAAAGATGAGTACAGTATTTTATTTCTACTTCCAGTAAGTCTCCATGTCTAGCTACTAGTCAAAGAATTCCTATAACTCTTCAGACTCTTCCAGCTCCAAAATCCAGGGATGTTTGTTACTTTCCTGTGCACATCATAGCACATATTGCATTGATTTGAGTGATGGATGTTCCCCTCGGTGTTACCTATGAAGAGCTGTGTGAGCTCAGAGAAAAAGTCTACGGAGTCCTTGTCATGTCATCAATATCATCAGCCAACAGTAAATACCCAGGAAGCAAAGGGTTCTTCCCCAGAATACTTTCTTAGCAGTTTGCCATATGTGGTGTCATTAATAACCCTGGAGAGATGCTACTTCTGTATGTGTCCGGTCTATTTTTTATTTTTTTCAGCATAAACTGTTAATGTCCATAGCATCCTCCAACAAAGAGATTCACGGCACAATAATGCAGCATGAAAAGAACCACCTTCTTGTTGATCAAGCCTGATGCTTTACAGTTTCCAAATTTTGTTCTACAATTAAATTCTGTGTGTCTTTTCCCTTCCTTTTTGCAGGCAATTGACAAGTATTGCCGAGTTAGTGGTGGCTTTTCCGGTGTCAAGGATGTCTATTCCTCATCTCCTACGTATGACGATGTACAGCAGAGCTTTTTCCTTGCTGAAACTTTGAAGTAAGTCTTTTTCATTCCTGCATCTTTCTGTGAAAGCTCTCATCTAAATTCTAGAAGAATGTAGCGGCTCCACAGGTAGCTGATGGAGGCAAAGAGTGATTTTGAGTATTAGGAGCACAAAACGGGAACAGGGAGAAAGCAGGTCCTGAAAATGGCGGTTCTTGTGCCTAATTCAGGCATCACAGCGTGTTTCACTGGGAAGAAGAGGCTCCAAGTTCGTCATGTGTAAGGGGATAGTGTGGCTATTCTGTCCTCCTGCTGGCTCCTTACCACATTTCTCTACGCAATCACAATACTTTGTTGCCTCGTGTTACCATTTTAAAAAGAAAGTCAGCCACTGCTGCCTCCTCTGTTGTCTTTAATTTTATTTCACTTACTCCTTCAAGTTCATTTTCTGGAGACTAAAAGCAATGGTCTCAAAGAGAGAGGCAGCAGTTTCAAACAGGTCAGGTCAGAGAAACAGTACCTCTTCAGGACTCCATGTTATTTGATTGATCTGCCTATAAAAGCCAAATGAGAGAATGAAATCTGCTCCTGAGGGATTTCTGTGGTGACAAGGCTGACTTTTGATGTATCACCAGAATCCTGTCTGCATCTCAAATAATCACAAGGAGATCTGAAAACTCACTGATGCATCATTCAGTAACTGGATATACTGTAGTGCAAGCATTGCAGAAGGTGGCAGTTCTAGGAGCGAACTCAGAAATTTTTACTGACTTCTGCGTTGGGGCATTTCCTGCTTGTGGGACAAAACAAAGGTTTATTGAAGAGCTGGATATTAGATGTTTTGACATTGATGCAATAGGCATAGCCAAACCAGAAACTGGTTTCACATTGAGATAAAACAGAGAACATAAGGTTAAGCAAGATAGCCCAAATGAAAATAAAAACAGAAGGGCTGGGTATGATGTCATGAGGAAAATGAAGATGTTCCTCAGAAGAGGGGCATGAAATGTGTCTTACAGAATACCTGCTGTAATCTTTTCTGCTATTGATGATTACTTCTGCATCTTCATTCCTCTCAAATTCAAATTTGATAACTGTCCCAAATATGCTTTTTTGCTGCTTGGATACTTCAATTCATTGAAGATACACAGCGGATGATGACAGTTTTGGGCAGTACCTGGCATGAAGGTACCTGTTGAGTGGGAAGGAGCAAGATGGAGAAATAGGTTGCTTAAGTTATTTGAAGGGAAAGTATGAATCAAATGAGGAGAGTGAGTTTGAGTAAGATGAAATATTGCTGCTGTGGTGAGAAAGAGCTCGGAGAGCTGCAGCAGGAGAGAGCAAGGCAGAAGTATTGAGGAAAGGAAGGGCCTGATGCTTTAAAGACAAGTGAAGAGGGTGGAGAAGGAGACGAGATATGTGTGACAAAACTGAATCATCTCTGCAAGAAATTTTTATCTGTAAACAGTTAATTGATGAGGAAGGAAAGAAAAAGTAGAGCTCCACTGACTGGATTGTGGATAGAGCTGGCAAATAAAGGCAGCAGGAGAATTGATCAGGCAGTGACACACGGCTGCAAGCAGCAGACACTGCCAGTGTCTGATGGAGAGAGAATGAAGGAACAGCAGAACAAGTGTGGCAGAGTCCACTAATGGGAATGACACCCTTTACTTGTCAGTTGCAGCAAGAGCTGTCTTTTTCCGGATGGCAGGAAAGCAAGCAGGAGCTGAGAGATCCTGTACGCCCACGCTGTTGCGCTTGCACTCCCACAGTCAGGTTTTCTGTAACAAGGGAAATGTCTTTTGAGTTTTAGCAGCTGGGTTAGGAAACTTTGACAGATCCCTACTACCAGTATGTCCTACAGAGTATAACACAGCCACATTCAAAAGTGTGCATTAAGAAAAAAGGAACAACAAATACTTTTTTTTCCTGCGTATGTCCAGTAACCCTTATTTTGTTACATGCTTCATGTCCTCTGTATTGTATTATAATGTACAGCATCTGTAAAACCCCTCTGCACAATCTATTGTCTCATCTCCTCTCACCAGAAGCTGAGCCAGCTTCCAGAACAGTGATGACAAATCAGATACCTGCCATGGTTTAGTAGCTTCTCTTGTGCTGTTGTGAAATCTTTGGTTTGGATTAAAGAGGATTAGTCATTTCCAAGTGGGTTTACTCCATTAAGAAAAGTTTTTTGACAACTTCTTCTCTGCTCTCCTGTCCCCCAAATACTTGTGGTTGGTGTCTTGATGTTTGTTTTACACTGCAAGTCTTTGACAGGAGACTTGAAAAACAAAAGTTTCTTGGAAAGATTAAAATGCTGTCTTTATAACAACTTTTCATTGAAGGGCTTGATCATAATAAAAATTACTTCAGATCATCATAATAGGGAAGGTTGTGTGTGTGCTGTACAAAGATTGAAAGCAAGTAGTTTGTATATAGCTGTGGCTGCTGAACTGTGGGGCCTGAAGCTGCTCTGCTGCCCCTGCCTGCCTGTGCTCTGCTTTAATACCCGTGTTTTTTGTCTCTGTCTTGGTATCCAGGTATTTGTATCTGCTTTTCTCCAATGATGATCTTCTACCATTAGACAACTGGGTTTTTAACACAGAAGCTCATCCTCTGCCTGTTTTACATTTAGCCAACACCACACTGTCAGGAAATCCTGCATATCGATAAAAACAGCTCTATGAAGAGGAAGAGAGACTGTTTTCAGCTCTGTTTTGTTTACATGGACCACTTGAGACTTTAAGCAGGAGAGGAGACAGACAGACACTTGGTAAACCTAGACCCCCGAGTCAAGCAAGTATTGGCATGGGAAACGAAGCTCTTCAACTTATAAATAAGTTAAAAGTTCTGTTTTATACATGACCAAAACACATGAGTGTGATTTTTGCAGGACAGAGACTTCACGCGCTTTGAACCCTGGCAAGACATGGAATCTACAGATAATATTAGTGCAGCAGCACAAGGAAGAAGAATCTTTCCCATCCAGGGAGAGGAACTTGCTGCTTGCTGTTGCAAGGAACAACACACAGTCACCTCTTCAGATTGGGTGGGTTCCAAATACCTAGGTTTTCTTTTTCTTTCTTTTTTTTTTTATGGTGGCATGAACAAAGCAACAACAAAAAGCAACACCACTGCACCAGCAGCATCAGGATTTGAATTTCTTTCTGTACCTGTCTGAATTTTCTAAGGAGCATCTGTTTATCCAGACTGGCAGCCGTTCTCAGAGCCTCTAAGCTGTTAGAGCTAAACTCCAAAGTACAAAAAGCATTGCCTCCTCATTTTCCCCTTTCAAAATAATGCTTATATCCAAAAAGAAGAATCAGTTAGTGAGCATTTGGTTTGTAGTTCACTGTCAGCAGAGTGGGCTTAGTTCATTTGGCAGGCTCAGTCAGAGTCTGGAGCATATCACAGCAGTAGGAAGGAGCCTAAGTTTCCCTTCCTCCCAAATTGTGTCACATGAAAAAACCATTCTCTTCTTAGTCCTGGTTCTTTTAGCTAAATAAACGGAGATGACAACATGAGCATAACAGTCTCGTGATTTATATAGGAGGATACAGGATATGGAACTAAAAGAAGCTCCCCTTAAGCTAAGCAGCAAGAGTTTGCTGCTTTGTATTTTTCTACACGATCTGGATTTTTCCTAAAAGTTACATTTTGTTCTTTGAATTCTATTCACAGAACCTTCTTTGCAGTTTTTTATATATATATATATATGTGTGTGTATATATATATATATATATGTGTGTGTGTGTGTGTGTCTGACAGAAGCCTAAAACTGCCTTTGATTTACTTTACAAAACTTCCTTTTCTTCTGGGTGCTCCAGTACAAATCCAACATGATCTTTAGAAACAGCATAACATCTCTTACATGTGCCTGGGAAAAGAAACTGTAGAGTCTCTTCTTTCATTAATTTATGATGCTGCTACCTGCATGGGGTTTTTTTCAAGTACTTCATGGCTGGGCTGGACAGTATCACTTAAATGGGGTCTTTTGCAGTCTCCGTTTATTTGCTAAAAAAGTTGAATCTTTCCAGATTTTTCATCTTTTCAGTTTTGTCTTCCTCAGTCTCTTTTTACTGTAGTTCAGAACCCTTACAGCTCAAATTATTCTTTTTATTCTCCTATATAGCTCTCAAATCCTTTTGCCATAGTGATTGGCCCCTTTGCTGAAAAACAGCCTTTAGGTGCTGGTTTCCCTCCTAATTAGTGCACAGGTTGAGTCTTTAAAAAATCTTGGTGATGTCTTTGTACTGAAGCAAGTGGAAGAACTCTTCAGTGGGCTGCAGCAAAGGGAGTGAGTGCTATTTTTTCCCCTCAAAAATGTTTTTATATGAAGTTTTATACAAAAAACCTTTTTTCCTTATCATATTATAATACATCTGACTGTAGAGTTTCCTCCCAAAATTATTCTTCACTTGTCTGTGACACTAACTTAGACATAGAAATCATCATACAATCTAAGTAAAAATGCTATCAGATGCTTTTTTCCAGACAGTTACTTTAGTTTAAGAGAAGTAAAACATGGAGCTTGGAAAAAGTTCCAGTCTCAATGTTTGTACCTTAATACCAGTTACTGTGTTACCGTAATCTGCAGCAGTATCTTAAGAATAATTTGAGAACTTATAAAGTAATTGATACAGTAAATAGTACTGATTTCAGTAATGGTTTATTTAAAATTAGAAGTAGCTTAATAAATGGCTTCTTGTTACTGGCCCCACATAAATTGATTTTTCTAATTATTATTCAGTGACTTACTGAAGAACCAGTAATTTTTCATTTTCCCAAGTTCAGGTATGTTGTGTTTTCAAATTGTTTTTCTGATCGTATGAGAACTGTTATTAGTTTAAAACTTCACTTGATTGCCTTGTTCTCCTAAATCTCTCTGGGTGTAAAGGAGAAAGAGGAAAAGCAGACTCTTCTGTTAAAAAAAAAAAAGAAAAGAAAGAAAGAGGAAAAAATAATAAAAGCACTTTCTGCCCCATACACGCATCCCTGTACACCTCCTGATAAATGCAGGTGTGGAATGGCTGCCAGTCTGTTCAGAGAAAGGTCCAGGACGGAATTCTGGAGTCCCAGAAACAGCAAACTTCTTATCATTGCTGCTCCTCCTCCATCCCCCTCTTGTGAGTTAAAGAGGAACCCTTCAAATTTAACTTCTCCATGAATCCCAGTGGGTTAACTTACTGCCATAAGAATGCCTGAATTGAGGACTAAGCCATTTCATGTTATGGGATGGTGTTTTTCTCAAAGCAGATGTACAGTACTGCTATTTCTTTGTGTAGATAAGCAGCAGGTACCAAATAAAGGACACTCGTTTCTTGTTTTCCAGTTACCCCAACAACAGTCAGTTTATACTCCATCACTCTTTAAAATACCAACTGTTCTTTTCCTCCAGAAGCTAATGATGTGCAGAGTCTATCAAAAATAATGCATTTTAAGGACTAATTGCTGTGTCTTTCATAAGTTTCATCCTGAGATTTCCTAGATCAAGCAGAGTTTGGAGGTAATGGGTTCTGGGTGAGGTATGTGCTTAATTACCAAGCACCACAGATGCTGAAACTTCTGACTGAAGTGATGTGCCCTCGTTCTGAGTCCTTCACAGAAAAGTAGGTTCTGATCTGCAAAATGGCATTATGTGCAACCCAAAGTTCAGACTGTTTTTCCTCTGGGTACATAAGGTACAGTAGAATATTGCCATTTTCATTCTGTTGCTGCTGTCTTACTTTCTTGAAGACAAGAGTGTAAATTTAAGCACAAAAATGACTTTTTAGTCCTAGCTGTTTCTGAGTCTTGCACTGTACTCTCTAACAAAACAATCCTCATTTTCTTTAGGTAGCTGTCCCATTTTACAATTTCTACAATACCCTCTCCCCTTACAGAATGAAATAAAAAACAAAATCATGTACATTTTTGGCACACTGGATTTGGGCAAGAGCCTGGAAATCCCAGTATTTCCTGTTTGCATGCAGTCAAAACAAGGATGTATGGTTCTTTTCCTAATCTAAGCCTCAAACTTGCCTGTTGGTCAGGATCTGCCAGCAGTAAATTTTTTTCTAACAGTTAGAGCTTGACTTTTCAAAGAGGCCAGATTTCTGCAGCTTCCATTAACAACCCCAGAGCTGTGTGTGTCCTGCAGTCAAGAAGTCAACTTCTTAGCTTTGTCCTCTAAATAAAAACAAAACCCTTGAATGATACTCTGAGTGTCAATTTTGCTGCACAATATAGTCCTTAAAACGGACTGTTCAAGAAAAGTATAGAAAATAGCAAGTGCCCTGGAGCAGAAGGAAAAGCAAGTAGTTCCATGTGCCAGTCACACCTTTGCTGTTCCTTCAGCTCCCTGCTCTAAATTTGTGGATCACTGTGTTCTAGCTCCCAAACACTGACATATTCCCACCCAGTATTTGACAAGATTTGAATGTTGGCTGGGTTCTGAGAAGTGACAGTAATTACACATTCCCTGTAATACAATCCTTTAAGGTTAGAGGTGCACCCCCTAAGCAAAGCCCCACTGGGCTGTTGTTTATGATCCCCTCTTCTGTCTGTGGGAAAATGCCATTCCAAACCTTCATAACTTGATTCTCCTCAGTGTGAATGGAGAAGAGGTTGATAGCATTAACACTGAAAGAATCAACAGTGTGATGGCACCCACAGAAGATGGTGAAGCAGTCTACATTTTAAAGGCTCTAGGAGCAGGCTTTTAGAAAATTGAGCCTGATATTTACACTATTAAGCTAGTCCATGTTTTTAAGGGGACAAATAAGAAACAGGCTTCTTGATACCAGAGAAAAATGAAGGCAAGCCCTTGATCCATACTGTAGTTGGGAGATTGGTTCACCCTGAGTAAGACATCCCTCTTTCACTCCTTGAATTTTGAGAAACAGTCTTCTGACTCAAGAGTTTGAGTTGCCATACAAAGAGGAAACCCAGGCTCTTTTGCAAGTTGTGCGTGTACAACTGTAGCAGAGATGATAAGCATGAGCTGCTTCAGCTGTCAGCGCCTTCTAACAAACTGCTCTGTAATTGCCCAGGAAAGTTGGGAACCACCAAAGTTGGAGGAGACAGCCTGACCTGTTACAGTGAATTGTTGCCTTTTATCCTAATCGCTTGGTGGAAGTTGGATTTGCATTCTGCCTTTATTCTTGCTTTGTCTAAAACTGACAGATTATTTTTTCCTCCAAAAAAATAAAAGGGCAAAAGTCTATCTTCTGATGTGGAAACCTTCTGCCTCTGACCTGGAATCCTGCATATGTACTTTTTACAGATTAAAAAATAATATTGTATATAAAAAAGATTGAATAAAGAATGTCTTTAAGTGAAAAGGGTATGGTTTTTGTCCTTTGCCTCCAATAGCAGCATCCTGCAGTAACACTGGACTGTGAAGCTGTCTGTATTCCAAAGGCTAGGTGGTGCTGCGACTTTTCTTTCCCCTGCAGTTCTGCTAAGGACTTTGTCAACTTAAACATGCATAAAGACCTCCTGTTGCAAAATGAAACCCCTGTACCCCATACTTGCTTCTAACAGGTCCCTGTAGTGCTCAGATTGCTCTCACGATGCACATGTCCACAACAGCTTGAGGCTGTTCTTGTGTGCCATTGTGAAAGCCACCAAACCTCACAAGAGTTTGAGATTTCTCCCCATTTGTCAAATTGTGTGAAAGTGGCTAAAAGGTTCAAAGATCCTTTTAGATGAGGGTAAAGGGACAGGCAGACAGGCAGTGGTACTAAATTTCTCAAGCCACCAGGTTAAACCCCTAGCTTTTCTTGAGACTTAAGTAGAAACAATTGGGCAGTAAAGCCTGTCCATCCATTCCTCTGCTGTCTGTGAAATGGAAAAAGTTTGCAATTGTTTAAGTGTTATTCACAGGGAAATTGGCATGAGGAAATGGCTTCAGCTGAGCTTGTTTTCCCCTTGCACCTTGAAATTCCCTGGAACTGCCACTATAGCTCTATTTTTCACAATACAGCCTGTGAATAACCAGATTTGCTTTGTGATTCATGTTGACTGTAGATAATCCTTTCTGTCTGACGTCACCCACGTTGCTTATATGTGGCACCTTGTTTTCATGGTGTGCCATGTCCTGTTTCAGTGCTTTATATCCAATGCCCAACCTTCCCAGAGTGCTTCAACCTCAGGATGTAATGATCATAAGAGGAAATTGCTTCCAAAGTGCCATAACTGAGTGCAACACATGACCCCTGCTGTACTGCCATGCTATCCACCTTGAGATCCAGTTTTTCATCCACCTGTTGCTCCCTAGCTTTTTCCATGGGCACCCATGCTGCCCCCAGCTTGCAAGTGCAGCATCACTTCCAAAGCAGCAGCTTTTGCATCCATTGATCTCCCTGTGGTGTCCTCGGCCCTAAGCCACCTCACTGGAATTCACTTGGTGTTATCAAAGCATGTCCTGTCCTTTGTGGTTGCACTGCATTGTCTCTGCCTCTTCAACAGTGAACTGCTTCACCCCTCTGCTTCCACCTCATCTGAAACAGACTTTCTTTTGCATGTTCTCTGCCCAAGGGATATATATAGGGAATATCCTCTTTTATCTCTCCATTGGCACTCTGCCTGCATGTCACCCACCCCCCCTCTCTTCCCTTGCAGACTCTGTGACTGTGTGTGCTCCTTCCTGGAGACCATGTGCCTTTCCTATGCATATTAATTAGCTGTATTTAAAAATCCTGAAATTAATCCTTTAATGGGTTATTTTTAGCCTTTGTCTTGTAGCTCTGGGAGCTGGCTTCTCTCAGTGCAAAGTCATAGGCTTTCTGTGGGCTTTGGAAAGGACGCATTACTCTATCTGTGCTGCTTCACATGTGGGATGTGTGAAGGCTGATGATGGTGATGGTGTGCTTTTTTTTTTAAATGTGAAGAGAAGAGTCTTTTTGACAATATTTCAGGCTGAGCCAGCTACCATGCAAAAAGGTTTGAGAAAGAGCAGTCACTCATGTAGCCAAACTTATTTGCAGGTAAAAATTCAGGGAATAATTTGGGGAGGAGGGAAAAAGCACTGTGTCGATGTGTACCAACAGTGGCACTGTTTTCTTTCTTAGATGGTTTCCATTGTACAAGTAGTCACAGGCAACAGGTATGATGTCTGTATGCAATGGTAAGAAGAATTTGTTTGTGGAAAAAACTAGAAAGAATTGTCAATACAGAGGATGAAGGATCAGATAATGCTGAGGCCTGGAACAGCAGAAGACAAATTTAAAAAGTCGAAATGGAAAGTTGTTCCTCCTGGGACGAGGAACAAAACCTCTCACTATAATCTGGGATGTTGTCAATCTGAAATCGGTAACAGAAAAAATGGAACATACAGTCAGCCACAATACACAGATCACCAATGCAGGCTGAAAAATGCAAGTGAAAATAAAAGAATGGTTGTGCTGAGTCAAAACTAATGTCTGTCTGACCTCGTATCTTGACTCAACTCTGATCAAGAGCAAATTCCAACAGAAGAGCAGGAAAGTGAATTTTGATACTTCACAAACGTACCCCGAAGTGCTCTGCAGCTTCCTGAGCCATAGGTGGTTATCTTGGTATTTAATAGGCCTTGACATCCATGGAGGGGGGGCCGTTCTTTGGAATGAGTCCAGTCACTTATTGAATCAATAGCGGCTGTCAGGGAGCGGAGCAAGCTCTGCCAAGGAGCCTCATGGTGCTGGCAAAGCATCCACGCACTGAGAGGGTGTTTCTGATGAAACAAAAAGCGCGTCAGTGCTATGCAGGGATGAGTGAACGCATCTGAGATGTGGGGTGTGGCTCTGGTCACCTGTATTTAGGAGGGCTTGTCTCAGTGGAGACAGGAAAATTGAGGCTTACCAGGGAATGGAGGGTTGGCGTCAGGAGATGTGAGAAGAGTTCAGCCTGGCAAAGTGGAAAGCTGACAGAGGGGATAACTGCTGTCCACAACACATCAAGTGGTTGGTCATGCTGGGAGAGAAAAAAGCTGGTTTTCCCAGAGGACAAACCTAGCACAAAAGCCGCACACAAACTGATACCTGCAATGCCTGAATAATTTCTGACAATGAGGTCCTAGAAGTAGAAAACATGTTAATATCTGCTAAATAAAAGGATGATGTTTTGCGCTTGCCTGCAGTTTCATGTACCTGAATCAAGGATATAGGAGGTCCTTTCCTGTCGTGCATTCCAGAGCTCCCGTGGGATCTCTAAGTCTAGGACTGAATTTATAAAAGCTCTTTCCTTTGCTCTGTTATCTGCTTCTAGGGCAGAACAAGTGTAAAATGCCATTGAATCAGGAAGTAAAAAGCTTTCATAACTTCATGGATGGGAGTAATTCATTCATATTTGCTATGCTGTTTGAGTAATGATGAATAGAAATTCACCAAAATACTTGCTATTAAGTTTTCTAACACGGTTATCCAGTGACCTTTCGCCACTGGATTTGCTGTGGAGAAATCAGAAACAGATTGCAGCGTGTTGGAGCACAGTGTTAACAACATAAGGGCACCAATCTCTTTTGATCTAAAGATTGTTAATTGAACAAACCCCAAGTAACTAAGGATATGATATTAAAACAGAAGAGCTGTACAGTCCACAAATAAAGTCCTTTGTGCAGTGATTCTTACACAGCAAAATAAGTGAAGATCATCAGTACCCTCAAGAGAATCTCCTGAGATACTCTCTGTTGCATGCATTTAAATTCTTTTTGCCCCCAGTTGTCTATGGCTCGTCTTGTCCTTTGGGTACACATCCCGTTATTACTTGAGGTGCTTCATGCCTGTGGGCTATTTCTACACTAATTAATGTTCACATCAGGGGATTTCCCTGGCAGTTCTCTGGCATTTTTGCAAGTGTTCTCTTAGCTCTGCACTGATACGTGGTCATGCATTTTGTACACTTTAGCCAGGCAAATAATTTCAAAGAATCCATAGATTCTTGCAGTTAGTGTGCTCAAATCTTAGAACCAGTGTAACTTGGACAACCATTTATGTCAAACCAGTACTACAGTCTGCTAAACCTTGTGCCAAGCTCCCACACTGTACTTGCATTTGTATCACAGCAAGGTTAGGTTTTCAGGTTCTAATTACATATTTTGCAACTGAAGTGGGAATTTTCCACAGGAAAAGAATCCTCCAAATCTTTGAATACACACCAGCCATCAGCTTGTGGAATTAATTGCTTCGCTGTGAAGCAAGCTTTGATGAGTTCAGTGACAACAGTGAAAAATTCACTGCCACATCCAGGTGACATCGTTACATTGATTTTTATTAGCTTAAATAATACTCAAATGCTGCTTTTTCAGGTGTGTCCACTAAGAAAACCTTTCAATATACCACCTCAAATTTCCTCCAGATCCTGCTCATGCTATTTCTTAATAGAAGTCTATGGGTAAAGCACCTCCACCCCTTCACAGAACACGGCATAGGCCTGGAGATGTTCCCTCTGAACAGGTTATGTTTAGTGCCCGGTGCTTGTCAGCTGCATCAAGGAGATGCTCTGCCCACATCCTATTTTTACCCCTGCAGTAGAACCTTTTTGTCAGCTCGAGCTGTTGGGAAAGGGCAAGGCTGTGCTCTGGTGCTGGTCAGCTCAGAATCTGAAAGCCATTATTTGTTTTCAATAATAGGATCAGACTGACTTCCGGAACGGGGACATTTGAACATTAAGGTTCAAATGTCAGACACTTGCAGTGTCTCCCAAATGCTGAACAACCTTTGTCCACCCCTGTGTGTGTAACCCTCCAGGATGTGCAAAGTTCCCTCTTTGAGGAGTCTGCAAGGCTGAGCAGAGCCAGCCAAGCACAGGGGGCACAGCAGTCTGCCCTGAACAGATCAGAAAATCAATACAAAGGATGAAAATGAATTTGTGATGTGGAACATGAACAGTGACTGTGAGGAGCTTTCTTCCTGGAGGGAAAAAAAATCGCCTGATGTGGAGGGTCTGTAACCTCTGTGGGCACCATGAGATTTTAACTGGCTCCTGTTGAGAAAAGACTGTAGTTTAGCTGCCTGACAAGCCTGATTTTTAAAAACTGATGAGTCAGGCTGCAAGAATTATGAGATTGCTTCTAAATAATAAGTTCAAGAATCTTTTTCTGTGTCTGCAGTTGTGGGGTTTTTTTCTTAAATCTCGAGCCTTTGGGTCACTTATAGTTTAGTATTTCCAAGCCCTGGCCTTTTCTTTCAGAATGGTGAGACCCACTCTTAAAGAAAAAGAAAACTTGGCTTATCTCCCAATCTGGCAGAAGTTCCAGCATCGTGAAATGATCAAGAGTGGGCACTGCTGCGTTAAGCTCACCCAGAGCATTGCTACAAATGCTTTAGTAAGGGCAACTTGCTTTTTGGAAGACAAAATTTTTTGCAACTTAAATGTGAAGCAAACATGGATCTTCATTCTGTAGCCATACCTGGCAATTTATCCTGTTGACTGCTCTGGTTCAAACAGTTGGCAACATCCTGGTTTCAGTGAGATGGCTCACAGTAACCAAGTACAAAACACAACACTCAAAACCAGGACATCCAAGTCAAATGTTCCTGTGATACAAATGTGAGCCCCACAATTACTTTTGGATTCTTGCACTGGTCCTTATAGGGACAGAATAATTTTTGCACACCAAAGTGAATAATGAATGGGATTCATACACTTGACCTTGACTATCACCAGTGGTTTTTCCACCACTTGCTGCAGGAGTACTGAAGGGAGGAAAGAAGGGAGAAACTCAGGGGATTTTTTTAATCCTGTGCTACTTACCTGCTTGTACAGAGAGACCCAGCACACAGCAGACTTCCAGTGTATTAACCAATTTGTTCTCAGACAGGAACAAAAAGCTAGACAGTGACGCTGTGGTTTTGGAAGCTTCTTCCAGACACTATCTCAGCTGTGCTGTAGTTCTTGTGTTGTCACAGCTAAGCATGGCATCACTCCCACTGGAGCAGTGTTCAGAGGATGAACCTGAGACCTTTTCTTGAAATACATTTATCAAGTCATTCCCTTAAAGCAACACTGTGAAATTTTGACTTGTAAGAGGAGTTGTCTTGGCTTGCAAAGCACCTAAGAGTGTTAGCAGGAGAGGAGGTGGGATGAATGCTTACTTCTGTGATGTATCAGGGTTGATCATTTGTCTCTGTTTGTCTGGATCCCCCGTACCCAGCAGCAGGCAGCCCACAGCAGCAACCTTGCACTGTGTTTTTTGTGATAAAAGTGCAGACTTTGTGAAGACGGAAACTCTGCAGTCGGAATATTAAGCTGGGCTTTGCAGAGCAAGTGAGGGGAAACCATCGCTGAAGATACCATCTTGTGGCAGTAAGAGGCACAGACCAACAGAGCCAGCAGATCTAAACTGTGTGAAGCAAAGCATCAATCCTGCCGAACAGCTGGTCGCACAGTCCTTCCTCTCCAGGCAAAGGATGCCACCGAGGAGCAAGTCCTTCTCCTATGCCCCGATCCTGCTCTGCCCGCTGTGTCCTCGCCCAGGAGCTGCGGGAAGGGGACACACAGGGTAAGTCTCAGGTTTACACTGCGCTCACCCCACCCAGCGGCCGCTCCAGGACATCCCTTGCCCAAAACACCTTCCCTGGGAAAGGGTGGCGAGATCAGAGTGCGGATCTGGTCCTTACCCTGGGACCTCTCCCAAATGTGTCCGTGGCCACTTCCCACGAGCCTTTCCTGTACAGCAGGGAGCTTTGCCCTCTGCCACCAGCACCTTGATGCCCAGCAGGGCTTCCAGAGCTCCCGGCTGCTCCCAGTGCCTAAGACCAGGCACAGAGGCACTGACGGGCAGGAGATGCCAGCTGGAATCTGTATCCTGCAGGAGGACCCGGTCAGTTTGCAGATGATCATAGTGCTTGTTACAAGAGGTGGTCAAGCTCCTGCTGTGAAGTTTTCCTAGTTCCTTTCCCTCATTTATAGCAATGCCAGGAACAGAGAGTTCAAATTAAATGCGATCATTGTAGAAGTAACTACTTCCTCTCTGTAAATACATAACCAGTACATTTAGGGGGGGCTAGTCCCTGGAAGCAGGAAAAGTTGAGCACTGCAGAATGGCCACCTCAAACACTTTGTAGAGGCAAAATCTACTGAGCCATGATCGGGGTCAAACAGTTTTCGTCTCTTGATTCTTCCTCGTGGCTGGCTGGAGACACCATTGCTGCAGCAATACCTGTGTGCCAGAGCTTATTTCAAGAGCCCTGTCGAGAAGAGACATCAATTGCAAGATGGACCAAAAGCAGCCTGCCCTGAAAGTGAGCTCTCTTGGACTTAGTGGTGAGTGTGCAGCATTCCTTACCTCATCAGCACTTGCAAATGAAACATGTAGAAAGCCTAAATAAAGCATGTAAACAATCCAGGGTGCTATTGGTCAAGATTAATCCAACCTAAATGCATAACTAAAATTGCATGTGGGATTATCAGAAAAATACATATCTAGCTTCTGATGAAATCACCACATTGAAGAATTTGAGGTGCAAGACTGTTTGGAAAAGAAAATAGAGAAACTGAAGATGCTTCATTCCTGTAATTTTTTTTTTACAAAAAAATATGAAAGGATGAGATGATTACAGAGTATATAAGTACCTTCAAAGCAATTTTTGCCCCCATGTATTTTGTTTTCTTTTAACTTTATAGGCTGTCTTTCCACATTTTAGGCAGCAAAAAACCCTAATCTTTCTTTCTTTCAGTGGTCTTCCACAATGCATGTTAAGCATTTTGAGTGGCACCTGGTATAGAACCACGCTGGAGATTTAATAAATCTTTGTTTTTGATTAATGTTCTTTTCCCTTTTGCAGATTAGTCCTTAACTACTTAATATTCAGTGCTTGCTGCCAGCACTGGAGAGACACATCTTATTTAAGAAATGTGACAAGTTTAGTTGTGTGAATGAGGAATGTCTAAAAATAGCAAGCATTGGTCTGAGTAAGAAATCCACTGCACAGCCATACATGAATTCCAGTTATCCAGTGGTTTTTGAACTGAGATGGAGATGCAGATGAGAGCTTTAAGGAGGGAGAAGAGTATTACATGGGACTACAGGGGTCACGACAAGGAGTGGCGAATTTGTCTTTGGGAATGTACCTGACTGTACTCCCACTTGCCAAATGAGCTTTACAGCCACTAAAATCTATTATATCTACATGTATAAGTGGCAGGTTTTTCAGGTCAAGAAACAATTGTTACTTTTGGTTTCAACGTAACAGGGGCTGTGCATAATATTTCACATTGTGATTCTGCACAAAGCCTATGAATTGAGCCAAAGCTTTTTAAAAAAAATTAAACATCATAATTGAGAAAGTTAATATTAATTTTATGATTCTTATAATTTAGTCTGTATTAATTCATTTAACTTTGTAATGTAAAAAAACTTTTATTGTTATTTAAAGTCTGCAATGCACTCAGAATACTAGTGTCATATTTGTCTGATAAAATGATAAAATGGGTTTTTCACAAAAACATGCTCATTGGCATTAACTATCCAACTGTCTTTCATTGACTGTATCCTATAGTAACGAAACCAATTTCAGACATGGATTTCTGGTATTGATATGATAGCCACTTTTGCTTCTGTTCCTCTGGAGCTTCTTCATTATTCCTAAATCTATTCAAAATGTGCATTCTTACAGTTCCTGGTCCATTTTAGTAAGAAAAAGTCTGCTCTTCTTCAGTGACAAAATATTTAACAGCATATGGTCATCTTTATAAGTGTAGGTTTTTGTACCTGCTGGAACCAGAAGTCATTAATCTGTCTGTTGCATGTAAGTATCACTGATACATATTTGCTATTTCTTCCTTTTCTGCATGCCTGAAGGGTAAATAAACATCTTTCCAGCAAAGCAGCCTTAATGCTTTGGGTTTTTTTCTTTTCCACTGTTCATACAGAAGTAAAGTTCTTCTTACTGACTGTGATCCTATTGACAGTGGAGCTTAATTGATAACCAGCAGTTTGCTTTACTGATTGCCAGACAAACTAATTAAATCAGAAGAATGGTCCTGGTCAGCTGATGTAAAAACAGTAAGGCTCGTCCTGATCAAGTACATTTTGTAGCCATTTTGGTAACCTGCTAAAGGTAAGGGTATAGAAGCAAGCTACTGCAAAGTAGAACTTGCAGCAAATCAACCCTCTGCAGTAAGTCTTCCTGTTCTCCCTCTTGGTATCCTTGGAATATCTTTATTGGCTTGTGTTTGTTACTGGGTAACAGCACACACAGCGCCGGTGCCTGCTGAGCAGCAGGATAAATGTGTTCAGGCATCCACTCCCTTGGGCTTCCAGGATGTTTTCTTGCAGGCACTCCACTGTTTTGGGCATCCACCTGAAGCAAAAGACAACACAGATGCCAACCCAGGGGTGCTCGGGGAGGGACAGAAATGGGCAATAAGCTTCCTGTCAGCAGGGATGGCTTGTCACGGGGATTGAAGGAAGGGATGTGGTAGCAAGACACAGGGAGGAAGTTCAACATAGGAGGAATTTGGCACTTAGAAACCTGGTTGTTGGGAGCAACGCTCTTGGAGAGGTGAAAAGATCCCACTCTCTTCCTGAGAAGGCAAAAATGGCAAAGAAAGCTCTGGCAATGGGAGCTTGCACTTAAGAAACAAGTCACCGAACTGTGGAAGAAAAACTGTCCTTTATTCTCTCTGGCAGCATCTGTGGATATTTTAGGACCTGAATTAAACCTGTGGAAAGATGTCCCAGTTTTCTAGTATGTGTTTTCATATCCCAGCCCTTTGATGTGTTAAGTGTCTTCCCCTATTAAATAGCAGCTTTGCTACTGTTGTTCTCCCTCCTCCTTTCCTGCTCTATTTCCCTGTACCTGGATTGCCCTTCCTACTCCTACTTCAGTGACAGAGCAGCTGTGGCCTCACCCATTGCTTGGTACTCACTGAGCATTAGGATGAAATATCATTAGCCTAGAAAAACTGTGGGTGTTACTGTGTTAAACACGTTTTTGCTGTTCTAGGGGTGCGCAGAGAGCAGAAAAAATAAGAATGTGCATGCAGGGGAGAGAAGAGGAACAGTGTCCATGGAAGGGAATGGAGAAGAAGAAAGCACAGAGATCTGAGTGCAGTGTCCCAGCTGCAGTGAGAGGTGAGGCCTGACAGGACCAGCTGATGCTCCAGTAGGGCCTAAAGCAGCAGCACCCAAAGTGGTTGTGTCCCTTCCTTCTCTCCCCAAACCTCTCTGGGAAGTCGCCCTGTGTTTCTTCAGGATGTTTGGTAATGTCACCATGGCAGAAAAGGTGAATCATCACATGTCTGAAGGGAGGGAGGATTAAGTAATCTCCTTACAAGCAGATGGAAACCAAAGCCCATACCCTTGTGGAGGGTCTGTGTCCCCAGAATTTGACTGGAAGTTCAGGAGTCTGGTATTCTACCACTTCAGATCTTACATAGTTAACCAAAGATGTTACTAAAGCACATAGTAATACTTGCACTGGGACTATCTAATGTCTAGGGCACTGAATAATTAAACTCAGCACAGACTTCAAGCTGTCAGCATCCCAGGAAATGTGATTTATTTACATTAGTACTGAGTCAGGTAAAATGTTTCTGTTCATACTAGTCAAAACAGAACAGAGAAATTCCCATCTTTTAGAGTTATTTTGAGCAAGTGAGATGTATGTTTAAGGAACAAACACTGGATCACATCTGTTTGTTCAGACAAGATCTGCGTTTTTTGCCCAGAAGTCAAGTTACACATTCTGCAGCAGCCCATGTGGCCATCAGAGAAGCACAGGGGAAGCACATGTGTACCTATCAGCTAAAGTTAGCCTTTGTTCCCAGCTGAAACGTGGTAAGAGCATGATTTTTTTCAGCACTGTTTATTTTTCCTCAGTGTTAACAAATACGTTGACTCTGCAGTGGGAACCCCTCAGTGACCAAGGCTGTCCTGCAATATTTTCCTCCCTTTCATTTTCTTGAAGATGTTCTGCTGGGCACCCACCAGATTTATTGCAAAAATTATTGCAAAATCAGTATAAAGAAGTATTCACCTGACCAAATCTGTCCCTTCTCTCTCTGCACACACTGTCCTAACTAAAACTGTGTTGCACTTACATCGTACTTTTGATCTTGCTTTGCTTACGGCGCTCAAAGTTTGACTGTTGGGTGAACAGCACATGAAATGCACAACACCCTTGAAAAAGTGAGCAAGATTTGTTACAGCTTTTGCAATCAGGTGGCTTCTGCCTGCTGCCCATTCGTGAGGTTGGCAAGCACTGAGTGAATAGGGTGTAGCTGAGTGGTGCACATTGGTAAAGTGCAATCATACTTCTAGGAGGAGTTGTGTTTTACAAAAGCCTTAGAGGTGGCGTGGAGTGAAAGAAGAGCTGAAGTGTTCACACCATGGACTGTGTGGAGTCTTACTAAAATAAGTCTTTGTGCGGCAAAGATGTAGAAGTGGGCGTGGACTATGCAGTACAGTTACCCTCATCAGCCTGTACTCAACAAACAAATGAACGTTTCACTTTTATTTATTCCGAGGTTGGGGGCAGGGGGTGTCAGTGGGCTCTTACACAAAGTATTCATTTAAATGCTTTGTAGAGATCTGCTGCTGCTGCTCACCCAGCTCTCCTCTGGCTCAAGGCCCTACTTGCTTAGCTGGGTTTCAGCTCCTCTTCAGGCTTAGGCAGTGCTGCTTTGCAAGTACAGCCTTCTCTGGGGGATGACAGAGGCAATCCACTCACCAGTGCCCTGCTTGGCCTCCTCCCACGTGTAGCGGGGCACATAGCCAAAATCCTGCTGTGCTTTTCTGTAAGAAAAGGTGAACGGGGTGTTCAGCAGCGTGACCAGGTGCCGGTTGGTGGAGGGGATGTAGCGGACAAAGGGTCGCAGCAAGAAGCTCACGATCTCTAGCAGCAGCGCGAAGTAATAGAGCACTGCCAGAGGCATGGGGAGCTGGGGCTCAATGCCAAACCCCAGGTGCTTGGTCAGCTCATAATTCAGATCAGCATAGCTCATGTGAGGAGTGTCATCTGAGATGTAGTAGAACTTGCCCCTGACGTGCTTGGCTTTCTGCGGGGCTCGGAGGGCTTTGGCTGCCTGCACGTGTGCCCAGGCGATGTTCCCCACGTACACAGGGTTCACCAGAGCCTCCTTCCTGGAGAAGCGCAGGTAGACGTTCTTGTTCAACAGGCACTTATCCAGATGGCCCTGGAGAAACGGGCACCCTTCCCCAAAAATGTACATGGATCTCAGGGCACAAGTCATCAGCGTGCCACCATCCTTCAGCACCTGGCCATCTGCTTTCAGCACAGAATCCTCTGCCAGTCTCTTGCTTTGGGCATAAGGAAATTTTGATGTGCTCTCGTAAGCTGTGTCTTCGTCACCGTTGAAAATGGGGTCACCTTTGCAGTTTGGGCCTGTCACTTCTATGGTGCTGGTGTATATGAAGTGCTGGACGTTACAGCGGACACACGCCTCCAGCAGCAGCTGAGTACCTTCAAAAAGAAACATGCAAGGCAGTCTAGAGCTCCCCAGCCAGGAAAAAGTGGGCTTTTCAGATCAGAAACAGCATCTCTGGCTTGATCTTGGCCAGATCTCCCCTCCCTGCAGCTGGAAGAATCCTCCCCTGAGCTGGGCAGTATACTCAATGACACCGAACCTGCTCTGAATCTGTATTTAAGTAGCATCAGTGCACCTTCCAGAGCTAAACAAGGGTGAACATTTGGTCCTAATTGCATGCTGTAGGGATTTTTTATGCCAAGAATCAAATTTTTGCCCTTCCTTAACTTAGCATGGGTACTGACCACAGATTCAGGGACTCGTGCCTCTTGGTTGGATTGACTTGGCTTAAGGCAGAGAACCTTCAGAAGATGCCCCTCTCCTTAGGTGTCATCCATGCTCTATGCTGAAGCCTGTGTTTTTCAGGCTTGAGGATGCTCTTGGATGGTTTGCTAAGAAGGGACAGAATTAATACAGGACCTGAAGGTTTGCTCCAAAATCAGTCACACCCAGTGCAAATCTATCCAATATTCAATTGACTAAAGAGAAGGGCTTGAAGAGAAACAGGGTAAAGCAAGACACAGTAACATGTAGTCAAAGATCATAAAGTGCAGTGAGAAAAGTGTTTATGTATGTATGCCTCCTTTTCTGGCATTTTCTGGCTTTTCTTTGCAGTAGTACAGGATTTCTTACTTTTAAAATCCTGTCATAATGCTTTCATTGGGGGCAGCAGAGGTCAACTGTTCAAAGTCTTACAAATAGTCAAGAAGGTTAAACAAGGAAAGCACATCGAAGGGAGAAATAAATACTTTAATAAGTTATGTTGTTATAGTTGCATTTGGAGTCTTCTTTTTCTACTCAGCTTTGAGGCAGAAATTGTCTTATTTGCTGGGCATGGTGTAATGAGAGAAATTAAGTGTAAAAAGGCCAGTGACTTTGGAAGAGAAGACACAGCTCAAAGACGTTTGGAAACATCTTTGGCAAAGGAACATTAAACTAAAATGACTGATATGATATCAGAGGAGTGTAGCCTAAAATCTAGGGGATGAATTTAGACACCAGCAATGAGGCACATAAATGATCTTCCAAGTCTGCTCAGTCTGTTACAGCAACAACTGAAGGCAGCACAATGCAGATCAGACTAGTGTGACTGAAACGAATATAATGAATTAAAGAGGTTCAGAAGAGCCAAGAATATTGGCAGCAAAATATGGACTCATTAATGAGTGAAAAATACGAAGAATTATTGAACTGAATATTGCTAGGGCACCAAAATTCCCCTTTTTAAGCTTGAACAAGAAAAAGAAAGAAATTGAAACAAATGGAAAACAAATCTGGATAAGGCTTTCAGAAGCATTAAGGAAGTGCACCGAAAAAATGTTACACAGACAGGAATAAATTAATGTGAAAAATGAGTTCATGCAAGTCATTATGTTTAGATGACATACAAGCCAGGGTTATCTGGAAAAAAATTAATTTATTATATTATTTTTTAAAATAATAGCTTAATTCCTGCTGTCAATGCTGTTTAGAAAATGAGGGAAAGTAATAAAGTGCGGGAGGGCTTGATAAAATCAAATGAGTTAGCAAGTTTTAAAAAAAGCAAACATAAAGTTATCTTGACAGTTGGTATCTGTTCAAGATGAATTTCACCCAAATAAAATGTGGTTTATTTGCAAATCAATGTTGTATGTAAAAAATTTAAAGATTCCTAGAGTAATGGGAATCTGAGTGTCTTTCAAATCTCATGTAATAAAGTAAATTATTACTTTATTACATGCTTTATTCAGTGAATGGGTCTCCATGATTTGCTTGCCCTTCTGGCTGAGAATCTGGTTCACAGAAGGTATTTTGTTTAGATTATAATTAATTCTTTTGTCAATTCCCTTCCTTTTAAAAATTTGCTTCCCTTCCTTCCTAAAAAGATATTTTTGCTCTGAGACATTGTGTGGCAGTGGAGGAAAGCCCTGCATCAGGCCATGTTTAACTTGTTCTCTTCTGTCCTTTGTGGTTTGTGAACATCCACATCTGATTCTTCAAACATTTATATTGTACAAGTTCTGTTTCCTAGGAGAAACAAAGCTTTCATCCTGCAAGACTGTGAAGTACATAGCAGTGCCCTGGCTGGTCAGAAAGCCAGAAGAGCATCAGAATGGAAATGGGAGGAAACAGGGAAGAGAGGGCAGCAGTATTCACTGACTGACCTTGTGGTCAGTTGGCTCTGGGAGCAGGACTGTGGATGGTATTTCATTGTAGCCAATGTTACCAGCTAACCCTCACTGGCCCAGTGGGCTTTCTTCACCCACGGGCAGACACTGTTGGCAGGGGAGAGAGTAGTGGGGAGTCAGAGCTAAAGAGCTTTCTGGGTTTGGGACATTTTAATATTTGTTTGAATTTTTTTTTGGTAATTTTTGGTTTTTTAATTTTTTTTTTCCCCGTGGAAAAATGTGTTTTGGCAACACATTCTGCTGTGAAAAACCAGATTGTAGCAGGAGTATGGTCATAAAGACAGAGCTTTACAAATCTCTTTCTGAACTACCAACCACGTATATTTTCATATTATCCAATGCACAGGTTTCCAGGAACTTGCCTTTCTGCTCCTCCCTCCTGACAGGGGCCCAAGAGGCTGCCCACTGGGCACTGTTTTTTGATCACTGACAATTTGTGGCTTTGATTGAGCAGAAATGAAAGGGTCTGGGAGCTAATGGTACAGGCAGTGAGCCATGCTAGAACAGCTAATATGTGATCCCACTGTTTTTAAGGCACATGTAAGAAACAACTCAACTACCAAGGATTCTCTGTTCCTCTGAACACTGGTGAGCAGCCAGTATTTGTGAAAGTGATGCCTGTACAGGTATGTTCCTGATTTTTTTGTGAAGAAGCCCTGTGTCTGTGGCAGAGAGGAACAAAGAACTGGGAAAGCTGTTCATGTAAATAAGAACATCTTCCCCAAATCTCCCCCAAGCTGTTGAAGCAACACAGCCAGGGAGGTCAGTGTGCATGCAGGTTAGGTAGTACCAGTTCTCTGAATGGCACTGAGGGTTTTGGCATCACAGATGGGGGGTGCAGTTGTTCTTTAAGGAAATACATTTAAATTTCCTGGCAGCTGATGCTACACAGGCCATTCCTAAGTCTAAACCTTCTTCCTTCATCTGACATTTCATGAAGAATGGGGGTTCCTTTATAGAAGGGAACATCCCATCTCTGAGTCACTGAAACCCCTCCCTCCCATAGCTTTGAGTTTGTTGGGGAATTTTAAATTATAAGCTCAGGGTGGGAGAGCTCTTGTTCCAGTCAACTGCCTTCTGGCAAATGGGAGGAAAAGGAGAAGAGGAAGAAGAAAAGGAATAGCAAGGAGAGAGCCACAGGCTCTGGATCAGTGCAACATTTCCGTAATTGCAGCCAGAGTCTGCAGTATTTGTGAAAATTGAAAAATGTACACAGGCAGGGATGCTATGTGGGGAGGGAGAATAAGAACCAATTTCTGAGGTGGGCATTGGGATTTCAGATGTGAATTCCTTTCAGAAAGTTCCACTGAGCATGGGTTTATGACTATCACCACTGAAGGCAGAGCCTGTGCAGATCACAGGATGGGCATATGTAAGTATTGACAAGAGTGAGTGATCCCGCATTGCCCTGGAGTGGAAGGCTGGGTGTGAAGAGGCCCAGAACTGCTTGAGGCTGCACAGACACAGGCTTTGCATCCTTAGGTATGTCTGTGCAAGATGCAGAACAACCCAGTTAACCTGGCTCATAACAAACACGGGACAGGTTCTCCCTTTCCTGAGCAGATGGTGATCAGGGCAGAGACGTGGGTTTGAGAGAGGTGCTTCACCTGCTCACCTGTTACATTGACTTCCCAGAGCAGCTTCTTCTCGATGAGGCCCAGGGTGTCAATGAGGGAAGCCGTGTGGATGACGAGCGACACGCCCTGGCAGGCACGGTGCAGGAATGTCACATCTCGGATGTCCCCTTCCAGGATTTTCACCTCAGTCTTACCCTTGAACTCTGCAGGGACAGCAGAAAACAGAGCACAAGACCTCACAGGCATCCTAAGAAGAGCACTGGAAGGAGTGGTGAAGGGCTGACCCTGCCTGGCAGGTGCTGACTGTGCAGGAACAGCAGGGATATTTTAAGGCTGTGAAACAGAAGGCATTTCCCAATTACTCTATTTGTCAAATGCTAACTACAGTGCTATATAGAGATTTATTTTGCATTATCTACCATAGGTCTGGAGCCAATATTCAACATGTTTCTTTCTGTTTTATTTTTTAAAGAGAAATCTTTTCTGCTGCTAGCAAGCTTCCTTTAGGTGTGACTGTTTTAAAGTTCACAGAGGAGTAGCTTTAGCTGTGCATGTTCTGGCAACTGGCTGGCTATAGATGTGTTAACCCAAGTGTACTGAACAGGCACTGCATGTTCCTGTCTTCAAGGTGATGAATGATCTCTCTCCACCCAGAGCATGTGAGCACAGGGATGTGTTCATACCTACTTTCTACCCCTTTACCTTGCCTGTATTACAGCTCTTCTAAAGAAATTACATACAGCTCTGACACATCTTTTTCTTGTACCTTGGCCAGGGCTTACAGTGCCTCTTCCAACTTCAGCTCTGGCTCCATTTCAGTGTCTGTGCTGTGGGGTCATTTTTAGCCTGCACGTCTTTCTGGTTCATATTTGAACTCTCAAGACAGTTCTCCTGAGCTACCTCAGCCCTGGCTTGATTAAATCCTGCTTTTTGAGCCCTCTCCCTCCACAGCAGCTTCTGTGTACAACCCCAGTGGAGCTCTAGGTCTCAGAGCCATCCTTCCCTAAGCTGTGCTGGGCAGAAGCATTCTTTCCACAGCCCAGAGCCACACAAACATGAGCCAGCACCAGATGATCACTTGGAAAAAATTTACAGTCCAAGGCAATGCTGCTCTGCTGGGAAGTCATCTGGCCTGGCTGCAGCCATACCATGGGAGAGGACTTTCTCAGCATGACCCACAACTTGTAAGGAGTGTCACTGCAGCGAGTCCTCTGGGAGCCTCTGCTGTGGCTGCACTAGGTGGCTCCCCAGGCACAGCTACTGGGGAGGGACTCTGCACCACAGGCAGAGCCTCTGTCTCCTTCCAGCATAATCAAATGCCCCTTTTAGATTAGACAAGAACCTGATTAATTTGTACAGCTTTTAGCTTCAGCCATGACTGAAATCTCGTGTATCCTGGTGCTTTTTCACCAGCTCCAAAGCAGGCAGTATTTCATCCCATGTCTTTAATATGAAACACTGAGCGAGACAGCTGTTGGGATCTGGAACTGAGTGGGAATATCTTTTAGAATGGTTTTATCTCATTTTCTCTATAGCATGCTAGAATGTAACCCTGTATCAATCTAACAATTATTCTGATGCAACAGGCTTAAGGGGCGCTTTTTTTCCCACCACAGACAGTTGGTCTGAGATTTAAGATTTGTGAAACATTTGCAAAACTGTTACTAAATCTAGAGTTACTGCCCTCCCAGCACAGTCATTGCCACATGCTCTCTCCTGCTCCTTTATTTTAGAGACTGCATTCATTTCCTAGAACTCTATCTCCAGAAGGTTCACACTGACCTCTACTTGCATGGATGCAAAAGTGTCACACTAGGACTGGGATTTTTGTTAAGCATGTGGTAGTTAGATTTGCTGTAATAAATACTGGTCTTTGTACTGCCCTTAGGTTGATGTTCTCCATGAATAAGGCTTTGTGGGATTGCAATAATCCCAAGAACAGACAGAAAAAGTTTTCACAACATAAATTCTGACATGTCACCCCTTCAAAGTGATCACAGTGCCCAGGCAGGAATTAGGGAAATGGAAGTTTTTCCACATGCAAATCAAAGCTTTTGGGAAACGTACAGAAGAAGCCTGTCCCTTTTAAAGCTGATCACAAGAAATCTTCTGTCTAGGTGCTTTGTACCTTGTTTGGGCTTGCAGTTTGTATGTGTGATATGACTCAGGAAATCTGCTCCTCTGTTCCATTTTAGCCAGCAGAAGTTGCATGGTAAGTACAGTGTGGGCCTTGCTGACTTTAGCAGCATCAGCTGCATGTCAGGAATCAGCAGACTGATCTTGTTTTGCTCTGGATGAAGAGAAAACTACAGGTGAGCTTGGATGCAAAGAGAGGAAAGAAGAAGTGACTGACAGAGAGTGGTTTCAGTGTGAGGTGGACAGCAGAGAGAAACTTGATTTCCATCTACACAAACCATTGCCCAAGCATCAAAAGAACATGTGTGGGTAGGTCAGAGGGGGAGGAACAGAATAAATTCAAGTCAGCTCTCCATTTTTGCATAAAGTGATTATGACAAAGTACCTACTCACTGGGAAAGCTTGTTCTTCTTCACCAGTGGTTTCTGTGTCCTCTGAGTTGTAAGTAAATTCCCTGCTTGTTATGAGGTAGTTTTTGCTTGAAAATGCAATGATTTCTCAATAAAATTCAGTGTCCTGTTGTGAGCAGTTTTTGACTCAGCAATACAGTCGGACTATTTGCCCTAAACTTAAGAGCAGCATAGGAGTCTGGATTTCTCTGGAAGTGCCAATGCAACAGTGAACAACAAAGAAAAGAATTGTGTAAGTGGAAGCATAGGAAAGGCAGAAAGATAAATCTGAAGTGGAGATGGGAGGTAAGAAACCCAAGGCACCAAAGTACCATGTTCAACGTGACGTTCGTTCTCAACCACACACAGTAACTGGGCAGGCTCCAGCTCACAGCACTCTACATTGACTGGATCATCCCCGACTCCCTGGGGCTGTGGAAGACCACAAATGCCACTCTCCTACACAGACTGAGTTCGATGGTCAAGCTCTCAGCAGGAAAGTTCTTTGGACAAAAGAGGAGTGCCCCTGAGTGCCTTCTGGCATGAAGACCTGTGACGTGCGCATACTTTTCTGTCGTACTACCCACAGCCCTGACTGTGAACAGATATTGCAAGTGCAAGGTGCTGAAGAGATTAGTGAGGAAAAAACCCACTCAGCTCTGCTCCTGGCTATTCCAGGAAACCAGATAACGTCTGCTAGCAAGTAAAAATCCCTGTAGTAAAAATAATGCAGGTCAGAAGACTCCAGCCCCACCCACAGGTTTTGTAGCAGCCCCGCAACTGGAATAGGAGTCACTGTGATAGAGAAGGGCTTGAAAGGGAATGGCAGGGAAATATTTCAGGTAGTCCTGAGCACAGGGACTGGCAGGACACTAGAAGAGATGTAGCCACAAGGGCTGATACAGACAGAGGAGCTGCCACTCAAAGTGCAGGAGCTCAAATCTGTTTAAACACATCTGGAATGTCAGTCTATGGTCCCTACTACCTGTTCGGGTAAATGGGGTAAAAAAGGCTTTGGTAACTGATTTTTCACTACCTCCTGTGCTGCTCAGATAGGCTTTAGGAATGTTAAAAGAATAGGAGAGGGGATGTTTGGGCGGTGCTCAGTGGAGGAAGAAGGGAGGATAAGGAAAAAGGGCATAGAGCTTGCCTATTAACAAAAAAAAAAACCCCAAAACCATTGAAACCTTTGCTGCATTTCAGCCAAGTTTGTGCCCACACAAGCAATTATTTTCACTCCCCAGGATGCTCCATTATCCCCACAAAACTCTCCTGGCCCAGAACAGTGTAGATGTCTCTGCACTGCTGCATCAGTGCTAAACCACATACAGTCCTGCTGCTTCAGCCTCTGCTGTAGCTGCAGGTTTTGGGTTTGTTTCTGTGGAAACTCTCTGGAACCCAGAGCAGGAAGGGCTGCTGCAAGGCTCAAGGGTATCTAGAAATCCTCAGTGAAATGCTGAGTCAGATTTAATGAGGAAGAAGTTTGAGTTGTATAAAACCATGATAAAGGCTTGTGCAATTTGTACCAGGTTTCTGGTGCACTGTTGCTGTCCCTTGGTGACACTTAAATGCTCTATAGAGTGATTGAGGCTCTTTAGCAAATCATACAGAGATATTCCTCAAGGGTTCCCATATAGTTGTATAGAGGAAGCCTTGCAGTGAAGATGTGATAGAGGAAGTTATTGTTAAGTAAATTTAATATAAGGACTGAATTTAGCCCCCCTATGTGTCTTTCTAGAGATGTGCTCAGTGTCTCAATAAGTAGGACATTTAAAATGAAACACTCTGAGCTGCTTTCCCTGCCACAGACTGTTTCTGACACTGGGCACATCACTCATTTGTGCTGTCTCCAATCCATTCAAGAAGGCAGAGTCCTGCCGTGCACTTTGCAAATGAGTCCTGTCTCTTCGGAGCTTAGCATTTGCTTGAACAGGAAACTGCAATAATGTTATTAACAAGAGCAGTTTTAAAAATAGCTCACCACAGCTCTCAGCCAGAAGATCATTTTTAATCGAATTAATCACAGGTTGAAGAAAACAGTTAGAATTTGTAGCCACAACTTTGTCACTGCCTTCTAGTCTGGCATACCAGAGCCCAGCACAGCATGCTCTAGGTATCTCTGCCCTCCCACCCAGTATAGCAATGCTTGCATTTTCCTTTCCCCCAAGAAGAAGTGTGAGATTTTTGCACTAATTTTGCTCTGTGGGTTTTGTTGTAATAGAAGTCAGGTTGAAGACAGCCTGTTTATTGCATGTACAGTATATAGAAGCCTCAGGGCCTGACAAAAACACTCTTGTTTTAATATTTTGCATCTGATTTTTGTGCTGGGGGGAGAGGGAGGGATAAAGCAAGGCTTCCTTGAGATAAAACCTCTGTCTGCAAAGCTGGTTTGGATGAGAGGTAAAGGCTTCCAGGCTACCCACGTGGGACAGCAACGCACATAGCTGCACACACAGCCCTCATGGAACGGCACTTACTGTCAAATCTCCCGAGTGCCTCATCGCTAAAGGCTTTGTCCAGCAGGCGGATCTCAGCCAGCGCCTCCTCTTCTTCCAGCAGCAAGCGCACAATCCTCTGGCCAAGAAATCCTCCTGCTCCTGTCACCAGGCAGCTTACCCCAGCCAGGGACATTGCTCTGGGTTGCTCCTCGGCGGTGAACTCGCTGTCTCTTGAGCTTGGTTCTCTTGCTGGCTCTCCTCCTGCCTGAGGGAATGAACATATGACATCAACCTCTGGAGACTTTACAAATCCAAGGGTGTTACCAGAAGGAGAGACTACTGAAAAACAAACTTTAATCCCTACATCAAACAATTTTTTAAGCATGTCTTACTTTTGCTAGTTATTCCTATTCAGAAGTAGTCTACATTTTTTTTTCCATGCAAAGAAAAATTTTTTACAAATCATTGCAAACCAACTAAATTAACAAATCTGAAAATGCTCAAAAACAACTTCAATGCCAAACAAACCACACAAAGGTTTCCCACAAAAGTCTGCCTCGAGTCTCAGTTCCACCTCTCTAGCACTCAGAAGACTGTGGGGGAGATTTGCCTCTATTTATATACTGCAGAGCACCACCTCGGTCATTTTGCTCCCCTCCCTCTTGAGTGGCTCCTTTGCTGCAAAAGAATGTGATGCTTCCACACCACTCCCACCGAAGAGGAAGGCTCTGGATGCAGTGTGGTCTGAGCCTAGACGTGGTCCTGCATCCCTAAATCCTCAGAGAATAAACCCTCATGTTGATAATTCTTTCTATTGTACCAATATTGAAGGTAGGGAGCATTAAAATTAAATACAAATAGCAGGACAAGCTATTTAGAGTGGTTTGAGGAGTGGACTCTAGTGCTGTACATTTTCTGGATACTGGGCTTCCCCATTACAACATGGGTTTCTCACTCTCTCTGAGCGAGATCAAAAACCAGCCCCTGGGATTTTGTATTTGTTCAGTATACTAGAGGCATTTGAAGTGATGAAATTGTTTAATGTACCATCAGAGTTAAATTCAAGCTGCAGGAGGGAAAGGTTCACCTCTGGAAATGTCTTGTGCGAGAGCACCCAGTTAAAGTCAGGCTGTTTGTGTCTCTGCAGGGAAAATGCCCGGGTGTTTCTTCCTGGGGTTTCACTCCAGTTCAAAATTGTTTTTTGGTGTGAGACCAGGGCAGGGCTTAGGCATTAGCCTGAAGCTCCTAGTGCCAGCTCTGCCTTCCTGGGTCTGTCAGGACATGCTGACTGCAGCTGTATTTTCTCTCTCTCACACACAGGGATAGGCTGACATCCCTGCTGAAGCAGGAAGATAAACAGGGAGCTGCCTTAAGCGAGAAGGGAGTTGCAGAAAAGAAGTCCAGCAACACAACTAATTAGCCTGAAATCACTGGAAAAGGGATCCCTGATTTGGGGCATAGCTGGAATGGATCTCTAAAAACGCTTTGTTTCCATTCATGCCACTAACTGCTAAGCTCCTTTTTTATTCTATCATGGGTTTTGTTCACTCATTAAAGACAGCCCTGGAGAAAAGCTGTAGAAGAAGCATCCCCACACTTTTTTGGAGCAAAACTGGGCTTGCAAGTGACAGGAGGAATGCAAAATCCTTTCTTTTGGGGGAGAAAGGTTTCTGGCTGACAGAGATGATGAAGTTTTGGCAACTGTATCAATACCAGCATCCTTGAAAATCTGTTCCTTACCCCAACAAAGCTTTAAAAAAATTGTTATCAGTGCTTCTTTCCTTGGCTTTTCACAGTCAAGACCTTGGCATTGTATGCTCTTATCAGAAGCTGCTGCAAATTAATTTTGTGCACTTTGCAAGGAAAAATAACTGGCCACAGCCTGCTGCTGCAAGCAGCATTCTCTGTAACAGGTCTTCCTTTTTGCTTTTAGAAACGAAAAAAAATGCTTTAAAGAGGAATTATAAAACCAGACAACACCACACAGCCTCTTAGGATAGAAAATGCTCTCGTACACCAGGCTTGCCTGTTAGAATGACCAAGTTTAGCAGGGATAGTGCTTCTATGAGGATATGAGTGCTGCTTAGGGGACTGTAGGGAGATTTACTGCTGCTGTGCTTTTGTCCTCTTAGGTACTACTCAGACAAATGCTTGGTTTAGTTTGAGGGAATTTTACACATCACTACATAGCAGCCTTCATCTGAACTGCTGTTTGTGAGTGTCAATGGTCAGACAGCAGCAATTTGCTCAGTTCCAGCTCAGACCTACTGGTGCTTCCTGCAGTCTCACCTAGAGACAACATTTTCACCTCTTGTTTCTTGTTGACCTTGCCGGTGGGGTTGCTGGGTGGCATGGCAGCTCCTCCTGTGCAGACAAGACTGGCTCTGGTGTTCCCCAAAGGACAAGGAGGCACATGCTGGAATGGGCTGTACACCCCAGAGTGGTGCCAGTGAGCAACAGGGCCAAAGTCCACCAGACCCCTGACCACCAGGAACAACTTGAAATTCAGAGTTATTGCACAGGTAGGGGACTTGCAGACTAAACCATAATTGAGCAGTTCCTAAAAAATTTACCAACTCTGCATTCTGTGTCGAGGCATAGACATTTTTTAACTATGTTGATGTCTTCCTTCTCTTTGACTTCATTATAAAACAAAGCTGCCACAATCTGATATTTTGCTGTAGAATGGACTGCATGACTAAGAGCATCATTTTAGAAAATCAGAGCTTGTACATTTTGGTGTGTGTTGGAGAAATGCTATACATGGACTAAGTGGATAGCTTAGTATCTGTGCAATGCCATGTCCCATCCCAGCTGTGTCCCTGATTTGCTGGCCCAGGAACAGTGTTGCTCCTCTGACTTCACCGGTGCTTACTGTGACGGAAACTTTGGGGCAATGACTGGCAGGTGCTGGAGAATGTGTTTTCTTAGCCTTGCCACAAGGAGAAAAAGGGATTGGGAGGGAGTGTAGTGGAGATGAGAAAACAGAAAGAGAAATAGTGAAGGAAAAATTCCCAGCCGCATCAGGGAAAAACTGTGTCATGGTAGTGGAACGATTCTGTGCAATAACATTGCAAGGAATGGAAGTTTTAGATAGGATAACATGCACATTTAAAGAGAGCAAACCTGTTTATTATGGAATCACGTAAAACAATTTTGGTATCAATCAGGCTATCCTGGATTAAGAATGGGAGAAGAGATCTATTTGTCCAGAAAGAATTTTAATTCAGGAAAGGGGTTTCTGTAGTCTGCCCTGTTGCCCAGACCGATGAGAACTGAACCAGGGGAAAGCAAAAGCACGCTTGTTATTTAACTGGATGTTTTGATTTCAAAATATAGAGTAATTGTGACCAAAACCACACACACACACAAAATCCATGTTTCTTCTCACGTGAAAAATTAATGTGTTTCTTAGCACTATACGCCTGTAAGCTCAAAAAGCCTACATGATGGCAGCTCTGGGAGAGAGGCTGTATTTTAAGATGTAGATTTACTCAAGAAAAACTTCTGCCCTTCAGGCTGGGAGGCACTGTTCCCTCCTGGAAACATTTTCCTCTCTTCTAATTATAAATTGACAAGAGGGAACAAGATTTAAATAATTAACCTTTGGACAACTGTCCTGCATCAGACTCTGAACTTCTTATAGTGGGAAACAGTTGTAAGACACTTTAATCAAGGTATGAAGAAAATCCCCTTAAGGGGCTTCAGTGTTTCCATGTCTTCAAATCTGAAAAAGAAAATATCTCCTATTTCAGTAGTACCAAAATTATTCCAGTAGAAGGGAGAAGGTGATTGCAAACATTTCTGACATTATCTCCAAGATCAAAAAAACCTTCTTGTAGTAGTCTTTGCTATATTAGACAGCACATAAGTTGGGCAATTAAGTAGAAAGAAACCTTTAGTCTCCTTTTCCCTTTAGTTTTAGGAAGAACTCTATTTCCTCAGCTGAAATTGATGAGTGACTCATCTATTTAAAGGCTGGAGAAATTTGCATCATATGCCAAAGAAAAATGTTTATATTTGGATCCATTTTGTAGATAAACTACCCTTGTAAGTAGACTGATTCTCTGTCCCGTCCTCCAGGGATGCAGGGAAGCAGAAGGGTTTGATTTCTCCTTAACCCACATGTTTACAATCTTCGGGGACAATTTTTTGTAGGACTTAACCTTGCTTGAATGTGTGTCAGAGATATTCACAACAGTCAAGTGCATAAAGCAGAACAGGGCGCAGACAAGGGGGCATAAAACTTTGGTATGCATTGGCACAGGCCTAATCCAGATCATAGAAAACTCTCAATGTCTTGGAAAAACCGGGCTTGTTAGATAGACTCTCAGCATGATTTAACCCTGTGATGTCTTACGTTAAGTTCACTCACCAAATATCTTTGTTTTTCTCTCAGAAAATGCTTTCTTGCAGCCTTTCACAGAGATACACGTGCTGCCTCTGCAGGTCCATGTAGTTGATCATGGCAGCATAGTGGTATGGCAGGGTACACATCTCATGTGCAGCTCTTATTTTATGATTCTGTGATATCGCCCAACAATTCAGATTAAAGGGAGCCTCTGGAGATCTCTGTGCCAACCTCTTCGCACAGCAGTGTCAGAGAGGTTGCTCTGGACCTTGCCCAGTCAAGCTCTGAATATCTCTAATGATCGAGGTTTCAAAAACCCTGTGTTGCAGTGTCTGACTGCCCTCGTGGTGACTTTTTTCCCCCACTGATTTCTACTTGGACTTTTCCTCATTGCATCTTGTCCCCATTGCCTTTCACCCTTTTACTGCACACATCCAAGAAGCTGGTCTGGATCTTCTCCAAATGAGTAGTAAAAGGCAGCAATGTGATCCCCCCTCCCCCTGCCTTTAGCCTTCTAGGGACTGAGCACTCCCAGTTGTCTCATTCTCTTCTTGTACGTCCTTGAAATCCATCAACGTGTGTGTGATGTGGTGTAATTCCCGAGTCTTATCTGCCAGGCTGTCAGTCTGCCGACAAGGTTTATTGTTACTGGAACAGAAAGGAAGGCCTCCACATGAAGGCCTCTGGAAGAACACTGCAGACACTGTTATCTCTGTGCGAAATTAAAGTCTAAACAGAATGAGCTGACAGGGTTAGCTTCTTCCTTCTGCCTTCTTTGGGCCAATTTAAAGTAGGGTTTATGCAAAAGGTCACTTTTTGGTAGCATGGCTCCCCCTGCACATTCCAGGGAAATGGGTATCAGGGTATCTGCCAGCTCCAAAACAGAGTGAGGCAGGGGCTCTGCACACTGAGAGCTGGCTCTTTGCCCCAGAAGTTGTACTCTGCTCCACTCTTTCATTGCTCTGCATTTAGAAGCAGTGGGCAAGAACTACCCCCACCTTCAAAGGGTAGATGGGGTCCTTGGTAGCTGATGCTTCTTGTTTCTATATCTGTAATGAATACATCCAGGAAAAGCCAAATCTGTGGAAGATAGCAGCCTCAACACTTACTGTCCCAGAGCAGGAGAGGTGTGTGGATTGAGTTGCAGTGAGCGTTGGCAGGACAAGTGGGAAAAGCAAGGCACACAGTTTTCCATGTCTGGCTGTCCAGTGTAGCGGGACTTTGGAGGAAGACCCAACACAGGTAATGCCATGGAACAGCCAGTTCAAAGCAAATGTATTTAAGCAAGTAACAATTACCCAGACTCTTAAGGAATTCATTGGTCTCAATAAAAGCAGAGCGCAGCCTTTGCTAACACAAAGCCTTTCCTAATCTCTTCAGAAGCTTCTGGAAGGCCTTGTCAGATACTTATTGCACCTCCTTTTTCATCTTCAGTCTGTCTGAGGCCTCAGCTTGAGCTGCCTCTATTTGGTGGGCATGGCAGCAGGCTGGTCACAGCTTTGAGAACTGAACCAGGTGTTGGCCAATCTCTGAGACCCTGGCACAGCCTGCAATAAATGAAACATTGGTGAGAGAGAAAGGTCTGTGGACGAAGCTTGGAAGCCCCCCTGCTCTGAATCACAGTCTTGTACGAGCCAGGTTGGGATAGGCTGGTACTTCGATATCTCCACTCCTCAATGGCACCTTCAGCCTTCAGGTTTGGCACCGGACTCCCCCCACAAGAAGAATTAGAAACATGAAAAAAATTATTTTTATAATAAACTGAGCAGCGTGAAATCTGGTCCAGTCACGTCAGCAGAAAAACGTAGACAGAAAAGATGCAGGGTTTGCTGTGTGCCAGAGGTGGAGATATGCATTGCCATTTCATGTGGTCAGATACGGGTGGGATAGAGGTGCTGTTGACAGCTGGCTGAACATGAGCCAGCTGTGTGCCCAGGTGTGATACAGGCATCCTGGCCTGTATCAGCAATGTGTGGCCAGCAGGACCTGGGCTGGGCCCTGGTGAGGCTGCACCTCAAACTCTGTGTCCAGGAGAGGTTTAGATTGGAAATTGTTATCAAGCCCTGGAACAGGCTGCCAGTGAAGTGGTTGAGTCACCAGCTCTGGATGTATTTAAAAGACACGTAGATGTGGCACTTAGGGACATGGTTTCATGGTGGAATTGGCAGTGCTGGGTTAACAGCTGGACTTGATGATCTTAAAGGTCTTTTCCAACCCAAAAGATTATATGATTCACAGCTCCTGCAAAAGGATCTCAACTTGCTGCTCTTGCTGAATCCTGTGCCCCTTTGCATTTAAAGCACTGTAAAAGTCTGCTAGGGGAGAAAAGCAGGAATCTTTACTGTTTGAAAAAGTAACCCATGAAAACAGAGTATGCCCTGTGGGATTTCAGCTCCAGTCTCCCAGTCAATGTCGCTATCCACTTGAGTTCATGGCTGCTAGAGCATGAAAATATTTAATAAGACCCTTTGCTGATGTCTGAATGCTTCTACACTGGATCTGCATGTCATACTTAATATCATAGAATATCCTGCATTGGAAGGAACCCACAAAGATCATGCAGTCCAAATCCTAGCCCTGCACAGGACACTCCAAGAATCACACCATGTGCCTGAGAGCCTTGTCCAAACGCTTCTTGAACTCTGTCAGGCTTGGTGCTGTGACCACTGCCCTGCAGAGCCTGTTCCAGTCCCACCACCCTCTTGTTCATGAGTAAAACTGGAGTTTGCACCAGGCTCTGCAAATTTGCTGTTTGGTGAGGGGGTCAAATAGGGCAGCTACAGCTGGGAGCAGGAGTGAGAAATGCAGAGTGCGAGTAAAAGCCTGGAGGAGACACAAAGGTTTTTAAAACGTGTAATCACAAACAGACTGTATTCTCCAACACAGAGAGAAAAATTCTGCATCCATTTTTAATTAATTTTTCATGCAGAAAAAAAATCAGTTGCATTTTACCTTGATAAACACTATTTAAGTTCTGAAAAACATATGCTGCCATTCCCAGGAGAACAGAAATTCCAAGTTTTGCTTGGCTGTACTTAGCAGTTTTGCATCTCTTTACTTGGGTCACAAAGCTGCTCTAACCTCCTCCCTACATGCAAACTTGATTGCTGTGACACCTGGAATGCCAAGTGGTTTCATAGGAAGCAGAGAATCTCCTCAAGTGTAGCAACTAGAACCAGCACAGCTCCTGTGGGTTCCCTTTTTGTGACCCATCCATCACACTCCTGATTTTATAGGGCTTGCACGCAGAAACCTCTGTAACACCCTTACAAACAAAATACTTACCAGTTAAGGCCATAGACAAGCGAAACTCATCCTGCAGAATTCTCAAGACATCTTGAAGACCTTCTTCACCCTGCCCCAACAGAGAAAGCAGTCAGGGAAAAAGGAGCACTGGCACAGAGCAGTGCTGCAGGATGCCTGCACCCTGAGAGCTGGGATAGTCCCTTAAGTCCGTGCCAATTCCAGCCTCTCATGCAGATGAATGATTAAAATTATATGATGGATGTGCTCAGTTCATCACAGATTAATTTAGATGCTTTTCCTTTTGGGATACGTCTGAACAGGGAAAGAAAACAAAGCTGTTTTTCACTTCTGACATTTTGTAGCTGGTTCTTAAGTTTTCAGTTTTCCCCCACCAGTGGGCTTGCTATTTAAAATGTCAAGCCTTACAATGCTGACAGTTTTTAATGAAGTAATGAGAGTTTTATATATGGTGCCACTTCAGAAACTGTAGTTTACTCAAATACTGGACTGAATCTTTAAAAACAATAGACTATATATTGTGACACCAAGAAGCTCAAAAGCCAACAAAATGTATATAAAATTTTGATCTTCCTATAAAATATTGGAGGATTTAAAAATGTTTTTTCTCTTAAATTTTCTTTTTATGTCTTGCAATAATGAATGCTTTGGGTGCAGACAATGTTAGCACTTGTTTGTACCCTTCCTCTATTGTATGCTATGGTAATATCACTGAGATACATCTTTAGGAATACTCCATGGAATATAATACCAAAGCACAGCTGAACCTCCCAAATCCCATCTCCTTTCTATTTGCATTGTGGAAAAAGTGCAGGCAACTCACAGGATCACCTTTTTCATCTTAGGCCCTTTTTTGATGTTCACTGGCAAAACAAACAGTACTGTCAACTCCTAGGGGTTTTTTCAGAAGATTCAGGCGATTTCTTCCACAAAGCCTAGTTACTGGAATCCACAGCAATCACACCACTGGACAAGAGTGCCATTTAAAAGAAAGAAAATGTTTCTAGACCATAAAAATAAGTATCTTTTCTTTCAGAGAAAATTCCAAAATTCCATCCAGAGTGTAAAAAGCAAAAAAAAAAAAAAAAAAAAAAAAGCAAAAACCCCAACTGGTATAATAATATTTTAATTTTAATTATATTATGTTTACCTTCAGCATCAGACACCTAATTCATGACTCTGGATCATAGAAATATGCAAGGAGTTAGGAAGCAGCAAAGCTGGAACTGAAATAGCAGTGGAAAGCTCAGGAACCTCCAGGACACCGTTTTGCTCAGCCTTGTCCAATATATTTCAGCCATCAGTGGGATGGAGTTCTGTACGTATTTCTGAAGAATTCATAGCACTGCTATGAAACTGATGTATCAAAACCATGTATTGTTCCCAAGTATTTGCTGAAAGCAAATAAAATTGTCAGACTCATCTTTCTGGCAAATAAGTACAGCTCCAATTTTCAAAAACACTGATGTTCCTGAGTCCTACAGTATTTTAGTGCCGAACTGCAACACCAAGAAATTGGGTCCCACAAAACAATGTTATCACCTTCAAAATCCCATTGTTCAAAACCCCAGGAAATTGTGAAATTCAGTGGTATTTTTAAATCACTGGAAATGTCAGAGTTTCATTCAATTTGGGGTGATTCCACTTCAAATTCAGCAAAATAAAAATTAAATACATTCTGCACTGGTGAAAACTCTGTGACTTCAGTTGCAGAAGTGCTGGAGAGTGTGAGAAGCAGGCATATGAACTCAGAGATCCTTACTCACCTTGTAAGCCAGGCCCCATAAAGTTGGTCTTCCAATAAAGACACATCTTGCTCCCAGTGCCAGTGCTTTTAAGACGTCGCTTCCTTTTCGTATTCCACCATCCACATAAACTTCGACTCTGCCTCGTACTGCCTCCGCAACCTCAACCAGAGCATCAATCTGCAAAGAAGCAGCCAGTCTCACCTTGAGGGCAGCTTTTGATTCCAAGAGAAGGAGGTTATATTCCAAAGAGACAGGCAGGGATGCAATGCTTTAGTAGGATACCTTCTCCAAATGAAATGTGATGATGCATCACAAATAGTCAGCACCAGGAGCTGCAGAATAATGTGCAGCTCACTGTTCTGTTTTCCAGATACTTAATGCCATTTTCCAGTGCTCTGCTAATACTGATATTCTTTGCTCTCACTTTTGATAAGTGAAAAAGTAACATTTTCACTAGATTTATGAAAGATTTAGAATATAAATTTCAATGGGATAACTGTCATCAATATTTTAGTTTCATTTGAGACAATGATGAATCATACAGCTGTTTGCAAAAAAGGCTGATGTCAAAGTTCTACTGCTCAAACTACCTAACCTTACATTTCAGCTTAATCCTGGTGACCACTTGTTGAGTGCCTCCCCGTAAAGCATCTGTGAAGGGATTAATTTGCTATGTAGTACAGTCAATCATTTCTTCCAGGTTAGGTCTCCTGATTCCCCAAGGTCTTTTCTGTAGAGTCCAGCATGGACTAGAGCCTTGGATGTTATTGCAGGGCAGCACCACACAGAGATGCTGGCCCCATAGGCAGTACAACCAGGGGCAGGACATTGCACTAGACATGATTAACTCTCCTTCAGAGCAAACCCAAAGGGCTCTTTCCTGCAGTGTCTTAAACACTTTTGCCTTCTTTTAATCTTTTTTTTCTGAATTTCAAACTGAAAACCTTCAGGCTGAAATTTTCTAGGACTAGCTCAGCAAGAACCAGGCTTGGCACCAGAAGAATAGCAGAGCCCAACTAGGTATCTATTCCTTGTCTGTGTATGTAAAGCAACTTTTAAGGTAGAAGAGCAGTTAATGTGGATGCCATTTCTGTTATTACGCCTTTAGCATTTAGTTTATTAATTTTTTTTATTCATTATTGTCAGCCTTGACGTAGAATAGAAGAGAATTCCCTGGTACCTATTTTTGTTTTACAAAAGAAGGCCGAGAAAAGAAAGTTCATAAGATACTGTGCAATCCAGAACTGTAAAATAAGAGCAATTGGAAAAACTGACAGAAGCCAAATTACGCCAGTGAAATACACACATGTCCAAACAATGCATGATTTCTTTGTACAAATTAAAAAGCAGGGGAATTTTTCTCCAGATAAGCTATCCTTTTTCTGGCTCATGCAAGTCAATAAATTCCCACTTAGACTTGAGCCTGTAAATACGCAAGCAGACCTCTCACTAAATCTGGCTGCATTGTTTTGCATGTTTTGACAGATGTGAACAATGAGAATACATTATGCTCTCATTCGTACATTTTTGGTTCCGGAGCTTTGTTTTCTTTTTGCTGCAGTGCGCAAGGAGTTTGTGTGCACGGCACCAGCTAATGGAGACACAGGCAGAAACTGGTCCTGACTTAGGCCAGTAGTTTATCTGCACTTATGTGGGTTCTGTGATACTTACAGAACCCTCCCAAGAAGCTGAGGAAATACTTCAGAAGGTAGTCCGTGTCAGGGCATGGACCTCACCAGTTTAAAGCTAAAGTACATCTGCACACATCCATGGCCACTGGACAAACTCAAGTCCACCGGAAGTGTACACACAAACCCGGGCACAGAGATAGCCAGGTTAATGCAAACGTACAGACCGTAAACAGGGAAAAGGCGGGACACACGTTTTCTCACTTACAGTGGCAGGTCCTTCATCCAGTTGCCTTCCACCATGATTGGACACAATAATTCCCTGAACTCCATGTCTCACTGCCAGCTCTGCATCTTCTCTTGTCAAGATGCCTTTGATGATGATGGGCAGGCGGGTCAGGCCCCGCAGCCAGTAGATATCATTCCAGGTGACCGAAGGGTCCAAGCTGTTGGGTGGCAGTCCGTACTCAGAGCAGTCATCTCCCTACACCCAAAAGGAAACAACAACGGAAAACTCGTCCAAGCTGCAACAATACATAGGACCCTTGATGTCTTTCCTTGTCCTAGAACAGATTAATCAAACTTGCCAACAGACATGTTCATCAGCTGCAGAAATGTCACATGTCTCTGAAGGAGAATAATTACCATGGGGGTGGAGATCAGTGTCTCTAAGGCAGATGGATAGGGATTTGAAGACAGAATCCAGTCTGGCAGGAGGTCAAGCCAGGATGCTGCAGAACCAGCAGGGGAGAAGATACGCCCCAGTACAGCAAATGCCAAGGCAGCAGTTACCCAGTGGTTTTTGTCTCATGTGGTACATGCCAGCGCAGTGAATGAAAGGACAGGCTCATTTTACAAACCTCAAAGGCTCCTTCCAAGTTCTTCACTTTCATGTGGGGAGGAAGACGGAAACCATTGCGGACATCGTCGCGTCTCTTGCCTGTGTAGGGCAGGTCCGCAGTGAGGACGAGGCCCTGGAAGCCCAAGGCCTCCGCCCGCTGGACCAGCTGCTGGGAAGCTGCCCTGTTGCGGTGGATGTAGAGCTGGAACCAGCGGAGGCCACCGGGCGCGGCTGCGGAGATCTCCTCCAGCGTGCAGGTGGAGTAGGTGCTGGCAATGTAGCACGTGTTCATTGCTCTGGCCGCTTGGGAGGCATTGGAAAGGAATCAGAAACAAAGGTATTTGAACACTCTTGCCAGACATCAGATACAAAACCATGCACTGTTTGCAGAGACCCCCCGAACCCCTGTTTCATGGGATCCTAAAAAGCACAGGGCAGCTGTGCCCCCGGGATTAACAATGACTGTGTTTACCATGCACTCTTGTTGGTCCATGGTTAAGAAAGCAGAAAAGGGAGAGGTAATTAACCAAGATGTGCTTTCATTTTGCAACTATATTTTTTTGAAAAGCATGAATTTTATCTTTATGACCGAGTCCTCACAGGAATGCACTGTTAAATCTACTCAGTGTACACAGAAGAAAAAACATTTCTAGGGGTCAGCTCTCCAAACCGACCACAGGATTTGTGAAAAGGGGATACATTTTTCTCCAAGGGAGATGTTTCTTAACCAGTAACAAGGAATTCACAGTCTGAGTCCCATCTACCACTTTCACAAGCCATATAGAGCCCCCAGGACTGAAAACCTTATGTGTTTTTTGGTATGGGCCAGAAATGTGTCCACTGCCCTTGTCTTAAGTTTGCAGCAGACTCCATGGGGCTGATTTTGTATGGTGGTAGCTGGAGAAGAAGAGCAACATCTATACAGCTTCCCATGCAGGGTGTCAGAAAGTGGAAAGGGAGTTTGCCCCTTCAAGCCTGAAAATTTTTCTCTGTCACTCTTCAAGTCACCCTAACAGCTTCTTAAATCTTTTCTACAACTCCCTTTTTGCTACATGGCACCAGAGAAGGAGAGTACCTCTGGCTGTGCTTTTCTCTCCATCAGGCCATGCTAGCTGGTGGAAGCCTGTAGGGGCAATTCCTACAGGAAAGCTGATTTCAGACCCCAGGATTTTAGTGCTAATGTCCATCACGGATACGTCCCGCAGAACACGTGGCCGGAAGCGAATTCTGTAAGGCAAAAAAAACCCCTTCAGGATAGTAAATATTCAGTGAGTTTTCTGAAGTTTCATGGAAACCGGGTCTTCATTCACCAATTGCAAAGTAGGTATCTGAGCCAATGAAGAGAACAGCATATAACAAAGGCTCTTTGTCCTTTCTGTTTGCTTTTAGAGGTCAATTCAGCCAGCAGTTCAGCCACTTCCACTTTTCATTAATCCTGCTCTACTGGCCACAGTACATGATTTCTGCATCTCCTGCCTTGGTTCACCGTGTCTGGTTCTCCCACTGTCCACCCCCAGGTTTCTTCTTCTTGCAGCCAGGCTGAGCCTTCCACTTCACCAGCCCTCTCTGTACAGTGTGCCTGCCCTCAGGCTCTGCAGGATGTTCCCCAAATCCCACCCTACTTGCACATAGGCTTCCTGCTGTTCACCAGGAGCTCCGTGTTGCATTTTATTCTAGTATAGCTACTCGTGCCCTTTCCTGTCATGCCACACATACCATAGCACACTGTACCCTACCCTACCCTAGCACTTGCTGGTACCCTCAGCACCCTTAAAGCCTCATACAACCCGTGTCATACTCAGTGTGGCATCAGAGCATTCAATGTATGTCACTCAGGTTTTGCATTTAGCTTGGGGACCCCCTGGAAAGGACCCACCTGGAAAGAACCCACCTGGAAAGGATCCACCTGGAAAGGACAAGGTGTTAGGTGTCTTTGCTTGTGAAGTCCAAACACTCGCACGAAAACAGTTTAAAAGGTCCCAGTACAACCCCCTTCATTTCCTCCTCACATTACCTTTTATATGCCAGGATGTTTTCATCTCGTGTGGTACAATCATCTGCTCCAGCTGCAAAATAATCCCAAGCAATCTTGGGTAAATACTTCTTAGCATAAGCTTCGAAGTCTGAAAGACACACCATAGCCATTGCTGAGAGATGTGCAGGGAACCTTGAAGAAGAGAATAACATGGAGCAGAAATTAGATTCCTAAACTGTCATTCTCTCTTTCAGGGGCTCTTATGTCACTGAATACAAAACCTAGAACCATCTGTCTTAGAAGAGCTGCTGAGAGGTTATCTCGATCTATCTTGCACATCAGTCTATGAATCCTCTACCCCACTATGAGGAAAACTTGCAGATGCAGCCGTAAGAGTAGGAGGAAGCTTGCATCTCTGTGCCTCTCTTCATTCTGTTTTAAACAGCAGCCTGAAGAGGACATTTTAGGTCCTCTGCTATTTGAGTTGTGTAATTCTGTCATAAGTTCCATGTTAAAACAAGCTGCGTTCTTTGTTCCACTAATTCTGCTCAAAGGTTGTCCCAGAACATCACTGTTTAGGTTATGCCTAAGGACGGCTCCGTGACTGAACAATTAGTTATGGAGCACAGTGATGGAATTCAAGATCATGAAATCTGGAAACAAGTAAACACAGAGTCTACATCTAACCTGCTCCAGCATGAACACAATGTAAAACTATGTCCAGACTTTGAGTGCAAATCACTGTCAAGGCCAGTGCTGTGGAAAAAACAAAGCATTTTCTACAGATCTTTCTTTCTCTTCTGTAACAAATATCTTCTGGGTATTTGCATTACATACTGGAGCACTGATATATACTGTAAAAGGAACATACAGAATTTGGACAAACCATGAGAAAACACTGGCAAAAAACAAATTCCACAGCATGAAACATGTTTCTGAGAACTACTCTCAGCCTTTCAGGGAATGGAAGTAGTGTGACCCAGATGTCTAATCAAACCAACAAAAATCCTGCCCAGAAAATGCCTGCACTTACATACTTTTGAAGTAGCAAGAAATAAAAGCTATGCAAATTAATGTTTTAGCAAACCAAGCTCGTGTGTGCAGAAACATGTACAAAACACAGACGAAGTCAATTTTCTAAATTGTTTGTTGCAATTACTTCCACAGCACTGATTAAAATAGGTATTTAGCAAGGTATGTGGAAACATGAAGTTTTAAAACAGCTGTGACTCAGTCTGACTTTTCTAAAAAATGTACAGGAAGAAGTAACTATCCTAGTTTTCAGTATTAACCTCCACCGCAGATTAGCCAGGGTTGCAAGCTTCACCAAAATCAGTCCCGTGTGTCACATGCTGTACACTTCTGGCACAGATAAACACACAGGTTATGTACACAGAAACAACCTGTGTGTTAAACAAACTGCAGGCACCCTGCCTCTCATTGACTGAAGTACCCGCATTTGCATTTGAAAATCAGGACTCGCAATTCTCTGCTAGTAAAGAACCCAAGATGAGGAACTCGTTGGAGGAGGAAGAAGAAATGCAACTGATTTCTCCGGTATTGTTGTGTCTCCTCTGACAGGCATTGGGTAGCACGGAGTGTAAGTATTCCAAGCCTGCTCTCTCTGACTTCAAGACATCAAAGATAGCGCAAGTCGTCATATATACACATTGTGACATTCTTTAAACCATCTATCACAACTTATGCTTTTCCAACTTTTAGAAAGGACAGAATCATCATTAGCACATTAAGGTAAACCAAGTCCTCTCATGGCAGAATAAACAGGAATTTTAAACAACCCAGGCCCAGTCCTGTCTTCCAATTCAGACCTCAGCTCAGACTTACTATGGGTTTCAGGGAAAGCTGCAGGGGATGAGAGCCTTTGCTTCAAGTTTTCCTGCAAACAGGATGTCAAGGAGGTCTTTTCACTGAGTAGCTTCTGTTTCTTCTGCAGTCAATAAGCAACCACCAGAGATTAAAGCTCAATCCTGTGGTAAACTTTGTACTGTTTGTATAACACCAACTTTGTTTTGCTATCAGGGGATTAAAAATCCCTTCTAAAAACATGCATCACCTTGTCAGGGTTGTGATTGGTTGGGACAGAGCCCTGTAGCTGAGTTCTTTGGCAGTGGTTGATGGCTGTGCATTCATTTGGGCAAGCAACACTATTTCAGGGGTTTTAATGAATCTCTGAACTGTTGGTAACTTGCTGCTCCATCCTACCAAAATGATAATTCGCAGACTGTGTGAGTTGTTACAACTCCCAGCTACAAAGCCTGGACTCTTTACTAGCACATGGGAGAGGTTTTTTGCTTCCTACAGTGTATAAACAACTGAAGTACCCTTTGTCTTCTGCCATTTTTAATGGCCTATAAGTGCTTTCATCAGGACTGAGGCACCAACAGTTTTATGATATTGATTTAGATTTGCAAGATATGAAAAATAAACACTGGACAGTTTTATTTGGTTTTTGGCTTCTTATAACCTTTAGGGTTCATGCTTTCAACATTTCCATGCAAGTATGAGAGCCTGAAGCTTTAATTTTTGCTAACTGAGAATTGAGATATTATGATAGCAGGTGTAGACGACGAGGCAGAAAGTTGTTAAAACATTCCTGAAGTATTGTTGGCCTCCCAGCTCAAGCAGCCCAGATGGGGCAGCGAGTGACCTACAGCACTGGGAAAAAGCTGGAAGCTAAACAGAGCTGCAGCCTCAAGACCTAGCGTTGAACTGGCTGGTCTGGCCCAGGAGTGCAGACCTGACATTTCTGACAGCAGAAATTGTAGGTCACTGATGCCATCTGTGCAGCTGTAGTGAACACCTATTCCTTCTGTTAGATGCATCCACAAGACCCTGCCCAAATTCAGACGTGCTCATCTCTACTATTGTCTTGAAACTTTTTCAAATTCAGCCGTCAGAGCTCATTATCTGCTGACAGCACTGTGGAACTGGCTTCTGGCATGCATAGCTGTGGATACAGGTGTCATGAACTAGACAAGGTGTGCACACTTAGCTGGAGTGACCACGAGCTCCTTGGTTTGCTTCCCCGCCCGGCAGACGAGCCTTCAGGTCACTTCTGAAGAGAAGAGCAAGCTGCTCTCTCAGTGTGCACACAGCCCAGTGCATCCCTGGGAAGGCACGACAAATCCTGCCCTCATTCTTCCTCCACTAGATGTCAGGTTTGGGTCATGTATATCAATCTATGTTGGTAAAAGCAACAAAACCTTGCTGGCTTTCAAGGCACTATGGCCTTAAAACCGCTACGATCACATCACAAGAGTGCTGCTAATATGTTTGGAAATCTTCACTCCCTGTGCCTTATTTTTAGCATTTTCTGGTGCGCAGCACAGCAATAAATGTAGCTACATCTGGCCTGATCTTTGCTTCAGCCTACAAGTTGTCTGCAGGGTCCTCTGTCATATTTCTCATTATGCTGATCTCAGTACTTCCCTACTTTAGGGAACTGAGCCTTCTAGGGATGCACGTTGCAGCCAGTTCAGCAAACCATAAAGTTTATGCTTTCATGATTATCATAATTTTACATGAATTAAAAATAGTCTGTGACTACTGTATTTTGGATCAGGAGAGGGGAAAAATCTATGTGTTTATGCTGTGGCTTTTAAGAGGCTGTACTTTGCATCTAGATATATTTTCTTCTTTCAGCAACAGACTCAATTCAAAGTAGCAGTGACTTCTGGTCCCAAAAGTGGTATTTTCTCTGATACCAGTAATACTCCTGATTTAGCTGTGAAGCTGTAATCTGAGAAAATCAAAATTTGCCACAGAGATAATATCTTTTATTACAACCCCTGAATATACTTGAAAAAAGTGGACAAGTTGTAAAATCCTGGAGCCTTTTCATTGGAGTACAGTAAAAACCTTAAAAAGACTCTCTAAAAACTTTGCTGGAAACCTAGCTGTCTTCTTTTAAAAACTGAAGAAAACAACATAGGAAATAATTGCACATCTGGTCCAGCTTTGCAGGTAGAGTGTGGAGCAGTCAACAGCCAAAGCTTGATTTTTGGACAGATCTGTGTAGCTGGGCTTTTGCAGCTGCTAACTTTTCAATACTAACATAGTCAAAGACTTGTGAGTCCAAACACAAAGATCCTCTGTAAATCTGCGCTCCAGTCCCTATTACAGTCACAATGCTCCTTCCTCCAGTTGGTTGTATTTGTTTGGTTTTCACAGATGGCAAATCACTGTGGGTCAAGCTGACATCTCTCTCCCTGATGCATCCACTAGTGCGCAGTTCAGTCTGGGACTTTAAAACACTTTGGTGAAGAATCTGGTGAACTCCAAGCAATGTAAATAATTCAGATCACATAACAGTTTGCATGCAGTCACCACTGTTTCTCCTTATCAGATGTCTTTCTTGGGCATATGCCTCATGTTCAGAAGGAAAATGCTTTCTCCTTGCATGTCAGTCATGCAAGAAAGTTTTTCCCAAATTTAATACATACATAGCCATCCCTCTGGTACAGGTGGAGATGGCAACAAATCTTTTATTTAACGTTGCCCAACAGTTTTGATTATAAGACCTGTTTTTCAGTTGCTTTTAATTTTTTCATATTTTAGTCATTCTAGGCTGAATTTTTCCATCCTTGTTCTCTGTGTTCGGCTGAATTTTATTTTTGGAACATTTCACTGAAAGCTGGTCAGCAACTTCCAAGAATGAGGTTAGTGAAAAATATGGTTGGCCCATGATGAAAATGTCTTACAGCGGTTTCACTGCAGTTCAGTGCTTCATGCAGGGGCTTGAAATTAGCAGGGGTTGATCCCTGGAGACATCAGCCTGTACTTGGTGGCCATATGAAAATCCTGTCAGATCTGACCTAGCTGTAAATCACAGCTTTCCACTTGCACATGGTCTGCAGAGCTTGTCTAAAGTCCAGATGTTATCTTTGCTGAAGACTTGCCTAGCGCAGAGCATGCTTCTGCCACAGCAGCTCAGCCCCAAATATGAGCCGCGGGCAGAGAGCTGGCTGTGCCCTACTCTCCCTCACCTTGTGCCGCCCAGAGTTGGATGCAGCCTTAAACAGCACTGAAGGGGAGAAGGAAGAGAAAAATAATGGCTCAAAAGAGGACCTGCAGGACAGCATCCAGGGACAGGCAGGGAGGGATGTGCAGAGGAAACAAGGTCAGAGACAGAGCAGGTGGGAGCTAAAAGGGCAGGGATATCCTGGGATGGCAGGGTTTCAGGGGGATAGAAGGATCAAGAGAAGGGGATAAATTTGGGAAAGAGGCAGAAGGGGACAACCTACGGCACACTGTTCTAGTGTTTAAGGAGACTACCAAGCATCTGGCCGTTCTTTCTGCAACCACCTCTGCCTCCAAAACCCAGAAGAGAACTTGATTTATGCTCAGCATTCATCTGAATTTTTTGTGGTATCCCTTCTTTCATCTCATCCTTACAATTTTTTTTCATTTCTCCTTTCCCTCCCCCCAAAAAAGCCCAGAAGAATTCACGAGCATGCTTCTGAGTCCTACTGGAACTCTGTTCCATTTTATCTCTTCAGCTGAGGAAGATCTGGAGTGCTTTGTGGCACTGAAGAGAGATAATGCAGTCTTTTCCCCCAGTTACCCCTCTTCGTAAAAAACCTGGAGCTGTAAACTCTGACACCAGCAATGCTTGAATAAGTCTGATAAGCTGGGAGGAAAGACCACATCAGTGTCTGATGTAGGACACCCAGTTAGGTCATGTGAGGAGTGATGACCTGCAGGTAGCAGGGACGGTGTGTGCAAGAGGGGTCATGAGCTGAGCGGACCATAACAAAAGATTAAAAAATTGATTTTGGAGAGCAGATGCAGAGTCATTGAACTATTGCTGCGAAATGCTGAAGGAGGGAGAACAATGACTGTATATTCTCAGTATGAAAACATACAGCTCCCCCCAGGTACATATCTAAGACTACTTCCAGGCAAAGAACTCCACAAATAAGTACAACTTACAGCATTTATGAAAAATATGGGTAAAGTGTGAGGTGAGCAAGTACAGAGTTGGGAGGAAGGTCTGCAGAAGCTGTTTCCCAGAACACCCTTTGGTTCTCACCAGCTGCTGCCAACGCTGTCTCCAAAGACATTGAGCTCATACAGGGTGGAGCAGTAGAGGAGCTCAGACATGACTCAGGTTGGAGTTTTTCCCTTGATTCCCATGGACAGCTTTCCCTCTTAAAGCCAGGGAGTCAGAGGCAGCTGGATATGACATTAATCATGATACACCCTTATGCAGGTTTAGCTACGGATTGTTTTGTCCCTAGCCTTACCTGGCCTGCTGGGCCAGCTAGGCTTGTGTAGCTATGTGGCCTTCCTTCTTGGCCTTGTTTCTAAAGCACCGTGGTGCTGGCAGGGAAGGAAGTAGCTCACTCAAATCCACAGAGGACACTAAAAACAGAAACAAGAGGTACCCAGGACCTGCCCCCGTCTGAGTCAAAGAGCACTCTGCGCTTGGTGTCCCATTTTATCAGCTGGAAAATGTCCTGGTAGCTTCCACTTGCAGTGGGAGTGATCCTGCTATCAGCAGCACCATTTGGGAATCATTGAGGACTAAGTCTTTGTCAGCCACTGGATAACATTCACAGAAGAATAGAAAAGTAGGGTGGAGAGGAGAAGCCATCTAGTCCACTCCTGTTCCTGAATTCAGAATTAGCTACACCCGTGCCTGTCTCCACTCATGGGCATGCCACTTCCTCCAAAGAAAACCAGTTTCACTGATTGACTATACAAGGAAAATTTACAGATGTTTCATCTGGATCTTCCTTCCTGTAATTTCAGGTTTTTTCCATCCATAATGGGCACAAAAAAGATTCATTCTCTTTCTCTTTATGTCTATTTAAAAAATATTTAAAGTTCCTTGATGGGCCACCCCCTCTATTGTCTCTTTTCTAAATCAAGTTATGCAAATTCCTTTGGCTTTTCATCACGAGCCATGTTTTCTAGACTTCTGGTCATCCCAAGTTCTGTCCTCTGACTCTCCAGCTGTTCAACATCCTTCCTTAATTAAAGCACCAGGAACTGGCCATGATCTTCCAGCTGAGTCCTCTTCTGGCCCTTATCTGGAACAAAGGAGACCGATTATGCCAATACCCCTGTTTACTCAGCTGTGATGATAGACAGTATTTTTGTGTTCATTACTCAGCAGTATGTTCCTTACTTATTTCTTCAGAAGTGCCATTCCATCCTGAGATAGGAAAGGAGACAAACACTTCTGTTCATCTCTTCCAAACAAAGAAGTAGTCTCATCTCTTCTTCAACTCAAATAAGAGTCGGACTAAGGGTAATAGAAGTCTCAAATCTCAGAGATCCACCACCTAGCAAAGAACTCTCATTTTTTTGCTAAAAATATTAAGAGGTGCCAGATGACATAAAAAGACTCCATCCCAAATACATGGCAGAGACACCCTAATATATCCAGGAAGTCACCTCAGAGAAACAGAGACAGAGAAAATTGTATGGTATAAAGGAGGCCTTTGAGCAACAGTGTCAAGAACAATCTATTGCGAAAGATCCACCTCAACCTTGAGATTTCGTGGTGGTGGAAGGGCAGAAAATAAAGGAGATTTTCACGAATCTCAGTGTTAATGAGACTGGGGACTCAAAAGCACAAATGAGAGGCTGCTTTTACCCTTGAGACTGAATTAGTGCTTAAGCTGAGCCTAGGGCTCTGGAATACCAGAACTGATGCCTTCAGGAAAACAAACCTCCGCTGGTGCATTGGAAGATGGCTTGTCTACTACTTCTAATGTCTAGACTCCCAGTAGAGCTTCAGTCCTCTCTTGAAAGCAGAGAATTTGCTCTCAAGAGGTCACAGTATGGGATCAGAGGCTGCCCCAATCCCCACCAGCCCAAGGCTGACCCACTACAGAGGCATACTTCTGGCTGAGTTGAGGCAGCGTGACCCTGTTTGCCCACTGATCTGTGGCAGCTTTCCGCTGAGGGGTTTCTCTGTTTTGCAGCAGCTTTGCATGAAGCTTTCAGCTTGGGAGACACTGCAGCCTCCAGATTCCTCCCTGCAACGCTGCACTCCAGCTCATAAACAGCTGGTGATTAAAAGTTAAAGGCAGAAGATGTTTTTTTCCTCACAAAACTGCACCCTAGCTTTTCCAGATTATTTCTCCAGGTTGTTAAGATCATTTAAAGTAATTTCAAACCCTTCAAATATATTCTGTGTTATGTAATCCATTGGATTAATTAAAAAGTTAGCAATAGAGATCTCAATCACCAACTTAAGTCTGAATATCAAGGACTACTCTCTGAATACATTGTTTGGTCAATATTGCTCTCAACTGTTGCAAATCGTACACAGACAATATTTCCTTAGCTTGCTTCTTAGAAGCTCATATGAGACAATGTTCAAAGCCTCACTAAAGTTAAAATAATGTTTCTGCTGGTCTTCTTCCCTAGCCACAAGTCCCATCACAGGAACATATTAGATTGGCTTGGTATGATTTGTTCTTAATAAATCCACCCTGGTTGCCACTCACCTTGTAGCTGACTTCTGGAGGCTCAACTGTAGCTTCCCCTGCCCCCTCATTATTGAAAAAAAAAAATGTAAGAGGCAGCACATTCATCTCTGTACCTCACAGTTCCTCAAAGATAGCAGCTAATAGTGCTGGCATTGCTTCAGACAATCCTCCCAGTATCCTAGCAGGAATTTCATCAAGTCCAGCTGATTTGAAAACATCCAGCATATCTAAGTCTCTTTCATGATATTGCTTGGTCTCACAGCAAATTGAAAACATTCTCAGACATTCTCAGCAGAATGAAGGCCCTAGACAGTAATTTTGAAATTAAAATATTCCCCAACAGGCTGGAAAACCCAGGTAGCTGGGGCAAGCTGACAGGGGTGGAAAAGGCCAGGCTCAACATGAGTACCCTCAGGAGATAAAAAATGGGAAAGTTCTGAATCCTCAAGAAAATCACAATCCAGAAGATGCAAGTAATCCAGCAGGGAAAGGAAAACAAACACAACTAATTTTATACAAGGTGCCAATGAAAAAACCAATGTCATGATACACTCACTTCTACACAACCTTTGAAACCTAAAAAAGGAGGTAGGGAAGCAGAATGTTTGATCCAAAATTCAGACACTGATTTACCATACATATTGGAAACCTGGAGCAAAGGGACACTAAACACAGGATATAAAACACAGAGATAAACTGTGCAGGAGGCAGAGCATTGCTCTGCCTCATTGAAGGCACATAATCAAATCAAAACTACAAGTTCACCATCTCAAGTAACATGAAGTCTGTACTGGTTGAAATTCCAGGCCTAAAGAGGAAGATCATTGTTATGACAGATAATGTTACTGACCCAGGATAGCAAAATGCCTTGAATTCAATACACTGGAAGAAATCAGAGAGGCAGGAAAAACAGTGGCAATGGGAGACATCAACTGCCCTCCTGTAGATTGACAAATGTCATACCAGCAGATGAAACAGAGATGACATTTTTGGGCTCTGTCAGCAATTATTCCATGGAGCATCTGGTCAGAGCCCACAGGAGTGAAGGCAGTCCTCAGATTTGTGGCTCTAGCACTTCCAATGGAAGCTCCACTCTGTGACAGTGACCACAGAGAGCTCAGCTTCACCATCTCTAGAGAAGCACTGCAGGCCAAACACGCCACTGCCATTGTCCTCCACTTCAAGAAAAGCCATGCAGGAATGAGGGAGCTTGTTAAAAAGAATCTAGAAAGGTCAGCAAAGAGAAATCCTAGCAAACAGCATGGAAACTTCTGAAGAACACCAGACTGGAAGCATAACACCGCTGCGTATGACCTATTGAGAAAGGCTGGAGAATGGATTAAAGGAGGCCAGCACATATAAACATCCAAGTAAGCAAGTTTATTAGCAGTAAAAAGGCAATTTCCAAAAAGATGTCTATTGTATCCAAACCAATAAAATGAAAAGAACAGTGTTGTCAGGCAGATTAAAAGCAAAAATCCTAAAAGAGTTTGAGGAGAACTAGCTAAAGAAATCAAAACTAGTACTTCATCGAAAATGTCTGGAGAAAAATCTTGCTAGGGGCTCTGTATGGCCAGCTACTGATTAGGCAAAAATCAGAGACAATTAAACCATTCTGCAGGGCTTTTCACTGGGAAGAAAAGGGGAAAAGTTTTCATATGCGGGGGAAATGCAAAAGGTATGTCCGAAGTCAAAGTAAATGTGGATGAGATTTTGTTTCAAATACACAAAGTGAAATATTACAAGTTGCTGGAGTCTGATGATACCTAGAAGAAATCAAGGATGGAAACCCTGAATTACTTATCACAGTGTGTAACCTTCCACTTGGAACCTCCTTAGGTCCTGAAGACTGAAAGGTGACATATATGAAGCCAATCTTTAAAACAGGTCCTGGGGGGCACTCAGGGAATCACAGTTCTTATGCTTCATAGTGCCTTTTAAATGTAGAAATGTGAACAGCACAGCTCCAGAAGACCAGGGTGTGCTTGCATCAGATGGTGAATTCTGCTGTTGACAAATCATTAGTATTCAGTAGAGAATTCGTTCTTCATACATGAAGAAATAGTATATACTTCAAGTGAGTCAAAATCTTTGTGTAAAGAGAAGTTTTCTCTCAGAGCCTTCCCTGGGTATCTCTGAAAGGACCATCAGCAGATTGTCGAAGATGGCCCTGTAGACAGAATCTGCCTTGATATGTCCCTCACCAAAGCCTGCTAAGTACACTAAATAGCCAACGTATAAGAAGGAAATTCATGAAAAAGAATTAATTGAAATGAAGGAAATAGAGAGTAGTGATAAATAGTTTTCAGAGCAGATGTCTCCAGAGGAGCTGCATAAGGATCTGTGCTGGAGCTACAAATATCCTTGATCAAAGCAGGAGAATGGTTTTCATATACCCCTTTCCTATGTAGAATCCTAGAGCTGTTTGAGTTGGAAAAGACCTGTAACAGTTCCCCCCATAGAATCCTGTGGGAAATATGTCAAGGACTGTCCATATGGTGTCATTAGCCTTTTGAGTGACCAGTCTAAGGTAGCACCATAGCTACACTCAGGCCAGGAGAAACAAGCCATGCAAGAGTCATCCTCTACCTTATGTACCCATTATCAAAGGCCCCCTTGCCTTCAGACTCTTCAGAGTTCCTTCTTAGTCTAAGTGTGCAGTAGAAGGTACTGAGCTGTCTTCTCTCTAACTAGACTTTCCAACTCCTCTGTTTTGCATCTTTAAATAAATGGAAAGATGAACATTCCTTATAAACATGAGGTTTATAAAGGTACCTGCAAATAAAGGTACTAGTTCACATCTCATTCCTTAAATATTGACAAATATTTTAATGGTTTGCAGATCTCTAGGCACAGCCACAGTTCTTTGTTAAGCTTGCATTAGGATCAGTTCTGCTGTTTAGCCTGGATTTCTTATTCAATTTCATCTGACCATGCCAAGGTGTCATCAATACAGCTCTAGTCCTAGGCTCCTTTCTCCTTTACCATCCATCTCCCTCTTCATCCAGATCTTCCTGTTTTCTTCATATTTATGCATAGTGTTTATGAAAAAAAAAAGAAAAGGCTGCATACTTTCAAACTTCCCAAAATTATGAGCCCTGAAAGAACAGAAAGAATTCCTTGGGTTTTGTTTGTTTTCTTGAATGGATTGGCTCCACTGAAACCAGGCATGAATTTGTTCAATTTGGCCTCCTCTCCTACTAGATTATTAAAGAGCTCTTTAAAATGTAGTCTATCCTACAATGAGAAATTTGAATAACTGCAGCATTTCCAGTGCAGTTTTTTTTTTTTTATATGCACCATTTATTTCTCATCATTTTATTTTGGGGTAAACGAAAGCTTGAGAAAAAAAATAAGCAATCAGTCTTCTTTAATTAAGGGTTATCATTCCCTCTGGTGAATTTGTGGAGAGCAGGAACAGAATAAATTTCTCTTCATTTCCTCACTGGGAATATTAAATGCAATGTAGCTAATTTGTCTGCGAATTAAATTTCCAGCTCTTTTTCCAGCTCTTTAGTGCTGGTCTTATCTTTTATTTTACTGCAGCAGGGGAAGATGCAGTACTATGCTAACTGAGAGAGAGTGGAGGGAATAAGCTTTGTATTCTTCCTGCTTTTTCTGGTATTGAATTCCTGTAAAAAAGCGAAGTAAATGCAGAAAATAATATATGTAGTTACTCTAGGAATCAATTTCTTATCAGCCTTCTCAGCCTATTGAAAAAAATAATTCTCCTTTAGACAGCAATACTTACAACGATGTCGGAATCATTATTTTTCAAATGTAGCATTCTTTCTCCGTTTACACAGATTTCATGCATGTCATTTCTGCTGGCTCCTATTAGCCAGAATGGTCTATGGCAGAAGCTTTAAAAACAGCCCCTCTCAATGCATTTTCATGGAGGTCCAGAGCCTTGGCAAGGTTTGTGTGAGGGGCAGGTGTCAGGGCCTGTGAAAGGGTTCCGCAGGCTGGCCTGAAGGACACCAGAACTTCACAGTGCCTTGATTCCCTGTAGCACTTCCTGCTCTGCTCCTTCCAGAAGCAAGGGCAGTACTATACTCCAAGCAAGCATCTGCCCTGAAAAAAAGGTTTGTTTCTTGAAAGTAAAAAAACTTGCAGAGTAAACAGGTTCTAACCTAGCAAAACAACATATCTGCTTGCAAAGAGAGCCCACTGACAGTCCTGTACATTCATCTTCTCTCCCTTCCTCTATCCCGAGGGCTGTATAAATGTTCAATGGATTTTCCAGCTGTGCTGTTTTTGAAGCCTGAAGTTTGGCCATTGCCCTGTTAGTTTGGATGTTGGTGGGAAATGTTGCTTACTTGTTGGCTACTGCATTGCTCTCCTGCTTACTTTTTCTCCAGCAGCGCCAATTCTTTCCCCCGTGAAAGCATTATAATCTCAAGTACAGTAAATCATCTCACTAATAATGTCATCATAAAGTTATTAGATCTCATTATTCTTAATTAATTTGCAGTGGTTCCACATTTTTCACCCAGCTCCGTGTGGGAGAAAAGAGGATATACAGCCTCTCTCAGAGCAGAATTAGGGATGGGCCCCAAGAACGATCCTAAGGTAAATTCTAGATAAAACCAAGATCCATTTTTGTCCTAATCTCCCATGTTTGGGCTGTGTTTTACACGTGTCAGAGTGAGCAATTAACAAGCTTATACCAAGTTTAATAACTTATTGACCATTACTGAACAAAACAAAACAAAAACCCGACTGAATATGTTTGTTACATTTACATGTGAATTGTTCATTATGCAAAAAATTTCTTGCCCTATTTACTGTAAGAGTTCACTAAAAACTATCTTGATACAGAACTTGGTGCTTCTGGAAAAAACCTTTCAATGATCTGCTGTTCTACTTTTCCTTTACACCTACATCTGTCTGCTAACCCACTAATCAAATGGACTCCTCCATAAATATTTGTTTATTTATTTATTCTATTTTATATATGTTTGTAGTTCTATTTGAACTACACTTCTTCCTTGCAAGTTTTCTTAGGTGGCTGAGGAAAGCAAGGACTTTGTGGCTAGGAAGTGGCTGCAAAGCATAGCTTGTGATTTCCATACTCTCCTCTATCTCACATTTAGCAATTCACTTCTCTGGATGTTCTTTCACTTGGGACTTCTGTTTTTATTGAGGGAGAATATCCTGCAGAATATGCTATTTATGGCATGCAAACAATGGTGTAGGACACTTGACAGAATGTTATTGGCAAGTAGTCACCTTCTTGCCAACACTTTAATTTTTTTCTCCTTACCTCTAGAAATTTTGGCATATCTATCTGGCCTGGCCTAGGCCTATCACACCCTAAATCCTAATCAGACTATCAGATGGAAATGGGTGCAGTACTGGTGGGTGATCTACTGGTAAAGCAGAGGGAGCACAGGTCTATCCTCATCCTTCTGGTTTCTTGAGCATTGTTCTGGTATCTTGGCAGGACACCAGTTGTGGGTGGTGTGGGTTAAAGGATGAGGTTGTTTCCTGACAAGATATATTCAACAAGCTGTGTCGAATCTCCACCATCAGCCTCTTCATCTATGGAATCCATCAGGTGTTTGCTCTCTACCTGCTCTTCTCAAAGTTTACACATTTGAGGCCTCAGTCCTTACAGCTGTGCCCTCTGCAGCCCAAGTCCATCATCCTGAAAAAATCCTGGGAAGTACCGGGCAGAGTTACATCAAGAAGGCACCATCCTCTACAGAAAATAGATCCTAAAACCTTGTGAAAAATGAGGAAGAAAATGCCTTTTTGCATTTTAGAGGAAATTAAGAAAGAATAAAGGGTAAGGTCAGTCAATAGTGACCTGCTTTGGAGGAACTTCTTGAAATAGAAGTTTGAATCCATCTTGTGTGGCTCAACATCTGCTAGAGTGGAAAACCTGGGTGATAGAATTGGATCCAGGTCTGGATAACATTTGCATGTGGGTCAAACATATTGCACATATTTGATCTGGTTAGGCTCCATGGCTTAGACCAGAGGAAGAACCAAACAAAAGTAAAAAAAATACAAAAATGGAGTCTGTTTCTATTCTCTGGTATGTTCAGCACACTTAAAGTAGCTGTCTTATCTTTTTATGAAAAACATACATGTATTTGAAGTCCTTTTCTCCACCTATCCTTTCCTCAAAGAGGCAGGGTCTGGGTTTATCATTTCCTGCTACAAGCAGGCCTATGACACAGGAACAGGGGCTCAAAAATTATGTTTGGAAAATAAAATAAAAATGCTTTAAGCAATATACCCTCTGCTCATTACAAGGAATCCATATGCTTGGAGATACAAAGCCAACCTCTTCCCTTTTCTGATTCACACGGAGGACATTCCCAGCAACACAGCATTTAAATATAGTGAATACAGATGTATAAGTCATGCTGGCAACCGTGGATAGTGAGAGCCCCAAATCTCTTTTGTGAAAACACATATGAACAACATCAAGGTTAAAGCAGAGCAGTTAGTACTGCTTTAATACAGCACAAGCCTACTCCCAGAGCCTGTTACCCCCTTAGGCATAGATCCCTTCCATTTGCACAGCTTGACAGTACGAGGACAACTGATGCTGGAAGAATATGGGCTCAGTATGTCAGCCCAGCAAAAGGAGATGAATAAGTATCATACAGATGGTGTGTGCTTAGTGGAGAGGACAGGATGGAGACACTCTCCTTATAGCTGGACCAAAATTTAATCATCTGTGCACCTGGCTTCAGACAAAGTCAGAACAGAGATGTGGTTTTAGTTAGGGATGTAAGCTGCATCACAAAGGCAGAACGTCTATTAGTTAATGGCTAGTATCAGTTTTCATGCCTTTTAAGACCATAAATATTTTAAATATCAAGGCCTTTTTCTTTCATGTGTGTATCTATTTCTCTTAAGTGCATTCCACTGCTGTCTATTCTCTTCTCCTCTGCTCTCGTCTGCAAAAGATTATACATGATTTTGTCTGATGTCCACCTCCAAGCCCTCAGTCATGGAAGGTATTCCTGGCTCACCACAGGTCATAGTCCATAATTATTTCATAATTCCTATTACCTTTGAGACAGGATTTCACATTAGAAGACTGGGTACTCAGTTTCACAAAGACAGTGAAAATTATGACACAGCAGTGATCAAATGCTTCTCTAGGAGATATGGATTAATTCAAGAAAGGTAGTGTGAAGCTGTGACAGAGTAAATACTCCACCTGCCTACACGTGTCTGGGACTGATACAGAAGCACAAAAGCAGGCCTGTCTGACATGGTCAGAGAAGCTTCTGAGAGCCTCCAAACTGCAGGCTGGAGTCTGAAATCTGTGTCCGGGTGAGTATTGTTTGATTCGCCAGATGTGCTCTCCCCCATTCCACTCGCCCATCATCTCATTTCCTCTCCATCAGTGCTTGTGGTATTTGGAGTGTGTTTCTACATATGAGGGCTTTCTTATTTGTTTCTTTGCAGGTTTTATTAGTAAGGCATGCTGCTATTTTGCCCCTGTGATGGGGAATACACTGACCTCTCCTCTGCCTTGCTCAACTTTGTTCTTTTTCTGCTCCCCAGCCAGCTGGAATGACAAGGGCAAATAGTCTTGCCTCCTCTTCTGTGTGTTTTTTCCACTTCAGCTCTTTGCATTCATTAGACGTTAATATTAGTGATGTCAAAGTTAAAGTTAGTGATGCCTTTTTGCACTGTCACATGCAAGGGAAATGTCCAAGTGAGGAGGCTGACAGCACAGGTGAATTGTACACTGTTAGAGAGAAAAGCGTCTGTGAATTTAGGAGAATTATCCACAGGTTAGATCAGCTTTAGGGATGGGACTGAATCCCCTGAAAAACACTCACATAATCAATTTGTGATAGAAACTTCCACTTCCTTCAAGTTTTTGTTATAAGGATACCAAATGTTAATGAAACTAGCAGACTTTGTGTTCCCAGAACCAATAGGATCTAAATAGTAGCTAAATACTATCTGGAGGATTGTTGGCATCAGTCGGATGGTAGAGAGACTGAACAATTTCAGGGACAGCAGAGAGATATCTCCAGGATTTTTATTTCCCATCTCACATACAAAGATGAATAACCCTATATTGACCTTTGGCATCATCTGGTGGCAACAAAACATGACAGAAACTCAGAGAGTTTTCACTGTATAAAGCTTATCTGTCTTTAGCATGTGGGTTTTTGAGTGCAGACGTTGTAAGTTTCATCATTTTCTGCGAGTAAAAGCCTCCCTGCAGAATTGGTCATGTATTCACATTCATCTGTGTATGTGATGTGGGTCATCTGGGTCTCTGATGGTTAAGTGTTTAGATTCTCTGCAGGCACTTCACAGTTATGACTCTTCTGTATTATAATCACTAGAAACATGAAAAATATCTACCTTTATCAAGCTTAATGAATAGGTAAGTTTGTAATCACTTGTCTGCTGCTAAGGCTTCTGTGCCTAAAACTAGATTAACTCTCCAACTTTCATAGTCATCTGTTTAGAGGTGTTTAGCTAAACTGAGTAGATACATCAAATTTTGCTTTCACATTGTCCTTTGAGAACAATCTGTTAGACCTCAAGCAGCTGGGGTCCAGACTGGAAAGAAGATGCCTACAGCAACTGAGTGTGTCATTTAACATCACGAGCTTCACAGAAGGTGTTAAAGGGAGCTGGCATGCAAGATATGCAAGGGACATAGGGATTCAATCATACACTGTGCAGTTTCAGACAACCCAACTGGAAAGAAAGAATGAAGCGAAATTTGTGCTATTATCTAGGAATGATTCAAAACACTTTGAAGTCAATGGAAAGATTTTCACTGACTTCCAGAGCTCTGAATCAGTTCCTGGGTAGTCTTATGCAGAATGACAGGGAACTTTCATCTTCAGGAACTCCTTTCAAGGGACTTTGCATTAAATGGCCTTGACTAGCTGTCAAGGTCAGCGTATCTTTAGATAATGAAATGGAAAATGTTTGGATCTTCATGGCAACTTCAGCTGTCATACACTAAGCAGCTAAAATCTAGACACCTATATTGAAATATACACATCTAAACTTGACTTCTGTATAACTAAGACCAGCTATGCACAGAGAACAAGCTTATAGCCCTTAGCCTTGACATTGAAGTCCATGACAACTGTGGATGATTATCAGGTCTAAAAAATTAGTCTCTTGCTGAGGTGCCTAAAAAATGATTACTCCGAGGGATGCATCCAGGAAGAGACTCTGTATTTAAAAATGAATTTTCTGCTTGGCACCAGCCTCAGCAAAAGGCTGATTTTAGTGCTCCACTTAGGGTTAGGGTTATGCTTAGGGTTAGGCTTGAAAAAACCAGAAAACCAAGGGTTCCAGGGACACTGCAACTACAAAAGGCATGCCAAGGGGAGCACTGTGCTGCCCCAACATTGCTCCCATACCCATGTTTGTTCACAAACAGATCTTTGTTCTCATGCAAATCTATGCAAAGACCAACCATTCCACAAACATCCTAGGGACTGTATCCTAAAGTGCATCACAGCTGCAGCCAAACCAGCCAGCTGTTTGAAATTTGTATAAATGACACTTCCCCAACATTTGAACATTTATCATACACAGTTTGCTTGATCATTTATACACACATCTATCAATCAATCAATCAATCTATCTATCTCATATATCTCTCATATTTATATCACATGTATATCACACACACACACACACACACACACACATATATATATACATATATATACACACTTACAGGTGTGGGCCTTGCCATCCCAGTGATAACTTTTGTTCCTTTTTACTGGCTTCACCCAATTTGTCAATAACTATCTCTAAAGACGCCGCTATAACCAAACCCAACAGGCAGACACTCAGCTGGTGTTCATTGGCACAGCTCCACTGACTTCAAAGTCCCTGAAACTTTCAGGTGTGGTCACACCAGGCATGTAGAGAGGGGGGTTTACTTTCATGTTCTCTGATGTGGTGCCTTTGTGTATGCATCCCAAACTGTGCTGCTGACACATTGCAAACTCATGGCTAATTTACAGACTGCTCTGAAACTTAGGTGTCTTTCTTAGCCTACCTATTTCCATGGCTCCCTTGGTGAATAATGTGTTTTAGATAATTTTCCCCTATATATTGGTTTATATTTTTTCCCAAGTAGGATTTCATTTTATCACCCAGTGACCTACTCTCTGATTCTTGGGCTTTTCTCTATTCTAGTCACCCTGAGGCAGTACCCTCACGCCTGCATATGTGAGAAAGTTGAGGCTCACTCACCTGCCCGAAAGATCTAGAAAATATCAACATTATTTCAGTGCGCAATGTGTTCTGCAAACTTCTGGACAGCTACAGCTCGTAAACCAGTTTTCAGGCAGTTTTCAGATTGCCTGTTATTGGCAAAGCATTTTAAATTGTGCTACTAAAACCAAAGGCCCGAGTCTAGAGTTACAACATGATTGACACAACCCTAAAAAAAAAGACAGGACAAAGCAGCTTAGCACTGTGGAACCTTAGCAGCAAAACACTCTTAGCACTTCCCAGTCTGGCTGCCAGGCAAGTGCCTCCTGAAAGCTAAAACTGCTTGAAGGTGGCTCTGATTTGTCTCAGTGACCTTAGGCAGGTGGAAGCCAGATGAGGTGAGGACAGGAAGAATGTGAAGGTGACATGCTTGCATTGGTGACCTGGAGAAGGGATAAAATAGGAGGCAGTGTGACTGGCTTCCTGCAGTGCAGGACAGGAACAGGGGGTACTCAGGGGGCCATGTAAGGCAGATTTGAAGCTGGCTCCATGTTGAAATTCTCATGTCAGATTTGCTCCACCTACTGCTCTCCCTCTTCCCATTCATCTCACATGCTACTGGAATCTATTTTAAAAGCTTCTGTCTGACAAAGTCTACTTTCTCTTCATGCTACCATACTGTAGATCTTGCTGCTTATCCTTTGACAGGTGAGATCAGATGCACAGCATCAAGGCTCAAAGACAGCACTGGATTTAGGCAGTCATATGATGTATACACTGTGGGATTGTGGGGAAGCAACTGCAGCAGAAGACAAGATCAGAAGCACAGATCAGGAGCCCTTCATAAAGGGGCACAGGTCATAAGGTGGCACACTCCCAACTGCAAAACGTGGCCAGAGCTTTTGTCCCAGTCTGAATTAGTGCGTCTGGACTATAAAATTGCAGATGTTGTGATGCTGCACCACAAATGACTAGCACATAGGACTTATGAGCAAATACTTTTAAACAGAATAGAAATTAGACACAAAGAACACTTTCTTTGTTTTTAATAACATTTTGATTGCTTTTGTCAGGTTTTCCGGATTTGTTTCTGTTGTTAACAATCACGCATACTGCATAAAAACTGCATTTGCAAATGGGATGGGAACTTGCCTGCAAAAAAATCATAGCCTGCATCTACCCTGAATATTAATCAACAGCCAGGCCCAGACAGTAGAACTGGTGCTCTGACATCTCCCAGTTAAAGCCCTGTAACTGCCCTTTGGTGCAAACTGGATGTAGAAACACATAAAGGAAGAAAAGATGAAGGGACCATACAGTGTACAGGAAGGTTGCAAAGTTCCTGGGTGGGGAGGAGCACTGCAAGGGAGCTGTGTGGAAGGCAGAAGCTAGTCAGAGGTTCCCAAGTGCAGCAGAAAGGGCAGAAGAGTTGTCAAAGCATGGGAGAGAAAACTGGGAAGGTCAAGCACGTGAGATCAAGACAGTGCAAAACCTTGTGGTACCTTTATATTGTGTAAGGGACCACATAGCAAGTTGTGGCCAAACTGCACTTGCTTTTATACCCATTGCAGAGCTAAGCCCTGAGTCAATCTGTCTTGCAATCAACTCTCCTTGTACCACTGCACAGTACATTACCTTTTATTGGATTGTATTTCCTGGCGAGCACATCTTAAATATCCACAAATCAAAACTGAAGTCACTAATTCACAGTAACAGGATCCACATTTCCCTATAATCTCATTCAGTTCCTGATGCTGTCTAGATAGGTGGTTTCTTCTACAATGAGAGTGAATGCCTTCACAAATTTAACTAATTCATGCTCAAGAGCCTCTTGTTGAATGTTCAGCTGAACAGCCTTTTGAAAGTATCACACGCAGCCACCTTCTCTCCCATCTCCCATGTCAGAAGTGCAGTGTCCTCCCAAAGGCTTTTTGGTGCCCAGATATCCAAGCCAAGGTTTTTTATGCTGTTTTTCCTATTCTGTGGTTTTAAAGGAACAGGACAGGAACTTCTCCCTCAAATTTTAGTTGAAGTTAACTGAAATGCTTTCTTTAGGCAATTTCTCTAGGTGATGATTTACTTCCAAGCTGAAATATTTCATTTCATTAATGCAAGCTTGCTGCTGTGTATTTTATGAAAGGGTAAAGCTAATTATTATGCCTTTTTTAAAATACTGTATCAAATAGAACAGTCTAATACTAGAAGTGTTCCAATGAGCTAATTAAAAACATTATGGCAAATTATACCAATAAAACTAATGGGGCCATTCACACTTCTATGTAGTGGAATTGGAATTAAAAAGCCAGCCTAGGAAATAATTTTAGCTATCTCCAATCATATAAATATGCAGTAAATACTAAACACACAAAAAAAATCTATATGATGTTTAGAAAAACAGGAAATAGTATATTATGTAAATACATTTCTGACCACGAAGGGAGGGAAGGTAGCATTCATATTAAAAAAAAAAAAAGGAGAAGAAAAAGTCTAATATATAAAAGGTGTATGAAACAAGCAAAAGGCTGTGGATGAGTAACCTCAGCTGTGGTATTGTGTGTTCTGTTCCTGGATCCCTGACAGGAAGTTTTTGCTGTGTGTGATCTCTGCTCCCCCTCCTCTTCTGCATTTTATGGGCACCCCCATGTTCACTCACACGCCTTATCTTCTTCCCTCACCTGTTCTATCTCCTTTTCCTACATAGCACTCTGTGAATCTCCTCCACCACAATTTTCTATTGCCTCCTTCTCTTACTGATCACTTGTCCTTATTTCTCTGTCCTAGCCCACGATTCCCATTCAGGCTATTCATACCCTGCACCTTCTGACTCTCCCAGTAACCCACCTCATCACAGCTCCTTTTCTTCTCCCCCACCTTATATTTCCTCAGGAATTCCTACTCCCTCTAGGACACTCCTGTTTTGCAGCTGCCTGAGCACTGCAATCTCTCACAACAGTTTGCCTGTTGCACTCACAGTTTGCTCTGCGGGCCCACCAACAAAGACTGTGGCCTTCCGTGTCTGGCTTCTACCTGAGCTATGTCCATCCATCTCTTCTCCCCACTTTTCGTCACCCTCATCTTTTGTTTCCTGAAGTCATCTTTAGTGACAGGTACTCTGCAAGGAGCCACTTTCTTTTGTGTTTCTTCTTTATTCAGTCCTTGTTGCCTTTCATCATGGAGTCAGTTTGGTGCTGTTATTGACCTGCCAGACCCTTAATCTCTTTCACACACCTATTAATCAAGCTGCAAGAGGAACTGTCAACAATCAACACAAATATGAAGTCCAGTCTCTCCCAGATCTAGGAGATATTTTGGGATATTTTGCAACGTGGGTTCACAACATGGTTTTGTTGTGGATGGATGGATGGATGGATGGATGGATGGATGGATGGATGGATGGATGAGTTACCTGTGGTGGTAGGAATCTACAGTTTAAATAAGTAAATACAATTCTCTTGTACAGAATGCCACTTCTGTATCTCAGCTGCAACATTAGTTGCATCTCCCTACAACTGCTCCTTGCTGCTCCACACAAGGACACAAACAGATTCTGTGAAAATGAATACAAAACATCACTGGAGAAACAACTCATAGTTCAATGTAACTTACACTTCTGCATTCCCAAATCTCAGTGTGCCGGATATCCTGTAAGTGCAAGACCATAAGCAAAAGATGATTGTTTTAATTGATTCTTATTGGCAGAATCCCCATCTGCAGATTGAAATTCCTGCATAAATGGTAAAACAGATCTCTTGGCAAAGGACAGAACGATTGATTTAGCAATTGGGAACTGAGAAAGAGGGGAAGAAACTTCCTCTTGAGGGAAGAAAACTGGGAAACACATCTAAAACTGCATTAGAAAAGTGTTCTCCACAGGTACCAAAGCAAAAACCAGTCAGATGTCCCACCTGCCTCCTTCCTCTGACCTCTCCCCCGCCAAGGACCAAGAGGCAGGTATCCTTACAGCAATCAGACTTAAGCAAACAAAACAAATTGGAGAGGTCATGAGTGTGTTACCCAAGTGTAAGAACAGGCCTCTTGCATCAGCATTTAGTGAGCCAGCATGTGAGAATGATGGATGGAGAGGCTGGGGGAAGGGAGATAAGGAAGTGTCCTCACTGTTGAAGCCCCCATTGAGTTTGATTGGAATATGTGAGTGGGAGACTTGCAAGGAATATGGAGCTGATAATCAAAAACATGACAGGGAAACAGATGTTGCCTGCTTTGGAGACTCTCCTTGCACATTCAACACAATGGAAAGGGCTCAGATAATAAAACAGAGAGGATCCCAGCAAGAAATATAGCGTGCTGACACTTTTATGACCTGAGATGCTTACAAAATACAGAAATGGCGTTTTGTTTGCTTTCCATGCGCAGCTTGATATCACATGCTCAGCTCTCTCTGCTGCCACTCGGAGTCAGGAAGGACGATATATTTTCCTTTCCAGATAAACCTAGTGATTCTAGTCAGGTGCAGAAAGCAAATAAATTACATAAGAAGACTTTCTGTATCTATTAATCAAGAGGCTTGTCATTTTCCAGGCCTTGATCCACATGAAAGAAAGTGAGGAGGGGTAGGGGGATGTAGGACTAAAGGAGGATGTGGAAGGGAGCAGAAAGAAGATTCTTGCTGAAGCTGCTTGAGAGGTTTCTCATAGCACGAAGGACCACAGCTTAGACAAACAGACTGAAAAACAGCTCTCTGCCCTCTCCTTTTGAAGATTTTCTTCTGCAATCCAAGGGGGCGTGGTCCAAAAGGAGAAGTGTATGAACCAGGAATATTCCATTATGCTTTCTGGGAGGTTATTTCCACATTTCCTTCTTCTTTTGGATGTTGAGAGGGAAAAACCCTGCTGTTGAAAAAAGGAGCCACATTCAACACCTTGTCTTCAAGTATATCCCAACAGGCCCTGTCACGTACTTGAAGGCTCCTTTCCAGCATATAGCCAAGTATTTGTGGACTGCAGCAACAGGGTTGGCTGCTTACACACACAAAGGAGGACACAATTTTCAGTGCAGTGCACAATAATTCTGATATCAAGTAGAGAGATACGATGGACTCAGTTGTTTGGATGAGAAACTGGCTCTATTTCCCTCTCGGAAACTGACCTCACATGTGACATTAAAACAAGGCTCAGAAGAATCTTATTAAGGCAGTCATATTTATTTTCTTCCTTGGATCATCCTGAATGTAAATCAATGAATATTTATAGCATTTTTGAGATCTTCCAAGAAAACAAGCTAGAAAAGCATAAAATTACTGTATGGAGGGACTGAAATATTGCTGCAGACCAAACATGAATCAGAATAACATCCCACACGGAAAACTGTCAGGAAAGTTCTTGAACCAGGAACCTGGTTCATGGCCAAAGAGTAAATCTGGTTCTCTCTGAATCAGCTGCCTGAGAAAATCTGTCTGCACACTGCTTGATAATCATGTAGTGACAATATGGGCAAAGCAATTTTTAGCTCCAAGGTTTCTTACTCAGGCTAAGCTCAGCTTAGGGAAGCTGGTGTCTCTACACTCTCTCTACCATCTTTGACAAGAGGATGGCTTTTCCCAGAGGCACCTTGGAGGACTGGAGCTTAGGCACTTCTGTGTTGCTCCCTGGGGCTGCCCACACAACTATGTATGTCTCTCATCTTTCTAATTTCTGCACAGAAATGGGCAGCAGCACAGTTTATGCCCCCAGCTAAAGTATTGTGATTGGAGCAATGGTTCGAGTTCTGGTGTCTACACCCATGACAGAATGGTCAAAACTGAAACGGATTCCAAAAAAATACCAGAAAATAATTTAAAGAGCAATATGAGGTCAGGAATATCTGCTGTATAGTGATAAAGGAAGAAAGGCGAACCTACCTTATCCAACAGATGTTTTGAGAAGAGATTTGAACCTTAACTACAAATACCTATGTGGGGAAGAGGTATCTGATAAGAAAGAACTCTTTAGTTTAGCAAGAAAAGACTATGAGAGTTACAAATTTGGATTGGAAAGCATTTCTAATTAAACAATGAAATCACCTACTGGGAGACATGAGGGATTTTCCATTACAAAAATGCTTTACATCAAAACTGAAAAGATTTGCAAAGGATATGCTATAACTCAACCACAGGCCACTAAAGTCCCTGAAAAAGAATTCTAAACCCTTTAGGTTTACAACTTTGATCTTAAATCCTGTAGAGGCCTACAGTTTTTTGTAACTCTGCCAATAACCTCTTAGCTTGTTGGCAGTCTCTGTGCTAGGTAATATTCAAGATCAACCAAAGATGATTCTGTAATTTTTACTCCTACTTTAACATATGTTGTCAGGCAGACAATGGGAACACTGAAAATACTGGCTAACAAACATTTCTTCTGCATATCCCTGTTGGAAGTGAGTCCAGAAAACAGCCATCAAGTCTTTTATAATCAATGGCAATGCAGTAAAGTTTCTTAACTGGATAACCACACTCCTCAGACAAGGAATTTTTCTCTAGATTTACATTGTGACTTGCTACATCTACGCCTTCTGTGGGTCATGACAGATGTAACAGAATACCAACCACCAAACTTTCTCCTCATCTGAGTTTCTTGCAGATGTATTTGTTTGTTTACTTTTAATTAAGAAGTGGTGTACTCATTTCCATTACATTTCCTGTTCTGGAGAGATCCAGTTGTTTAATTAATAAACCTCTCATTTAACATTTAAAGACCCAATGTTTGAAAGCCAAATCTGGTCAAATTTAGATTGGGAATATAAAGACAAAACAAATTATCTAAAACATTCCTCTCTACACCACTACGGATACTCAACCTCTCCATGTGCCCAAAGGCTTGATTTAAAGTCTCCAAATACTGGAAAACCCACCATGTGCCTAAATAAGATGCTTCAGTAGTTAACTGACTCCACAGTCATGCACATGCTTCATATCCAATCTCAATTTAACCAGATTTGGCTTTCAAACATTGGGCCTCTTGTGCCAGAGTTGCAAACTATCATACAACATACATTCCTTAAAGTACACGCCCTATTGATTTTTAAAATCGACATGGTATTACTGCAGCTCAACTCTTAAGCTAATCCCTTGGAAGAGTTAGCACCTCTGCTGTATATATGGAGGTTGATGCCTTATTACAAAATGCTAACAGAAATTTTTATGGAAGACTCATGTTTCTCAAGGAAAGCTTCATAAATTTGGAACGTGATTGGACCAGTGCACTTCTGGATGTCAGAGCTGCGTCTGTTTCATAGATGGCTGAAAATATTGTTGCTGATTCTGAAATTTTCTTGGCTGGATCCACCATTAAGGAATCTTGAACTTCTTTTTCTTTTTTTTTTTTTTGGTAGCTAAGACATGTGCCATCTTTCTCATCAGGGTTACAGAGGCCTGAAACCAGCCTGCTGAGGCACTGAATGGACTCACCAGCTCACATTATCCACAAACCAATGAAATCCACAAAAGCACCAGATTCCCACACAAAGGATGCAACTTATGCACCCAACATAGAGAATTTATACACCACCACACTCCTCATATAATGTGCATTCTCAGATCAATATTTTTCTCCTCTCAAGGTAACTAGTGATATCTGTACCCAGGTCCTCTGCTGGACAACTACCTGGGATGGGAGTAACTGTTTTTGAGGTATCATTCTGATCATGAAGCATGACCTAACACATTTCAAAAGTGCTTAATTCCTGTTTGCTTGGAGGTTTCAGAACAAGTTCTGTCTGGTGTTTAAGCTGCGTCTTACAAAGGACACTTCAATGTTTTAGAATCAGATTGCATCTTGATAGAAAGATTTCAGCTGAAATACTGTTCACCATAGAACTGTAGGAAATTAGGTTTGGAAAGGAAATTCAACGATTTCCATCACATTTCATACAAAATTTGGTGACTTAGTCTCATCTGAAGCAAGAAAACATCCTCCTGGTTAATTTGTACAAGTGGAAGTGTCATGCAATTCTTGGAAGTATGTTAATGTGGAAAAGATACCCAGTGAAAGACAGATAAAAGCAAAAGGAAATTGAGTGACTGGAAACTGAGGGAAGATCATCTCAGAGTATAAATTAGCTTACATTCTTGTCCATGAAAATAGCCATTGAAGCCACTTACCCAAGCAACACTTCATCAGCTGAGACTTTGAAATAAAAAATGGAATGTATTTCTAACAGCTAATTTAGACATAAAGCAGAAGATACCATTCTATTGATGGAACCACCAAGTGCAATTCCTTGGCCTATCTTATGGAAAAGTCTACACTACAAATATTGTAGCGGTTACTCTGGGCTTCAAGATCTCTGGGAACATCATCAATGTCCTGTGTTTACAGGGGTTTAGTTTTTATTTTACCTCTTCTGTTTTTAATAGGCTGATTTTCAGCTTTTAACCTCATGCAGCTTCTTTATGTCTAAAATTGTTTCTCTTTTTGTGTTGAGCAGCCTCCTTCCTTCCATGTACAGTGCATCATCAATAGAAAATTTTGCTCCTTTTTAAAAATACTGAACAGGCAGAGAGCAAAATATGGTTCTTTTCAGCTCACTGAGATGATGACATTTTCCTCTCACATAGCTTTCCCAGTAAGTGATGTTTCAACAACCTCCTTTGACAGAAAAGGGAAAACAAACTTCCAGAGGACCTGCCTCTCACCAGCTGGCAGATCCCCACTGAAAACTGGCTTAGAAAGCTCACTGTGACTTCCTTGAGCTGCAGAAGGACTCGTGGACGTGGGAGTGCTGAGTGACTGAGGGTGTGTACTGTATGTTCAGAAATCACGGAACACGATTGTGTATGTGCGGGTGGGGATGATGTCTCTATTAATGCCTCAGTGGGTGAGACATTAAACAAAATAAGGTCACTGTTTGGGACACAGAGCCTGCAGCACCAGTGAAATCAACATGTGGGTGCTGTAACTGGCAATCAAGAACCATGTCTTCCCAGCAAGACCTGTAATTTTTAGATGAATGTGGACACATTGACATGCTTTACATTCCTCATCAAGGTAGCAATGGATGGCTCTTCACAGTCTAAGGAGCCTTCACAAAAATAAAAATATTCTTTCTTCCCATCCACCTTTTCCCTAACAATTTCTCCACATAAATGTGAGAGAAACAGCTTTTCTGACTGGGTGAGAAATGTGACATCCAAGTTTCATTCTACTTCTCTTAGCTACACTGTTTGCAATTACCCCAACTAACACCTCTGGGAAGCCAGAGCTAAGATTGCATATGTTGCCTGTAATTTAGGAACTTGATAAAAATACGGATAATATTGCTTAAATAAAATGAATCTGAATTGTAAGAAATGGGAGGTAAGATTAGAGATAAAAATATGCTGGAAAAGACAGAAATGCAGAACCAGCAGGGAATGTAGAGTTCTCTGGAGTACACCTTTGAATATTGTGTATCTATGCAGGAGATCACAGCACCTGTTAAATTTAATACATATTAAATCTTGTCATATCTTATATGTATGAGCAAATGTAGCATACTTTCATATTTTGCTGGCAGCTTACAATTCCCAGATTTCAGTTTATGTTACAGAAAGTATGTATTCAATTCCCAATGAAAAGCTGATTTAAAGGGCACTATTGGGAATTGTAAGGAGATTAAATTGTTTTAATATTTTCAGTACATGGAAGGGGGAATTTAAATGGGAATCTGGGAATCTTTGTTCCCTTTGTCAGACGTAAAGGTCAAGATTTTGCCATAGATACTAGAGTTGGAAGAGAGTTTCTGTTGTGTTGATGTCCACATGTCCTGGGTGGGAGCTTAAGATGTTCTTAAATCACATACAAGGCACACTGATGGCTCACCTTGTCAATGTACACAGGGATTGCAAATCTGTGTGGGTTGTTTTCATTACTGCAATGGAAAATGTGCAACAAGAGGAAAACAGGCTACAGATTTTTGAGACCTTGAACTTTCTAAGGTTTTAGATTTGTATGTTACCTCACTGAATTTCCATTAAGCCTACTTACTTTAAACTCTAGTCTTTCACCATTATTTTTCATTCTTCAGACATGAATGGTATTTTCTTAATTTTAATTTAATTTAGACTGTTGGAGTGCTCATTTTTCTGTGGAAGAAATGTCACTCCTTTCTAGAATAAAATTAATCTTATGCAAAAGGCCAGTGCAAGGCCTGATTTATATACCAGGGTAGGACATGAAATCTGTGTTGGCAGCTGTGAGCATGTTCTGCCCTGACAGTCACACTGTTCTCCTGGCAGCACTGCACCACACTGCCCGTCATTGCCAACTTGTATGTTATAAAAAATTCATGCAAGCCTTGCTTCCAGCTTTACTCCTCACAAAGCTCTGGCCCTAACAGCAGACCATACACACACCACTTGTGAGTTACCACGGGGTTTGTACAAGAGAGGAGGAGGAAAAAGGGAGAAAAAGATGAAGAGCTTCCTCTCCACTCTTCTCACTCCCAAGATAAAACAATGCACATTTTACAGTATTTTATGTTTTATTTTTGGCATTCTGTGCAACATTTCCTCTACTTCTGATAGGAGCTGATCTTGGCAAGAATAAAAACCATACTCATAGCTTGCTGCTTGCACAGGGAGAGGGCACCTGAGATCCTCAACTACAGCAGACAAAGCCCTCTGAATCTTCAGATTGATGGCACTATCATGGAGGAAATACACAGCTCCCAGCCACCTTCTCTGTGTTTAAAACTGCTTGGGTAATTTCCCCCACATCCACTGAGAATTCACCATATGCTATATCCAAAAAGGGAAGCTACAAAAAAAATATTAAATATGTCATAGCTGGCCGGGTTGGGCTTCTTCAGGCTCATAAAAATCAGCAAGCAAAGTTCCTAAAGGAACTCCTAGGTTTATTTCAACTTCAAGCCTTAATCAAACAAGTCATAAGCAACACTCAATGATGAGATCATCCGAGAAAAAGATTGTAAAATGGAGCTACAAAATACATTGGTGCAAATAATTAACATATTTGCTCAGAAAAATATCATTTGGGGCTAATCAAAACTATTAATAAATCCACACTGAATTTACCAAGTCTACAGAAGGTTTTTTTGGGGGGTGGGGGTGGGCACAAGAAAAAATGATTTTGACATTTTCTTGATAAAAATTTTGATTTTTCCACAAAATATTTTGTTTTGAAATTTGCCTACAGGTAGCATTCTTAAGGCTAAAAAACAATCACAACATTTAAATGAATTCTCTGGGTTGGTATTGAAGAAAAAAAAGGCATCTTGAAAAATGTTTTATTTTGCTGGGAGAAAAAAAAATTGTATTAGACAAAAAAAAAAAGAAAAAAGAACAAAAGAACAAAAGAAAAAAGAAAAATCTTTATTTCAGTGCTATTGACTCAGAATTCAAGTTGAAAAACCACCTATTGATAAATCATTCAAAAACCATCATTCAGTAACCGTAAAAAAGTCTGACATTGAACATGCATGGACTCGGCTCAGTTTGGCCAGGTCTTTCCCTAATCCTCTGTTTCTGGAATTGAGAGTTGATGGGTAATTATGTGGAAGGCTGTCCCTTGGTACACACCACAGCTTCATCAGGGAAGGGAGAAAGACAACCAACCAAAAAGGGCTGTTCCTTTTACTAGTTTTACTCTCTGGGCCCCAAGAAGAACCTGAAAACCTAGACTGTGTGGAGAAAACCCATGATTTTGGCAGATCTGGAATTTTCCAGCCCATGTGCTTTTAAGTCATGACATGCCAGAAAACTTGTGTAAAAAAAAAAAATCCGTTTAAAAGAATGCTTCAGTTTCTGTACAAGCCCAAAAATGTCTCATCCAATTTCTATCAAATTTTCCAGAAAACTTCTGCTCTGACATGAGATCATATATATGAAATGTAAGACAGACTGGTTTGTAGTTTTGGCAAAGCTGGGGAGGAAGACAAATTGGATTGTACTTTTAAAGAGAGAATTAGGGTCTCATCTTTGAATTATCACTTATTTAGGCAAGTCCTGCCTCTCATGACACTTTAATCATTAGAAATTATTAAAAGAGTAGTAAATATGTTTCTGGGGACTACTTTGCACTGGCAAAGAGATCATAAAACATGTAGGAGGAGGATGAGACATAAGGAAAATAGGGATGTGTGGGGAGACCGCAGAGAATAAAGAGGAAGTAGTAACAAAAACTTGTGTGCATGCTGTGTGCAAGGAAGGGCTGACAGGGATCTCAGGGGACTCTGTGGTGTAGTAGGATTTTAAGGACCATAGGGGACTGTAAAGGTCAGAAGAGAAAGAACAAAGAGATGTTGTGAGGCTGGGGAGGTGAAGACCCTCCTGAGGAAAGAGAAAGAAATAAAATGTGATTTTCTCAGAGAGTATTTAATAACTAGAGACATCACAAAACAGAGAGAAGGGAAAGACAGTTTATGCAAGAATCATACATCCTGCCATTGCAAGAATCATACATCCATAAATATTTAAAAGTGGATGGGCTAATCACTTTTGAGGGCTTGGGACACCTGCCTTCCCAGGATTTGTACAACAGGAAAGCTCTGGTACACCACCACCACCCACCTTGCTGTCAGCTCCTTCTGCACTGCAGGGAAACTACCATTGCTCCCCTTGAGTTCTGCTTAAGGCTAAAGTCAACATTTAATTAGTCAAATATTTAATTAGTAAACTATGGTCTCAAAATAGCTTAGGAGCAGCTTATAGTGTTTGAAACATGCATAAGGATGACTGGACTATACAAAACAGGGTAAGATCATCCACTTATGCTTTCAGCATGCTGAAGGTCACCACCTTAAAGAAATGAAACACTTCAAAATAAAATACAAAATGATAAAATACAGTAACCAGTAATAATCTGCAAAGAAATAATTCTGTGCTAGAAACCCACCATCTCTTGTCTCAAACTCCTTTGAGTGCCTTGGGACGATGGCTTTTATTACTTTTTGTCATGATTTCATTTTTCCTTTGCAAAGAAGAAAATCTCTGTTACTCTTGGAAAGACAAGGGAGGGAACCAGAGGTGTCATGCAGCTCCCTGCCAGAAACACATATGAAGGCAGCCTACTTTGGCAGGAGGAAGACGACTGGCCCTGCCTGTCAGCCACATATGTTTCCTGGTCTTTATTCTCCGCAGCGTTACCACATGTCACAAAGTACGTTACAGAGACTTAAGAGGAATTGCAGGCTTCCCACCCAAACAAAAACACAGAAAACCAACCCTGCAATTAAGTATCCGTAACAAATTATGAGGCCTGAGGATGGGTTGCTGCTCCTCAGTTGACACAATTCATTAAGACTTTTGACTTTTGCACTTTTTTTAGGCATGAGGGGGATTAGGGAGGAGATTTGGTTTATTTTTTCCCTAATCACTCTGCCTTTCGAGGGGAGAGCCAGGACTATGGGCATTTAGGTGATGTCATCTGCTAGACAGCAGCCATATGGAGAACATGAAATGGAAGTTTTCTACCCAGATCCTGGCAAACCTATGGCAGAGGCTGCGTGACTGCCTGGAGCAGTCCACTGAGACACAACGGGATGATCTCCATCCTTCCACACGTGCAAAGGGACCGCTGGCACAACCCATGTGATTGATGTGTGGGCAGATATCTTATCCCATGAACTCTCTCTCAGCCTTTGTTTCCAAGGGCTGGTGTCCAGGAAAGGGCTACACTGGCTGAAAGGAAGCAGAAAGCAGAACCATAATGAACCTCCCCAGTCACCAAAGCAGGCAATCACATCATGTAATCCTTTTAAAACATTTACCAGCTCCATCTTAGAGTTTGTTCAGCTTCCAGTTTCCATTATTCCTACTGATGCTTTTCCTCACTCTTCCAATTCACAGCACACGTTTGCTCAGAGCCATTTGTTCTTGTGCCAGGATGGTTACTCTGCTTATATGGCTCTTCTTTACCCTGGCTGCTCAGCCCTGGATTACGCACAGAGAATATTACTATCTTCTTCCCGGTCTTCTGAAGGCTCAGCTAAAAAGGACAAATTATCTTGGTCTCCACACATAAGACAGGCTTTCTACTCACAGACATGCCAGCAGGCATCCTCTGCAATTTTACTTCCAGTTTAGGCTTTGCCAGGCGTGAACTGTGTTCTCACTGAGCTCTCGTATCGTGATGTTAAAAGTCAACATCTGGTAGAAGTGCTTCAGTACACTGTAGGATGACATATGTTTTCTCCACATTCATATCCCACTGGCAACTCACAGCCAACCTGAAATCGAGCAAATCCTCAGTTTTCATCTTGCTCTGAAACAACGTTGCCCTCCCCTTTCCATGCACCAATATTTACAGCCATTTGCTTTTTCCTGTGTAAAACATGACCTCTTCTGCACCGATGATGTCCCCAGGTCTGTGCCATCAACAAAGCCATCGTTGCTTTCTTATGTTTTGTACATTACTGAAACCATTTGGTGAGATCCATCCCACCTCCATATGCACCTCCCATACTGTGCCTTTCCTGAGAAAGTTTGTCCTGGGAATCACTAGATTTTGAGTACATCATGGAAAGATATTGTCCAGCCAGGGAATGCAACCTCTAACAGAGAACAGGAACTTGAACTACAGAGCTTGTAATGCAATACACAAACTTATTTTAGTAATGAAATATGGTTAAAAAACCCCAAAGAAAACATAATTCAGGGATATTGAAATGTTATGTTTTAGAGATGAAGATGTGAAAAAAATTACCTTTCTGGATAAAGTTTACAGAACTTCTACTCTGCAGGAAAGTGGACGGTCTGAGCATTTGATACGCTAATGCTAAGGCTATTTTCAGAAAAAAATTTGTTACTTAAATATATATTTCCATTCTTTAAAGTTCAACATTATGGTGAATCATCCACAGTAGACTTAGAAGGATTCCACTGGAAGACAAACAGTAATACATTCCTACACTGAATGATAAAATTGACAGTTTACATGGCCATGATTTCATAAACAAATGGGAAAATGTAGGCTGGATTAAAGGGCTGTCAATCGAACAAAATTTCGTAACAAGGAGTAAAATGTTTGGATTATGACCCTATTCTCTGCCATAGGAGTTGAAGTTTCACCTTGCTGGAGCAAAATGTGAAAAGAGCAAATGTCTCTACCTGCAGCACCCCTCTTTCTTGCTCTACTGTGTAAAACTAGAGGAATGAAGTTAGTAGTTCTCTAATCTGCCTTGTTTTTAGTGTGGCATTCCCACTATCGTTAATCTTCTTACCTCAGTGTGGGTGGGAATCAGACAAGATTTCATCTTGAATTTAAAATAATAAAACAAAAACAATTACATGAAATTATAGACATGAGGGAAAAATTCCGTTCAAAATTTTTTTCTGACTTCGACAAAATTGTCAAACCTTTTTTAATCTGACTTTGCATAATTACCATACCATGCAAAATACATCAAATTAGCTTCTGGGGGAAAAAGCACCAAATGTCTTTCAAATGGGCATGGTGGCTTCTTTTATTTTAATTTCCCATGTTTTACTTTTTCTTTAGGAGACTATGTCTACGTGAAACTGCTGTATAAATTACAGACATGATCTATGACGCAGAACAATATTTATAACATGCCTTTAAAGTTACGTAATACTGAGAACCGAAATGCAATTAAAGTAGAGAGGAGAGGAGAGGAAGTTCTGCCCTCTGCAGAGCGTGCTGTCTCATCTTTAAACAATGCAACATGATGGAAACTAATAAATGTTTCTGCAGAGGTGACTGGTTACTCCTCTGATGTATTGATATGGGAGGGGTTGATCTCAAAGACGCATTTTTTCAAAACGTATTTTTCAAATTCATTTGGGGAAAACAATGACATTTTCATTTTCTTTGTAAGAAGAGTATGTACTATCTTCCCCACACATTCTCAGAAGAGTGCAGGCAAAAAAGGGCATTTGGAAGTTATTTTCTAGTTTATACTAAATTATTTCAAGTGATTCAAAAATAAAAAGCCATGTTTATATGCATGGATATATTTGAGACTGAGACAGATAGCTTCTTAGAGATGGGAACCCAAGATGACAGTGACATCAAAGACTTTCTAAGGATGTCAGCTGCACTAGAGAGTCTCTTTGTTTTCCACTGACAGAGTAGTAGTAATTAATCTTCTTATTTCACTTTCTTGAGAGATATTGTTTTTATTTATTTGCTTTTCATATACCAGCTTAAATATTTTTCTCTCACTAGTTCCCATCTGCCACGTTGTATACCATACAATTGTTCTTTTGTGACTGATTAAGTACCAGAAATATCATGTATTCATCTGGGTAAAGTACCCATGGGATATTAGATATCAGAATCGTCATTAATGACAGTTTTATTGACCACTGTTGGCTTTCATCTGTGTTGGGTAACTCAGGCCCCTGTGCCGCTCTAGTGTGGAGTCCTAGATAACTTCTTCAATCTCTGGCACAATCACGCACCAGGAAAGGGCTGATGGTGAGAGAGAAGCTGTGAAAGAAAAAAATCTGGAAATTAGGGAGAAGAGAGGCATCAAGTGAACTATGTAAACCACTACTTTTGCATTGCAAGTCTTAATTTCTGTGAACATGTTGATTTTTTTCTGAAAGAATCCAAGTTCCCTGGGAAAGTGCCCAAATCAAATAAAATTCAACACTCAACCAGCTCTAGCATACAACCAAAATGAGAGGGTGAGAAAAAATAAAATACACCCAACTACAGCAATTTGGAAGTGGCTTATGCTCATTATTATCTAATTTTCTTGATTTTGTGGGGAAGGGCTTGATCTGTTTGGGGAATATTAATTTTGTCTTTCCCTGTGTTAAACAGCAGGATGTGTAAGGGACACGGAGATCAAAGCCTGAGGCAAGGAAAGGTGGCACAGAAATGGAGCAGAGGAAAGGAACAGCACAAAGAAGGTAGAGAAATTGGGAAGGCTGCTAGTTTTTAACGCCCAAACAACACCCAGAAAATAAACTCTGAGCATCCCAGCCTGAAGACATCACCAAAAGTGATGGGGAGAGCATGGAGGAACACAATCCAACTTGTCTGTCTTTCCTCCTGTTCCTTTTATCTTCCAAGACACAATAGCAGCAGGTGAAGGTGTTCATCAGGTTTGGAGTCCTGATCTAGACCATTCCTATGCACTGATTTTAATGGCAAAATACAGCAGAAATTTTATTCTGGTGAGTCTCTCTAAACACATTCACAAATGCACTTTCCAGAGAAAGGGCTTCAGAGATCATCATCTTCTGTATTAGATAAGGACGATCCTGAAGGAACCTGGACTAATTTGCAAGACCACACAGAAAGATAATTAAGATCTTTCTTGTATATTCAGGCCTATTTAACAGGAGAGAGACTATAGCTGATCACAAATTCAGAGGTGAGAGATCAGCTTCTCACACATTTTAAAATTTGATTCTTGTGTTAAGACATTCAAATCTGGTGATTTCATCTCCTCAACCCCAATTGTGCACTCAGTTGAAGCTTTTCACCATGCTCAGGCATCAGCAAAGGCTATGCTTGTATTTCTCCTTCACAGAATTATCAAAAGTGGTCAGACTGGAACTTTTGCAATAATACCATTAGAAATGTGAAGATTTCTGAAGGAGAAACTTGAGAGGGGAACGTTAAACATTTACTTTCTAAAACCCTATCACTGAGAAAAAGGACAAACTGGAGAGGGAAAAGAAGGGAAGGGAAGGGAAGGGAAGGGAAGGGAAGGGAAGGGAAGGGAAGGGAAGGGAAGGGAAGGGAGGGAAGGGAAGGGAAGGGAAGGGAAGGGAAGGGAAGGGAAGGGAAGGGAAGGGAAGGGAAGGGAAGGGAAGGGAAGGGAAGGGAAGGGAAGGGAAGGCAAGGCAAGGCAAGGCAAGGCAAGGCAAGGCAAGGCAAGGCAAGGCAAGGCAAGGCAAGGCAAGGCAAGGCAAGGCAAGGCACACATTTTTAAACAACTGAAAAAAGGTTATATATCCTGGCCACAAAGAACTCAGGAATGGTACTCCAAAATTTTTTGTTTAGGTTTTAAGAAGAATAAGTGAACAACTTAGAGAAATAAGGATTATTTTGAGTAATCCTCCGTTTTCAGTAAAAAACTCTTTTTTAGTTTTACAAAATGAAGTTTTGAAGTAATTTTTTAGCTTGTTCTTCTTTCAATCAGGTAAATGTCATAGGTCTAGGACCAACCACATGGGCTTACTCTGCTAGGACTCTAGTAAAATATAAGCTCTTCTTTGAAGTCACAGATACGAAAGGAAGAAAACTTCTCGCATTAGACTTTTGTTTTCCTCCTTTTGCTCTTCAGGAAAAGAGAAGAATTCTGAAAAATTAGCTGAACTAGAGGCATCCAATCCCAGAAAATAGACACAACACAGGTGTGCTTTGGTTCCAGGATTGTAGGTCATTGTAACTAGCAACACCTCTCAGAAAACTTCAAAGCAAGAATCAGAAATAATCTTTATCAAGTGCTCCATTTGCTGCACTGCTCTGCTCCTGCTAAAAGAAATACGGATGTTTGCATAAAAGCTGCTTTGGTCTTTGTTTTGTTCTTTAAAGACACGTGTCCTGCTGTTTAGTTCTCACTGGGGTTTAGAGATTCCTTCACAGCAACCAATAGCAATGTGATAATCTTGGCCAAGAGTCCTAACACTCAGGCAGAGATCAAAAAAGTAAGAGGCTGTTTTCTTGCAACAAGTGTTAAAACTTGGAGCCAGAGGGAGAGCATATAGGTCAGCAAGTGAGCTGCTAGTTCTGCGACCCTGCCAAATTTACATTTTTTAATGTTGTAATAGGGACAGGACAAACACACTGGGAGTCACTTGTGCCAGGTCCAGATGCAGAGGAAAACACAGATTGCCCAACAGGACTTATGCTGCACTGATATCTCCGACATCACGTGAGCAGGATTGTCTGTACCCAAAGAAGAGAGTTGTTTTTTTCCCTAAAAATTATCTAGGTTGCCTGAGGTCAGCAAGCTATTTGAACACAGCATTACAGCGGTCACCAGAGTAGTCCCTTTCATTCAATGGACTACTCATATGTCACACACCACACATTTAAGAATGCTCCAAACTGGAGTCTAGAACATCACATTTTTGTGCTCCTGCTTTATCTCCACTCCAGAACAGTGTGCCTGTGCAGTGAAGTCACTTCTCTGTAACTGGGCTGTCTCTAACACTTACAAAATGTACAAAATGTTAAATAAAACAGCATTGCAGGCATTTTGCAGGCTGTGAAAAGAGGCTGGCAGCAGGCATGGCTCCTGACACATCATTCCATATCAGATGCCACAACCTGCTCTACAGGAAGAACATTCGTGGAAATTAAAGGCAAAATGGTAAATGTGTTTAAAATGTAACTTAAATACAACACTCTTCTCAAGTCTTGGATCAGGGAAAAATGAAATAAGAATAGGATATTCTTCTTTTCCTACAGCAGCCCTTCCCAGGACTGTACTTAATATTTTCCTTCAGGTTACTTTCAAACTCCGAGTTGATTTAGAGCTGGTTAACAGATGACCCCCCTCTCTCAGCCATTCCTGATGGAGTTCTCTGTCTACAGAGCAGGTGCAGCACCAGCAGACACAGCACCAGCAGACGCAGCATGAGTTTCTCCAGATATTCACAGAGCCCATCAATGGAAAGAGGATGTTCACACAACACACAATTACACTGTGGAACTCAGGAAACAACAGTAAGAAAAGGACCAAGAACACCCACAGTTGCCACAGGCAACAACAGCAAACATTTTGTATTTGAGGGCTTCTGCCCCTTCCTAACTCCCGGGGATCTGAATGGCACTGGGAAACAAGGTCAAACTAGACTCTTTTTTTTCCTCAGCTATTGTACCACACCATCCTCAAATCTTCCTCTGAAGTCTTTTGGGTCCTGGACACTGGAATGGATGGGCAACAGTCCAACAAGGCCATGAGTTCCCACTCCTCTATACCACAGAAGAAGGAAGGGGGGCTCTGGTTGCCCGATGCCTTTCCTTCTCCAATTCCTTCCCCTGCGATTTGATAATAGGTGTCGTATTTCGGTGCCTTTCATCCACAAAGCTCAAAGCACTCTCTGTAGGGATTACGGTCCTGGTATAACCAGCTTAGAAAGGGATCTCAAAAGTGCTGAAGTGACTTTTACTAAATGTCTCACAGCAACCAAGCATAAGAATCAAGAAGAAACCCCAATATCCTTCCAGGCGGTGATAACTTCGCAGCCATGCTGGTAATTTCTAGTTGAGTTGCACGTGTCACGACTCTGCCCACTGTAGGCTGGCATCCAGCCTGCTGCGTTCCTCTAATCAGCCCCTGGCTTCTCGCATTGGGATTGTGGTGGGCTCTGCTTTGAAATGAGATGCCTGAAAATGGTTGACACCTGTACTCCTCTGGCTCTCAGGAAAATTTGTTAACCTTCAAGAAAAGTTCTTGGAGGGGAGGGACTTTCAAGTTTTACAAGATGGTGAAGTTCTCTTTAGTTCCTTTAAAAAGCATTAGCAAAGGTCAGATTAACAAGTCAACACCGAAACTAGATACGACCAAGACTCCCAAAAGTGATGCAGAAAAGAAAAGAGGTGGGTGAGGACTGGGTGTGGGGGAGAAAGGCCCACAACACAACATTGGCTCTGATCCTTTCCCCGTTGTTGGGCCTGGGGCACACTTGATAAGGTGAAGGGAAATTGTAAAATTAGACCTGGCAACCTACACAGAGAGGCCCAGTGCAAGGCCCTTGGCCTGAGGCAAGCTGAGAAAGTTGAGGAATTGTGGGGGAAAGGGGACTTGGCAGGCTAACTTCCTGTGGCTGCATCCAGGGCTAATTAGTTTTCAGTGTTCTGTGTGTGTTTGAATGGAAACGAGCCAGCACTGAGAGGCACGGGGTGAGGAAATCAAAAACATATGCACCAAGAAGGAAGAAGGGGGGGGAAGAAGAAGAAAAAAAAACCAAAAAAACCTGTCCTTTTTAGCTACATTTTCTTTTTCAGGAGGGGATCTCATCATTTTGTTCCATGAGCACTAAATCATCCCGGCTCCCCTGTCTATCACATCTCACATCTGCTTCAGAACTCATTAAACATCAAAAGGCCTGCCCTATCAGTTCTGCTTAGTTAGAAGTCTGAGTTACTAGAGTCCTAACCAGGGAAGATTTTGTATGTTTTTAATAATAGCTTAAGGAACTTCTTAGCACCCCATAAATTACTTAATGCAACAAACTCTTCCTGTGGACCAGCAAATGTTTTACAGAGGAGCTGAATGCTGCCTTAACATGCTTGTGGTCAGTCCAGAGCTTCACAGCAACCTGTTTAAATGAACCCTTAATCCATGCTTCAGTTTAGGAACTGTTTTCTCATGTATCCTCTCCTGCCTCTAGCCCACTCTCATTTTTACTGCTGCTCTAATTTTATATAACTACATTATAACTTGTATTTCCATAGCATTTTGATCCTTCAGAATGCCAAGGCAATTATCAAAGCAGCGATCATAATGCTACAGCACCAACGAAATCTGCCTACTCCTGCCATACCGTTTTCCCTACTTCAAATGCACATGCACAGTGCCCTCCACTGCTGCATGTGCCAGACAAACAGTTCACTAAAATAATTTATATGCAGGAAACACTATGGACACAGTAAAGGCTCCAGTGGGCATTTGTTGTTAAGAGTAGAATAAGAGCACTTTAAAATGAACTGAGGCTAGGCTGAGTGTGATCTCTGAGTGCTTGTTACTGAGACAAAAGCAAATCAACTTTCACCAGCGCATCCACAAGCTTTTCTCTTCAGTGAAGACTTTTTTTGCCTATTTTGAAGTTTTTGCCTACAACTATATTATCATAAGAACATTTCCATCCCTTTTTACTGGGAAAGCATGGGGTTTGCACTTCTCCTCACATTTAGGAATTACTAAATCACTTTTTCTCACACTTTTTAAAAAAATGTGACCGGTGGTCAGACTTGAAAATGTGAGTCTGACAGGTGAAAATTACAGATGGTAATGGACAAATTAAAGAGAGCCTTTGAACTAAAAAAAAATTCTGCATGTTCAGCTTCAGCAGTCATTCATACTCAATTGATGAGCTTTGTCATTTATTTGCAACTGTTCCTTCTTTAGAAACAAACAACATGCATTTTTCAAAATACCAGCATAAATAAAAGGAAATAAAAAATTAATAACATGACCCTCAAGCCAAGTTGAACTAAAATCATCATGGAGCACGAGGACAGATGTGTACCAGCACATCTGTTATAAGGCCCTATGCCTCCACTGGCTATCTAACACTCACCTTGGTGCAGAAGAAACAACCTGGGGTGTCAAAATTGTTACTAATCTAGGAATCAAGAAAAAAATTAAGACAATGGCAAGTTGCTACCTCTTTTCTAGGATTTTTGTTGCCCGTGAGCTGTGAATACTGCTTACCAAGGAAGACTTTCCTTCGCAGACACAGTGTCTGGTTCCTTGCTTTTCAGTGGGGCACAGTCCTGCAGAACAGTGAGGACTTCTACAGTGGGCACAGGATGGCCCCTAAGGGACCACACACTCCCTTATGTTCACTTCTTAACACAGAGGGTTCTCAGTGCTGTCTGACCAGATCAGATTTAAGGGAAAAGTGTAAAGTTTGTTCCAATGTGAAGAACCATGAGGAAATTAATAGGCAATTCCTAGTCATTTAGCTCTGTTTCAAGATCTGTGTGGCGCTCCCTTCAATGACACTGATAATAGGACAATTTCACAACTGTCAGAGCTGCCAGCTGAATTCCTAGGTGATCCATGGCCTCTGTTCCTTGTTCCTCCAAAGAGGGACCTTTATCTGCGATAAGCTTCCCATAAGAAAAGTCCAAGTCACAGAGGTCCTGTTCAATATATCTGCCTCTGGGCAGTGTCTGTAACCCTTCACCTTGACAAGAAATGTAATTAAGACATCAGCTTATAAAAGTACATCAGTGAAAGTAAGAAATTACTTATAAAAGTACATCAGCATCAGTATCTCTTACGCCATGTGGAATGAAGCATCAAGTTAATCAATAAATGAGCTCCCTTGTACCACACAAGGCTGACACTCCCTACAAAGCAAGATGCCAGGGATTAAATTTAGTCCTTGAGAGTTGACATATGTTTAAGCACAGAGATATTCAATGACATACGACTCCAAAACTATTTACTACTTAAATACTTAAATGATGGAGACAAATCCAGCTTATTACTAGCTCCAAATAAAGACTAAGCACATTAGGAAATGATGACAACTTGAAGGTAATTATGTTTAGACTGAAAAATGCCTCAGCCATGGCTGACTCTGTGAACCCACCTCAGACCATAAATATTCCAGAATCACTGGAAGACTGACTAACACTAAGATGAAAAGTGACCAGAAAGTATCATTGCATGAGTGTATCTTTCAAACAGGTAGACCATGGACTCTGAATCTGAGGACAACAATATCAGCCCTTAGCTGATATTCTCTGATAAGGCTTACAACAGCTGTAGTCTTCCTCCTGCAATTGCTATTTTCCTCTGTATTCAACATTTGTATCCTCTACCAGCTTCAATTAAGCACCCCTAAGGAGGAAATGACAGGTTCTGAGTGAAAGAAGCTCTAGGGAGTGTGTGCACTTTCCCACTCTTTGATTTCCCCCTTCATGTGGAGCTCACACTGCCTTGGGATGATATTTACTCTTAACTTAGAGTCAAAGAACATATTTGCTTTCTGTTTTTCATTAAATACAGAAGGTTTCACAAAAGAGGCCATTTTTCATCAAAAAATTGTTTTCAAGTGAAAAATATCTACCAGCTCTACTTCTGACTCTAAACAATTCCTGGCCTACAAGCACATTACTGTGACTTTGCAGTTCATAGAGTGTGACTCCAGAAATGAGAAAAATGTTTTCAAAAAGTTACCATGAATATTAAAAAAAAAAAAACTCAACAAAGTATTTATATCACAGCTAACAGTCCAGCTGGTAGCCTGCATGCCATCTGAGACAGCCACAGCACTCAATAGCATCAATCTTGCTCCTTTTTTTTGATGACGGGCTCTACATTTGCTTTCACTCAGTCTCCTGCTTCATCCTTCATTTTCCATCACTTTAAAATAATTGTCAGTAGCATGATATAAGCTGCAGTGGTTTTTTTCCTCCTTCTGCCTTCCTAGTCTTCCTGCACTTAAAGATGTGCTAGAATAAAGACAACTGCCTAGGCTGAAGGAGGGGATTGAACAGAGGGTACTTGAGAGACGCCAGAGTGATAAATTGAAGGTGCTTGATGCACTGTGCCTGATGTGCTAAATGGGACATGAGGGATTGCTCTATGGCAATGCTTTGAGGAGTGAAGTATGTCTTATTTGGGTTCTAAAAGACTTTCATAAGACGTTCTTCATATGTGCTCAAATTCTTTGCGGCTTCATCAAAGCAAAATCTAGCCTCTGCTCAAGCAGGCAAATTTCTTTCTTTCTCTTTCTTTTTCTTTCTTTCTTTCTTTCTTTCTTTCTTTCTTTCTTTCTTTCTTTCTTTCTTTCCTTCTTTCTTTCTTTCCTTCTTTCTTTCTTTCCTTCTTTCCTTCTTTCCTTCTTTCCTTCTTTCCTTCTTTCCTTCTTTCCTTCTTTCTTTCCTTCTTTCTTTCCTTCTTTCTTTCCTTCTTCCTTCCTTCCTTCCTTCCTTCCTCCCTCCCTCCCTCCCTCCCTCCCTTCCTTCCTTCCTTCCCTCCTTCCTTCTCACTTTTTCTCTCTCTCTTTCTTTCTTTCCCTGTTCCTTCCTTTCATCCATGTGTCTTTTCTAAAATGACAGAAAAAGACACTTTCCATGTGTCTTTTCTAAAATGACAGAAATCCCTCCCTTATCAGCCCAGTGCATGCAGCATATTTGGAGGAGCTTATATAAACAAACTAAAACTGAGTTTGTTAGCAATAACACATATTGGTAGAGTTTTGCACCTATGAAAGCCAACAGAAAAAATTCCCCTTCAGCTTCAGACTGCTGCATTGCCCATCCCAGACATCAGAAACCACAACTCAAATGCAAGAAAATTGTTAGGCTTACTTAAAAGTCATGAAATATACTTAGAAATAATGAATTGTAATGTTTTTAATGTCTTTGTATATTTTCAGCCTTCACATGTGGCCCTCTTAATATACAAATACGCTATTTTTATGGACAAAGGATGACACACACAATCCCTTCTGCAAAAGAAACAAACCAAAATATCACCTGTCACAGGGCACACAGGTAAATAGTGCGAATTAGCAGCATCAAATGAGGGGAAAAGGCACAGTAGAAGTTCATTCTCATTTTAGGAAAACACCAATGCTCCCTTTTTTCCAAGTTCTGTTACAGAATATAAAGTAACAAAAATAAAATGACATCTGCTCTCAGAATACTTGATAGTGCATTCCATGTCGGCAGGACACTGTGAGCTCGCTACTATGTGCCAGTAAGGCAGCCAAGGAAGGCATCACTGTGCAGGAAGAGAGGCAAGATGAACTCATTAGGGACGTGCTCACAATACAACCATCCTGCTTCAACTGTGCGTCATGATTTCTCTAGAGAGCGAAGCAGAAAATGAACCCACTGCCTCCTCCAAGGGAGCAGATGCAAGGAGCACAGAAGCAATGCTGCTTGACATCTCTAGAGTGAGTCCTAAGTAAGCAAGACACTAGATACAGAAAGCAGGTGTGATTATTGTAGCATCTCTGCAACATCTGTCCATCTAAATATCTAAGCTTTGGTTGTACTTACATCACCATGATACATAGAAGTCCCACAGTTACTGTTCCACAACATAAAGCCACAGTCCAGCAGCTGAGGGAATTTGTGATTTTGTTTCTTCTCCTCATTTTCCACTGTCTTATTTGCCTTCAGTTGTTGTTGTTGTTGTTGTAAACTTCACTAAAGACAGGAGTTTATACGTTTTATTCACAGAATGCCAGAGTCTCATCTTCTCTGGAATGCAAGACAGTCACTGAGAGATCTTCCTCTTCTGCTCCCAGGCCATTGCTTTCAAGTCTGACAGTTTCCTAAGACTTCCTGTGAAATAGTACAGAAACTACACACCATATTGTTTGATCCCTGAAAGCAGATAATATCACCTTTGCTTAGTGCTTGTTTCTTCATCTATGTATTGCTGCTCTTGCAAACTATTTGGCAAAACATATTTCACTCAACTGGAAAGAACAGCACTTACAGCGAAGAGCTGAAAGGTAAGGAAGATCCTTGTCTGCACATGCTCTGAGGTTTGGTTTTCTCTGGACCAAAGCTATTATGGATAAATTTTCTGCAAATCAGCAGCACTTTGTTTTGGCCAGACCAAATTCTTCTGCACCATAATCTCTCCCTTAATATTAGCTCTTACTCTCAGATATGTTCACTTCAGCTTTGCAGAACAGAGTGTTGGACTCCTGCATTCCGTTCTTGACTATTAATCTTGATTATTAGACTGTTCTTGACTATTAGATCTTTCTCTGAATATGTTAATTAAATGTCTGCCTGTTCTCCCACAGAACAAGCCCACTGCAATTCCATCTTCTTTTGTCCTCTGTATTTTTAATTAAATTTTTTCTTTTCTTTCTTCTACTTTTTCAGTGTATTTGTGAATTCAGTAATTCAGTCCATGTCATCTGTCGGCAGAACTCCCTGAGTCCTGGTGCCAAACTATTCTGTGCCTTTCACATCCTCTCCAGCCCTCTCAGATGGCAAAGCAAATACCACACAGTGCCTTTCCTGACTACACTCACTCTCTTCTGGACGATAACATTATTTTTCCTATTCAGTATAGGAAACTATTTTGCCCTTCTTTGACTAAAGAGAATTTCTGGCAGTTATCAGCACACATAAAGCTTATGTTCCTCCCTAAACTTGACATTTTGTGGCATTCTGCTTGTCCAACCTGACCTTCCTTTATGACCAGGTGACCCTAATAGTGGGTGAGGGAAAGGCTTTGCATGTTGTCTACCTGGACTTCAGTAAAGCCTTTGACACCATTTCCCACAGCATTTTCCTGGAGAAACTGGCAGCCCATGGCCTGAACAGGTGCATTCTTTGCTGGGTTAAAAACTGTCTGGATGTCCAGGCCAGAGAGTGGTGATGAATAAAGTTACATCCAGCTGGGAACACCAGTGGGGTTCCCCAGGGCTCAGTGTTGGGGCCAGTCCTGTTTAAGAACTTTATCAATGGTTTGGATGAGGGGATCGAGGGCACCTTCAGTCAGTTACCAGATGACACCAGGTTGGGTGGGAGTGTTGATCTGCTGGAGGGCAGGAGGGCTCTGCAGAGGGATCTGGACCGGCTGGATTGATGGTCCGAGGCCGATTGTGTGAGGGTTAATAAGGCCAAGTGCCAGGTCCTGCTCTTGAGTCACAACAACCCCAGGCAGCACCACAGGCTGGGGGCAGAGTGGCTGGGAAGCTGCCCAGAGGAAAAGGACCTGGAGGTGCTGGTCGACAGCAGCTGAACATGAGCCAGAGTGTGCTCAGGTGGCCAAGAAGGTCAATGGCACCTGGCCTGTATCAGCAATAGTGTGGCCAGCAGGACCAGGGCAGTGATTGTCTTCCTGTACTCGGCACCATCCCTGGAAGTATTCAAGAGAAGACTGGACATGGCCCTCAGTGCAATGATTTAGTTGACAAAGTGGTAATTGGTCAAAGGTTGGACTCAGTGATCTTGGAGGTATTTTCTGACCTTAAAAATTTTATGATTCTATGATTCTGTGACATTCTGGTTTGAGATGATTTTGTTCTTATTCTCCTTCTGGCTTGGTGGTTAGGAAAAAAAATGCCCATTTATATTTGTTTATTTCCTTTTCTTGTGTCCTCATTTAGAGAAATGGATCAGTACAACTTCCTCCTTACCCTCCTCTGTTCTGTATAGCTTGCACACCTCATGCTGTCCCCCCAGTGTTAAGTATGGCTTTAGTACATTTAAAGGTTTGTTTTACTGCATAGCAATATACATTCCTTAGTATCCTCAGAACTACTTACCTGACCCACAAGCTCCTTGTACACTAGATAAATTCAGATGTTTCTATTTTTAATGTTTAAAATAACTCCATCTTTCAGCTGTGTTAGGAGAACCCACCAGACTATTTGTGTTAAGCAAAAACTTGTTCTTATCAGGTTTAGACATCCACTGGATGAGCAAGCTCATCCATCATGAATAATTTACACCTGTACTTGTCACCAGCTCATGGTCATTCACGCTGCTTTGGTAACACATGTACACAATACCAAAATGAGATCATCTCTTACATGTTGTTTCAATACATGTGAAGTCCTTACCTGTGAAAAAAATAAGAATCACAAATATTGGCTACAGTTGTAATTTTGCAAAACTGAACAGAGGAATTAGCACTAGCCTGACAATCAGACCCAAATCTTCTCTTCGAGTCATCGCTGAAAGGAATATTTTGCTGAAATCCCCAAAGTCAAAGCTCAGCTACACAAATAAATACTGTAGCAGATCCTGACAGGAAGACGTTCAGCCCAATCTTTTCCAGATGGCAGTGATGGATGGCTGTGTGCTTCTATTTATTTGGTTTCCCAGGCAATGGTGTCCTGCTTTCACTGGTCATCACTTGAAGTGCTTTGGCTTACAGACTGGTACAACAGGCGTGTGCACTGCCAGACAGGTATTCTAGTGGGCTTACTCATTGCTTGGATGTCGTGGCTGCAAAAAAGAAGCTAAATATTACCACTTTGCTGGGATTATCTTTTCTAGAAACTGCATGTTTTAAATTTGGGACAAACTCATGGCACAGGACTCAAGAAGCCCCCAGGTAAAGCAGAGCCCAGTCATATGTCACTTGCTGATTGCTGAGATATGCCAGTTCTGAAAATAATACAGTGACCTAACAAGGGGAGAGAGGCAGAGGAAAGACATCCAAATACCAAACCACATTGACTGAAAATGTGGCTGTCACTATTGTTCTGTTCTGTAAAACACATGGTACTTTACATAGGGCTATAAAACAAACGTCCATAGATCAGGGACTTACGTTATAGAACATAACATAATACGTGTGGGGAAAAGTGGAGGTGGGATACAAAGGCTTCTGAATCCAGGCCATTCATTTTGCTTGGACATGCTCAAAGAGTGAACCAAAGCTATTAGCAACAAACACATGCTTGGTGGCCTAGGTAAAATGATCCATTGCTTCCAGACGATGTTCATTTTCCAGGCATCCATACCAGGGAATAAAATGAGAAGTGCTTGCTGGAGGGGTATGTGTTGTGTGGTGCTAGCACATTGTAAGCAACTGGGGGAAGAGGCTGTAGTTTCATGTGTTCATATAACACCAAACACAACATGGCAGGGCCATATTAGTGACTGGGGCTTTTGACACTACTCCTAACACGGAAATGGATAAACGCAAATTCTTGATGCAAGAACTTCCATGGGAAACCGACTGCCAGTTGAAACGTGGAGACACGTGGCATTGAATGCCTAACAGGAACAAAGAAATGCCTGCCCTTCCCATGGTCCCAACTAGCAAACCCACTTAGGCAGGTATTGTTAGGAAAGCAATGCAGCCATTAAGATAAAGCCTCCTTCTAAAGGAAAGCATGCACACTAACATCAGTCAGTGGACAGATTTGGGGAAGGTTTCTTTGAAAAAAGAACTGTATCTGGAATCCAAAGACAGCAGGAAGTGAACAAAATTGGTTGAGGCTGTGGGGATGTGGTCACGCTCCTCTGTGTAGATGAACAGATGGGCAGCAGAATTTGGTATGTGCTGGTTTGGACAGCTGGGACTCAGGGAAGCCATAGAAATGGGATGATAAGAGTACGAGAAAATGAAGGCAGACCAGGGATTTCAGCAGAGGCTGAGTTGTAACACCGGTGTGCATGGGCACAAGTCTTGCAAAAAGCAGTCAGTGCCTACCAGATTGTGGAATTACCTACGGGGTTGAACCTTACAAATCAACAAACAGAAATACGAAATTACTAAAACACTGCTAGCCATTGTAATGACAGATAATCTCAAACCAGAAATAATCTATCATGCTTGGGTTTTTATGCTGCCTACATTAATTAGGGTCTCCTGTGGATGCACACTATGGTCCTACCCTTAAGTATACATCCATATGACACATTTTCTTTAAAGGCTTCCTGAAAAATTAGAAATACAAAAATATGTCACACTAGTGGCAATGTATGGCACACAACAGGACACTGAATTTTTTCAACTAACACAGATCTATGTTGTTTTATAAAATAGAAATATTAGATTGTCAACCTCTTTAATCCTACATACAGAGACTAAGCCCTCTCACAGTACTGTTCATAGGTAAGTGAATAAAAAAAAATTAATGATTCTCAGTTTTCCATTCAGAGCCTGGAAATGAGGGCCTTATTTTTCCTTCCAATGTGGTCCTTTTAACCCACCCTACTATGTGTCTCTGTCCTGCTTCTTCCTCACCTTTGTCCTGCCCTCCTCATCCAGCTGCTTGTCTCAGAAAAATTACTGTGATCCCACAGAAGAAATGAGCAAAATTTAGCCTCAGCCTTTCCACCAGCTCCTTCTGATTCCCTCTCCCACCCTCCCACTGCTATGTGCCAAATCACAGCCTCCTGCCCAGGTACACACAGTCCCTGCCAGAGCTCCAGCCCGCCAGCACTGTCCAAGGAGATGCCATAAAGCTAAGGAAAGTGAGGATTTCTAAACAGATTGTGGCAGTAATTTATTTTATACATAGTCTTGGCAATAAATTCATTGCTTGCACACAATATGCTGCTGAGTTCCAGATCATTATTTTCCTAGCCACTCAGCACCAACACAACAGCTGCAGTTGGCCCAAAGAAGCTGAGGAGTGAGGTGAAGACACAAGAAGCAGCAGCAGCAAGATTCCAGTTATTTGCTAAACGTGACATTTTCATACAATAACACAACTGAAATAAGCACAGGCAAGCTTCCTTGTTTATGATGAGAATTTGAAAAATGATCCCAGTGAATTTAATCCACCCTTCCTGTAGATCAGGAATATGAGCTATCTCAGCCTTCAGGATTGTGCTCAAAGCCCACCACAAAAGAGAATAAGCAATCCCACAGGCCAAAGAAGCAGGTGAGAAGGTAGACGTAGATTTTACGGCTAAAGGAGAAAAATAGGAGGTTATTTTCACTTCCAGTACAATACCAGGCACAGAAATCCTATATAAATCCTGAAAACTTCTCTGAGCTGGAGGACATCTCACAGGCAAACTGCCAGCCACAATGTAAATTTACTTAGTCACTTCAAGGAAAGAGGAATACACTGCATTTGCTGATGGTTTATTTCCAGCAACTCTTTGGCCTCATCATGTGTCCAAAACTGATTTTTAGTTTGATTTTGTCTATTTCACAATGTGCAAACTTGCAGACTCTTGGTAATTTCTGCCTTTGCCTGAGCTGTTCAATCAAAATCTTCTGTCTGTATAGTTACCTACAGGCCAATGTTGAGTTGCTTTCTCATTGTGAAGACTCCCTTTGCGGTCATATCTGTAGCAGTTTCTAAACTCTCATTATTTTTTCATCACCTTTTTGAAGTGTGGACAGCAGAACCAGGCACATATCTTGTGCCAGATACATGTGACCAGCGCTGTTTGCAGAGGACATGTGACCCCTTTATTCAGCGTTGCCTGTTTATACACCCAGTGATTACCCAGCCATCACTCACTGGGCTCACTCAGCCATAGCCCTGCACCAAAAGGTCATATTCAGTCATCTGGCACAAGCTGGACTTTCAGAGTCACTGATTTCCAGCTGATAGGCTTCATCATGCCATCACTACCTACTAGTGTATAGCATTCCATTCACGTCAAAAACGTGGAAAATAATTACTTTCTTCCATCAGGGTGGGAGCACTCTGTGTCAGCCTCACACAGGATTTCACAGTAAGACAACTCACCCTACAGCACAGCACCAACTGTGGGATGTAACAGAACCAACCAGTTCCTTCTCAAACCATGTATCTGAGTCGTATTTCCTTCTATCTAAGGAATATCCTTTGTGTGACAGCTCAACAAGAATTCTTCAGGATGCACCATTTACATCCTGAGAGGGAGGGAAACAGGACATGAAGCTAAAATGAAGAAACCTAACTATGAGGAGCCTAGGAGGGATTCCAGTATGAGTTATTTCTAGATACAGAATCCCACTTGAGAGCTTAGCTATATGCAGAGAAAAACAAATTGACCACATACCACTCAGCCATGCTGTTCACTTACTATGGGTTATGTTTGCCATGGAAATTGTATTTATTCACCTGACTTCTGGCCAGCTAGAGATACAACACTTTTCACCACTTAAGGATTTCTACTTTTATTTACGTTCCAGCTGGGGATTGTGGAATTTCACTCAAAGAGCTCACCACAAAGGGCATGCTCTGTCAAAACAAGAGCAAAAGCATATAGAGACTGCCCTCCAAATACCCTATTTAACCTTAGGGTAAGGTGATGCAATTCATCTGAAGACAATGTGCTACTAGCTGATTAAGCTGGTTAAGGCCAGCATTGGGTTTGACTGTCCATTCTCAGCATATCTGAACAGGCATTTAGACACTGGCTGAAAATATATTGGCATTCTATGACTGATGTTTTATTATTTCTGCCAATATACTGTAGAAAAACAACTTTATTTTATTCATCCAGAGACATTTTAAGGGGAAAATACACAGAAACCCCAAATCCCAAGAGACTGAAATCACAAGTTCCAGGAATGGAGAATGAAGATCTATTTCAGAATTTATTGGACCAGAGAGAAGGGGCTTGAATTTGCACAAATTTTGTGCAAAGGGATATAAACTTGGGGAACTCTCTGCTGCTGACACTCTCAGCAGGGGCTGAAGACTCTTTCTGGCTGAAGTCCACACTGATTTACAGTGCTCAGCATCCTATCAAGACAGAAACATATTATTCTTATTATCCTGCATTCTTTCCTTCCACTCAGTTGTGGAATATTGATTCCAACACCATGTAGTACAGTGCTAGGAAAGATGGCAATCTAAGAGTTGCAATTATATTGATTTTATAGTAGGACTCTTTGCTGAAGACACATTTTCCCAACCAGAATTGTGGATTTCAGTTTTACTTATGTAAAGACCAAAAACTTGAGATGAGCTTTCTCCATTTCGATTTCTCCTATCGACAGGATTCCACTTCAAATAAACAATCAGACATTAGGTGGGCCAAAATGCAAGTCAACATCACTCCTATTGACTCCAAGTGACTGGTTCTGCACATTTAGCAGATATGGCACTTGTCCAGTGCAGGTGAAAACAAGATTTAAGTTCCTGCTCCAGTTAATAATCATAAAAAGTGGCATTTGCCACATGAACTGCTGGATTTCCAGAAAAGACCTGACAGATCTTTGGACTAAGTTGTCACTGGGAATACATGAGCTAAGGACTGCAAGTGTGGATCAGGCCCTGTGGGGACTTTAGGCAATTTCCCACAGTGCAGCTAAATCACTTGGCCTACAGGTCTTTTGGAGAAGTTGCAGATACGATTCTCTCCTCTGCAGAACAAGTCTCTTTTGGAGACCTGTTCTCAGCTGAGTGTTTCTGTTAATATAATATAATACTGCCCCACACTGAAAGCATAGCATCTGTTTTCCATTAAGAGGTCATGCCCTTGACTCCCTTTCACACAAAATGAGACTAATAGACCAAGAGAAAACTCGATGAACACACACTAGCCATGTTTCCTGGAAATGCATCGAATCTTGCAGGTAAAGCTCCTCTGTGAGCTCCTGCAAGCTCTAGAGCTCCCATTAGCTCTAGACCATAACCAATTTAGATAGAAAATGTTTTTTCACATGGGGTAGTTCAAGTAGAATTCAGGCACATAGAAAGGATACTTACAGAGCATTTCGTACTGAGGAAAATTTCATCTAAATAATGGGCCATATTTCTAACTATTTCTACAGTATTTTCAGTTTAAAGCTGTCAGTGCCCTGACTGCACTAACCGGATTTAGTTTCTCTGACCAGCCTTATACCTGGAACTCTCCCATACACCCTGTCCATGGGCCCAGGAGCTTCCTGTGAGTTCAGCCCTGAGCTAACTACAGCCGTTGTTTGAGCTTTGTTGTAGGGCTACTGGTCTCCAGAGAAGCTACAGCCTTGCCTGTGCCTGACCTTGAACCCTGTGTTTTGGACATTGGTCATGAACCTGTCTTGTCACTACAGACCTTCCCCACAATCACTGGACTCTGTCCCGTGGACTGACTTCCTGTTTTGACCTAGCACTCGCTTCGCCATCACAAGATTGCCTAATGATCTGGACTCTTGTTTGCACCTGGTCCTGGTCTGCTCTGTTTACATCATTTAGGTATGGTGGAACTAACCCTGGCCTGGTAAACCTGTTGCCCTGCCGGGCGTGTTACTGTTGTTGGCTTCCAGGTTCCCGACCCTTAGGGAGCAGCTGGCCCTCTGTGGTGGTTTAACTCCAACCAGGAGCCAAGCCCCACACAGCCGCTTGCTCACTCCCCCACCAGCAGGACTGGGGAGAGAATCGGAATGGTAAAAGTTAGAAAACCCATGGGCTGAGATGAAGACAGTTAAATAGGGAAAGCAAAAGCTGCACACACAAAGAGAACAAAACAAGGAATTGATTCAGTGCTTCCCATGGGCAGGCAGGTGTTCAGCCATCTTCAGGAGAGCAGGGCCCATCACACCTAATGGTGACCTGGGAAGACAAAAGCCGTCACTCCAAACATCCCCCCTTTCTCTTTCTTCCCTCTACTTTACATACTGAGCGTGATGTCATATGGTCTGGAATATCCCTTTGGTCAGTTTGGGTCACCTGTGTGACCTCCTCACCTGTGTTTCCTCACAATTAGCCATGCACCCCCAACTTCCTTAAGCTTAAGGGGCCTTGGCTCTGTGTAAGCCCTGCTCAGAAATACAAAAGCATCTCTATATTATAAACTCTTTGTTCAGCACAAAACCAAAACACAGCTCCATACCAGCCACTGTGAAGGAAACTAACTCTAGCCCAGCCAAAACCAGAACACCCTCACTGCTCTCTGACAACTCTTATCTACTAAGAAGAGAACTCTTCAAGAACGGGTTTTCCAATTTTTAGGTAAATTAATCCAACTGTGACTACACAGACTGTTGAAAGACCCTTCATTGTAAAGGCATATATTTACTACATGTCTCATGTCGACCACCATTTCTCAGTCAGGGTTTTGCAGTCTAAGCGATGGGAAATGCCAATGTCTTTGTCGGGACACTCTTTCTTTGTGGTGATAAACACTTCAATACTTAAATATTATATATATTGGACCTTGTAGCAGGTCCAAAGGACGGCCATGAGGATAGTCAAAAAGCTGAAACACCTCTTCTATGGAGAAAGACTGAGAGAGTTGGGGTTGTTCAGCCTCAAGAAGAGAAGGCTGTAGGTGACCTTATGGCACCTTCCAGTACCTAAAGGGAATTTATAAGAAAGATGGGGCTGAACTTTTTAGCAGGGCCTGTGGATTAGGACAAGGGGTAATGGTTTTAACCTGAAATAGAGTCAATTTAGACTAGCTATAAGGAAGAAAATATTTACAATGAAGGTGGTGAAACATTGGAACTGGTTGCCCAGAGTGGTGGTGGGTGCCCCATCCCTGGAAACATTCAAGATCAAGCTGGACATGGCTCTGAGCAACCTGACCTAGTGCTCTTTGCAGGGAGGTTGGAGCTAGATGACCTTTAGTGGTCCCTTCCGACCCAAACTATTCTGTGATTCTAAGACCAGCATCAAATGGATTCACAGAACAGTGGAGCAGGCACAAGAGGGTATGTATATGAATATATCCATATACATACGAATGCTAACTGGGCCCAGCCAAAATCACACAGTCCTGCTGTGGAAATGTTGACATCCAAAAGCAAATGCAGTTCTGGCACACTGTGAAGAGCACTGCTGCCATATAGCTGCAAACAACAACAAGTACAAACAATAAGATACACAGCTATAAATCACAATTTATGTGGCAAAGCAATACCAAGAGCTTCTTACAGCTCAGTCACATCTACACTGCTCCTGGCTAAAGCGCTATGTCTGAGACATCCAAGGATCCGGGATTTCAGGAAATACAAAATTACATTGACAAATGACTCTGCCCACTAACACTTAGGCCACATGACAATAATGCTATAATAACAAACAACTCCCAATTAAGTATTGTAACACAAAATGGAAAATCCTATGCTTCCCTAAAAAAGTTAGTTACAGCACAAATGAAGCTATGTTTTAATCTGCTCACATCAGTGGAAATACAGAGTAATCCCAGTGACTTCAACAGAGTGCCAAAGGATTGACGCAGCAGCACAGGTGACATCAGAAACTGGTTAATTGTCCTTTCCATCATTTTGACTGCTAAGTCTCTGTCCAGCACACAAAATTATCAAACTGTGGCAGAAAAGTCTGTTGGGTGTTTTTGCTGCTTAGAGAGTAAATTAAAATGCTTCCTGAGGAAGCAAGGCTTATGAGGACATGTGGGCTGTCAAAGGGGAAGATGGAAGACTGGGATGTTCATTTACTTAGAATTTCCTTTCTATTCTCTCCCTTCTCACAATGTTGCTCGAACAGATTAGCCAGTTTCAATTACACCTGAAACAAGTGACAATATTTCACAGATATTGACTCCAGATAGTCAACATGACAGTCACTACCTGTAAAGGAAAGCCCTCAGCAGTGCTTCCCAGCTGATGGAGAGATGGCAAGGTAAGATTAGCTCTTCACTGACCCCAGAGAATCCATTCAGGAAGCCACTCTTGAAGGCAATTAGAGAAAGAGGTTCTGTTCTTTGATGTCATCATTAGGCATCAAAGCTGTGGTGGATGCCACATGAGTACCACAAGTTGCCATCCATAATTAATGGAGTTATTTGTCTTCTATTTTGCTTAGTGATATTCAGACTATATTCTTCTGTAGTCACTGATCCATAACAGGTTTTAGCAAGGGATTAGCCAATTCAGATAACAGGTCTGCAAATTAGAACTGCACAAATAACAGTCTTTACTTAGGGAATGCATTTCCAGAGTTAGCACTAACTAGACTGTAAACAGATCTCCTGAAATGCAGCACATTGGTCTCCAAGGATCCCATGGAGAAGACTTCTTCAAAGAGGGATGATTTCCTGGCTTTCTTGGTAGTTGAGGGGATTGTAGAAACACTCTCACGTTACTGAGAGAGAAGAAAACAAAATGGTGGGAATATGATTAACAGATTGTTGGAATATGGTTTGAACAGTCTAGTCATCTCAGGCTTCACCTTCTGAGATGCAGCTTCAGGTGTTCCTCTTGCCTTAATCTAGGCACAGGTATCCTTTGCCTACATTGTCTATAGGTTCTACCTGTCCTGGAGGCTCTTCTAGGAAAGTTCCTGAATTGAATGTCCTGGGTTCTCAATGTTGTTGAAGAGCCCAAAGAATACATGGAATCAACTGATCAGACAGAAAATACTAAGTACATCCATACTCCAGGCAAGTGCATACTTGAATTTATTTCAAAGCGCAATTTACAAGTAAGATTTTCCTTGGCTTTAACAACTGAGTGAGCCCACAGCCAGGTATTTCTGAGGTCACTTCCATAAAGAGGGTGGACAAATGCTGGAATTAAGCTTTGAGTCTCAAGGATGTTCTTAAAATGTGGAGTATGTAGAAGCTCACTCACAAAGTTAAGAGACACAGGAACTAGGAACTTGCAACCACAATAAGCAGCTTGTGAAGGTGAAAACACTGTGGGGCTTGGATTAGGAGTATGATACTGGACCCTGTCATGAATCTGGGAGCTCTGAAGTGTATATGGAGCTTAAATATTTTTTCTGCCAATCAGTGGTAGGTTTTATTTATTTATGGCTTTTTATGTGTTAGAGACTTCGGACTCCACTTGAGAACACTGTGTCCTGTCCATCAGCTGTGGTTACCTCACTCTTGGAAGGATTCTGATCTAGTGGCAAGAAAGCTGAGTGCAGTTAGCTGATGATATGGAGGTGAGGGACTGAGCTACTGGTTCAGAAAACTTCACCTTTCAAATCCAGCCATAAACACAGACAGATGGAGACACTTACCGGACAGATGACTGTGGGTACTTTATACTAATCCCAAAAATTAATTTGGATTCTGGATCACTCAGCTTTGTGACTTATGCTAATAAAATGCTAATATTATGCCAGAAACTAATTGATTTATCCCTTCTTCAGACAAAATACAAATAATGTTAAGACCTTGTGGAATGAGTTTGCTGGTTTAATGGCAGGCAGAAAAGTCATACAATGGTAACTGAGAGAAGCTTGAAGAAAACCCATAAATGAATAAATTTACCAGGAAGAGATTCAATAATAGAAGCTAGATTAGGAGGAAGAAAATAAAACAAACCTCATAGTTTTGAGAATAGTTAAATCTGCACAACTTTATTTCTAAGTCAAATCCATAAAGTAAATGACAAAAAGATAGGCAGCCACTCATACTCCACATACTTGACTTGAGCAGCTAAATTTTATGCCTTATAGTCTTACAGCAATTCCTAAGCGTTCCTCTTTAGCATAAAAGAACAACAGGCAGATTTCACATTTCTTGTCCAGGAACATTCAGGATCCATTTCACTTCTTTGTTCAAAGCTTCACCCTTCTGCCCCACTGCCAGAGTATGGGGATAATATCACAAGTGCTTTCTTGAATGAAATGTGAGCAGGAAGATTGGTCTTGGATGGGCTAAGTGAGCTGATGCCTGGGTTAAAGCTCTCTAGAAATTGATCAGAACAATCCTCTGCCTTCTGAGTATAAAATAATGCAACAAACCACCTTGGAGATGATTGCTCTAGCGAAAAAAGAATTTGATTAAACGAGGTCCAGATTTTTAGATACCTGCAACTAAAAAAATGGAGTTATTAGAGTCTGTGCTTTGTGGACTGTTCAAGAAGAGAAAGGAATCCAGAAGAACTGTGTATGACTGCTTACATAATAATTTGAAGTCAGACACTCTTCTGGGGAAGACAAGCTTTCCAAGGCAGAAATTCCTCCACAGATATCCTTTGTCCTGACAGGCTCTAGCTATTCTTTGTCCAGATGCTGATGTTTTCCAGGCACTGAAAACAGGCAGATGATGCTATTTGCATACGAGGTTAAAGAAGTGGAGCTAAGACTTGCTCATCCTGCTTCTAGCTCCATCCATACTGTTTCAGTCTTGTTCAGTCACATCAAGCATGGCGCTGGCACAGAGAGAGCAAAAACTAGGGGGATGCAGGAAGAGTCACAGACCTTCTCAGCTTAAGGGCACCAGGGCAGAGGACTCTTAACCTCTCAAGAGTCACTTCAGTATAAACCTCTTCTACCTTGCTTTTGTCAATAGTACAGCACCTGCTTTAGAGGTACTTCATGAACATATGGTCACCTTCAACGTTGTCCCATGTAAAATGCATTACTACGAAAGCATGGGCCATGTCTGGGCCTCTTCAAGCCCATGCCTCGCTTGTGTGGACTTCATTTCAGGTCAGGAGTATTCTGGGGCCTGGGACTGATTTTGTTTTGTGTCTTGTGCGACACACAGAACACTGAGACTACTTAACACATAATAAAATAAATAATAACCCTAAATGAATGGGAAGCCCTGAACTATGAAATGAATAAAAGCATTTTCAAAGGTGCCCTGACAATGTTTTACAGGTTTCAAGCAGCAGCTTGATCGCCCATGATCAAGGTCTACTTTTTAAGTCTTGGCATCTCTCATCCCAACACTTTGAAGTGCATCTGTGCTGAAGAAAACTTGCTGTGTTTGTTTGCTGCTAGTGCGTGTGGTCACAACAGCAGCATCCCCTCTCCGAACACAAGAGCCCTTTGTCTTGCACACATTCTGCCACAGTAAGCACAGGGGTGAGACCGCACCTTTTATCCCAATTTCACACGTTGGCTTCACAGCATTAATAAATTGGTTTCATTTGCCACACATTTGGCAGGAGAATTTTCTAATAACATTTTTATCCCCTTTGAGAACATGAATCACTCGCATGCTGAGTATAAAATTACTTCCCTCCCTCTCCTTATTAAAGGCACCGCACGTTAGCAGGGGTCAGGCACTCAGCCTTGCCAGTGGCAAAGTCACAACCAAGGGCAGGGCTGGGAGGCACGGCTGTAAAGCTCACTGCTTTTCTTCCTTACGGATGGCGGATAACCTATTTAGCACCCAGAATATATGGTTTTCTCCAGCTGTCAATCCTACCTGGTTGGGATACAGATTGAGAAAATGTGTGAGATGCACCGCGCTGCCCACACGGCTGCCGCAAACAAGAGCTACGTAAAACGTGTGCAGCAGATGTTCGCTGCTCCTGCCCTTGTGGAGGCCACCAGAAGCTCCCACCGGGAGCCTCCCCACACCTCGGAAAATGGTCCCTTCACAGCCATAGATACCCTTGGGAGTCACAGGGGTTTCACCTGAAAGCATCAGAGGCATCAGCAACAAACCAAAAATTGTAGTATTCACACATTATATATCCATCTGTCTTTATTTCTGGTTTGAAAAGGGAAAACCACTCAATTTTTCTGATTTCAAAATAATTTGTTTTTATAGGGAGATTTCTGTTTGACAATTGACTTTAGACAGCAAGCAGGTCATGCTACTACAGCTAATTAAATATTTGATTTGAGGAGCACTGCATTCTGAGTGTCATTTTGCTCCAAGTGCACACCCCAGTCAAAATATGCCCCTTGAAAATACAGACCTGTCCTCAGATTACCTTTTCTCCCAAGTCCTTTGCAAAGATTCCCTGTAACAGATTAAGATGGAGGAAAGACAAGTAAGAGAGAAGCCAAGAACGAGCGTGGACAGGGAGCAATGAACTGATCCAGGCTGCCAGGTGGGATCACCAGCACATCACAAGCATGCACATAACCTGCCTGAATCCCAGGCATGGATTTCTGTGGTGTCACAGGGACCTGTAGGCTATGCAGGGGAATCCTGCTCACACCTCTCTGGTTTTCTTCTCGAGATCTTGCAGGTTACGTGCTGTGCTACCTAAGTTAGATTTAACTAAGATTTAACTGCTCAACAGCACTTCCAAGATCACAAGGAGGTTTGCTGGCAATGGAATAGCCCTGCAAGGAATTTAGACATCTTCAGGTTTGGCAGCAGCTTTGCTGGTGTTTTGGCAAGTCCCTGAGCAATCAAGATGTTGGTTCTTGGTGTCCGTGTTTTTTTCTTTCTTTTTAATGAGGGCTTTGTGTGTTATTTCTGAGTTGTTCATAGGGATATACACACAGGAGGGATACAAGGTATAGCTTGAAGCTGTTACTTCAGTGAGGATGTCATGCATCCCCCATGCATGACATGAGAACAACATTGTGACACAAAATGTCAGCGTATTCTGTCCAAATATGCTCTGTGGTGCATAGAATTTGCCCACAGTTCCTTTCATGATTTTGGATCAGTTATGGGGGAGTGAGATTTCATATCCAGCACAGCACGCAAACTACTCCTCTATCAACATATCCATATTCAAATATAGAAAAGAAAGGTCAAACATAGTGAAGACCATGGATAGGCAGCTGCTTGGTGAGCACCAGATTTCCTGGGCTTTTCCCATTTGACCCTTCTTGTACTTTTGTTGTACTTTTTCTAGCTTCTGAGTCATCAGCAAGAAGAGCAGAGTGCCAAGATCACAACAAAAACACAATCATGTGAGGCATCTACCCTCTTCTTCTGCCGGCATGAAAATAGCAGCCAGCAGGAGAGCCTGCACCGCAGCTGTCTGGGTTAGGTTTGATTGGTCAGATAAATCACATTGTATTGTTTCCATTCCTTTGGCTCAGGGAATGTGTAAGCACTTCAAAACTGAATGCTTATGCATGAGAACTTTAAACCAGTTTACTTAAATGCACACATATGTATCTTCGACGTTGACTTTTTACAGATTTTCTTGTCAATAAAAGTAAATTGCTTGACTGTTCACAGAAAGTTAACATAAACAAAGTCAAAGTGAATTCCTATTTTAAAACTGGGTTTTAGCAAGTGACTGCCTTCAGTGACAACTTTGTCAAAAGAAATGGTAAAGACTTTACTGCTGTGACTCCATGTCACCACCTCACTGAAGTAGTTTCTCTGACCATGAGCCCCGAACTTTAAGGAGTAGCAGAGCGCACACTGAATACCTATTTCAGAGAGCAGAACTTGCTGATTTATGGCAAGTTGTGGGTAATGGAATTGTCTCAGCCCATCAGAGGACACAGACACTGTCCAGTTACTTCCCAACTGTGCAAATGCTTTTGTTTCAGGGCTGACAACTCTATACCTTTTCACCACTCCTCAGGTCCTTCTTCAGGGTGATGGAGAAAGCCTTTCAGCATACAGTAAAAAATCATACCTTGCAATCTTTCCTAACTCTCACACATCCTCGGGAAGCAATCACAGCTGCTCCACAGAAGGAGTCCCAGCACCTCCTGCCTACCCACCCCACCCCTCCCCCCGCCCCACACCATGAAGACATTAAAGGAACAGGGAAAGAGAATCAAAACCCTGAAAGTTCAGGAGAGTGTCTGGAACAAGAGGAGTGAAAGATAGGGGAGCACAGCTGGTGGTGGATTTTTTAGGACAATTATTGATAAGGAGTATAAGAGTACTGATTGATTAACTCGGGAAAGAACACTTGGTGTGTTTCTAGTTTCTTTCTCTTTGCTGAGTCCCAGTTACATGAAGTCCACATGGGAACTCCTCCTCCAGCAGAGTGAGCCCGAGGGCACCATCAGCTCCCCTTCTGCCCAGTCCTCCCACTCCAGCTCAGTGTCACTCTTTGTACTGCTAGCGTCAAACACTGCTTGATCCATCCCACATGGATTAGCAGTGACAGGCAGCTTTGCTGGACGCATCAGTACTGCTAGAGCACTGGCTGCTAAAGGGACAGAGGTAGGTGGGGGCTAATTCAGTTTGTGACATTTAAGACCGATTATGTTTACCTGGACACTCTTGGAGACCTGACTGATTGATGAAGTCAGATTTGTGTAACTTTTGTAAGGCTACCTCAGTCTTGATCTATCCTAGACCAACATGGTTCCTCCAGTCTCTGCTTCCCTTCATTCATGTGTGAAGCAGCTGCCCTTGTTTTCTATGGATGTGGGGTGGAACTGACACAATTAAAGGTCACCCTCCATCTGGGAAGAGAAAGTTCTGGTCTACAGTGAAGTACAGGGGCTGGTTTCCATTTTGTTAGAGTTATGTAATCTCTAAATAAAAAATATTTCTGCTGTTCAGTACAAGATCTTGTTGCTTAATGCTCCCTAGAAATGGCTGCCAGATTCCTGTATGAACATAGCATGTACACACTGTTTTAAAACCTGCACAGATTGGAAGTTCTTTAAATTGTAAATTCAAAGCATTTTATAGAAGAGAATCAGTTCTTCCAACTGAAAAACAGGAGTGCCTGACTTTCAGAGGTGCTGGATTCCATCTGAGGCCAAAGGCAACTGCTTTTGGTTTTCTGCTGCACTTCTGAAAATTAAGTTTGCAATATTAACAGTACATGTTAATAACAAGCATTTCAGGTACAGTTGAGAGACATGGAAATAAAGTAGGGGGGCATAGGATAAGCATAGAACAAAAACTTGACAAGAGTGAAAGCAGTCAAGCCTTTGAAGAAAAGCACCATTTCCCACTTCATATTACATAACTCCCAGTTCATAATACAACTGATCTATGCTGCAAAACCTGAACCCAAAAGCTAGGGTTTTCCAACTTAAACATGTATGTTCAAGAGCCAGTGACAAAAATTTCATTTCTACCCAGGATTAGGTAAGTGCACCCTTGCTTATTTTAAATAATAAAATACTTAATTAAGCATTTTTGCTCTATCCTCATATATGTCAAAATGCACTAATGTTCAACAAAATTTCGTTAGCTTCCAGCACATAATTATACTTTAGTTTCATTTTGTGCATACACAACATCCAGCACCTGTGGACATCCAGCATCAGTCAAGGTATCTAAACTTATAAACCTACAAAATTGTGAGTATATACTTCTGTGGAGACTCAGTTATGTGCCTTGCATTGTATAGATGTTACGTATAAATTAGGTATACATAATACCTCATATAATTTTGTTTGCCTGCAGGAAAACACAAGACGTTTTGGGAAAGAAACAAAACCAATAGGAGACCTGACAAAGAGCCCAGAGAACTGCTATTTTTAAAAAATGCTTTTATCTGCCTCTAGCCACACTGCCAAAATTAATTTTTTCTAGGCCTAAGCCATGGATCAATGACAATAAGACTGTAGACCTGCACTACGTGGGTAGCTTATCTATATCCTAAGTACCACTCATTGCTGAGGATTCACTGGTAGAAGGCAAAACAGCAAAGTCTGTTTCCCCTTCTGCAGTGACAGGGATAACTAAGCTAAGTGGAGCTTACCGAAGTTTGCAAGGAAAAGTTAAGATCTAGCTACAAGTGATGATGGGTGCAAGCTTTTGTTGCATCCATTGTGCCTGACTGACACTTGCTTTGGAGGGAAATTATAAACAGCAAAAGAATCTGTTCCTCGAATACAGCTGCCACAAACAGATGCAACCATGGGCTCTGAAGAAAAGGGGCTCTGAGGTGCCGAGCAAAACCAGGATCAAAAGTTAACATGGTGGCCAAACAGGCCATGGTAGCACTTTGAGCAAGAGTAGAAGAAATGGAGTAGAACACAATGGAGTGTCCTTGAAAGGGATTAAATAGGATCTGAATTAGAGATCAAACATAACTGATTTATAGTCATATGCACAGGATCAAAAAATTTTCACCTCCAAGTCCAGGACAGGTTTGCATCTGTGCCTGCATTTATTAAAGAGATTACTTTCACTCTTTGATGTCAGCATCTTCCCTGTGCATGGATGTCATGTCCAAGATTTCCTCACGCAGAATTTTGAGCCGGGTGCAGTATACTTCCATAACATGGAACCTATTCCAATCACATGTGAACACCCCTTGCACTGCATATCCTTTCTTTCTGCATGTACAGGACACTCCTGGGAGGTGTCATCAATCTACAAAGTACCAGCCAGCATGCCTCTCTCGAAACAAAGCAGAACTAAAGGAATCTAAAGATTACAAAACTGCCATAAACTTAGGATTTAAATACCCTGCTTCTTCCCATGTGAAAAACCTTTCATCTTACTTTCCTGACCATCCCAATGGGCACGCAGACATCTACTGTAGATATTTCACATACATAGATTAGAGCACAGCACACATACCTTGCTTTTATTTCACACACCCTTTAGAAGCAGTCCCCCAATTTCTAGAATTCTGTGGTCACAAGTTGAAAGCCACTGTCATAAAGGCACTACCTCATGGGGAAAGTTGAGAAAAGCAGTGGATTAAAGATAGAGAAAATAAAGTTGCAGTGGGATAGTCATGTAACAGACTGGTAATCATCTAGTTTGCTTTTAAATCCAGCTTTGTTTCTATGTATGTGCTCTTATTCAAACAGGAATTAGCTTGGGACATCCCAGTTATATAAGTCAGCCCACAGGTGAAACTCTGTGGTCAAGCTACTCCCTCTTCAGGCACGGAAGGCCATTAGAGTGCTGACGACTCTGCCAAGTACTTGTAATATATTTTGCTCTGCTAGACATAAAGCTTACCAAGACTAGATGATAAAATGCTTAGGGGCTGGTTTGGTCTTCCTACACTTAGCACTGTAAGTTGGTGTGCACCTATAAGCACCCTGAAGGTGCTCCATATGCACCCTCACACAGAGATGCACTTTTTCAGCCCCCTGACATGAGACATCCTCAGCAGCTAAGACATAGACAGGAAAGCATTTTCCTTGCAGTACCTTCCCATCATTGGCATCCACCACACACATATTGAACCCCTCACCATCTTTATTCCTATTTACTGGGAGGGCCACATTAGGGAAGGCCACATTAGGGAAAACAGGCTCTACTTAAAAGAGCTTTACTGGGGGAACAAAAGCATGTGGCTCTCCAAAACAGATTACAAAGACAGTAAACACAGCAGTGGAGAGGGAAATCTCCACAGTCTTTAGACAGCTGTACAGCTGTCATTAATGAAAAGGAGAGGAAATCTTTTCAAAGTGAAAATATGCCTAGATCTGCCCCCGTACATTAGGGAAGCAGGAGATCTAAGCATCAGGTTTTAATGAGGTAGAGCCTGAAAGGAATTCCATATATGTTAGGTGATGTAAGAAGCATTCTGTCACAGAACAGAAAGTGTCGCAACCATGCCTCACTGCATGAATCAAATTACAGGAAAAACAGCCAGAATCCAAACACTGAAGATACCTCATGATTTTAAACTGTTAAAACAAAACTTGTCCTGTTGCACATAATCTTGCATTGGCAATCAAGAAGCGGACTGAATTATCTGATGCTTGGGTTCTCATTCATGTGCATTCATATTTGCAGCAGCAGCATATTCATAGAGATTGAATCTGAAAGAGCACCCTCATTGCCACTTTGTAGCATCCCTAATGTAAATGTCACTAAGCAAGAGATCAGTGTGATTCATTTGTCCATGATGCTGATATGATGTTTGTGAAGTGAATAAAGAACCTGTGATCAGATCTGTCTGGCACTGCTTTGCTGCAAACACTCCTGATGGAGTTGGTGTTGTTCAGCCTGGAGAAGAGAAGACTCCAGGGAGATCTTATACACTTTCCAGTATTTGAAGGGGCTACAAGAGAGCTGAAGAGGGACTTTTTACAAGGGCATGGAGTGACAGGACAGAGGAAACAGCTTCAAACTGCAGGACAGCTGATTTAGATCAGATACTGCAGAAAAATTCTGTACTGTGAGGTTGATGAAACACTGGAACAGGTTGCCTAGAGAAGCTGTGGATATCCCATCCCTGGAAGTGCTCAAGGCCAGGTTGGATGGGGCTCTGAGCAACCTGGTCTAGTGGGAAGTGTCCCTGCCCATGGCAGGGGTTTTGAAATGATATGATCTTTATGGTCCCTTCCAACCCAAACCATTCCATGATTCTATGATTTCCTGTACCCCAGCCTGCTGCATCCTTTGGTTTAATGGACTCAAAATGAGATAACTCATCTTAAAAAAAAAATTGAGAGTGTGGGGACAAGAGGAACAACTCATGTTATTTAAACATGCACATTTTGCCCCTCGATTTTAAAAAAGGATGAAGAATACAGTATTTTACATTTCCAGTGAGGACTCATCAAAAAAAAAGTTGCTTTTAATGGCTAAAAGCATCTACTGCTTGCAATAAATACAAGTCTCCAGCACGGTCTTAAATCCAAAGGGACACTCTAGAGGACCTATACTGGGAATCAAAAGTATTAAAGCCATGGCCCTTGGCATGAACAGAGGCTGATCAGTGTCATAGCATCCCTGCATATAGCTGTCAGTAGATCTGCCTTACTGTCACTTACAGGAAGGACTCAAATCTCTCCTAAAGCACAATATTAGAGATAGGCAGTCAGACACCTAATTAGCAGTGACTGCATCAGGGAATGGAAGATGGAAATGGGGCTGAACACAGCTCAGGGATATATTTCCCTTTCAGACAGACCCTGTATACTGACCCCCTGTAGCCACCCAGGGATCACCTTCAGCATCTGACCCAGACCTCCAGCCTTCACCCAGGTCTCAGAGGGAAGGCTGAACACCAAGCTCTGTGTTGTTGCCACATCTCTGATGGGTGTGCTGTGGGTGTCCAACTGAGAGCCCAGCAGCCGTGTTCCCTGGGGGCAGCCAGGCTTCCAGCACCAGCGAGGTGAAAGGCAGCTGCCATTCGCCCCAGCACCAGCTGGAGAAGCCACAGCAATGTGTAAAGAGTGCCAGCAGTGAGAGCCTCGGGGGAGAGGAGGGAAAGAAACGACGTCACTGTAATGGAACCCTTCCCTGCCTGACTGTCTGTCTGTCTGTCAGCAAGGACTTCTGAGTCAATAAATACCAGTCAAAACGCACAATTCCTGCTGACCTGCAGTCCTCCCTTCATCTCTGGAGAAAATAAACATGGGCTGTGGGTGCTGAGCCCCTCTGTCTTCTTCAGAGCCTCCATTGTATTTGTGTTTGCAACATTTCAGCCAGCAACACTGGGCAAGGTTCACTCGGTACTCCCAGGAACTTGGAGGAACTCCCTGGTTATTATGAGATTACCCTTCACTGCAAAATAAACAGTTCTTTACAGATACCCTCTCAGGGGTGTTCCCTTACAGATGTCCAGGAGTCAGGAGGGGTCAAGACAGGAGGGATTTGACATTGTGTATAAATCCTCTCGGTGCAGGCTGCAGCCCCCAGAACAATGCCATTCACTGTCCAAAACATCCACGGGAACAGGAGCTGCCTCTGGGAAGCCTAAAGGAGGCACCCTGTCTCACACCTCAGCCGACAGCAGCACCTTACATGTCTGCAGGCAGCTCAAAATCGGATGCAGAAGGGAGCTCCTGATCACTCATGTCTTAACAGAAAAACCAGTTGCTATATCCCAGTTTTCCCTTTTCCTAGGGGAAATCCTGGATTTGGGATTCTCTTGCTCTCTTATTCCACATCTTAATTGTCCTTGCTATTAGTCAATGTTCACAGTGTAGTTGTCAAATTATTGATTCAAAAACAAAAGGCCCACCATCCCTCATGTTTGCTCTTTGTTTGAGGGGGAGTAAGGGGACAGAAATGTCTTTGTTTATCTATTTCCAAGCAGAAGCAGCAGCCTGATATTTCATATTCAGCCTGGCCATTAAAGGAGGTGGGGCATACTTCACCTGTGGGCTTCACAGTTACCTGATGACAATGGAGTGATTCAAAGGCTTTCTGCATTGTGTTCCACATACTCCAAACTGGACCCTGGGGCTGATAGGTCCCTCCAGGCCTCTTCTCCAGGACTGTGATGGAGAAGCCTCATCCCATTCCCAATTTCCAATTCCAGAATTTCTGTACCCTTTCTTTGACACTGTAAGAACACTAAGGAAAGGTCTACTTTACATATAGCTGCAATATATACTCTTGTACATATACCTGGAAAACACCAGACACATCAAGACACTCCATCAGCAATCCAAACAGTTGGAAAAGAAAAAGACTTAAAGATATTCTAATCTGGCAAGGAAGATGCAGGATTATTTGTTACTTTGAATTAAAAAGAAGAGATATTATTACTGTCAATTTTTGATGACAGAGAACAGAGGGGATATTCTTCAGCAAAACCGGAGTATATAAATATTCCAGTAGGTTTCAGGCCACTTGTCTCCTGAGCTATCGGGTCATTCTGAAAGCCAAGGCTGGCTGACAGTCTGCAGAAGTTTCTTTTTTTTTCACCTAGAGCACTGTTGTTAACAATGCGATCCTGTAAGCCTGAGAACCCCTCCAAACATCACACCACAGCCCTGAGGCTAAGCGGGCAGGAAGGTGAGCCTTGCTTCACCTAACATCAGACAGAGGAGTGGCCCAACAGGACACAAGGGTGGAGAATTCATCTCACAGGTGGTGTGCACAGCGATGTGTGGCATAAGGGGTTCAACAGAAACATCTCAGAGGAAAAGGCAGAACAGCAATCCTGCGGGGTGTGAGCTGGTCTGGGGGCACAGCCTGCTCTGCTGCACAGTCAGAGCCCCTTCTTCCCAAGCTTTGCAGCCCATGGACAACTTGCTGACTGTAAACCATGCCCTAGAAATCGTAGTTTTTATCTTAAAAAGCTTCTGACTATCACAGTTATGGAAATAACTGTGAGAACTTGAACCGGGGGTAAACCATTGCAGCAAGGCAGGGCTGCCTTGGGGCTGGAAACAACAGTTCTCGCATCACCTTCTGGAAGCATTGACTCATTTATTCCACAGCAGTGGAATCTGGCACATTTTCCTAACTCAAAAACACAGTATTTTACCAATATTTGTAGTCAGGTACCCAACATGAGTTTCTGGCCAGCTTGCAAACTAAATGCATGCAAAGCCAGGGCAAAACAGGTCATAGGTCTTTGTGGCAAGGGAAGCAGTTGGCACACGGCAGCAGCAAGGCTGAGGACCCTGATCTGATACACTGCTTAAGGCATCTACAAATTAACTCCTTCCCAGGCACATACCAGAAAAAAAAAAGTCCTGGGCTATGCTTCTTGAAACAATACTTCACAAAACAAGGCCTTGACAATGGAGATAGATTGCCTGGAGACATTGTGAGGCCAAGAAAAGATGAAAGCTTTCTTAAAAGAATGGTAGAAAATATTCATTGCCATATTGTGGTGATGACTATTTTCAGCAGATATGGGCCACAGATGCACATGTTTGTGTGAAGAAAGGAAGACAAGAATGAAAGGATTTTTTTTATATCGTTACCATTTGGTCCCATCTCATTGCAGAATACACAGAATCTGGCTTTGCAAAGGATGCCTTCTTTTGAATCCTTATGGCTTGGAGCCAGAGCTAAGGTAAACGGTTGTTAATTAACTTAATTTAAGCCATTAATGAGATAAAGAACCTAACTCACTTTGCAGCAGTGAGTTCCTGGGCTGTAGGCTATACCAGGTCTAAGTACTGTATGAATAATAATATTCAAACTACATAATATATATGAGAAACTATTAACGTTGCAAAGTCAAACGCTCAGATGTCAATAATAAGTAATAAGCCTGACCTTATTTCAGCTCTATCTGTGAGCTACCTTACCATGTTCAATTACATAACCACATGCAATTTTCCACTGGATCTCTGTTGAAGATTCTCTGTATTCAAGGTCTTCTTTTATACTCATTGTTGAACAGGTATCTCATGTCTTACACCACATATCATCCAAAAACTGCTCTGAAGCCTGAATCATTACATTTCTTGTTCTAGTTTTGGGGTTTTTTTCCCCTCTTGTATTTAATTTATGAATTTCCACTGTGTGGAAATTCCTGTTCTGTTTCTGGAGACAACCATCTGAGGTCCATGCTTCTCCCTCATCATGTTTGCAGTCCTACCTGTAAGCCCCCCATCCTTTTCTCAGAACATCAAGATATTGAGCTCAGCAGCTTTTCGTCCCACTGTCTTCACTCACAGTACCTCAGTCTCAGGTCCCTACCTTTTGCAGTCTTGCCAGAAAGGTTCCTTCTCCTCTCCCATGCTCTGTCAGACAAACACTGAAACCACAGTGGAGGGAGTAGCACTGTTCATCTCCCCTGCCTTGAGACAGCCTGGGCACATCACGTATCCCACTGCTCCGCTGGGAGAGAAGGTTGCCATCCACCTCTGGGGCTGAGAACAGGCAGAAATCCTTCAGAGAACAAGCATTTCTAATGTCTTTGTGTGAAGTGGGACTTCCTGAGGCTCATAACTTGACTAAATGTGGGAAAATTCTCGCGGAAATGGGCAAGAATACATTCCTGACATCAGAAGGACCCTCCACCCCATCTGCTGATCAAAAGACAACACTTTCATCCAGATTAGGTAGGGATCATTAATTGTTACTGGTATCCCTTTCAGGTTTTTTAGCATATGTGAGAATAGTCTCCCAAAACTTTTCCTGAAAATTCAGTAATTTATTTTTTCTCCATTTTTCACAGAAAGGGGAAAAGAAGGATGCAAGATACAGAGATTAATCCCTGACATGGGAAATTTCACGGTAGTTATTTCAAATGTAGCAAAGTCCACACACAACTGAAAACAAAGTATTACAATGATGTGGCATAAATTTTCAACATACATAATTATAAACATTTCCTTATATGTTGGTTATAATAATCAGTTTTCTGGACTATTACTGTTAAATTCAATAAAAAACTCTGGTTGGCTCTCATATGGATTAAAAGGTGTGCTAAGATCTTGCAAATCTTAATTCAAAAAGTCGTTAGTAACCCTTCCTACATTGTATTGAAAATTTTTTGCTTAGTCTGAGCTACCTCTTCAACTCCATACCCACAGCCAACGTACAGACATCATACTGCAGAGTTCTACTTTCCTGTATACAAGACATGGGCGAAAACAGAGCAATACAGCAGGGTACCCAACACAGATTAACCAGGGAATCATTAAGGACTCCAAGCTATCAGCCTGGGGACTCACCTACCTCTTTTTCTGCCAGCAGCCCACCTACAGTCCTAAATCCCACAGCCATTCTCCTTCAACCCTTTGTCCCCACCCTAACGCACCTTGGACTCTACTTGGGGTGGACATTTGTTCACGGCCTGTGCTATGCATGTCACATGGAAAAAAGTCTGGAGAACAACAGGAAACCATTTCTTGTGCTAAAGAAAGCAGAGACCAGAAGTGGACCAGCAAAATGTTTACATCTCTCATTCCTGTGACACTGTGGTCAAGGTGAGCTCCAGCTCAGTCTTCTATCAGTCTTAACATCAGGGGTGAGGATTGATTAGAAAATTGAATTGCCTTCTCTCTGCAAAGGCCAGAGGAGAAGGCAATTTTTCTGGCTTTGGTGAGGTGCTTTGAAAGGGGATCCCCAGGAACGCTGGTAGGGGAGCCGGCATTTCTGCTGCTTCGGTGGTACCTGTTTTGTGGACAAACAAATTACTTCAGTTTCCAATGCTGTCAATCTGGAACACCTCATCACCACCAAATTAATAAAAATGTCTTTAAAAAGTGAATAAAAACCATGTAAAAAGCACTAAGTAGCCAGTCGTCTGGCACTTGAAGGCCAAGATTGGATGGTAGTGAGGGAGCAGGGTGTCTCTTTCTCACCTAGGTAATGATTATACGAGCTCCATAAGGACATAGTTAAATCAAGTATTAAGAAGACTGCACTTAAGAGGGGGAAAATATGTCAATCACACTTCGCCTTTGACAAAAGGAAATTCCTTGAAACTGAGAATGGGGAGAGAGCGGGAGGGAGAGTGTCTCGTCATGTGGGTGGCCAGGAAACTGGAGGCCAGAAAAGTACGAGAGAGAGAAAGAGTAAGAGATGGGGCGGGGGGAAAACCCACCAGACTGAATTCTAATCCAAATGCTGTGAGGCGTTCACACCAGGCCTTGTGAGAATATTAACAAGGTTACAGGAGAGGGGCCTTTAGCCTCGGGAATTATTAGTGAATATGGAATTATATTTGCGCAAACACAACCAGATGCAAGCAGCTAAATGCTCTGCAGATGTGAAAGGAGACAGAGTGTGTTCCAAATGGGCAGCAGCTTCATGTGTTTTAGCCCTCCATCATGATGCCTGGCTGCCTGTCAGAGAGGGCTGCTTTTCTGAAATGGCAAAGGGGCGGGAGAGACGGCTCTTTTTTATAAGAAATTTGAACATGGGGTACACTTTAGGGTTTACTCTTTCCCTGAGACACTAGCATCTCGTGGTTGACTGACTATCACTCTGAAGATTACATCCTGACTACGTTCTTTTATATCTCTGTGCCTTAGGTTAACTTCCTGCGAGTTTTCATTTTTCTCCCACTTTCCCATGTCTTTTTCTAAAATCCTCCTCTGTCTCTTTCCCTGCCTTTCCTCATTGTTTGCCCTCTCTAGTTTTAGTGTCTAACTCCACCATGGCCTGAGCAGTTAGCCTGTATGCACGATATCGCAGGCTGTTTCCATTAGAATGAGAAATTGGTTACAAGAGCCAGGTATTTCTTTGAAGTAATCTTGTTTTACTACAGAAAAAGTCCCACTTCTTGAAATAACAGTAAGATTGAACAAGAATCTGTTGCTTTGCTCATGATCCCAGATCTGCTTGCAGTCAGGGCTCTGCTCAAAAAACTCCTTTCCTTGGCTTTTTTTCAAGACCATTGTGTATTCAACTCATTTCTTGTACTACGATTTTTGGGTTTGCTCCCTTCCTGCTTCCTCCTGCATTCCATTGTTTCAATCACTCTAATCGATCCTCTGACCCTGCATTCAATGCTTATTTTGGGGCAGTGGACTCCATTGTTTAAGCTATTCCTAAACACTCTCTTAGCCAGTGTGGAAGGAGACCAGCACACCTAGCACCCTGAGGGGGATTTATGGTGATTCAAAACTGAAAATCTGCCTCCCAGCTCCCAAAGTCATATTATTAAGTGTACGATACCAGTAACTTATTGTCTCTGTCAAGAATGCGGCTTCTTCATTCTAGATCAATCACTACTTTCAAAGTAATTACTGTCCCTACTCTGAAGAGCAGAGGGCACATACTAAATCTTTACAGATCAATTTTATCAATTTAATTACAAGGACACTGACATGGCCAGAGGCATAACCATAAAGTGTCACTCTGTGGCAGGATTAAGAGTTCTGCTCAAGAGGAAATTTTCTGCTATGAAGAATAATGTCAGCAAATGACTGTTCATCCTATGGAACTGTAAATGTACAAGTATGGAGATCTGGAGGCTTATGTATAAGAGATTTTAACAGATTACAGTTTGACTTGGGTGAGTATGCTAACTGCAATTTTAATTACCTGAACAGTTTAAATTCCTGTGAAGAGAGGTCTTGCCAACTTATTTCCCTGACTCACAACGCTTGTTTTCAAAAATAATCACAACATTCCTACAGTATGGCTTGTGCAAAATTGTTGATGATGTTTGCCCTCAAATTTTGTTATCCTTTAAAATATTTTCTCTCACTAAATGCATGTTTCAGAGGCAATAAAATACTCTAGATTTAGGCAGAATTTTCAAACTCAGGCATGCTTTGTTGATGATTCTTTACTCTCCATGAAAAAAATACAGTGTACTCTCCTTAGAAGTACAATGCATACGGTTTGATTACAAATTTTGCAGCAACTTGAAAGACATATTTGAATATATTGATTTACGTAGAGATTAAAAATGAACCACCCATTATTAGGCCTTTCTTTATCTCTGATCTTGTTAAAAAATAACCCATACTCCACACAGCCAAGAGTTTATGAGGAAGAAAGCTGCTGAGTAAAAAGTGAAGGAGGGTGGAAAAATATCATATTTTCATAGACAAAATGCTTATTCTGTGACAAAAATTGTTTCTTATTAAAACTGTCAAATAAGAATTTTGTTCACTTAGTTTTTAAGGGGGAGTCAAGGCAACCAAAAGAGAGAGCGCCAAAAAGAACTTCAACCTCCCCTACAAAACTGGCTAAGAGCTCTGCTGACTCACACAGAAGTAGAACTCTTTGTAACCTTGCACAAAGACTTTATTTCACTCGCTTCTTTTAATCAAGCTGGTTTGGTTTGGGTATTTTTCCTGTTGCATGCAAGCTCGTTTTCCCTCAGGCAGGGCCAAGAGGCTCCTTGGTGGACCACTGCCTCCCCTCAGCATGGCTGCTCCCCAGTGCTCAGCATGGGCCTCAGCTGGTGGCCACGTTGAGAAGGGTTTTCCCCATTGTTCCCAACGGGGTCTTTGTTTTATGATGCCTCACAGTATAGGCAGACACCATCTCCCCTGAGGGCAATGGCAGTTTCTGTTTCATGGAGAACAATGGATGATGGTGGCCAGTCCAAAACGGAACAACTCTGCATGGGGGGAAAAGCAACAACAACAACAACAAAACACTTTTTAGTTACAAAAACCAACAGCAAGTATGGCCATTCATATGAAGCCTCTGGGAGGAAAGCACCTATTGTACGACATCCTCTTTGCAGGCAAGCTGAGAGGAAGGTGGGAGGCAGCATGCATGTCTTCTGCAACACAGAGGAAATCAGGAGCCCTCTCCCTGGAGGAGTGATGGAGAGGAAAGGGACATGTGCACCCTCTGAGTCCGGGGCACATGATAAGAAGGTGGCAGAGCAGGGAGGTTTTGCTGTCACCCCCAACAAACCTGGTGCTCTTGGCAGCTGGTCACTCCACCAGAATTAAGTACCAGTTTGGCATACAAGGGAAGAAGAATTGTGTGAGCCTGGGGAATTCCTCATATTCACAGGATAAAGCCAAGATAAGAGAATGCAAACAAGGGGTATGAAGAATAATTATGGTGGGGGTGACAAATCAGGAGGAATTTGGAGTGCAGAAAGCAAAGGGTGCTAGAATTTGCTTCAGCAGCTCTTCATTGCTGAGATGAAACAAAGCAGCTGCAAACCCAGTCAAAGTGTCCCATAAACCATAGGTGGTTTGCATTCCCCAGATAGGAACACAATAGTCAGAGCGTAGCCATGAAAGTGCATATAAAAGGTAAAATAAAAAAAAAACAACTTTGAAAAACTTTGTCTAGGAATGCTATTAAATAATCACATGCGAGTGATCTTTTTAGAGATAATTATAACAACTCTGCATTTTACGTACTTCATTCTTTCTAGAAATACACTTGGCTGTGCCATAACTACATTTTTTCAACAGAGTTTATTTTGGTACTTCATGGTACTCTTATTTTTTAGATTAACATAAAAATAATCAGTAAAGTGTATACTGAACTGTACATTAACTGGATGTTAAACCATCACCAATTTAACAGGTGTTAAGCCCCTGATCTCTATTTAGCAATTAGCATTTTTATGAACCACAAGGAAGAAAATAGGAAAAGTGCTGCTAATAAAGTTTGCAGATGATACACAGCTTGGTGGAATGATAAACTGCATTGAGCTAGTTATACACAGCTGGGTTGTTTGGTAGGAAGGGGAACTCATTCAAGCAATGAGTCTGAACACACATAAATGGGGAAGGTCACACACCTGGAAACTAAAAACCTGTCATCCTTAAAAACTGTGGGACTGTGTAAAACACTGACACTGAAATTGATAGAGATTAGATAAAAAAATTTGAGTTCAGTTCGGTGCAGCAGCTAACTCTATTCTCAAATACATAAATGCTATTTTTTGTTCTATCAATCTGTGCATCATCTGCAAACTTTCTCAGTAAAGCTGCTAATTTTTTTTTTTTTAGAAAATGGTTGAGTAGAAGCAGATGAATGATAATGAGAATAGCAATAGTACTGCAGCACATTTTGGTGCTTAACCCTGAACAGAAGAGCTTGAAAAGCTGAAAAGATTAAGGAGTCACAACTGGAATTTAAAATGTGTAAAGTCTATTTTACAACAGTTTGGGGGAAATAAAGAAAAGTCTATGCTGTTTCTTTAAGAAACAAAAATAAAAACATTCTTTGATTATAAGGGGAGAAGATTTCTTAAAAGAAAACCTGTTTTAGCTTAAAAGGCAATGCGGTTACACAATCTAAAACTGGAAAGTAAAATTAGACTAATTTATATTAGAAATAGGGTATACTTCATAGAAACTGGAACAGCTTATCAAAATAAATAATAGGGTTTACATCAATGTCTTTACATAAGTGTCTGGTGCCTAATGACCCCCAATTTAAATGCAAATTATGTGAGCAGATCTCTCTGTACCCTACTCCCACATCTTAAGGATCCTTATTCCAACAAGCAGGATGAAGGATTCACTTCTTTATTCTTTCTAGATTGTCTTATGAGTATCTTGGACAGACATGTAAGTCACAGACCAATGTTCACGCTGTAATACATCCTCTAGAGAAAGTGAGAGATTTGTCATATTAATTGCCACTGTAAACAGCCAACTGTGAGTTCCCTTATTAAACTAAACAATCAGAGTTACAAAGCACAGGTTCAGACTGTGAATTCCTACCTATTCATGAATTTTCCCAATCTGTTTGCTTACGAGATTTTTCTAACAAGCAATTTCTTAACTTTGCCAAGCTTGTTTTGAAACTTTAAAGCTTTGTTTTCTTCATTTTTTTTTCTATTCATTCTAGTATTCTTGAGTTTTTAATACATTCACAAGTATGGAAATACCACAATCAGTTGTGTATACATGAAGGAGATTTGGCAGATGAAGGAAATTATTATGGGACAGAAGACCATCCTCACTAATAATGTCGCCCAAAGCAAAACTGCTACTTGGAGATGTGCTTCCACTTTGGCAAGGAAGAATCACTGCTGCACACCAGCAAAAGCCTCCTTAGTGCCTGAGACAATTACAAATGAAGAACCGGCCCAGATGATGATTCTATCAGACTGTTTCCCAAATTTGTTACACTTTTGCAAACAACAGATCTCTAGGTTCAGCGGGGTGAGGGAGTACATGAATCTAGTGCAACATATTTTGGGTGATATTTGCACTGATGCATATTAGTATATTGTAGTTTAAAAAGGAGGGCAGTTGAGTAGGAGATAGGAAGGTCTCAGGGCAGCTTCTAAACCAATAAATTTCCTCGTTTCCAGGGCTAAATTCCTGCAAGAATACCAAAAAGTATGAGAAAGTACTGTTTATCTGGCCCCTAAAGTGCTTCCTACATCTTTTCTCTCCTTTTCCAGTCTTGTGTTATTTAAAAGAAGACAGATAAGGACGATACATCGGCATCAATTTTTTTCTTTGTGAACTCTGTTGACACTGTAGGTTTTTTGTTTTTTCTGTGGATTTCACTTGACTTATACAGGGTAAGTATGCCCATTCACCATTTCTAATGACAGTCCCTAAGAACAGTTATCTGGACAGCAATATTTGCATATAAAATGCAGTTTCAGATACAAAAGACAGGAGTTATTAAAAGCATTGCTTATGTTAAGCCCACAAATTTGTTAAGTATTTTAAAGATATAGAATAAGAGAGCTCTCTGCTGGGAACGATGATCGAAGGTCTCCTCAGACATCCAGGCTGTATTACTCACTGGAAATAATAGCAGAATTGAGTTTTCTATTTACTGTAGTAAAGCAACCTTGTCTATAAACTCCTTATTGCTGCAAACCAAAGGTGTGCGTCTGGGGAGAGCAAGCTTTTCCCCTTGATGTTCCAGCACATGGAAATACAATCCTTTTTCAGACACAGATGTTTGCAATAGAAAACTTTCACTCCACTCTCTTCTGTTTTTAATCTGCTCGTGACAGGAAACACAGATTCAAAATGAATGCAAAGAACACAGTCACCATAACTGATGATAATACAAAAGAACACGTAGGAAAGATTTCTTTTTCCCAACATATTATAGGGAGAAAAGGGTTACAGATTTCAGAAGATTCTAGGTGTTTTTATTTCTCAGTGGCTACCAATACAGTGTTTTTCCATTAAATTCAGAGGATATAGCTCCCTGCAATGCTTTGATACTACCAACAGTTTCAGCATACAAGAGACAGTACAACTCCACGCTCTCTGCCATATCTTCAACACTTCCCAGTGACTACCCTGCTAAAGCTTCACTGAACAGACAGATGTATAAAAATGGCCAGAAGATTCTTCCATAGCATGTGTAAAATACAAAATGAAACAGGTAAGAGTAATTGATTCACCCTCTTCAGCCACTCTTGCTGCTAACCTCTAGGCTCTCAAGAATTTTGAAGACGTGCTTTTTAAACTACGCCAACCTACATATCTCAAGTGAAGTTCTTTCTGTATGTCAGTGTGAAGGGTTTGACTGGGCTCTTTCCTGTGCTGTTTGGTTGCCTGTTCAAACTGCTCTTCACACCACAACCTCCCTGGTCTCCCTTCTCTGCCTTCTCCAGTTTGCCTAAATCCCCTTTCCTTGCTCTTTCATTCAAGTGGTACCTTGCTAATGACAACTTTCACTTGAAAAACAATATTTGTATGTTGATTTCTGCAAATTCATTTACCACTCTGTGTGTCATGCACTCTTTGATCTGTGTTCACTTTTTTTAAACTGTGAGCTATTTGGAGCAGGGGTTGTCATCTGGCACGTGCTTGAGCAATGCACAGCACAAAGGCATCCTATTTTAGACAGTATCTGAGCAATGCTGCAGCAAACAATAAAAACAATTATAGTTATAATTACCCCTCCCACAAGCTACACTAAAATACGTAATCAGACACTCAGAAATCGAGAAATTACAGCATCAACCCTGTAATGTGATTTAATTAATTTCTCTTTCTTCTTCTGTATAAATATGATACTGTCTCTAGCTATATCATAGTATACTATTTTTTCTGCAAAGGTCTTGCTTCATTGAGTGTTGTTGATTTTTTAAAATACTTTTTTTATCCAAAATGGTGTCCAAATCTTTCTTACCATAGGATTTCCTGTCATAATCCCTTCATTGAGTAGAAATTTACTAATTTCCTTTTACATTTTTCCTCGTTATTTTTATCAGAGGATGTGAATTGTTCAAGAGTATTAGTGAAATTATTTTGACAATGCTGACTTGAATAGCTGTTACTCTATCTTAAAGATGGGAGATAAAGCACAAATAGATTAAGCATAAAACAAATCTTATGTAAATCTTAAATCTATCTGTTAAATTAACAAACATAGGTTCTAATATGTTAGGCTGCTTCATGTTTTTAGCATAGAGTATATTGGAAGCACAGTAACAAAAAAAATAGCTTTTAACTAGGAGTGCACAGAATTTCTAATAATTTTTCAGGTGAGGACCAAAAAATATTTTAGTACACATGATTTTTCACAGTGGCAAGGAATAAAGTCAGGTTTTCATAATTTATTCGGTTTTTTGAACAATTCTTCCATTTTACACTCTGCTGCCAACACCCAAACAACTTCTAATTTCTGTTAGGTAAGACAAGGAGGCTGTGCATAAAAACTCTCTACACACCCCTAACTGACCACCAGAACTCTGTTCACATCGTAGAATGTTACACGCTCCTATGTAAAGCGCTGTCTCCTGAAGGCTTCATGAAAATAAAAGTTTTGTGGGCCGTAGCCCAGCTACAGAGGTCTTCCTACCTGGAAAAAAAGAATCACTGCTTCTGTTGTTTCTAGAACTTCCTGCATCTTCGCTAATTAAATGAGCACCTGCCTAGTCTTTTCTTAAATAATTTTACAGCTATTGTCTGTAGTTTTTTCCCTGATTTTGCAGTATCCCTCTTTAAGCATGGAAACCCAAAGTGGACTTAGTATTTTCTGACTGGTACCCCAGTACTAAAAAATTGACCATTTGAGCTACTGGACAGCATTAGCAAATAGATTTGCTTGTCCAACACAAACTCGAGGTCTTTTGCAGAACACCGTGTCCCACGGGACACAGGCTGATTTGAAAGACTTGGTCTAAAACTCTTGTTTCTAAATCAACAGTCAGTTTGGTGGTATTAAAAATAGAAAATTGTAGTAGTGATATTTTGACTGAATTCTGGTTCACCAAATTTTCCTAATTTGGGCTCTGTAGCAAATTCCTCACATCTCGACAGTCTTGACTGGATTCATAATGTGCACTGGAGTAATAAGGGTAGGGGGAAAGTGCCCAGGAATAATACACGAGAAAGGTCAGAGGTGTTTTGGCAGCAGTGGGAGATTTCAGAGGACAATAAATATCAGCAGTGAATCCTTCTCCTCTCCTAACTTGGCTGTTTCTCAGGATGCAAGCCATCTCATCTTCTCTGGGATTCTCAAGGCAACCTCTTCCTCCTCTCACCTGCCTTACACATTCACACCACTCTCCCTCTCTGCCTGCACCAAAAGTATGCCATGCTTATTCTTCTGCCCCTGCTGGATTTCTCTCATAGCAGTGGGCTCTTCTTGTGTTAAAGAGCTCTTGTAAAAATTGTATTGATTTTTTGTTGTTGTTCAGCTTAAAATTGGGTTAAATAAAGACTTAAAAACAATAATGCAGGCTCAGTTCTGGTTAAAGAAAAAAAATCCAACTTTAATTCAACTTTTTACTTCAGTTTCAATTTGATTTTAAAACACGCTTTGCTTTAATATATTCCTATTATCTACATGATAGTGATGTTCTTAGTGTTATTTACAAATCAATTTACAAATCAATTACAAATAAAGTCAATATTTGTGTCAATGGCACATTTCAACATAAGCTATTCACTACTTCCAGATTATCAGCAGCAGTACTGAGCAGGAAAAAGCACAAGTCACCATAAAACTCTACTATAACAAGTACTTTTGAAGACCTGTCATGTAATCAGCTCTTAGTCATTTCACGTATGTTTATTAGAATACTCTGTGACACAAAGTCAAAGGTATTACAAAAGTCTAAAAAGTATCACCTTTTTCTCTTCCATTTATTAACTCAAATTCTAATAACCTTGAAAATGAGCACTAATGCTTTTTAAGTAGTATTAACATCTTCATTCTTCAGTTTTTTATTGCTGAATTCTACAAAGCTTTTTTCTTCATCATTTTGCCTCAAACCAATGTTTGACTTACTGATTTATAACCACATTATAATATTTATATTTATTAGATGCTGAAAGCTTGCTCCCTGGTAAACATACCGGGAAAGATTTTTGTTTTACGTTATTTGCAACTGAAAAATTGTCTTAACGTTTTCTTATCACATTAATTTCAATTTTCTTCACAACTTTTTGAAGAGAAGCTTATATTCCATTTGTCTCCAGTACCCCCCTCTTCACGGCATTAGTTTAAGACAGCTCTACCTGCTCCATTTAGTCTCCAAAATACAACAGTTCTAGTTGGGAGACAGCGAGTAGGGCAGCTGCCCATCCCTCCCACCATCAGGGGGTATTGCCTGATGCTCCACTCAGATCACATCTTCAGTCTCACACTAGTGGAGCAGCTCTTGTTCAATCATTTTTTCGTCTTAGAACAGGAAAATTTAAAAAAATATTCAATTTTTTAGCTTCTTCTCTGATGTTTCCTACATCAAGCTTTACGTCATTTTTGCCTAGTTATGTTCTCAAAAATGGCTGACACATTTTTGCTGAAACACTGAATAAAGATGAACATCACACGTAGATTTCAGCTCAAATTATGAAAAATATTTATAGTGCTGATGCAAATGATGAAAAAAATTATACGTACAATTTCTGGGTTCAAGTTAAAGTTCTTAAAAAATCAAAGTCCATTTCTTACAATTTGTATTACAGCAGTGCAGGGAAAGTAAATGAAGATTACGCTTTTATGTACTAAGCACTCTTCATACATGGTTTTAAAATATAAAAATTTTGACTAACCAATGCATCAAATTGAAAATAAATAAACAGTTACAAAAATTTACAGTGGGTTTAAATTTTAGAATTAGGAACATTCCATAATAATATCCTGGAAATAATCACCGGTACAATGTGCAGTGCCACTGGTAACAGACTTAAAAAGTGCACCTTCTTTCCTGATGATTGGTTTGCTTTCCCGGAGCCTGCAGTAGCAGATTCCCACAGTCACTGTCCCAGATGTTTGCAGATGAGCTGTGGTTCACATCACCTGAACACTGGTAACAAGTATTTTGTGGCTTCCCAGCCTGGGGATTGAACTGGGTAGAAACAAACTGGGGAGAAACCAGGCACCTTTAGCAGAGGAGCTGACAGGAAGGACTGATGTACAGCTTCTTCAGAAGCATGTCAGACCTCATTAGTAACTTTGTTTCTTGCTTTGGTTCTGTTACCTGGTGCAATGGAAGACACATGGGCACAAAGACCGGATTTGGGGACACGCTGCGTCTGAGGTGCTGGACAACGAGAGCTGCTGCTGCCTCGGCTTTCGAGAAGAGGAGGGACAGATTGAGGGCAGAGAGCAGCTTTTGGGGGCGTTCAGTGGGGGCTGACTTTAGTTAGTTTGACAGGACGGGCAGAGGTGCGCACCTTCCAGCAGCAGCCAGGCTGCGGACCTCTCCGTGGAAAAGCTGCCGTGGGCACGGCCAGGCGGCCGGAAGGATGCAGGGATCAAGGAGGCCTCGGAGGGGACGCGCTGCTGAGAGGGGCCGTTTCAAGGGCACCCCGCAGGTGAGGCAGGAGTCATAAAAAAGATAAGGCGATGCCCTCCACCGCCACAAACGCCGGCGCCAAGGCCGAGGCCGAGGCCAGCGCCGCCCCTTCCCGGTAGCCGCGCCCTCCCAGCGGCCGCCCCGGCACCGCGCCTGCGCCCTCCGGGCTGCGGGACATGCGCCGGCCCTGCCGCGCTCCTGCCTCGTTTCCCTTCCCCCGCCTCTTCCTCCCCGCCTTTGCCATGGCGACACCGAGTGGCCTGATCCGGGCCCTGCACCGCGGGACCCTCGGCCAGGTAACCGGCCTGGGGCATCTCCCCCGTCGCTTCCCGGTGTGCCCGGTCTGGGGCAAGCCCCGCGCTCGGGCCGCGGCCGGCCCAGCCGCCATCCGCCGCGTGCCGCGGGCCGGCTCCGCGCATGCGGGGGGCGCGGGGCGGGGCCGGGCCGGCCCCTGCCGCCCCTCGGGGAGCCGCGCTCCCCGCCCGTCCCTCCCGCCTCAGGCGCCGTCCCTGCCGCTTGCCGGCTGGTTCTCGCTGGCTGCGCTCAGCCGCAGGGGCTCTGGCTCCGCGGGGCGCTCGGGGAGCGGGAGAGAGGGAGGCCTGAGCCGGCGAGTGCCGGCGACTTGGCTGTCGTTCAAGCGCTGAAGTACCGCTGGGCGTTGTGCGAGATTTCAGCGTCGGTCTTTACTTATTCCCTTTCGTCTTTAAATGCACCTGCTGGCTGCAAACTCCTGTCTTCTGTAGCAGGAAAGGAAAGAACCAAACCGCATAGGTGTTTGAATGGATGTGTGTCAGCCCCTCCCCTTGGTACTTACACGACCTCAGTGGGGTGTAGTAGTGTTTAAACTTCTTTAACACGTTTGAGATTTTTATTGTAACCATCAGGACCCTTCCCCCCCCCCCCCCCCCCCCCCCCCCCCCATTCTATTAGAAAATTGAAATAAATGAACAACTGATTGCATTGATTGTATTTTGGAAGATAATCCTAAGCAATCAGCCAAGTCAGGTAGGTATATATTCAGTGACCTTGTGTTTGTAGGCAGCCTCTTTCATAAAGTTTTATGTCTATGAATGGCTTGCCTTAGAAATCTTTATGTAGCTTGTAGCCTTGTTTTTAAAATGAGTGGAAGAATCTGATGACAATAATACTAATGTTGCATCATTTTAGAGAATGTTTCCCCTAGTTGGACAACTGGCTTTTTCATTAATATCTTGCTCTTCACATGTCATCCAAATCCTGAATGGTATGGTATGTTTCAATAAAGGAATACATTATTCAGAATGGGTACCAGGGTAGATATGTCTCATGTTCCTTGTGAGAAGAAATAAATAGGGTAAGAAGAAGATCAAAGATGCCTTTCAGTTTCTCAGTGTAATCTGTATTGTCTATGAACTTGCAGCAAGTGAATTCTGTTACCCTCAGCCATGGAACTGATAATCTGAGCACATCAAGCTATAACACACACTAATGCACAAAAAGTTGGTATATATAGTGGTGAATCTGGGTAAACTACGCATTGCAGGACTATTTCGGAACTAGGATTTTTAAATGAAGTTTAAGAAATGAAGGCATGTTTCGTTATGTTCTAAAACAGCTGATACCATGCAGATTACCTGGATTCTGCCCTTTCTATTGAGGAGGTAGAGTGAAAGCAAAAGAGGAAGAACCTGTTATCCCATATGAAACTTTGATAACTGATACTTTATTTAGTAACTGTGTTCTTCCTACTACTTTGGTAGTGTGAGGCAGAAGTAAGGTTTCTGCTTGTAGTTTTTGTTTCAGATTTCATTTATGTGTAAGACTGCATTGAATTGTAACGATATAGAAGAGCTAAGGAATCTCGATATGGCATACTCGATAAACTTGTTGGGTGTTTCCATGTCTTGAGGTGCTTTGATTTTATTTCACTTACATGTGCTTAAATCCTCCTAGGTTTCTAAAACTTAAAATTTGAACAGTTACACTGTCCCTGTAATATGTTGCCAAAGCAGGTCTTGCAAAGATACGTCAAGCCACTCATTATTTTTACAACTCAAAAGTTCCTTGAAAAATATTGAAAGGATTTGAATATGCTTATCTTTCCTGATGCACATGGTGACTCTTGGCTCTGTTCAGTATCACAGCAGATGCCCTCCTCTGCTTTCATCCCTCTCCCAAAGAAATCTGGTTTATCTTGCATAATAAAGAAATCTGCTCTGAGTGAACATGGCTTATGTTGTATTTTAATATTTACTCTGATGTGCATTTCATTGCCACCTCTGAGTCACCTGTCAGGTCAACATTGCTTACCAGGTGCTTTATGACCTGGTTGCTGTTGCCATGATGTCTTTTGGTGTGATAGGTCTGAGAATGTGCTTCCTTCCCATTATTCTTTAAATGTTTTCATTTAAAAGAAAAGAAAAGAAGCACAAACTTAGTGTTGGTTCACAGATTCACGGAATATTCTGAGTTGGAAGGGACCCACAAGGATCATCCAGTCCAACTCTTAAGTAAAACCCCATATGGGGATTGAACCCACAACCCTGATGTTAATAGCACCGTGCTCTGACCAACTTTGTGTAGCTTCAGATCACCCACCCTCGAGTAACAGTAGTAATTTGAATTGTTGCTTTGGTTTTAAATCTGTGAGTCCAGTATGTTGTGGAATTTTGTCACTTTTCTCTCTCACTTTAAGTGCCCTCTTACGTCTATCTGGAAAGAATTGCACTGGAATTGAAGTGGTACTTACAGTGCACCTTCAAAAGAATTGAGGGGAAAACACGGCTCCCTTATTTATGCTGTTTCTGTTGCCAGACTGGACTCGGGAGTGGTTCAGCTACTATGTAGACAGCTTGGAGCAGATCATGTATTCGCTGCCTGCTGATGAGGAATATTCAGATTTCAAGCTGGAAAAGTGTTTGCCTTCAAGCTTGAGCAGTGTGTCTACTGGCGCCCTCATAGTTTTGATGTTTAAGCGTTCGATAATGCGGTCATAGTCACTAGAAGACGTAATTTATGTGGTTCCAGCTTTGTTTCGCTGTAGTGCACAGTTCATCACTATGCTGGATTTACTATGCTGTGGAAAAGTTGCTCTGTACTTTTTGTTGTACGTATTTCTAGCACACAACTAAAATTTGTAGGTATAATATATGTGGTTAAGAAGAAAGTAATGTTTCGTTGGAGAGATTAATTACGTTTGGGGTGTCTTGACTTTTGAAAGCTTATTTTCAAATTTCCTGGTTTATTGTTTTTCAGTGGTCCCTAAGCCAGAGTTATAGAAAGTCATTTCATCAAGTCTGTTTCTTCGATGAGACACTCTTAAAAATGGCAACTACAGGTACTCCAGGGAATTACTGATAAAATTATGAGAAATCCAACCATGGCATAACCTGTCAGTAGGAAAATTTAATCTGAATCAGTCAGTTGTTGGTGTATGTCCTGATAAAACATGGATTAGGTTTAGTCCTGGCTGCAGAGTTGAAGTAGAGGAATGACAAGGTCTTGCTTTTGATAGTAGGGTCTCATGCATCGCTAGGTGGCTTTCCAGATGCTCAGCTGGAAGTATACGTTTAGATGTTATTTGCCTTCAAGAAGGGGTCTTTGGCATAGTTTTTCTTTTCTAGTATTAAAGTAGTTATCTAGTATCAAAGTAGTTATTACAGTTACTGTAAGAATACTCCAATACCTGTATTGCTTTTCTTCCTGAGAATATCTTTTAAAGAAAACAAGAACTTCTCATTTTGCTGCCTTTTCTCCTACCCTAGCTTTTCCTCTTTGGTAGGAAAGCCTTCCCTGGCCTTCACACGTGATCTGTTGCAGTGGCTGTATTGTTGTTGCTAACCTGTGCATTTTGATGTCCTACAACCTTCATCTCTTGTCAACTTTCACAGGAGTGATGCATCAGAAAGGGGATTCTCTTTTAGCTTTATGTGGTCCAGAATTGCATCTTCCAGCCACAAGGGTTGATATTTTTTAACACAAAATCTTTTCCTCTTAGGTGCTAGAATTTAGTCTTTTTTTTTCTTTTCTGGCCCTCAAAGTTGGATTTGCTGTAATGAAACTCAGGACACTGACTCTAGCACACACTCTTCAGGTCATACAAAGAGAAAATTGGTTTGAGTCCTACCATTCCAAGGATGTTTTTTCTACCTTTTGGTGAGTGTTGCACAGAAAATCTCTCTGGTGAATGTTTAGTCAGGACCACTGCAAGTGCAGGATCTTCAAATCCAAGGAATCTTAGTCAATATACTGGTAATCTTAGCAGTTCATTTAGGAATGTATCTGTTTCTTTACCTGTGTCAGTGTCTTTAAAAAAATACCACAATATAGATCCCTGAATGTAGTTTCTCTGGTTTGCTTTACTGTTCGTGACCAAAGGTGGTGCTAAACTCAAGAGGCATTTACTGCATCTTCCCCTGCTGGGACAGCCTAATGAGTCTCAAGGCCAGTTAGACTAATCTGGCATGCTTTGCTCTTAACAAATCCAAATTTGCTGTTGTTTTCCTCTAGCTATCTTCTAGGGAATTGCAAAAGATGGGTTTTGTTCACTGAGTATTGATGCTAAGCAGACTACCTCCCGGACTGCTCTTTTTTCCTTGTATTTTTGAAGATGGGAATGCCATTTTTCCTTTTTTGGTCTTCTGATACTTCGCTGGGCCTCTGTGAACCTTGGTGACTGTGGCCAGTATTGTCAGTACTTTAGGAGGAGATCTTCAGATTGTTTGGGTCTGATGAAATTTGATTTACTTTTTTTGAGGAAGTATTGTTCCTTCTGTATTCAGGCCACCTGATCACTCCATTGTTACTGTGCTAGTCGTGTTAATGACTGGTCATGTTTCATATTTTTTAAGAAAGATGGCTCTGAAAAAGGCAGTTAGATAAAAATTGAAGGGTTGTTTTGGAGAAGACCATCAAAATGCTTTTTCCCAGACTGCAAATTAAATCATCAAAATTTTTAGGTATAGTTACCATATGGGCTCCAGAGAAAGGAAGTAACTGAAATTACCAGACCCTAATCCTTAAGGATTTCAAAGATTGTAGTTAAAACTACAGTGGGAGAGAGAGCTCAATTTTTAGTATCATTCAGATGTGTTATGAATGAAATGCGAACAATTTAAAAGCATCCATGTTCCCATCTTGAATTTGTTGCTGTCACATAGGGGTCACTTTGTTAACCACTAATGAAATGAGTCCCCAGGTGCGTGTAACAAGCTGCACACATACACAGGTTACTGCAGCAGGTCAACTTCAGAATGCCTGTCCAGACAGTTGTGTGCTGAAATTGATGGATGAACAGGCAGAGTTTTAAGTGCTTGCCCTGGATTTATGATTGTGACAGTCCCCTGTGTTGCATCTCCTTCTTCTAGAGAGCATGAAGGTTGGAAGTAGCAAAGTGCTTTTGACTGAGGGAAAAAGGCTGGAAATGCATATACCTGTTAGGCAGCAAAGACCCCTGATGTTTTCTGGTGTCCAGTATGGGCTGGTTCAATATATTGTAATATACAGAACCTTTAGGAAAGATCTAAGTGATTTGAGAAATTCTCTCCGATTAAGGTAGCCTCTATGTGGATTCATATGTAGAAATTGGTGGGTTTTTTTTTTAATATTTGCTATATTCCTGAATTTTATTATTTTTTGCCATTTTTATTTGGCACAGATACTAAAAAGTTAATTAGTTACCCAGATCCTTATGAAATCAACTGGATTTACCAACATATTCCAGCCTTTGGATTAAACCAAGATTAGTGTCTTCTAGACTTCAACTTCTTCAGGTTGGAATGGAAGCTTTTCCTAATCAGTCACTTGTTTTTATTCTAATCACTAAACAGCTAAATAAATAAGTAAGTAAACAATAACTAAATATGTTTAATCCTCTAGGGAAACTGGCTTATCTTTCAGGTAAAGCAGTGGAATAGTTCTTTATGCAAGAATGAAATCATTATCTTTTGTATTATCTTCAGACCTGAGGGCAAGTTACTATACAGGGAGAGTATACATTTCTTGGGTTTTCACTGGATTTGAGACAACTCAGGTTTCCACACAGATTTATTAGACTTCCAGTTGTAGAGAGACTTCTTGTAATCTGCCTTGCTTAATGCTTTGTCTCTAGTGGATTTTGACCACTGTTGTAGCTGCACAGAGAGAGCCCCCATTGTAGACAGAAATGAAGGATCTTTGAGGCATGAACGGGTCCTATTCATTTCCATAATGGAGTTCTAACAATAAAATCTGGCAAACATAGATTGTTTTAGCAGGAAACAGCCCTTTATTCTGGCATCTTGGCAGGGCTTGGGTGGAGTCCCACCATTCTTTCCCCCTCTGGCCCTTGCTTCCAGTGTCTTGACTAAGCCTGTTTTTTCTCTTGAGGGACTTCTGCTTTTATTAACGTATTTTGTACAGTGAGTTTAACGAAAGATGCTACTCTGGCCATTGTGGATGCTGAAGTTTTGTGTAAATTTCTCCAGTGCATGTGCTGAACAAGCATTGTGAGCCAGTCTGTAGCAGATCACCTCTGTCTCTAGACAGCAGACTGGAGTCCTGTTTTAATGCTGTTCCATTGGCAGATAGAATTTCCATTTACTAATGCAGCAAGTGCTATTCTAGACACTCAACAATTACTTTTTCCATGACACAAGTTGTGGTTTATGCTGTGACTCTAGGGTTAGATGAACAAACATTTTGTGGAATTGACTCAAATTGCAGTAGGATCAGAAATTGAAGTGAAGAAAAAACCCAAACATTAAGTCAGTTAAGTCACCCTAGATCATGCATTTTTTGAGTTTTGCAGTGAATTGAAATTGTTTTCCTTTTGATTATTTGAGCCCTTGACTAACAGGGCTAGTCTCTAATTAGACTCTAATTCTTGGAGTCCCCAACTCAGACAAATCACATAGCAGGTTTTATAATTTTCTGCTGTATCAGGCAAATCTATATATCCACTGGACAGATTAAATATATATTTGCCCCCAGAGATAGATATCCACCTTGAGAGTGCACTGAATTTCTCACTGCAGGGGAGAGGAAATAGATACGTATTTGTATATATGTATACACACACAAATAGACAATGAAATATATATACTTATTTTCTCATCTCCCTCATTCTTGTGCTGAAATGTGATGATTGCTACCAGAAATGAAATGTCTGCTTTTACTTTTAGCTTCAAGTTCTTTGAATTTTGCTAAGGCCTGCATCTGCTCCTTGGACCTGGTCAAAGCAATAGAGTGGTGAAGTTGACCCAGTTCCTTCAGTGATGTCTGCACAATAACTGAATGAAGAATGTGTTGTGTGAAGTTTAAAAATAGGGGTTTCCTCAGTTTTCGTGGTGTTTCATGTAGCTCATGTTATAAACTACTGCAAGGATGTTATCTTTGTAACAGGCAGATAAAACCCTGCTGTGCTTCACTTGTATTTATGTGACACTTTCGTAACTGTTCAGATTTTTGTTTAGACTACCTGTATTGTTTATGGATAAGTGGTTTGGAGCCTTACACTACAGATTAGAAGGTGAATTAAGTGCTTCTTACTGATATTTCAAAGTGTGGTAAGCCCATCTAGTTCACTTACGTAGGTGGGTGTCAATATTTACATTCCTGTGCAGAAGGATCCTAGAGTTGGATAGTGCTAAATTTCCATTTTTGAAGCTCAGAGCTTCTGTAAGATTCTTCCAATTCCCAGAAGTATTCAGGAGCTGAAACGAGATGAAATTGTATACATTCTCCCATTCTGACAGATGGAGCATGTGTTGTTCTGAATCCCATCATTATTGTTTCTGATCACATACACTCAGTGACCATCAAATATTGTATGTTGGTCTGCATAGTGTCGTCCTCAGAGTCTGGCTGACCTGTTAACCTCATTTGAAGGTTGTTGGACAGCATTAAAAAAGAAAATGAATTGCAAATATCTTCATAACTTCCTAGTCTCACCATCATCTTTTTCCTTTTGACAGGTGCATAGTTCTGACTTTGAAATCTGTACATGATACTGTACCTTGGGAAAGATATAGCAGCATTTCCATGTTAATAAAAGACTCCAGTCTTCCTGACGATTTCACCAAAGATTCACATAGCAACTATTTTTGTCATTTGCTTTCACACTTGTGGATGTTCCAATATCCCTGTCCTTTGGTAGTGAGATTGCTAAATGGCCTGTTTTGTCTTTATCCAACAGTCGGGAGCAGTTCTTTTCAGGGATTCTGCCTTAATCCTACATCTCATGGGCATTCACTTCTCTGCTTACCAGTTTTGCTTTTTACACAAAAAACAGTGAAGAAATATGGGGAGGTACAAACTTTTGACAACAGAGCCACGTTATGCTATCCTTCCTAAATATAATCTTTTCATAGCCACATCAAAGTTTCTTTCAAAGGTGGTCTTTGACTTCTTCTTGAATTGGGTTATCCATTTGCAAATATTTTTCTTGAAATCACATACTTGCCAAGATGTGGAAAGACTTTACTTAACAGGCATCCATAGGGTGCTTTCCGTTTGCATGGAAGAACAAAACAGTTTCAAACATTTCAAAGCCTCTTTGTTGCTTATGTAAAGGGAATGAGGGGTCCAGCCCTCTGAATTCCTGACCGAATCTCATTTTGCATCTCTGCTGGCAACAAATTAGCCCATGTAAGTTGTGCAGTAGAGTTCACATTCTGCTCTCCATGTACTTCCACTGGAGTGTTTTGTTGGGTATTTTTTTTACGATATCTACATTTTAGATCTTTTCAGAATTAAAGCAATGTCAGCACTCTCACTCCTGTTCATCAAGCATTAAGCCAGGTCACAGCAGCCAGAGGTGCTGGCACTCCCTCCAGAGGGACATTTTCACAGTTGACCATGCAGCACTGTAAGTCTCCAGTATTCAGAATACTTGCCAGTACCCAAAGAAAATGGAGTATTACACATCCTTGGGATAGGACAGTAAAAACGCTTGGGCTTTTTTTACACTGATACACTCCACAGGGTACACCCAAACTGAGAGCTGGTGATTTGCCTGGCTTCCTGTGGGCCAGTTTGAATAGTACAGGTAAGTTAGCAAGAAACATCTCCTCTTTAGGACAAGCAAAGCAATGAGTGTCACACACGAACTAGGGAACTTTAATTTGATGTTTCTGGGCTCAGGGTGTCTAATAAGCAAGTCACAGTTTGCCGTTACCATTCTCATCTCGCTTGGCTACATCCTCTTCACCTGAGCACAAATGAACACTTGTGTTTGTCCCCCTCATCCATTGCTCATCTGTTGTTTGTTCTTTCTGTGGAAGCAGCCCAGCCTGGTGATTTCAGGACCAGCCTGCCCTGATAACAACAGTTTAAATGCAGTCTGTGAGTATTGTCTAGCTCCAGAAAAAGTTCTTTAAATTCCCTAGAAGTCCCTGATACAAGTGCAATTATCATGTCTAAAATATTTAAATCCATGGAATTCTCTCCAACATAGACAAGGAGGACCAGCTGTAGCATTTTCTTTGTGCATGTGTGCATCATTAGGGGATTTACTGAGATTTCCACACTCTAAGGCCTCTCAACATCCATCAGGTGGTTTTAAAACTTTCCTGTTCACCTGAGATGAATTTCATGCTGTGACCACAAGGTGAAAGTTTTTGAACAGCTGTGTTAATTTTGGCCCCATGTGAAACGAAGCCAACTTTTCCTTGCTACAGGAAATTGCCAAATAAAATAATGGAGAGGAAATGAACTACTCTTTGAGTTTCTAGGACAATATTCTGAAGAAACATAGTAGTTCCAAACAAAAAGTATTTTTTAAAAAACATCCCTCTAGATGTAAGTCGATATTCTTTGTTTATATCCCATAGGGCAATCTTAGTAGCAAGCTGACTCCTCACTTGAAGAAAATATATAAAAAAATACAATAAAATCTCTTTCAGCTAGAGGTCAGAGAAAGAGCAAGAGCAATCAGATGGTTTTGAGAGATTTGGATACTACTGTGATCAAAAACATAAAACTTCTCTAATTTCTCCATGAGGGAAGTATTTAGTTGTGGGGGCATTCTTTAGCCTTCTGGTTTGTTTTGCTTCAAGGTTGTGAAGGCTTTGATACTTAGAATAGTGTAATATATTAAAATCACAGCAACCTTTCATATATCAAATAATCTATATTTATAATTTAGAAATATAATACACTTTTCACTGCATTTTGACAGTTCCACATGTATCTTGTAGCAAAATAAATTCTAATTCTTCACTTGTTGCTATCACATTTATTCTGTTGAGCAATGTTCATTTCTAAATGTGGCCATGTACCAGTTTACAAATGTTAAATGTTAACTTGTATTTCCCATCTTTCAACAACACTTTATTAACTTGTGTTTCCCATCTTTCAACATTTTTGGAATGGTTTTTCAAAACTTGTCAGTGTTTAGCTGCTGTCAGTGAAAAGGCCTCAATTGTTACATTTTTGTTGAATCTTCAAATGCCATGAGATCTAATCTATCTAAATAAAATTCTGATTGCTTTTCCATCCTCTTTGGTCGTCTCACTTTGGCTTTAATCATTCGTATGTCAGATTATGGGCTCAGGGGGCTGGAACAGACCCTGTTTGAGGTGATCTGGTGTTTCCCCTGACCCAAAGTAAAAATTAACTCTCCCTACATCTTTATCAATGCATCCTACATATTTTATAAAGAACCTGTCTAAGCACTCTCTTGAAATGCTTTCTTTTTCTTACTCTTAGAAGCTTTTCTTTAGATTTGGTCTGAATCCTTCTTATTGCAACATAAGCTCATTGTTTCTTACTCTGTTAACCATGGTCCCAAGTCATATGTAGAACTGTATGTATTTAAGGCCTTTTACTTTCACAGTCTTCTTCCACTGGACTAAAAATACTTCAGGCTTTCCTCTCTAGTCTTTTTTTTCAGGTCACTCATTGGACTTGGTTGAACTTCTGTGGCCTCTTTCTACCACTGTTTTGAAATACAGGACCTAAAACTGTCCAAGTTCTCCAGCTTGAGGCCATCCTCATCCTGAGTAAGATGAGCAAATTGTTTTCTGTCTCCTGGATTTTCATCCTATTAATATATTCCCGTGCAATTTTTGGTGGAGTTTACAAATGTGGTTTTGCAGCTGCATGATATTGATTCATGCTCACCTTCTGAAATATTACAAACCCCAGACCCTGTTCTGTAATTGTTGCCTGGACAGCTGTTCTCCTTCCTGTGTTTGTGTGGTTGAGTAGACTTTTCTGTATAAATCTGTGTACTTTTGCCTGATAAATAACATTCTGGTTTTTCAGACCATTTCTTTGCTTTGTTAATATTATTTTGAGCCCTTGTTATCCTTCCAACTTTGTTTTGTCTGCAGATTTAATGAATTCTCTATTTCATCATCCAGATTACTAATGGAGATACGAAGATATCAAATAATACTGGACCCAGGACAACACCCTGCAAAACTGTATTTGATATATCTTTCTCCAACCACTGTAAGCCATCAATAAGTGCTGTTTTCAGGATTTTTTCTCTCTCCAGTTTCACCCCCAGCATATAATATTGTATTCGAGGTGTTATTTCTCTAGCTTGTTGGAAACTGAGATAGTATTGGAACCTAATGAATGTCAGGATATAACCTTTAGTACTGCTTCTCCGTTCTAGCATCTCTTGTGCTATGGGAGGCTATCAGAGTTCTTGAGAGGCACTAGTTCTTGAGAAATACTGCTGTCTGCTGTTATTTCTGTAATTTCTTCAAAGTTCATTATTTGTTCCTGTATTCTTCCGGGAATTGAAGTTGAGCTGACTGATACAGAGTAACTCTATGAGGTCCCAGAACACGAGGTTGGCTGTGAGCTCCCTGGCTCTGCTTCCATGCCAGTGTGCTTTGTGCTGGTCCATGGGGCTGCAGCTGGGTCAGAAGGAAGCCAGACCTGATGGGTGCTTTGTGGAGCTGTTTCCAGGAGGCACCTGTGCCTAAAAGCTTTAGTTATTGCTGGTTCAGCCACATTGTTCAATGACCAGTCAACTAGTTTTTATATGGATTTGTGTCTTAGGGGTTTTCTCCACAGTGTAACAAAGGTTGTCTTGCTTCTCCCTCTCCTTTTCCCTGGTGCCACCTCTTCCGAGCAATGCCTGCAGTACTGGAACTGTGAGGTTTTCATCTTTTGAGCATTGAGTGCATCATCTGATTGGGTTTGGATGCAGCATGTACCGATCTGACCTTACCTTCCTTCCTTGTCTGTCTGGCTGGAAGGTTCCTGCTGATAGTTCACCAGGCTTAGCTTCTGCTGCAGCTTTCTGTCAGGCACTAATTTGGTTTGTCTTTTAGCACCTTCCTTCCATTGTAGTTTTTAAAATATATTGTTATTAATTCCTTTAACCTTTCACCTGCCCTAGGTGAAACAGGCTGATATGACCTGCAGCTAATGTCTATGGTTAGATAGTTTGACGGGAGAAATTTTATTGCCCCAACTTTAAAAAGGCAAGTAAATGGTTTGAGAACCTTTAATCAGTGTTAAGGCTGCATCAGGCAGCATCTGAGGCCATGAATTGCAGTTCTGTGCACACCTTTGAAACTCAGGTGGTGCAGAAGTAGTGCATGTTTCAGTGTACATTGGACCTGCTCTGTAGCTGGGTTATGGCTCAGCTTTGAACAGGAGCTCTAATGTGCTGATGTGATGTACTGTCCTTCAAGTTGATGTGGAGAACTATAAGGAGCACAACACAAAAAATAAAGGCTACCAGGCTGTGTCCTTACTAAGGAGAACATTGTGGTTTAAGGTAAGGTTGGTGACCTCTGCTGGCTCCATGCAGACCCAGTGCTTGGTTCCTTCACCAGCTGTGCACAGATGTTACCACAGGTTCTTGTCCCAGGCCCCTGCAGAGAACTGGAGCCAGCTCTTCTGAGGCAGGAGGCTGCCGGCTGTCTCCAAGTCCCTAACCAGAGGTTGTATCTCCTGTTCCACTCAACACGGGAGGGAAGGGTCCATGGTTGCCTCAGGTCCAGAGGTACCTTGTGGTGTGTGGTGGCAGGAACTGTGGCAAGCTGCTGTAGATAATCCCCGTGTCTGTCAGTGCAGCTGTCATTAGCACCCCGAGTGGCACGTGGGGCTCATAAAGCAAATGAGAGAATCCATTTGCGGGATGCAGCGAGCCACATGAAAGGAGCCATTTGCTGAGTCATCTGTAACAAGGCAGCATGAGAGGGCAGCCTAACCCAGCCGCAGTTACACTGAGTTCTTTTGCTAGCCCTAGAGGGCAGAGTTAAATTTATAGGGTGGGGTTGGTGTGTGCTGTAAATGTTCCTCCTTTAAATGTGTTTCTCATTTGAAATATAAATATTAAAGTCCTACTGAAGCTTAAATATGAGTGCATTTGACATTCAAGAAAGGGATACTAGGCAGTGCTGTTTAAGTCTTAATTTAGTTCAGTTTCTGGGCAATGGGTTAATCTTTTCTCAGAAGCTATTTATCTGAAAACTTGCTCCGGTATAAATATGTTTCTTTCTAATTTAATGTTAGATCTTTAGTCTCTCATTTTAAGAATTAACCATGTTGAAATAGCATTTTTACCAGATGTATTTGACATATTGAATTATCAGATCAAAATAAACATGTTTAAAAGTTTCCACAGCAAGTTTGCAGAGAAGTAATTGCATTAAAAACAATAAATGAAGCAAAGTAAGTAGTACATACACTGCTCCTAAGTTTCCCTTTTCCTTCATTTTTTTTTCTTTCTCTAACTTGAATACTTAAATTGTCCCAATTAGGCTTTAAAATTTATGCTTTAGCTAGTAAAATCTGACTCGTCTGGCTTTCCTTCATTTTGCTGCTTAATAACTGTCTCAAAACAGGTTTTGCTAAGCCAGTGTTAACAGACAAGCATATTATTTTAGCAACCAGAGCTTTGAAGTTGCCAAGTATTAATAAGGGAAATAGAAAAATTGTAGACAGATGCAAAAGATGCAGTAGTTGGTGACTTTTGTCAGCCAAAGAATTTCTTTTGTCTCTGAGGTTGGAGCAAGTTTTTGGTTGTGTTGTTTTGGTTTTGTTTTCCTTCCCTTTTTGATCCCTGTTGAGAGGATCTTCATGTTTGAAATTTCAAATTTTCCAATTTTTGTGTTTTATGCATGTCTGTGTTTGCTTATGCTGCTCTTTCTTCCCTTTGACTTCCACATTTTCTTTTCCTCTGGCAGATTTGAACTTGCTTCAGCTTGGGACAGCTGGGGCAAAATGAATCCCCACGAATAAAATTATAGCAAGAGCAAAGTCTGTGAATGATCCTTTGCTGTTTCCTGAGTCGTTCCAGTCTCATTAATCAGCGCTGGTGCTGTGGAGGCTTGTGGTGTGTTATGTCGCCAGCACAGCAGCTTCTCCGTCCCTTTCCCCCACCCCCTGCGTGCCTACACAGTGGGGAAAACTAGAGAGGGAAGCCATCAATCTTCCCTGTCCTACATGTCAGCAGTGATTCTCCTGTCGACTTCCTGCTCTCTCTGTCGTGCCCACCACCTGTGTTTAGAATTAGCTCTGATGCTGTGGCTCTCACTTGGCTCTTCACCTGTTCTGCCCCAGCTGAATGGCTGTTAAAATAAAGCAGAGCAGCTAAATGCTATAGCATGTGAATTGTAACCACCACTGTGGCTTGGGGGGTGATTTCTGTTGCAGCTGCTCTTGTAATACTGTCGTAATTTTCTATAACATTGTGGGGTTTGCGTCTAAATTCTCTTGCTTTTGTTTCAGCCCAGGGTGAGCTTGTGAGTCAGGTTTTTTTTTATTATTTAGAAATTAAAATATTTATAAGATACATTATAGATGGAGGCATAAGCCTATCTCCCATCTGTTCGGTTGCTGGGATAGAGTCATGAACAAAGGCCAAAGAAACTGGTTAGTCCAAAGCTTTGTCCTTACCTTCAGTCACTCCAAGGGTATAATTAGCCAAAGCCTCCTTGGAATTTGATTTTGAAAATGTGTCTGTCTCCCCCATGACTGGGTAGATTGAGAAGGTGACAGGCACCGCTGCTGTACTTCTAGGGCAGGATTAATGTGATCATTTTATGGTTTGTTGTGTTAAACAATAGGTCTTAACTGGGCTCTAACCAGCCACGTTTTTATGTATCCTTTTATGTAATTTTATAACATGCCTATGCCAAAATAAAAAGAGAAAGCAATCCTGAGAATTGTTTGCCTACTGGCATTTTTCTCCTACCTCCTTGAATGGGTGCTACGTTTCTGTTTTTAAAACCCGGAACAGATTAAAGCATAGGCATAAGGTTTCCTTATAATTGTAGCTTGTCTGCTGTCATTTCAAGTGTGTGATGGCAATATTTATGTGGAGCTGTAAAGAAGAGAGATTCTGAAGGCTTAAGTCTTGTGAATGCTTTCATTTGATTTTGTTTCTGTAACTCTTTGTAAAGGTGGAACTGTTTTATGACTGATTTTACTACATATATGAGAAGCAGTTTTCTCTTGACTGTACGAGGCAAGTACATGTATTCAGCAGGTAAATTCTTGTGTTCAGCATTCACAGAATTCATAAAGCTAAACATCAGGATAGTCAAGGATATAATCAGGATACCAAGAATTGTCTGTAACATGGGATGCTTGGATCTGCATGGATCTTTATCAGCTATGGTGTGTCTTCCAGTTTTGGCATATCTGTCTCATGAAAGGGAATGATTGTGTTTTTGACTGCTGAATTGAGGCCTTGACAGTTGTAGCTCTCCTTCCTACCAATATGGCATACAGAGAAAAGCTCTGCTTTGGTCCAAGAGAGTAGCATTGGGTTTTTGGAAGCTGTCATCTTTCCTCTTCCACATTCAAAATGGATATGGCCACGCTGCAGGATGGCGGGACCAGACTTCAGCCATCCTAGTCTGGGATAAGAATGTAATGCTTATTCCTGATTGAGAGCATTTGGATGCTGATATTTTTTCAGTATAAGGAGTGGCAGGTGTTTATCTCATCATGAAAGGGAGGTTAGGTAAGAGAGCACCTGAATGTTAATGGGTTTGGGGCCAAGCTTCATTCAGTGACACAGCTGAGAAATGCACTGTGGTGTTTAGAATTGCCATGCAGAGGTCTTGTAGAGAGAAAACAAATAGTCGGTGCTAAGTCATCTGTCAGATACTGCGCTCTTAACAGGAGTGAGGATTAGCATGCAGCACTACTGGTGTAGGTGCACACACCACACAGAGTTAAACATACGAACAGCAGGCTCACACTGTGCTTACTACAGATGTCTGAATGAGTGAGTGCCTGTGGGCTGGAGCTGCATGTCTTGTGGCTTTCACTCTGCTCCACTGGGAAGTCTTCACTCCTTTTGTTTTTATCCTTTTCCAACTCCAGTACTTTGGAGCATACAGCTCCCATCCCCTGACCTAACAGCTCCATTGAAGTGCATTCCAGCCCCATGATTTCATGGTACCAGGCAGAAGTCCCCTGCCACGCTGCTATGCTGCCCGCTGCTTCTCACGGAGTGAACAAACAGGGAACATAAACTCTCTCCAAAGGAGCAATGTTCTCTGTATATTTTTAGTGCAAGAAATCCAAGATTCATTTGAGGGTGTTTTGTGTGGGCTTTTTTTAATATAGACTTCTGCTAACACAATGGAATATTTCATGCCGCCCTATTTGCTGTAACTTCTCGTACTTTATGTTGTTAAATGGAATCAAAGGAGTTAAAGATGAAAGACTTCTAGTCAACTGGTCCCTCAGCTGGGAGCCAGTATGGGTTTGTTCTTTGTTATGGATTTGCTAATGCTTTGCTCAGGTTCAGCCTAGCTCAGTTTTCATTATTGGATTTACTTATTTCTGTGAATTCTGTACTTCAGGTTAAGTAATTGCCGAGCTTTGACTAAATATAATACTGCTACTGTTTGTTTCTGATGTTTCACTTGCTATTTATTGCCCTTATACTGAACAAACCTTTTGTAAGCATTTGTTTACCATTCGAACATACAAAGCACCATTAAAGATGTCATGCTTGCCTTCACAGGTATTCTCTTTAATGAATAGAGAACTTGGTTCTTTCTTTATATGAAACCGTGTCCATTTTACATTGTACATTGTGTGTTTTCAACATGTAGTGTGTCACCAGATGCTAACTTATGTAGTATTACAACAAACCTACCTTTCATTAGCTCATTGTTAGCCTTTGAATATTTGGAGTTAGTACAGTATTTGAACATACAGTTTATGCTGAGACACTGATGTCTTGTATTTTCTTGGTGAAAGACATTCTCAAACTGCCTATTTAAATGTCACTATTGCATTTTTATGTATTGAGTGTATTATACTCACATTAAGGGACACAGTTTTGCCAATACATCCAATATGTTCATAGTGACATAATCTACAAACTGGACATTGATCTGAGAAGTTGAAAATGCAGATAATGCACATGTTATGGGAAACATATGAAGCAAGGACTGCGGCTGCAAGGAAATGGAGTCTGCCTGACTTGGGGACTGACAGAGTTTCTGGACAGAACTGTTCTCCACAGGCTCAGGGTGTCAGCACTTTTCGGGTCAAGGTATTGGCACATGAGCTGATCTGTGCTGACTGCACAGGAATTCCTGCTTTCTGGTGTAACACACAGTTACCCCAGGGAATAGGGCTGCTCCTGCACTGAAACAGCACCGGCTTCAGGGTCCCAGGGAAAAGAAGCTGTAACATCAAGAGACATTTCAGGTGATGCTGTCTTTTACTAGACTGAAGTTGGAAGATGAGCAAGTTTCTGCACTATGCTTTAACTTGGTCATCCAAACATACTCTACTTGATGCAGGTCCATGGTGGATTTCTGGCACCTGATGAGGTTTCTTAGCTTTTATAACTGTGCAGGTGGAAAACGTATTTTATATAAAGTCATTGGAGTCAAGACAGTAACAGCCTAATTAGTAATAATAGTAATAACCTTAACATGGCATTCTCTGTGCCTTGTTATTGTCTTTGTAGTAATAATGGTAATAATGGTACAGTAAGAGCTGTATATCAGGAGCTGTATGTAAGAGCTCTTTGGGGAAGCAAGGGGTGTAAAGCACAACTGGAGGAAGAAGAGAGTACAGGAAGGATGAAATTGGTAAGAAAATGGAGAGTAGGGCTGTAAGAAGTATGGCCTTTGAAGAAGAGTGTTAAACAGGCATATAAATGAGCACTAGAAAGCAAGCAGTACTGTGGGGAGAAGTAATTGTGGGAAGGAGCATCAAGATTTGAACTTAGTGAAGGGAGACATGGACATGAGAAAATGTTATGTGCTCTGACAAACAACCAGCTGTTCTGGCATCCTTTTAGGGGTAGAACACCATGTTATTGGGCAACTGTTTTCTTCCTGACTTCTTATTGTCTTGGTTAAGGAACGTAGGAAGCAAAAGACAAATGTTATGCCTTTGGTGTACCTGTTGCATTGCCTAGCAACTGCTCTAGGCCTGTAGTAATAGAAGTACAGCTCTGAAGTCTAGCGAATCCCAAGTTTCTGTAAGACTTCATCTGATTTATGTGTGTTGGAATATTGAATGCCTCCTTCTGTAGGAGAGCACCTGGCCCTTCTCGGTGTTAACACAAAGCTGGCTGCAGTCCTAGGCCAGGTAGTAGCTTAGTGGGAGGTGAGTGGCTTCTGTGAGAGGTGAGAAATGCTCTGATGTAGGTTCCTAGGAAAACAAGGAATCAAATGCAAAGTGAGAGATTGAGTATCATAACTCCATTTTGTGTGATGGAGAAAAGAGGCACATGGGTGGTCGAGGACTGGAGCACAAGGACTGGAAGCTGGAATTGCTGTTGGAAGAAGGGGTGTGCTTTTCATTGCTTCAAGTGACTACCTTGAAGCTCCTGTGCTGGAGGTTCTCCAAGAGTACCTTAGAAACTGACTCAAGAATATACTAGAAGTCAAGAAGATATTTGGGATGGGGTGAAGGGGCTGCCATCAAAACTTACATATGTAGGCATTTATGTGAGCGGGAGAAATTAACATGGCAACTAGCCCAAAGCTGCTCTTGTCTGTCAGCACAAACACTTAAATATTGGGTAAGAAAATTGTCTTGATCTGAAAAACAGGCTTACTTAAAAGCAAAGAGAATTTTTCTGCAAATTTTGAAAGGAATAGTCTAGGCTTTTCTGAACTACAGATCATGCTTAAAAATAAAAAAGTCCTATTCCACTTGGAAACACTTTCTCATTAATTTTTCTTAAGTCTGAGTCAAAATTAATTAAGTCAATTTGAAGTCCTTTTAAATAGTTAAAAATAATGGTACTTGGCCTTGACTTTTACTGCCGTTTTGTGTGGTTTAATAGTTGTATGACTTTTTTTTCTCCCACACACATTTGTAAGAGATTCACAGAAAAGAAAACAGACTACATCAGTAAATAAATTCTTCCTGCTAAGTTATAGATGTTGCTCATAAAAGTTAGCAGGAAAAAAATCATGCAGCCACAGGCATAATGAAGTTGATCATCCTGCCACGCAGCTGAGTCTGAGGATTTGTATTGTACAGCTTGCTGAGGTGGGGGGACCCTCATTTATAAGTTGAGCAATCTTGCATGCTCTTACAACTTGGCATGTAACAAGCATTTTCACATAAAACATTGCTCAGCTACTTCTGAATATGGTGGAATTCTTTGGGAAGGTCGGGAAGGTAATTGATCATATGCTGACAGCTTGGGGCTCTGAGAAAACGGTCAGATGGAGGGCTGGGATGCAGGAAAACAAACTTTCTAAGATGGTAGCTGTCACTTAGCCAAGCTATACATGTTTCAAGCTTTTTAATCTTTGCTCACAACCTCTGCTTCTCAGTCTTTTTTTGGTTTTGCTGTTTCTCTGTGAACTCTTTTCTGATGTTGACATTTTACTGGTCCTGATGCATGGACAGTATTCCAGGTATGATCTTGAGCTATAGCCATATTTCTTTGTAGAGCTCTTTCAGAAATTCTATTGCTGCCAAAATGGATAGTTTCAGAACTTTGATGGTCTCTTTCAATATTCTTTGACCTTTGGGTCAAGAAGTAGGTTTCTTTCAGGAACTGCTCGAAATGTTCTTTGCAGCTAGAAAAATAAGACTTCAATGTTCATGGGAGTTAAGATGGCAGTCTACTGGGACATTGCATGAGTTTACAACAAAAATGTTTGAATTATTCTACACTGTGACCCTAAGTTTCTATATCAGAGTGGATATAGAAACCAACATGTGGATATAGAAACTAAAGAGAAACATGCAGCTTTGGTGCAGAAGATGAAGGGATCTACCACTTGGTTTCTGAGACCAACTTTTCACCAATCTTATTTACAGCTGTCTTTTTTTCCATATGCATATGCAGTCTGACAGCTTAAAATTGTGGTAGTTGTCAGTCTCTCTGCTGTAAGATAGAGTATTTTAACTGACTTACAGCAATTATCAGTTTTGAGGTCGTTTGTACATTAATACACTGACAGGAGTGGAGAAGAGACAGGCATAAATGAGGCTTTTTAAAATTACTTTAAAATTCAAAAGAATCTGTCAAAAAAAAAAAAAGCATGTGTTAATTTTGCCAATACTTTGTCACAGAATATGGGTGTGGATCGAATTTTCTCTGGTATCCAGCCAACTGGGACCCCTCATCTGGGTAACTACCTTGGAGCCATTCAGAACTGGGTGAATCTTCAGGAAAAATACGGCTCAGTGCTCTACAGCATTATGGACATGCACTCTCTCACTATGCCCAAGGAGCCAGCAGTCCTGCGCCAGAACATCCTGGACACCACTGCTGCCATCCTTGCCTGTGGGATCGACCCAAAGAAGTGTTTCCTGTTCCGGCAGTCACTGGTGAGTGTTCCTGTTATGTTAGATTTTTTTTCTGATTAAGAGGCTTTCCACACATCTTCATGAATGAGCGTAGCATTGCCGAAGTCCTTTATCATCTTTGTGTTGGTGGTCCTAGAAAATGTTAGCAGTGTTGGATTTTGAACTTATCCCTTGCTATGGTTTTGAAGTTTTGAAGGCTGAAACCATGACTGAAAAGCCCATTTAGGGATAAGTACACTGTGAATTTCTGAAGCAGAGCTAGGAGTTTTGCACATTATGAGTAAAATACTTCAAAGACCTCTTAGGAGACCACTAATTTATCTCTGTAAGTCTCACTTTAGTCACAGAAGGTTAACTCATAAATGCATAAGCATGGCCTGTGTAACCATAAAGGTAAGGAAAACACGTTTCTATGGTTTTGTGTCAGCTCTTGCCACTTACTGTGCCAGCTGCACAGTAATCACAAAATATCAGGTGGTTAACATGGTAAATTTTGTATCAGTTCCACCATGATCATCAGGGGTTGATGTTCTTCTCTGGGACATCTTCTCTGGGACATTTTTCCCCTTCTTTGCTATAACATCCTTTTCATATGCACATTTTTCCATCTGATCTGATTATTCATATGTAAACCATGTGTTTTTCTTGACCACCCCAAGGGGTACTGGGCTTACCTTCCCACTTGGCATATAGCTATCACATGTTCTATTTTCCTGGAAACAAACAATTTAGTTTCTTGCTCAATTAACTTTCTGTTAGTGACTCTTAACTGGCGAACTTCTGTAATTTCCCACGGAGACAGATGTGTCGTAGCTTCTGCTCTTGTGAAGACACCCGTAAGTGGGTGTCCACCTTGCAACAGAACTGCACAGGTGATATGCACACAGGGTCTGAATTTTATCAGTGCAAGATGAAATGGTACTGCATTCTCCCTTTCAACACGATTCTTTACAGGCAGAGTTTCCTGGGGTCATTAAACTGCAAATGGCAATCATAGCTCTATATCCCTGGTGAATAATGAATTGATGGAGACAGATATGCTTCCTGCTTCACTTTTCCTCTGTATTAAAAAACCAGTCCAAATAGATGAGCTCAGAATTCTAGTGGAAATATGTTTAAATAAATTTATCCCATTTTTTTTTCAAATCTGTTTATCATTCTAAATATGTTACCAGCTTGGGTTTTAATTTTGCTCTACTCTGACTTGTCAGCCTCAAAATGATGAAGTCATTAACTGGAATAATCACAAGGTGAGTTACAAGTCAATGATGCACTAGAAACCAGTCCAGAGGGGTTTTTTTTCTTGTTTTCAAGCAACTGAACAATTCAATTAGTTACAAGATAGGATCAGTGACTAGATACACAGAGAGGACTCTTCAGCATGAAGGAAAAATGCTTTGCAGGTTATGATTAGAGAGGAATAAAGTGAAGGTTTATAAAAATGCAAGTGAAATGGAGAAATTGTTTTATCTGCTGAAGAATGTGAATTGACAAGTATCAAAACAAGTTAACACCTGGAAGATTCAACACAAGTAAAACAATCCTGCATTTCACAAAATCCACAGTTGGGCTACAGAACCCCTTGACACAGGATACAGTGCATGCTGAAATTTATATGAATTCAGAAAAGGGCTCAACAAATTAATCTGAAAAATTGCTTTGGGACTGTTGCACCTCTGCAGGAAGTGGTGAAACCACAGATGGGAGAGTATCCATGTTTTTCTGCACTTATGTTCTTGGTTTTTTGTTGGTTGCTGTCAGAGATGGATATTTGATCTGGTCCTGTGTTGCTTTTCTTGCGTTCCTACTGATCTGAAAGCTAAACTAATGCTAAAACCAACACTCAGGCTTCCCTTGAAGCCAGCAGATTATCAATGAGGATCTTACATTGCACTCAACCACAAAAAATATGTTGTCTCTTTCACAATATAATAATGCAGAGATTGAATCTTTGAAGCCCCAAAGAGAAAGTGTCAGATTCAGGAAGTGACGTCTCTGTGTGCAGTGCTTCTACGGTACCAATGCAGTCAATAACCAATGAAAACCTAAGATAGCTAGACTTGAACATGTTCAGCTTTATCAAATGAAAGTTTCCACTAAGTATAATTTTGATTTTCCTTATGGTGGTTAGGCTGGCCTCTGTTAAATAGGCCTGCCTTTTTACCTTAATTTTTTTATGTGCCCATATCTGTCCAGATCTAATGGTCATTGTTCTTATTAAATCTAAACCATTCGATTAAATGTTTGAGCCATTTGAGTCTGATGTCTTGAATGTTATTCTTACCAATACTTATCACACAAGTACCAATACAACTTGCAGAGGTGGCTGATTCTAGCATGTTTTTGAAAGCTCGTTGTCACACTGCAATCAGAACTATTACAGTTGTTTGTGAGTATAGACTGTTTCAGCACTGGTTCAGGCTGAAGTGGTTTGTCAGCTTCCCCAAACCAAGTGTGTTCAAGCTGTATGAAGTGGTCAGGTATAACCAGAGATGCACTACGATCTGTTACATTTACATAAGGCAGCACCAGATGTTTCTCTGGAAGCAATTAAAAGGAGTATCTGTGGGTAGCTCTTGATGTGAGGAAGGGAGACAGGAACCTTGCTAATGTGATTATTGTTTTAGTATGATAATGAAATAGTACGTTATGGAATGTCATAATATCGAGATGATTGTTCCTAAAAATGAAGGTGTAAGATGGATTCCAGCTATTGCTAATCAAGAGAGTTTATTGCTTGGTTTTGATTGGAAATTTCTCAGATTTCAAAAAAAAAGAGCTGGCCTCCTTTTCAGCCACTGTAGCAGTCTCCAAGGGTGGTCTAAAAAAGCCCCACTTTTGTTTACAAACATTTGGCTGAGGTGTAAAGCAAAGTGACTAAAACTGATTGTACACTGAAATAGGGTGTGTACTTCCAGAGGTCAGCAGGAAAGCAGTGAAAATCCAGCCACAAAGAGAAAACTGGATTAGGTGTTTAGTTATGGACAGAGTAGGTTTTTTCAATACCAAATCAAACTGCTAAATGAGAGAATTCTCAGTAGCTTAGCATGCTGTAATTTTTGTTGTATTTTGAACTCTATCTAGAAAATTACCAAATCTGTAGATCACAGAAATGTTTCTTTAATTACTCTCGAATGACATTTCTGTTCATTTTTTTAAACAAACATCATACAACAAAATTGTGATCTAAGAACTTTTAGTTTTAATCACCAAAACCCACCACAACTAATGACTTTTTCTGTACCCTGGTTCTGTAGCAGTAAAGGCAGAATGAAATTGTTGCGCTATGGAAGTATGCTAGTAATGGTAAGCTCCACTAAGGGAATTGCTCATGCAGTCATTAATGTAAATGCTGTTGTGTCCTCTCACTTTCTCTGGATTACACTGGGCAAGACTGGTCTAGAATTGCTGAAAGGGGGATATTTTTTTTTTGTTCTTTATTTGTTTGTTTGGCTTATTCTTTCTGTATTTTGCTGCTTGTGTTGCTTCTCTGGAATATGTTTGCCATATGTGAAAAAAATAATGCTACTTGGTTTCTCAAAAGGCCCGTGCCTTTTGGTAAGGGTTTTACTTGTTCTGCTTACTTAGGCTTTTTTCAAATCTCTAATCCAGAGATATCTGAAATACTTGCCTCCAGAGTTTTCACACACTTTTTCATTATTTTCAATACAAGCAAGAGGCAAAAGGCTGAACAATATTAATCACAGACTGGCTGCTGGAAGAAAGTGTGGTGAGAACAGATACCTCTCATGCTTATACTGGATCCGAAAGGTGCTGCTATGATAAGGATACAGGTGAAGTTGACTTGGAATCTCGGAACAGATTTCAGTGATGTCCTCGCCTTTCAACTAAAATTAAGTAAAAGTGATACATTTTGCATTGGCAATTTTTTATTGTATTGTTTAGAGAGCATATGGCCTGTGTTCTTATGTGCTGAATATACAGCTAAATTACTTATAAATGGAAAGTGCTAGTTGGATGAAAATTAGTTTTGTGTGCTTCAGAATTTACCATTTATAGGGGTTATATTGTTTTATAACATGTACAAACGGTAAGTTAATGGCTGGCTGTATATTTGGTCTTAATATATTGCAGTTCAGCAAATACCTCCCACACTTACATTGCCATATAAAAACTTGAATTCCAACTTAGGGAAGTAGTGGCTACAAAGAACAAGTGATGATAACTTGAAAATATTTAGAAGGAAGAGGGATGATGATGAATAATTAGGGTAGGGTTTGGAACCACATTGTCTGTGAAGGGTTATAAACAAGCACATTTAATTAGAGTATCTAGGAAAACAATTGTGGTATATGTTGGACAGTAAAATGGCCTCCCAGTGAGAGAAGCTGTTTCGTTACAGCTTGTTTAATTATACTTTCTCAAGTAGAAAGTTATAGAAAAGTGACAATTGTAGTAAGAATAAAAATAAAGATAAATGCAAATTTCAAATTTGGGCGTTTCAAATAGTGCCTTTTTATTTGGAGTACAGCTGCAAGATGTATGAAGCCCTCTTAGAGAAAATAATGTCAAGATATGCTTGAAGTGGCTGCCTTTGCCTACTGGGCATAAAAAAGAAGCAATGGAATAATGATTTATACAATGTGTCATGAGAGTATTAGAAGAAACAGAAAATATATTCCTTAAATTTTACCATAACTGATAAAAGCTGTAACAGTCATCTTTCATAAAACTGAGATCTTTTATTAAAACCAAAAAGGACTATCGGGGAGTAAATAAGGGAGACAGTATGCAATCTGCACACATGGTAAACTTACATGGTATTTCCCATTTTCTCTCATTCGTGGTGGGTACACTACACATTTCAGTTCTTACCCATAACCATCTTGTATCTCATCTGCTTCACAGTCAAAACAATATTAGAAACTGATTTTGCTTTTATGTGGTCTCAGACTGTTCTTCCTGTCCACCTATCTATTTTAGTAGGCACATGCTAAATGTCCCAAGAGAAACTAAAATTCCATCAGAGTTGATTCAGCAGGCGGTGGTCGATACGCTGCATGAACACTTCTCTGAGGAGTCCTGTGAGTTTCTGGACAACATAATGTTCCGTTTCTGGGCGGAAAATTGCAGTTTTCATCCTTCTGGATAGGGTGATTTATTTGCTGAGTATAATCAGCTGCAGTATTCTTGCAGTGTGCAAGCAAATTGAAGCAGTAACTCTGGGAGGTGGGAATTTGCAAATTTGTCTTAGCCTTAACTCCAAAAGCCAAAATACAACAATATAAATGTGTGCACTGTTTCACTGCTGTTATTTTCCAGAAGTATCCATCTGCTTTGTTTTGTGGGCAGAGTTTGAATAGATTCGCGCTACCCCTTGTCCAAATTTCAGAGGGGCTGAAAAGCTTCCATTGCATCATAGCTTATAAATTCATTAAAGTACATTAATTTAGCACAGTCCATTGAAAACTTCCTGTCATAAGAGGAAGTATGTGACTGTTTAATTTAGAAAATTATTCTGCTTCTCTCATTCCTCTATTTTCTCTCTCATGGACTGGACTAGACATAACTAGAGCTCAGTGAGAAGGAAAGTCATGGTTCACTAGGATTTTTTTTTTCTGCCTTAAATTACCTTGTTCATCTCATACTATTATGTAGCTGTTATACTTTCCTCTCTTCACCAGTCTTCTGGACACATCAAACTAATTATTCAAACAGTCTTGTGGGTTACACTAGGAGAATGTTTCTGAAAATAAGTTAATTTCACAATGAATAAAGGAGAGGAAAGGGTGCTTTGGCCAAATTACTGTGGTCTATTGGGGTTTATAACCAGTAAAACTTGATTCCAGTAGAAATATTCTTGGTCAGGTTCTTCAGAAAGGAGAGACAGATCTTATTTCTGTAAGTTTTAGCCAAATATAAATAAGGGTAAGTGACTAAATTGTTCCAAGGTAAAGGTAGATAGTGACAGATTTACTGACAATAACTAGATAACCACCGCCCAGTTCAATACATTGCTTAAAATGTACTTTAAATCTGATATTGCCTTTGTAACCATAAATTTATTCTACCCTATCAATTATTTCTTTGAATAGGAATTTGAGATACTGTGTCAAATTTTCTGTCATAAGAGTACCTGCACTGGGTGCATTTGATTCAAGAGCAGTCTATTTTTTTTTGTCTTGTTTATGGCCTTTTTTTCTTTAGCTGTATAATATAGAGATACATCACTAAGTATCTTGAACATATTGCTTGCAGCCTTGGGCATTAATAAAACCTTACCTCTTATTCAAGAAAAATGTGAGCATCATTTGCTTTAAAAAAAGGCCTCTTGAATTTGCGGAAGCTCTAACTGGTACTTCTAGAAGAGACAAAAGTCCTAAAAAAACGTTTAATTTCTTTTTAAATGTAGGACTCTTTCCCTTCTCTGTTGCAATTTCTTTTGCTACACAGCTATCCAAGTTACCTCCTCAGACCTGTTTATTTGTACTTTACACTGTCAAAATTAAATCTTTGAAATTTACTGCCCCCTTAAAATGTAGCCGTTAATGAGGTTACACTGCTGAGGGGAAGCTGTTTCCACGTTTGTTGTAAAGCACTCAAATCCTGTCAGAGTGCCCCAGCCAAGTTATCTTCAGCTACTCTTATCAGAGTCACTGGAATGTAAGCTGTGCTAAATCAGGAGAGAAGACGTTAGAAAACAGAATAACAAGACAGCAAGAAAGTAGATAAAGAAGGACTGTGCCATCCTGGACTAGAACCAATGAAGTTCTCTGAAAGGTGCATGCAGAGCGCGTGGACAACACAGAGGGACCAGTCAGGTCATGCGTGATGGCGTGAACTACAGCTGCAGGAATGCATAAGAATAGTGTAATGTGAACAATAAACGGGCTTTTGTGAAATCATATTGATTCGTTGTTCAAGGGTCCCGTTCTCCCGCACACGATAGATACGCAGCAAATTTTCAGTGCCTTACAGAGAAGGGCTATAGGTTGCAACTTGAGCAAGTCCATCTTGAAAATAAAACACTGCGTCTCTTTTTGCAGAAAGCCACTTCAGCTGCCCACACACAGCTTTGTATTATAACCTCAGAAAACTGAGGCCCATTGTTGCTGATTTGCCTCCTTTAAGACCTGCTTCCAGTAGTCATGCCTCTCCCACTGATGTTCTTGAGTCTCATGGCTTGCTGTCCTCCTCAGCTGTATGTCTCATCATAAAAAGTCATCTAGAATTATTTAGACTAAAAGTAGCTACTGGTTTTCCACGTATGTATCATTGGCTGTGGCCAGGGAATTATCAGCAATAATTTGGTAACAAATAGCTAGGATCAAGGACAAAAAAAACAGATCTGCAGGAAGAAGCCCTGAGATTGTACTTCAGCATACAATGCTCCAGAGATGATCGAAGTAAAAAGTGTGATCTGAGTTTAATGACTTCAAATGGCTGCACAAGTAAATAATTAAGAAGCTTTTTGTCTTTAAAAAGGGAGGAGCAGGGCACTCAGGTGAAGAAACGGAAATGTTTGTGCCTTTCAGATAGCTGCTCATTATCATTTGGAAGTGGTCACCTCTGTTAAATAAATGTGCTTTAAAAAAATAAAAGGAATCTGGCTACGCACCCTTGGCCTTGTCAGGCCACAAGACAGGAATGTAAGTAGTTTGCTCTGGAAATAACTCTTTGATTGCTGATTAGTAAGCCAGGTTGTGGGGGATGCGTAATGCAATGGAGATTGAAGGAGGAAATGTGTCCCTGGTAATAGCATAGAGATGACCATCTCCACCCTTTGAGAAATGTTGATGGTTTTTACAGACTTGTATGAGATTGGGTAAGAAAACTGTGTTAAAATGAGCAAGAGCACAGAGCAGGAAAAAAGAGAGAAACTTGATGTATTTACTGTGAAGAGCAAAGAGTATGATTTGGGATGTCTAAAAAGGGGGGGATCACTATATGGATCTGGTTAAGGTTTTTTTGGAAAATTGTTAATGGGAAATAGTTGACTTTATAAAGGGAAACAATAAATAGAGCACTTAAAAGACTGTTATTCCTGGAAATATTTTCAGCAAGGCTGCAAGAAATATTTCCCAAGAAAATAATGTTTATATTAAAAACAGGGTATTATATTTTTTTCAGGACACAAAAGGATTTAATTGATTAAATAGTTGATTTTCAGAATTACCAGTGATTGTGACATTCGTGGAGTTTGGTTTGACATGCAATTCAGGAACTGTCGCTGGTTGTGAGTTTTGTTCATTGGAGATGTAATTCTGGTTTTCTACCATTTGTACTATTTTTATACTGACGTATTTGGGGGAGAGGGCACTGCTGAGAAAATTATGTCTTCATTAAAAAAGAGTCAAGTTTATTATTATCTGTTCTCTTTTGAGAAAGTGGGCAGTTCCTGAAGTACATCATAGCTCTGGAGAGTAGTTTGTTGTCAGATTTTAAAATACAAAACAAATTGAGTTCTTTACTGGTTAAAGTATACACAGAATAGCCTGAATTAATTGGAACTCTTTATTTATTATTTCTTGAAATCCTAGTTAGATTATTGGGTAACGTCCTTTAAAAAAATAAATTAAAAAAGCAAGCAGAATATTTCTCTAACAGTCTTACTCTTTTTAATGAAAATTGTGTGAAAAGTGATGCTTCTTTGACAAAAGTTTTCCTTGTGGAGGCACAATAAACACTACCTAACACAATAGGAATCAACTGAAAATCATTTTGCAGATTTATGCAAATATGATATGTCTCTTCTCTGTTTCCTTCCGTTTCATTGTTGAAAGCCACACAGGCTGTAACGCTCCCTTTTTTTTTGAATGGCACAGTCAGCAGTGATGTTCCTCAGGGATTCTTACTGGGAGCAGTTCTGGTCAACATATTCCTTCATGACCTGAAGAAGGTGGTGAAGAGAAATTCATGGGCAATGCTAAGTCCTTATGGGTAGCCAAAGGCTATGCCACAGAAAGGAACTCCCAAAGAACTCATAAAACAGAGTGGGCAGGCAAATAAGGGGTAGAAGAGCTTTAAATACTTTAAAACATCTAGGTAAAAGTAATCCAAACCTTCTTCACACAGTATTGAGCTGAGTCACAATGCAGGAAAAAAAGTCATGGAGTCATCATTGGCAGTTCTCTGAAATCATTGGCTCAGCACAAGCAATTTTCAAAAAAGCCAGTAATATGTCATCGTCACCAGGAAGGGTATTGTGCATAAGATAGATGATGTTTTGTCACCATACAAAACCTTAGTGTTCCCATTTTTTGAATATTGGGTAAAGTTTTAGAGTCTACATCTCCAGAAAGACCTGATGAATTAGATAGGATACAAAGAACAGGAGTTCATGCAGCAGGGGATAGAGTAGCTGCCTTAAGAAGGAAAAATTCAGAAGTCGGGGTTGCTTGAGTTTGAAGAGGAGAAGGCTGAAGTGTATATGCAATCGAAGTTTACAAAAACAGAAAACCACTAAATAAGCTGAATGTGGAATTGCTCACCAAATTGTGCAATATAAGAAACAGGTGGTGTTCAAAACTGGTAAACAAACATGGATACATTAGTGACTAAATTAAGGTATTTCTTTAAGCATCAGGTTTAAGCCTCTGGAGCTTGCTGCTGCATGTGGTTGTGAAGTGGGCGGTATCAGCTGGTTCAGAAAGGGATTAGACACATTCCTGGGGAACCTGGATATTTTAGCAAGACTGGACATGGGGTAATACCTTCTGATATTCCCTGGTGCGACAATTATGGATGCTGGGGAACTATGAGGGGAAGATACTGTAGGAAGCAGTAGGCTCATGTGTTTGCCCCAATTGCTGCTCCCAAAAACAGAACATGAGGCTGCATTGCCTTTGTTGTGATCCTGTACAGTTTTATTTCTTACATTTGTGTGTTTTGGTTGTTTAATCAAGACATTTGCATGCAGTTTTAAATGGACCTGCAGCAAGAAGCTGATGGAGTTTGTCTGGGAGAATGGCTTCTCCTGGTTGTGATCCATGGGTATTGCTCAGTGAAGGGAAGAGTACACTGAGCCTTTATTCTGCTGGTGTCATAGACATCATCATGTCTTCCAGTTTCTTTGTATCAAATTTGAGCAATCAATGTGATGGAACACTGTAGCTAAATGAGTAACATTTGAGCAGATGCACCATGGCAATTACCACCTCTTGCCATGTAAAACACAGTAGCTTAAACCGTGATTTAGTCTAACAAATGATTTGTGGTTTAAGCCTAGAACGTCCTGATTCACACACCAATATACAGTCAGTTACTGCAATTTGGGTGATGGATGTTAACGCATTAGCCTTCAGTACTGAATTTTATTCCAACTGAAATCTCTACCCTTTGGTACACTTTTAAATAGTTTCTTGCCATCTTATCAGGCTTTTTCTTCAGCATATTCAGCTTTACTTTAATCTTACTTAGGAAGGGACTGTGTATTTGAAGATTGGAAATGAGTATAATGTACTGGGTCTGGTAGGACCCAGAACTGTGTATTCAACCCAACAAATGCTGTTTAGATCACTTGGTGTTTTGGTAACTGATGTAATGTCAAATCCACTGATCCAGTGAAACACACGTGCAGTCTTGGCTGCGAAAGCAACATCTGACAGAGCTGAATCAATGACTGCATAGCTTTTAAAGAGGGTTCTTGTCAACACAAGTGCAACAGAGCACCATCTCCTCTCCGTCCGTGACTAGAAGAAAGAAATGAGAAACCACTTTGAGCCAGATGGTGATTCCTTCTAAATGAAATAGGGGTCTTGAGCTTAGTATTTTCCATGAAGTTCATTTTACTCTGGGTATTTTGTTGCACCTTGTCTTGTGCACAGAAGATTGCAGGTCAAATAAGCATGAGGGAATTAATAAAAACCCTGAATCTGTGGGAAAGGCAGAAAGAAGGGAAAGAATCAACCTGAAATATTTCATAGTTCTAACCGCTGAGCTGTAGTCTGGAGGTTGGATACTTCTACACGTGAGTGACCAAAGTAGTCCAATGACTGCTAACTAGGAAATTACTATATTTAAAATGTGACAACAAAGGAATTGCAATTAATAATCCTAGTAATTCTTACTTGTTAACAAACACTTTTTACTGCCTTCCATCTGGATTGTTATATCATGTTGCAGGCATGAAGCTTTGAACATCTTTGAAGGAGCATGCTCTTAAACATTCAAACCTGCCAATATTGCAGAGTGAATCAAGTATGTAAGCAAAGGAGCAGAACATAGATCACCTTTTTGTTTTGATGATTATCACCTATATAGCTGACTAAAAACACCCAGAATGACAAGAAAGAAATTAAAGTAGAGCATATGCATCAGCAATGCTTGCCTCTTTTACTAATCCTAAAATGAATATTTGAAACACAGAAGCTGAAGAGTGTATTTCAAGAAGGTAAACGTGGGCTTATCCAACATTGGTTGTTGACACAACACATTTCTTGTCTCTGCCTCTAGAAAGTCTTTCTCTTAGCAGGAGGGCAGCAATCACTCTGTCTGACATCTTTCTGAAACTATAAAAATTTCACTATCACCACAGTTTCCCCAGAATATTAAATAAAGTGTTTGTTCTATGAGCTTAAGTGGGATTTTTTATAACTTTTTAAACCACCCTTGTAGCAAAGGATATGCAGAGGCCTGATCCTCTTTCATTTACAGGTCAGTATTGGTTTTGATAGGATTTCAGAATGAGGGCCAAATTAAGCCACAATTCAGGCTGTGCTGTAGTTGACTTCAGCTATTATTCCTGTTTTGCAGACAGGTCAGGTGCACCCAAAGCCCTAACAAGCCTCACCTAGACCCTCCACCCACGCACTTTCTGTGCAGTCCCCCAGAGCTCCACTTCAGCTCAAGCCCCCTGTGTCTTCACCTGAACTACATCACTATGTCCCTGTGCTCAATCCTATCCCTGCTGCCCCGAGTTTCTCACTGGCTCCCTGGATTGTCCTCAGGTGTGATTAATTCTGTGACCTTTGTGTGTCTGCTGGTCACCAGACTGTCACTGCCATCACCCTTGCCGTGTCAGTGCATTGTCCTGGTCAGGGAGACAACTGTTCCTGCCTGGGTTGTGTCTCTTTGCAGCCACAGCTTTGTGGAGCAGCCCAGCTCTTCATTTTCCCTGGCAGTTAGTTTGGGCTTCTGTGAAGGACCTGTGGGTAGTTTGCTGCCAGCTGTGCTGCAGTGCGCTGGGGCAGTCTGGCCGGAGCTTAAATGGGGTTCCTGGACCCATGGGCAGAGGGGATGGCTGTAAGGCTCCAGTGGGGCTGGTGAGGACAATTAAGGGAAATCTGTATTTGGGACTGGTGGAGAAGAAATAAAGCTTGGGTAACTTACTGTCACTGGAAATGAGAAAAGCAAAGAGATTTTTTAACTATTTAAGTATTACCTGAAAGTGTGGAGAGGCTGTGACACAGTGGCAAGCAGTTGGTTAGTTTATATGTCTGTTTAACTCTGCTGTTGCTAAAGCATTTTCTTTCTTGTGGAAGAAAATCTGAGTGGATAGGATCAAGAACCTTGCTCTACTACTTTAATCCTGGCAGTGTCCAAAACTTTCCATTAGCTTGTCACTTGACCTTACTGAAAAAGTAATATACAGAAATAAATGGTTTTCTGGTCTTTGATACTATTTGTTCTTATTGACTTTGAGAAAATATGCATATAAAAGAATAAGATTTAAATAGATTCTAACTTCATGCTTTCAGGTTCCTGAGCATGCAGAACTTGCCTGGATTCTTGGGTGCTTAACTAATGTGCCACGTCTGCTACGTTTGCCCCAGTGGAAGGTATGGACAGTTTGGTAAATTGAAAAGAAATTTATGGGAATTCAGTAGAAATGTTGTCCTGGAAATACTTGTCATCTATGAAGTACCAACTGTACCTTGATCATCCTTGCTTTAGGTTTAAGTAGTTCTGTAGTCCTGTGGTGGAAGGGGGAAAACGTGTCTCTCCAGGTCTGTTCCTCTCAGTGAACATTTTCCTACTGGAAGCTACAGAATTGTGTTTTTGGCAGAGACTTGTCAAAACAGTACTAAATATGAGGTTTGTTTAGTGTTGTTACACTGATTTTGCTAGAATGTTCAGTGTTATTTCAATGTTTATTTAATAATGCAACTGTAATGCAAGATACTGCACTGAAAACCGTGAGCCTTGCTGATTAAGGAGTTCCATAAACAGCTTTTCTTTTTCCACTATAAAGAGTGGCTGCTCTGTAGATTTTATGGAAGAGTGTTCAAAAGAAGCATATGTTTGAAGAGGAGTATAGAAATTATAAATATTAAAAATGTGCTGAGTGGTAGTGTATCTTAAATGTTTGGCTTTACAAGTTTCAAATGTTCGTCTTCTTAATCTTGGTGCTGCATCAGCATGACTGCATCAACAGAGTTCTTGCATTTAATTTCCTTGCATTTTATTTTGACATTTAGTAAGCAGAAAAAGAAAAGGACAGGAGAGAGAAGTATCTGAAAAAGAAAAAAAAAAAAACCCCAACATCTTAAGAGCAGTTTGGCTTGCAGTGTTCAGAGCAGTCTTAAATACCTCCAGATGTTTTCTTTTTCCCTGTTTTCCTTCTTAATTAAATAAAACCAGTAAAACTTAAATACAGCAACCAGTGTTAATGCATGGCATAGATTAAAGCAAACCTTTTCAAACCTGAGGTTCTAAAGTTAAGCTCTTAAATCCTACTTTGACTGGATTGACTTTCCAGACCTACAGATAGATGTTACAGGTGCTGGGCTTTGCAAATTAGGTTCCCTGAACCCTAGGCACCTAGAGATGTAGACAGAATACAGGATCTGTAGGAGAGTGTGGGACAAATCTAAATATATTTGAACAGTCTTAATGAAATAATGCAGATTTCAAGGAGGTTAGTATATTTAACTATTGCTAAAAGTAAAACATAGATATGCCGTTGCTAGAACAGAATTAGTGTATGTAGCCTGTCTTGATCTAGATGATCCATATCGTGGAGCAGTAGAGGACTTGAATGCATTAGGTGGATTGTGGGGAGCAGTGTGAACTAATGGAGACAGCGCTGAACTCTGCCTCTCTGGTTCTGGGTTCTCCCAGCTGTCACTAGCTGTCCTGGTGACTGTGCGTGATCACTGTGTCTTGGTCTCTTTTCTGTGAAACATTGATACCTTTTTACACCTCCATTACGAAGCATTTCAAAAATTTATTGCTGAAGACACTATTTAAAAAGTAGGGTTTATGTGTAATGTATAAGTGTAATAACTCAGCCTGATGGTTTTGCATTTGAAATAATTTCCATTAATAAGGTTACAAACAGAAAGCAAAAGAAACTCTATATTCCCTTCTCAGTAGAATATCAGAACAGTGTAGGGAAATTCATAAATACAGGACATAAACCAGAATGTTAAGGAGTGGATTTTACATGACACTGTCTTCTGTAGAGCTACATAATAAATTACTCAATTTGTCAGAATTCTAATTAATTAAAATCACAGACTTTGATACCTTTATTCAAAAGTATGATTCTGTTTTTCTTTTTCAAACAGATGAAGCGTGCCAGCCAGAATAGCGAAGGAACTGTTGGTTTGTTGACTTACCCTGTGCTTCAAGCAGCAGATATTTTGCTGTACAAGTAAGAGGCAGAATGTGAGCCCATGGGCAATGTCTGTTCAGCTACAGTGGAATGAATGTTTGTCAGGTCAACATGCTAACTTATTAAGCAGGGGAGCTGCGTGTGATTAGATCAGAAGATTGGAAATGGATCACAGACTCAAGTGGCTGGTTGAAACCTAGCCTGGTTAAAAAGCAACTGACAGGGCTGTAAAGAGCAACAGCTGGTCACGTGAAAATAATTCTTAGGGAATTATAACAGACTTATGTTTAACATATTACATGTTCACCCACACTTCTTTTTTTTTAAGTAGTTTTGCTTCATTTTGTGTAGTGCACTCTAGAGATACTTGAATTGTCTGTATGTAGTATACCAATATTAGTGGGGGATTCTGCCTAGGCCAGTTCATACTGATGAAAGAAAGTAATTTATTGACTGCATCTTGTAGTACCTGGGCTGGTTCAGTTTCCTCTGTGTTGCACTGTGTGCTACAATGGAAATAGCCCCTAGTGAGGGACTGGTGACTCTGCATGCCTAAGCCTGTATCCTAGCTGGTAGAATTTGTAGTGCATTGTCATGACTGGTTGTATTTCGTAATATGATTTAAACTGTCTCAGTGAGTGAATGTTAAGAGACAATGCACCATGTAGGAATTATTTTTATGTTCAGACCATACATACTTTGTGGCATTGTTCTGAAGGAAGTTGTGAGTATTGATTGGGACAGAGAAGTAATACAGGACAGAGTAACCAAGATTAACCAGTCGTGAAATCAGAAAAATGTTATCTAGAGAAATTTCATGTTAAGTGTTCATAGTAGGCAAAACAGAAGACCAGGAGATGGTATTTCTAATTTACCTGAATTTTAACTAAAAATAATGGGAAGCAAGCAGAAGTCGGAATTAATTTGAGTGTTACGATGATTTTACTTGAAGTGAGTCCCATTTGATTGTCAAATATTTGAGTGATTTGAGAGTCAAGTATTTAAGGGTGAAATTTAGACAACTTTATCAGAAATCATGTTGTTTTGATTGAGCTCAACCGTGTCTCTCTTCCATCTCTAATAAGATCAGGTGTTTCATCTTTCCTTAGTAAAGCCAGTGGTTTGTTGGCTACTATCTGTATTAACAGCAGGCTGTCCACACAGAGCAGAAAACAAGGAAGTGGAAGAGAAACAGTATCTCTTTGAAGAAATTTGACTTAATATGTTTAATAAGAAGTGTTTTAATGCAAACAAAATAATGTAAGGAACAAGAATTAGGGAGAAATGGAAACACAGGAAGGGAACAGCGGCCATAAAGTAAAATTTAGAGCTGAAGGAGGGGGAGAAACAGTACTAACTCAGATGAACCAAGGATCAAAGAGACAGGAAAATGGACAGAAGGTAAATACATGACAGAAAGGAGTAAAAATAGCACCAGAACAGAAATATTAAAAAAAAAAAAAAGCCAGCAAGGAAAAAGGCAAAGTATTGTGCAGAGGCTTTTATAGAGATAATATGTTTTCTGTTTAGTGGCAAACTTTGTGAATATGGAACCATTTTGGCATATGGAAACATTTCTTTTGACCTGCTTAGAGTATATTGATTATGGTAACTGATTTTCTCTCAGTTATAGGGCACTGTGATTTCCTATAGACTACTGTAACTGTTTTTAGGTTGCCTTGCTGTCTGGTTGGGAATAAAGGTGGACAGATTGATGCCTGGATGTCAGCCCAGTAATTCAGAATCGGAAGGAAAGAGTACCGTGTTGATCTGAAATTTTCTGGGAACTTAAAAGATGCATGGTGAACTTCCTTACTTTGGAACATGTCCAGTATTCAGAGCCGAATACCCCATAAGCCTTAGAAAAAAACATCTTCTGAGGGATGGGAGAGTAATCAAAAACTGGCAAGATTTCAAGTCTGCCTCATCTAAAAGAATCATACATTTTTAGCAAGTATGATTAACTGTGGGAAAGAATCACCAGGGGAAGTAATGGATTCTTCACCGCCTCATGTCCTCTGATGCAGATTGTGTTTCCCTCCAGAAGTGTATTCAAGCCATTGAGTTCAGTACAGAAGATCAAATTATCCCTTGAATCTAGCAGTTCTAGTCCTCTAATAATGCTTGTGACAATAGAGGCACTGGACCACTTGATTTATACAATTGTGATGAGGAAGAAACACTCTCTTCTTTCCTTCCCTTGATACACCCTCACAACTAACTCCTCAACAACAGTTACGTTTTCCTGAGACTTGACTTGACAAAGTGCTTGCACTTTATGCCTTGCAGATCTTTCTTACTTTGTTTGCACACTATAACGTGTGCTCTTTGCTGTCTAAAGAGACAGCAGGAGATAGTACAGAAACCTTTCTTTGAGTTGAGTTTAATGAGTTGCTCTTACAGGTATCTTTGCCATATATGTCTTCAGAAAGGGCTGTTTTTGCCCTTGGATATGTGCTTCAGCTCAACACAAAAAGCAGACTCATCCTTGAATATGGTCAGTTTGGGATCTTGTTCCTGCAGCACCTGTATCTAGCTGGGACTGAGTGTTTGGCTCAATCTGGCCCTCTGTCATGGCAGAAGCTGTGACAGGCTTGAGTAACATTTCAGCAGAACCAGAGAGCTTTGCTGAGTTTCCTGTATCTGTCTTTTATTAAAAGGTCAACACGTGTTCCTGTTGGAGAAGATCAAGTCCTGCACCTGGAACTAGCCCAAGATATAGCACAACATTTCAACAAGAAATATGGAGAATTCTTTCCTGTGCCCAAAGCCATTTTAAGTGAGCTGGTCTTGGTTATTTTTTTTTCCTTGACTACACTTCGAGGTTGAAGATGGATTTAAATATTGTGGAAATAGTTTCAGGGACCAAGAAAAGAGGGCAAACTGATGCTGAGGGAGTGGAAAATGAAAAACTGACAGCAAGAGACTTCAGCTGTGAAATTGAACTCCCAAGATAGATAAGGCTTTAGAAATTCCTGGTAGAGGAATGCACGTGATGTCTGGTATTCTAGTCGAGGGGGCCAGATGCACTCTGCTGTTGCCAGTCAGCCTTACTCTTCAAGTATTGGACTTTTTAAGAGCAGGGTCTCTGTTCCATGCTGCTCGTTCAGGAGACATGTAAGCAGCAAGGTGAGAGATCTCCAGCAAGCAGAGTTCTTCAGGTTCCGAGTGGTAGATGTTTGCATTAAGCATGCTGAACAGCCTGTTGGTTTATATGTACAGTGCTCCAATTTTTTTAAGAGTGTTTAATATATACTTGAATATTTCAATATGTGTCTGTCACAGAGTTTTGATCTGTTACGGTTTTGATCTTAGACTCAGGAAGACTTATAAGGAAAATCTTCTCAGCCATTTTTGAGCTATAAGGTCATAGGCCGGGGGGTGAGGAGGAATCAGATGGCACAAATGGCATGTTTGCTAAGAAACGTGAAGAATTGGGCAAGGATGAAGCATTGCATCTTTGTTGTAAGTAATGTAGAGGAATGCACAGCAGAGACCTTCGCCCCCAAAAGGGCAAGGAGCTCTCACCTTAGAAAAGACAGGCAGTAATAAACCTTTCTCAATTTTCAAGCCTCAGTGACAAAAATGGTGTTAGACCTAGAGTGGAGTTTTGAGAACATTAGGTATTGCAAACTCTGCAGTTTCTAATTGAGTACTAAGCACTATAAAGAGGAGCTGAGTGTTGCTTATGATGCAAGTGAGACTGTTTACCATTAAATAAAAAAGCTCAATTTGAAAAAGAAAAAAATTCACTTTGCTCCCAAAAAGCATTCCTTCCTAAGTTCACAAGTCTGTGCAAACCAACAAAATATCCTAGATGAATGGGAGAAAGTAGGGACCTATTCAGACTTACCGGGGCTCTTTCAAATTTACAGAAAAGAGACAGACTCTTCCAAAAGGTGATTTCAGAACAAAGCACTTCCTGGGGCAATCTGAATTGTATGCTGGAAGAACCTTTATCCTTTCACTGAGTGCATAGGCCATCTATGAGCAGTATGCAGGTAATTTAGTTGGCTGTATTAGGCATCTAAAAACAATTGGTGTGAGTACTCTGTAAATCAGTGATACTTTATGTACTCTATGAATGATATTTCTTGGTGAAAAACTGAAACAGCGTGGGTTGATGCTGTTATGGTATTTTGCAATATTCTCCTAATGCTACTAATCTATTTCATGTACATGCATGTATCTTAGCAGTTTGTACAATACCCACACCTTTCTTGTCTGATCAGTGCTTTACCTCTAACAGAGCTGGTCAGTGTTGAGTTAGAGAATTTTAATAACTGTCTTTACTGAGATTTAGGAGAATTACCAAGAGATTTTAAGCGGAAGAGTTTCCTGAAATACGGAGATTAACTGTTGTTTTTTTTAACCTGTTTCTCCACTGCTCAGAACCTTTCAGTAATGTGCAGTAATAGAAGGGAGGGGAAATCTAGGGGGGAAATCAGCATGTAGGCTACATAAAATATTAGGAGTAGCCCCAGCAGAAGTTCCTGCTTCGTGAGGATGGGAGAGATGGAACAGATTTCATTCAGTTTATGAGAGGAGAAAGGTGGCTTCTTAGAAGGACAGGAAGAGTGCAAGGACTAAACAGAGCATACGTGATTGTGCTCACAATTCATTTTTGAGCAAGGATAAACAGCTTCATCATATGGCTGCACATTTTTCTTAGCAATTGTCATAAGAAACCATTGTCTGTTCATAACTTTTTTTTTCTTTTTAAGGTACGACAAAGAAAATAAAATCCCTCAGAGATCCAGCAGTGAAGATGTCCAAGTCAGACCCACAGAAGTTAGCTACTGTTAGCATAGCAGACAGCCCTGATGAAATAGTGCTGAAATTTCGCAAAGCTGTGACTGACTTTACCTCGGAGGTGACCTATGACCCCACCGCTCGCCCCGGTGTCTCCAATCTGGTGTCCATTCACGCTGCAGTAACGGGGCTTAGCATCAAAGAAGTGCTGCACCAAGCCACTGGTCTTGACACTGCTCACTACAAAATGGTGGTAGCAGAGTCAGTTATCCAAAAATTTGCACCTATCAGGAATGAAATCAAGAAACTCCAGCAAGACAAGTCCCATCTGATAAAGGTTTTAGAGGATGGAGCAGAGAAAGCCAAAGAACTGGCTGCTCCTATCTATCAAGAAATAAGGAGACTGGTGGGATTTCAATAGAAGCTTCTGAGTAGTTGCAAGAACTTTTGTGTCATGGGACAGAGATTTTGTTATTTGTAACAAAATCATTTATTAATTATTAATCATTTTGGTTTGAAAAAAAAAAGCGCTTTTTTCCTGGAAGATCCAAGGAGAACATTGGAGGTGATTGCACTAAAAAATGTGCATGAAGCCAGATACTTCCGGTGGGACCATCATTAAGCTTGTCTGGTTAGTCAAAGAGGGAGAACAGAAGCAATCACAATTCACAAAGACATTGTGCAAAACCAGAATATAAGGTTGCCTGTGTGGGTTTTTGGATTTTTCCATTGACCACTGCAAGAAGCTGAAGTGTAGGCAAGGTGCTCAGAATGTAGCAGAAAGATATGTAATCCTCTCAAGAGCATATTTAGCTGTGTATGCAATCTTGTTACAGATGGACAGTTCACCCTGTTGGGGGTTATTCAGCTTTGATATGGTGATTGAACATGTTCTTGGATAACCAGAATAAAAGCAGAGACTTAAAAATAAATGCTCAGGGTGATGAAGAGAGAACTTAGTGCTTCTCCCTATAGTGTCTTCAAGTTCAGTGTGAATTTTCTTTTTGTATCTATGTAGTTTGTGTGAAGTGAATTTCACTTCTGCCATTTGTGCCATCCTGCTGGTCAGGTCTAAGGTACTTCAGTGAGAAATGACGTGCTCCACCTGCTCATGTTTCATCTGCTGTTCTGTTTAGCATGCAGCTCCAGGATTTTCAGTTCAGCATCAGATCTAGGATTGCTTTAAAAGAGGTGTAGAGGAGAAGACATAATCCTAAATCAAAGAAGTCTTGGGTTGAGAATCAGAGAACTCTACAGAAAGTTTACAAAATTGCTTCTTTAGAAAATTGTGCTCAGGTCAGAGCCAGAATAGAGTTAAATGGATCTTTATGGACTCTTCACTACTGAGCCTTGAGAAAGTGTTGTGGTGGGAGAACAGTGTTAGCCTGCCCTGATCTTGGGCCTCACAAGATCGACCGACTGGGACCCATGGATCATGGTATTTGTTGGGGAATGTGTGGCAAAGGGGAATTGCCAAAAGGAGACACCGTGTTCTGAAGAGGGGTAGTAGTACATGTTAAAAGGTAATGAAAGCCCTGCTGGTCCTGTGCCAGCGTATTTAACTGTATCATTACACTTAATGGTGCTGTGTTTGAAATCGCTGTACTGTAATGTAAATTGAGTTAATCCTGTACTCTGGCAGCTCATAACCACTCTATGCCTGTGGCATTTGTCATGTGGGATTGCAGTCTTACATGACTGAGTTAGTAAAACATGGTGCAGGTGGAGGGGGCGTGTTTCTACATAGTGCAGTTGGTTGGTTGGTTGGTTGTTTTGGGGTTTTTCTAAAAAGCAGTATTTAGTTAATTATAGTGAGTTGATTCAGGGAGAAAGATTTAGTTTTCCAAAACATAAAGCTGAGGACTAAGCGTCTCCAGATCTGTGCTGAGACCTGTATTTATTTGTTATGGATCTGAAGAAGACAACTGCCATGCAAGAACTTGATGATGACAGATTTTCTAAAATTAGTCAAGACTAGAGAAGCAGAGTGGATGAAGACAGACTGATTGGAACCAAAGTCAGTATAGACAAGCCTAAGGTAGTGTCGTCTGGGAAGAATAAGTATATTCAAAAATTGTCCCTGGTTTTGAATAAGCTGTCGTGATAAAGAAAGGACACATTATAACTGTGCATATTTACATAGTTGGCAAAACTTTTGTCAGTGTTTAACAGCTGCATTAGGGCACTAAGACAAAAAATAAAGGCACACAACTACTGCTGCTTACTGATTTGGCATAAAATGTTTGCTGTGACACTTTTTAATATAGATTGATTTCTATCAGTAGTTCCTTAAGAGAAGTATGTTCCTTAAGAGAAGCTAACACTGTGCTCATGAAGACTCTGAAAATCTTTAATACTAGTGTGTCTAGTTTCTACCCGTACCTCTTTTTCACTAGCAAAGATAGAAGCATATATTCAAAACACAAATCATAGTGTCAAGGTCTCTTTACACTTCTAATACTCAAATCACTTAATATATAGAGTTGCCATTCAACATACCTTCTTTGCAATGGAAGGAAAATAGGAGCATTCATGGGAGGGGTTCGCACCAACAAGTAATTTTGGTTTGTTACTTAAACTGTTCTGAGTCATCTTTCCAAAACTGTTAGTTTTTTTTCAGAAAATCATGTAGGGGAAGCAGGAAGATAAAACTTCGAAAGAACCGTTTCTTTGGGGTGGGGGTTTAAGGCATTACATATTTAGCTGTGTTTCAATCAAATTCACTCATTTCTCTCTTTTTAATTCAATAATACATTGGGGGTTTTCCCTTCCCTTTCCCCTATCAGTCAGTTTTTTCAGCAAAGTTAACCATCTTGGTATTGAGGTGGTTTAACTGAGCTTGAAGCAGTGAGTTGATTCCAAGCTAGTCTCCCTTCTTCTACGTCCCTGTTTCCTCTTGAGAATGTTTTTATAAGCACCCATTCTATATAGGGTTTTGTGGCAACGTTTACTAAGTAGTGCAGATGAGTTACAACAGCTGTTTAGAGAGGAGTTGTTGGAGAAGACTTGATGCTTTATATTTCATAGTTATTTGTTTCACACTAACTCCAGTGCTGGGGATTTAATTTTGTTTGCAACAAAGTAGGTGCACTCCTGAAATGCATTTTCATGGGGTTTTTTTATCCAAATCGTATTCTCTAAGACTTCTCTGTGATGTCAGCTGAAGTGCAGTTGGTGGGGAGTTCCAGCAGAAGCACACTCCTGATCCCACTGCAGTGTGGTATAGACATGCCCTGTGGTATTGTGGAAGTCGTTGTAAGGTGTTCTTCCGGGACCGGGTGGGAAAAAGGTCCAAATACATCCTTCCTGGTTGAAGTAATAAGAGTCAAAAGGTGGAGGGGTATCCTTACCCCTTGCTCTGTTGCTCACTGAAGAAAAGGAAGCAGAAACAATGATCCTTTATTTAGAGTGTGTTGGTGATTTGTACCTTAGACTCAAAATCTGCTCTTTTGCCATTCCGGTATGTTAGTGCATCTGATGTCCTGCAGATCCCAGCCACTGCATATATATTGGGCATGGCATCTCCTGGTAAGACTCACCTTTAGAGATAAAACATCAACTCCACAGTGAATAACTTGCAAAAATCTAATGAAAACATTTATACACTTGAGACATTTATTTTTGCGGCTAATTGTTCCTAGGAAATCATGATATCACATAGTGAGTCTCAGCTCTGTGCTTTCAGTTTAGAGCACGGAGTTTACTGAGAATGTTAGATTCAGGAACAATGTTTTCTTCAGCAGAGACTCAAATGATGGTTGACCCCATAAATTAACTCTGGGACTACTCCAGCATACATCCCTACCTCAAATATCTGGAGTGCATGGATGTTGTTCATTATACTGGAATTTGATTGTAACTTAAAGATGTGGTTGAAGTATACTTAGTTTTCACACAGCATGACCTGACTTCTCAGGTTCCCCAGAAGGCTTTCTGCATAGTTCTGATTCAGTGTGTGTTTATCTACAACCAGTTCAAGCAAAGCTCCTTTGCAGGATTATGGCTGCATCCATTAAAGGTTAGGGAATTCCTAAAACTGAGCTGAAAGTCTAAGGAAGGACAGTGAAATGGGATCCTTGGGGACTGACCTGCAGCTACATGTTTTGGGAACCATAGGTTATCAAAGCAAATGTTTTCTTATCCTTGGTTAGGGCCATCATGATCCTGACAACAGTATAGCAGTAAATACTGCTGATGAAAGTGTGTTCTTTCAGCGGTCCAGCTTGGTTAGATTTACGTTCAGTACAACAGATGGATCTTGCACCATTTTGATCTGTGCGTTTAAGCTCGTGGATGGTGCCTACTCATTTGTTTATGGCTGATGGACTGCTGCACAGAGAGAAATAGTCTAGCAAGCTGGTGTAGGAAGTCTAGTGGAAAAGGATTTTTGTTCAGGAAATACATTATCTGTTCTTGACAGGAAAACAAAACTCCTCTTTCTGCTGTATTGGACTGTCTAATTTCCTTTAAATTATTTGATCAGTTCGTTCTTTCTGGGTAAATTTGACAGTAGCTGCTAGAAGAATGTCAATGTATCGTGTAGTCAAAAGCCTTGGAAGGACCCAGACGTCTCTCATCTTTTCAGAAGTCCATTACGTAGTGGGACTTTACTGTTGGCATCAGCTAGTTTTGGGGAAAATGCTGCAGCAAAACTGTAATCATATATGACATTAATTTACCTGCTTAAATCTTTTGTGTTTTGGTTTGGGTTTTTTTAGCTCAGTAGGCTGTGAAAGAAGACTTGTTAAATATTGAATTCCCAACCAAGCTTTTTATCACATAGTCCTGTCCAGATGACAGCCGAAGTAATGGAAAATTCTCTTTTTTGTCACAAAAGATAGTGCACTGATTCTCACTTACTGTCTTTTCTGTTATTCTGTTGGTTGTGCTAATGGTCATATTGTGGAAGGTTTGACAGGTAAGTATTTATTCTGTGTCAATAAGAAATCATTTTACCTGCAACAGTCCCATATTATTATGGAAATGGAAGATTCACTGATCATGTCACTTGTAGGCAGCAGCCTTGGTGTCACAATTATTTTATATAAAACCAAATGCCAGCCTCCTGCATAGTTACAGTAAACAGTTTAACACCTGGGAAGATGTTTTGCCACTGTTGTAAACTGCTGTCACAGAACACCATGACTGAAGATGAGATTATCCACTACAGGAATGGTCTTGTGCTGCCTGTGGACATAAAATTAAGTACTGAGCTTAGTGTCTGTTGTGCTGTCATGCTCTCAGCGCTCCAACATGGCTGTGAGACGGAAACAGAGTAAATCTGTGCCACACCAGAAGGCTTGATCAGTTCCAGATGTGCTACATTTGCTGTATCTGCAAGACAAAATGTCAAAGCAAGAGTTCCAGAACCAAAATCCTTAAAAGTTATTAAATGTTTGGGAGTAACAGCATGCTTGTAAAGCTTGGCTTATAAAGCCTATGATAGCATGGTCTTAGCCTCATTCATGTGGCTGACATGAGCGGTCAGTCACACAGCTGAGTGTGATGGTGGCATAAGGTAAGCCATCTGCTTCCTCAGTACAATAATGTACAGACAGTATGAGTCTAATTTGAGGGTTTACTGGATTAACCCTCACAGGTGGGTAATAATAGCTCATGGCAGAGCAAGGTAGTACCAGATCTCTCTTGTGTCCTAAACTGTTCTGAAACCAGATGCTCACAGTTCAGGTGGGGACTTCAGGCTGTGCAAAGCACAGGCAAGGTTCTGCGTGGACAGTGTCACTTGTCCCACATGTTATTTTATCTATGACTCTGCAATTGCTCCAGTTTCAGTTTGGTGTGACTTTACTGTCATCCATCAATGTGAAATGATGGTCACGTGCTGATAAAATTAATGGAGCTTCTATTTGAAACACTGGATGTGTGTTCTCTACTATCTTTGGTGAAAAGTTCTTTCCTGATGCCTCAGGATTTATAGAAAGAAGTTGTTAAGCTGAATACAGATGAAACTTATCAAAAGAAGCCTACTCTCTGGCATTATCCAGAGTTTCTGGTGTAGGTGGTTTCTGGCTTCACTCACCCTGTTTACCTTCATGCTTCCTCCCCTAAGCCACATCCCTCTCTGACTAAAGTAAAATCTGTATGTTGAATGTTGTGAGACTGACTTTTTATTGTGACTGGAAACAGTTCTTCAAATATATTTCAAGAGTCTCTTCATGGTGTTTGCTGAATGAATAACAAAGATTTCAGTAAGTGCCTCTTGAGTATTTAAGCCAAGAAAGATCTATGAGTGGGTTGGGGCTTGCTCTGCCGACACTTGCTCCTTCATGGCCTGTCTGGCAGATGTTCCCACAGCAAGAATGGGAAAAAGAGCAATTTTCTCCTGAGGCTTATAGGCCAAATGTAAACTGCAAGTGGCAGTGTGGCGTCTATTATTTTTAGGCAGCCCTCATTAACTTGCTCTTAGTGACATCGCTGTTTGCACACCCACAAAGTTGAAATTGTGTGTATATTCAGGGGTTGAAAGCACTGGATGTGAGCAACTAAACCCATTTCTGTCTCAGAGCTGATGCCTTTATTATGCATGCTCATTGGCACACGAGGAAGAAGGGCCTTGCTGCTTGGGAGAGGATTGCTGCTGCCACCATTGAGACAACTGATCCAAACTGTGAGACTCTTGCCTTACGTTCACCAGCATGAACCCCCCTAGAAGGAAACTGTGAAGTGGATGAATTTTACTGTGTGCACTGCATGAGTGCTGCAGGTTGTGTAGTGTTGGTGTGACCTGTTGGGAAAGTATGATTTTGGTGTTTAATAACCATTGCCAAAACGGCCCAAGGATGTGCTGGGATTCTGAAGATCTCGAATCTCTTACGAGGAAAGGCTGAGAGAGTTGGGCCTGTTCAGCCTTGAGAAGAGGTGTCTGAGAGGCGGCCTCATCAATGTCTGTGAGTATCTGAAGGGAGGGTGCCAAGAGGATGGAGCCAGGCTCTTCTCAGTGGTGCCGAGCACTGGGACCAGAGGCAATGGGCAGAAACTGGAACACTGGAATTCCACTTGAACACGAGGAAGAACTTTGTTACTGTGCAGGCGCACTGGAACAGGTTGCCCACAGCGGTTGTGGAGTCTCTCTCACTGGAGATACTCCAGAACCGTCTGGAGGCAATCCTGTGCCATGTGCTCTGGGATGACCCTGTTTGACCAGGGAGGTTGGAGGAGCTGACCCACTGTAGTCCTTTCCAACCTGACCTGTTCTGCGATTCTGTAAATTCGGATGTGTTGCTGACTTGTATGTAGGTTGTTCTGGATCCTCTGAGGATGAAATGTGCTTTTGTGGAGGACTTGTATCTAATGGGCCTGATTCCTACGGAGTTACTGTTAAAATAGACTTCAGAGTTCCAAAATATCTGTATAGTGTAACAACAAAATTGAAGTGATGAGCATTGCTGCTGTTTTAATCCACTTTGCTTACCAGCATTACACACTGGCAGGAGTAGAAACTCCACTTTTTTTCTTCTTTAAGCCAACCAAGTTCTAACTCAAAGGGCTTCACTCTACTTTCTGCTTGCCTTTGAGGAGATGGATTAGCTGAAGTGTGAATATTCATTAGCTTTGTGGCTTATGAGGATATTTCAATAATTCTTGAGTGGTTTGTCAAGGGAGATCTCTGGGTGGCCTGAGAAGATGGATGCTGCAGGGTTTTGGGGAGGATGTTTTACCTCTCTTCAGTTCAAAAAAAAGTATAATGTACTTGCAGATGAGAATTAAATAAATAGAGGACATTGAATATTCTCTATCAGCTTTATTGAATGTTTTGCTACAGCTTCGTAGAACACAGCAAAATGTGCATCATCAAGGCCATTTTGCTATGTTGTTTTTCATCTGAGTCTTTGTTATCTGCCTTGCAGTTTTTCTGTTCCTTCAGTACTTTCTCTGCAAAAAGAGTTCTGCTCTTTGGTTAAGCAAAGAAAATCTAAAAGGATGTTTTACTTTTTATTTCTTTGTTGCATTTGAGCAGGATGCTTAACTTTGAGCAGGATGCTTTGCCTCGGTTTCCTCGCTATAAATGAGGCATAGGAGACTTCATTACACAGATATTGGGAGGCTAAACTAATATTTGCGAAGCATTTTGAGCCTTCTAGTTGAAGATGCCCTCACTTGGCACTGAGTTACAGTATTTCTTCCTGAAGCGCTCTTTTGGTGATGCTTGTGGTGTGAGTAAACATAGTGAAAAGTGCTGGAGGGCAGACTGTTCAGTATCGAGTAATAAATGCATTTAGTGAAAGCATCCAAGTTGTGTGCTTCACAGAAACCTGTAGGCTGTTGATTTCTAACTTGATACTCTTTGTTGTGCTGCAAAATGCTTGAAAATGTCCCAAAGAAACTTAAACCACAGGCTCTACTGCAGCTTCTCAATCTTTGTCTCCTCCTTGCAGTGTGAACACAAGGGTCTCTCCAACGATCTAATATCAAAAGAAAGGTAATTCTACTGCAGGGAGGGGAAAAAACAATTACTAAATTTCCTGAATAGGAAACAGTTTAGGTTGGCCTTTGGGGTTTTTTTAGGGAGCTGGTCCCTCTGTTCTTGGGCCTCACACTGCTGGTGGGTGTCTTGAGGATGGGACACCCCTGCCTGCTGTTGTTGCGGGCCTCTCCCCGCTCCCCACCTCGAAACGAGCGGCCAGGGGAGAGAACTGGGAAAGTATCGGGGAACGTGTCGCAGGAGTGAAGCGGCGGTGGGGGAGCGTTACTCGGGCTCCGTGGGTGGGAAGGAGCTTCCCCAGCGCGGGGGGAGCCGCGGGGCCGCTGCGGGCGGGGGGCGCAGTGCGCGGCGGCGGGCGCCAGGGGGCAGCGGCGGGCCGGGGGGCGCTGCGGGCGGGGCCGCACGGGCATCGCGCCCCGGTGCTCCCGGGGCCCGGCACAGCGCCCTGGTGCTCCCGGGGCCCCGCACAGCGCCCCGGTGCTCCCGGCGCCCGGCACAGCGCCCTGGCTGCTCCCGGGGCCCCGCACAGCGCCCTGGGGCTCCCGGGGCCCGGCACAGCGCCCTGCTGCTCCCGGGGCCCCGCACAGCGCCCTGGTGCTCCCGGGGCCCGGCACAGCGCCCTGGCGCTCCCCGGCCCTGCCCGGCCCGGCTCCCTGCGCTCCCCATCCCAGCCCGGCGCCCTGCTTCCTCGTGGCACGGGGCCGGGAACTGCTTTTGCCTGTGTCCCGCTGCCCTGACCGGGACGAGGGAGCGGACTCCGAGCTCCGCGGGTTCAAGGAGACTTTCAAAGCTCAGAGCCCGCCTCAGCCCGTATAGCGGGGTGAGTGCGGGAGGATCCCAGGAGCCCTGTGCTGCAGCACTGCGCGGCTCCTCGTAGGGGCTGGGCTGTGTCCCCCCGTAAGCCCCTGCGCAGGGGCTGGGCTGTGTCTCCCCGTAAGCCTCCGGGCACTCACCGCGTCCTCCCAAAGGTTAAAAGCAAGCAGGACGCCTGTCGAGGGCCTTTCTGAGCCTCTTAGCCTCTCTCTCCCTCCTCCTGGAATGATGCTTGCTTACTGCACGGAACACAGCCCCATCACTGAAGGCTATCCTGGTATCTCCGGATCCCGGAGGGCTCTTTTCCTCAAGCGTATTTCAGGGCAGAAACAGGGGCAGCCCCTGCTCCACTTTCGAGGTAGTGAAGCCCTGCAGGGAAAAGGAGGCTGACTCGGTCCATCCCTCTCCCGACGATTATTCCCCAGCTCTTTCCCTCAAGCGAGCCGTAGGCTGGGGGTGATTTCTGAGGCCGAGTGGTTTAAAAGCATTCGTGAGGGGACTGTGCAGGGGCGATCAGATCTGCTCATCGGGGATTATTTACTAAGCGCTCCCCGCTTCCCTTAGCGCGGAAAATACGAGACCAGCCGAAGGCTGGCCCGAGCCGTCACCGTCGTAACGTGGGGAAAGAGGGAGAAGCGTGCTAACAATGCCCGGGAAAACTTTAATTATTTGGTTTTCGAGAGTCGGCAATAGGAGAGACAGGGCAAAATACACCTGATGCTGCTAAACTGGAGAGAGAACAGAATGAACGCACCGGCAGATAAAAGACGTCTGCCCCCCGTCTTTTGTTGCAGTACGAGCTCCGATACACGACGTTTTCCTCTTTCTTTGCTTTATTCGTTCCCTGCTACCTCTGCTGGGGCTAGCTACGGATGCCTTCGAAATAATAGCAGAGACCTGGGGTTTGGAAAGCCGTGTCTGATCCTGGCCGTGTATCCCAACCTTGAGCCTCTCTCAGACTTGCAATGCGATGTTAAAGCTCGCGTTGGCCCTGCATCCCCTCGCCTCCGCAAGTCTCCAAACCCCGGCGTGGCAGGAGAGGTGATGGACGAGAGGGGCGAGTCCGGAGCCCCTCGCCTCTGCTGTCCTCCTTGGGCCCCAAGCCCGTGGGTGGGCAGAATTACACGCCTCTGTTCCCATCCAGGGGCTTCGGGGAGGGCTTAAAGCAAGGCAGTGATTGCCTTCATCCTGTTACGGGCAAAGCGAGCGTGTTTTGCTGAGGCAGGGAATAAGTTTGTGCGTTCCCGAGCACCCCGTCGTGTATTATTGCCCACAGTTCGAGCACTTTGGGATTAGCTAGAGGCAAAACTCCAGGTTCACGTGGAAATGCCGCGGAGACAACGTGCGTGGGGCAAGCGGGGGAAGCAACAGTGGCGAGCTGCAGTGCTCGCTCTTTTCAAGCATCTCCGCGGGGAAAATTGCAGCAATTTCCATATAACGAAAACCAAGTTAGGAGGGCAAAGAAAATAGAAACAATGAGTGAGTGAGTTGGTACGTTTCGAGAAATGAAGCCTTGCGCGTCCGGCACCGTTCCGTGAAGGGTGCAGCGTTGATTGCCTTAGATAAATCCCGCTGCTCATTTTCATTCTTCTTCTCGACAAAGGCTGGCGAGTCCCGCCGATCCTCTCGCGTTTTCCTTGGAGGCTCCGTGTGCTGGAGCCCGCGGCAGTGCCGAGGGCGGGTAGCGCATCACTCCTGCGTCTCGGGGCAGCCGGTCTCTCTCCCTGCCCCCGTGGTGCTTACCCCGAGCGGGGAGTCTCCGCTCCCGTCTTCTCCCGAGGTCCGACGGATCAGCCCCGCCGAGTATCTTTTCAACCTCTTTTATTCCAAGCAGCTGAGGCTCATACATAACTGATTCTCGTAGTGCCTCGCAAACTCTCACCTGGAGTTGTTGTGTCCGAAATAAATTTTCTAAACAAGCATTTGCCTCCCAAATACGGATATAATCTTCACGGGCTTTCTTTTTAATGACTTCCATTGAATCGATGCGGCAAAGCTCTTTTCTTACAGTGCAATACAGAATGTGGCGTTGTACACACATGCTTTAGTTTTTTTCCCCCTGATTCTTTCGAGCTGGGCAGCTTTGAGCCGGGAAAAGCGTATTTACACGTGTTTGACTCCTTGCACATTCTAATACACTGAAACGGTACAGGATGTTTTGGGAGATATGGTTGTGCAGAGAGATTAAACTAAGTCTAGGCAAATGCACTTTTAAAGCCGATTCCGAAGAAGTGAGCCTATCCTTAAGACAGAGCTAAAAATGCCCTGGACATTTTTATTGCTGTTGCTGAAAACAGACTAAACACGAAGCGATCACTTGCCATGGTAAACGGATCAACAATAAGAGTTAAGATCAAGTGTGGAGGGAAAAAATGTATATATATAAAGAAAAAAAAAAGATAGAGGGAAGGTACGTGTAGAGCCTCTTATACGGGAGGGTGCGTGCAGAAACAGGAGTGCTGTGGGCGTGGGTCTGGTGTGCAGCGCGTACCCTGCAGGGGTGAAGGCAGAGGGCAAGCGAGGGGGGAAATTGTCTGGCAGCCTGCCCGCAGCCATCCCCAGGTACGGCCTCCTCGGAGCCCTGGTGGAGCCGGGGACTCCCCGCCTGGGGACGCGGTTTTGGGAACCCCGCGGCCGACACAAATTGGCGCCGCCGCGTCCCTGAAAACTTCCCCTCTTTCCCGGCCCCGGGAAAGCAGCGGGGCTGCCTGAGCTCCCCGCGCCGCTCCCGAAACTTATCCCATCTTGTAGCCTGCACCCAGGGGCTCGGCTGCCTCTCACGCCGCGTGTGTCGCTGTGTCTGTCTGTCTGTGTGTGTGTGTGTAGGAGCGTCCTCTGTGTGTGTGTCGAAGCGTTGGGCTGCCGTGTCCATGCCTGCTTTCTGTTTGAAGGCATCCAGAAGTGTTGTCTCTGGTGTCCACACGACCCGCTGGCGAAGCAGAGGGGGTGAGTATGAGCCCCTGGTTGCGACCCCTCTTTCTGCAGTGTCTGAGCTGCCAGGCCGTCTAGCTTGGAGTGTGATCTTTATCTTCGGCTGAGAAAGAACAGTTTACTCCGCGTTCTCCTTCTTCCTCTGAACTTGACAGGGAAGTGTAGGTGCAGTTTTGTTTCGATCGAAGCAGTGCCTGCAAAAGCGATGTGTATTTCCATCCAAACAGATAAGTCCGATTGAACTCAATTATCGGAACTGTACCACCCCTTTCCAAGCTCGTTTTCTAACTTGCAAACTCTGTTCGTGTCCCTGCCTGACAGTCTGTCCAGCTCTCTGTCCGTCTGTCTACCTTTGGGGTTGGCCTTTCTGGGAGAGGCAACCCAGGTCGGATTGTCAAGTATATATCCAGTCCTTTTCAGTTTGTTTGGGGTGAGTTTGCCCTCGACCCTGAATTCGTTGTTTTTTGAGTAATTAGACAAGGAAAGTCTCATCACCCTCCCGAGCACCTAGGGCCCCCAAACCAAAACCCAATCACAGTATTCAAAATTTAGAGGGTTTCTCTCAAGAAAATACATTTGTATTTAGATAAACGAACACAGACCCATAAAAAGCTCTCGAGCTGCGCCAGCGTGTAAACGAGGTGTCAACCCCAATTATGTGAAAAGAGATAACATTGATCTCCTAGGTATATTTGAAATAGGTTACCGGTTTATTGTTGATTGGTTTGTTGTTTGGGATTTTTTTCTCTGGAAATAAACACGAACTGGTCTCTGAAATCGTTTTCCCCCCTGGGGTTTCCCCCTATTCTGTGATTTGTATCTGCTGTTGCAAACGGGAGATGAGCAATTTCGAAATCTGGGACCAGGATTAGAGGACCAGAAGAGTTAATGCCGCCAACCTAGTTCTGTTTCTAGACACACATGTTTCGGAATATGGCAATATGCTGAAGAAAAGGTGCTCTCCGAAAGGACGAGCCTCTCGGCGTTTAGCCGGGAAACGGTGTAGGAGGGAAACAGCAGCTGCGGAGATCCCGACCCCGAAAGTTTGTTCTGTAGCTCTTTACAATGATTATTTGTAGGAAGTGCGCGAAGACTGGAGAGGTCGAGCTCTTACTGCAGTTCCGCACGGGTTTACGGCTGCAAACCGTAGGGGACGGTGCTGCAAAGCTCCCAAGAACTGGTGACACACCAGGTTTTCACGCTTCATGTGGTGCCGCCGAGGAGTCTTCTCTCCAGCGAGGTTTTGGGGCTTGTGCGCCGTGACGGTCTCTCGGGGAGAGGGAAGTGTTTGCTAAATTTGTTTTCCAATGCCGACGTTAAAACGAAAAGGCGGCCTTTGAAGAGACGCTTTTAAGCCGCGCCGTGCAGACCTGGAAACCAATTCGCCGGGGATCAGTCGTGAAACCTAAAGACGGGATGGGGAGCCTGCAAATCTTTGCAGCCGCAAAGAGAATTTATCGCATAACACTGGCTAGACGGCGTCCGCCCGAGCCGTGAGTTTAAAAATCAAAAGAGCGAGTAAAAACTCGATGCGAAAACCAGAGAAGATGCAGCTACAATAAAAACGGGTCAGTAAAGCTTACACTGCACAGGCCGACCCGCATGCCCGGTGTCAGGGCGGAGGGGGAAGGTGTGGCCCAGAGGTGTCACATCTGCCGGCGGAGCCTTCGCCGGGGTCCCCCGGGCAGGGGAGGCAGCGGGCGAGGCCGCGGCCACGAAGCCGAACTGAGGCTCGCTCAGCTCCACCGCGGGAGCAGCAGGCATCGCGAGGGGAAGGATCGCCTGCAAACCTGCAGCTAAAGGCCCAGAGCCCCTGCCCCGGCCTTTTTCGCTCCTGCTGACCCAGCTCGGCCCTTTTAGCTGCTGGAGGGGAGACGCGGGGCTTCTCTTGCTTTCCCGAGCAGACGACAAAGAGCTGCGATTTCTCTTCCGCGGTTCCCTGGGTGATTCCTTCTCCCTCTTTGCTTTCTTACGCTTGTCCATTAACTTTTAAAACTTGGCGAAGGTTTCTGGTCCCGGGGCTCCAGATACATCTCCTGACACGCAAGAGACGCAGTCGGCTTTTTCCCTTTCGCAGGAAACTGTCCTGCCAAAGGGGGTTTCTTCTCTGCTCCAAGTTCAAAGGCACGGTCCTGAAGTAGTTAAGGGAGCAAAAGGGACAAGTGTGGGGGAGGCACGGGGTCAGGAGCGCAGGGTCGAAGCCATTAGAGCCTCCGCCTCTGCGGGCTTGCCCTTTACGGCCTCAGCATTTCGCTGCGGGCACCGTCCCAACGCATGGGACCAGGGGGCTTGAGGGACACGGGATGGGGAAGGGAAATATCCTGGTTCTCTTTGGAAACAACTAAAGAGATGGCACTGAGGGCCGTTGAGCGCCCAAAGACGTTACCCCGGCGGGGAGCGGGGCTTGAGGAGAGCGTGGTTTTCCCATCCGCTCTGCTCCCTTCTTGGGATCCACAATCCCTAGAGTACCAGGGCAGGCATATCCTACTAATAAACGGAATAATAATTTCTCGACCGCTCCTGGTACCTGCTTCTCTCCGTCCACTACATCGCCTGTCAGCCCGAGGGTGTCTGCTAGTGAAATCTTCCCTCGCCGCCGCCCTCTGCTCCTTCCCTGCAAGTTACGGGGTTACGCTCGGCTGCTGTGCTGTACAGGGCATGTGCTGGGTTGTTAGAAACCTCTATAAAAGAATAAAGACTTAGTGGCGGCCCGCGCCTGAAACTCGTTTACCTACACGTTATAACACAGTCCGCAGACGCCGTTTAGAAGCGACGGGATTTGGGCTTGTAGAAAGACGAGTCTCCCAATATTTCTATTTGATCGAAAGAATAAAGCCGTGTAAGGTGTTTCCTGTCTACTTGAGATTTTGTGCGGCACTTTAGGCAGGTTATTTCTTTGGAAAATAGCCATGGAGCCCATTGTCTTTTTCTGATGCTTGAAAGATTGGGGAGGAGAGGAAGAAGAAAAAATCATTGTTAAAAAACACTTTGAAGTTGTGCAACTGTTGCCGCTCCAATTTTTTTCTCCAGTTTCCAGATGCACCAGAAATCGTTACTTTGATCTCACAAAGCAGCAATTTATATTTTTTAATTTTTAAAAAAACTGGTTGGGTAACTCAAAGCGTAATGGCAAACATGCCGGGGATGAGGTCATCGGGCCGCGCGGGGAGGCCCGGGAGGCGGGAGCGAGCGAGCGCCGAGAGCGCAGGAATGAGGCGGCGGGGAAGGACGGGGCTTTCTCTCCGGACGAGCCTGGTTGCCGGGACATCTGCTCAGGGCTAATCTTACATCCCCGCTCGTTCGCAAGGCAGAAGTCTGCCAGTGCACAAGGGGCTGACTGAGCGTGCGATGGGACCCTCCCTTTTATGCGCTTGCCCGGGCTGGCGGAGGGGCGCGATGCCACGGAGAGAGGCGCGCACACGTCAGGTTGCAAGGAGCCCAGGAGCTATTAAAAACCGCGTCTGGGACTTTGGCGAGGGCCATGACACGGCTTGGCGAATGGTCCCTACCCAATTTCGTCAGAGCAGGAGGGGGATCATAGAATAATATACTGAGTTGGAAGGGACCCGCAAGGATCATGGAAGCCCAACTCCTGGCCCTGCACAGGACAGCCCCATGAATCACACCATGTGGCTGAGGGCGTTGTCCAAACGCTTCTTGAACTCTGTCAGGCTTGGTACGGTGAACCTTTCCCTGGGGAGCCTGTTCCAGTGCTCAGCCATCCTCTGGGTGAAGAACTTTTTCCTAATATTCAAACTAGATCTACTCTGACAGAGCTTCAGGCCATTCCCTCAGGTCCTGTCACTGGTCACCAGAGAGAAATCAATGTCTGCCTCTCCGCTACGTGAGAGCCCTCTGCTTTCACTGGTGCATGGGCAACCCGCTTTGAGTGTTCCTCAAAAGTTAGTTGCCCCGTATAAAACCATGAACCTCGCATCTCTTGCAACGTAGGGATACGATGCACAGGCTGGAGTTATCAAAGCCACCCCGACCCGTTGCCTGAGCCCATCGGGGCGGCTCTCTCTCGTCTGCTTCCTCCGACCCCAGAGAAGCCTAGACTGGCATCCCTGTCCCCAGGGTCACTGCCACCGCCGGGCCCGTGGTGATGGCAGGGACAGCGCTAAGACCGGCCGGACGGGAGCAGCAGGCTGACAGCTGCCTCCCTCGGGCCACCCCCTCCCTGACCGAGCCACAGCCACCTGCCTAATGGCTTGACTGCCGGGAGAGACCCACCCGTGCGGAGGTCAGGAGTTTATTGTGCTAAGGAAAATCAAATGGGAGGAAGGGTAAGGGGAGTGTGTTTATGTGGTGGACCCGAGAGACACTGACCCCATTACTCTCCCACTGAAAACACAGGCCCGTGTTGAATCGGCGGCGTTGACTGCTGGTGATTGTCTTGCTGGGCAATCACTTCCGCTGCCTGGCTTTTCCATTCCAAAGATGCCGACCCGGATCAGCCTGCTGACCCTACAGGCCACGCAAAGTGTGAAGGGGCTCTCTCGGGAGCCCAGTGGGGATGTTTGCAGAGCTCCCCGCGCGCCCGCCTGGAGGGAGCTCGACCCGGGCTCTGCTTCTGCCGTGCCTGGCGGCGCCCCGGTCGGATTGCGCTGAGGATGCGCCCTTCTCCCTCCGCGCGCGTGGAAGCGGATCCGCCGCAGCCGCGTGCAAGCAAGATTTCGTTGTAAGGCCGCCTGGACCCACGCGAGACACTGGCAACAGAAGGCTGGCTGTGATCCCGCTGCTGCCAAGGGGCGAGACGGCTCCAGCCGCCGGGCGCTGGCAAGAGGGCCCAGGCAGCGGGTGAGACACGTCCCCGCAGGGTGGCTTCCCACGTGGGCTGGCGTGTCACCGCCCGGGCTGCCCCGCGAGTGGAGGCTCCGGTGCTGCCCCTCCCCTGCGTGCTGCGGGCTGCTCGCTGCCTCCCCCGCTGAGGGGAGGGGTGCGGGGAGAGCAGCACACGCCATCGGGAAGGAGAGGTGCCCGTGGGGGACAGGAGACCTTCCGGCTGGCGGCCAGGCACACGGCCGCCCCCCACTGCAGCCTGCGGGCAGGGAAATCTGTGGTCTTCAGGGTAGGGGGCAGCCCCGTACTGCTAGAAGTGACCCTCCCCTGGGAAATGGGACCGAAGTGACTCGAGGTGAAGTGGTGGGATCTGTCGCGACCGTTCAAACCCCTTATTTTTAAAAGGGAAGAAATGCGGGGGGGGGGAGGAGGAAGAAGCGACAAAAATGAGATGCTGACACTGAGCAGTCGCAGGGAGACATCAACAATCGGTGCCTATAGACCACATCAAAGCACTGCAGAGCAACAATAAAAAGCCTTGAAATACTTCTTAATGCAATGTTTGCATTGGGCAAGTCCGCAGATGACGCCGAATTTGCCATCACAAGAGAAAGAAAGCAGCAGATGAGGTTTAACCAACATTTCTCTGAAACCTGACTATAGAGGGAAAAGAGAGGAAGGGAGAGGGAGAGATTTTTATAATCCTGAAAGGCAAGAGGAGAAACCACATCAACGCAAAGTGAGTAAAATGCGGCAGGGCAGGATTACCAAGGCACAGGGGGATCTTAACAAATAGACCGATATGCCACAAAACATCTGTAAAGAAGAAAACTTCCAGTCAGGATTGCTACGGAGGCACTTTTGACTCAGAGGCTATTGCTCAGCCCTGCTATTTTAGAAGAGGCCATACTTGTCCCCCTTGCGCCCTCATTCCCCGGGCGATATGGGGGCACCCACAACCTAATCTTTGTCCCGATAGCTGGAGAGCTTTTCTGGGCGGGACGGCTCTCGCACGGATGGTGAAGAAGGAAAACGGGGGCGAATGTGTGTGCTGGCGAGGGTAAACGCTCCGGGTTCCGGTCAGTCTCTGCCAAACAAGCAGTCACACTCAGATGAGCGCTTAATTGCTATTGTGTTTTTGTTTTCCAAAGGCAGAACTCCTATTCCCCGAGCGCGGCTGTAGTGTGGCACAGGCTGGCTTTGTCTGGTTGCTGTGCGGCCGCTCTCGTCATGCTGGCCCCGCCTGACAGCAGCCCAGAGCCAGGAGTACCTATTTAGCTGCCTGCCACCCACGCACGAGGGAACGGCCGGCTGCAGGCGGCTGAACACCCCTCTGCCCTGCAGCGAGTCTCCCTCCCTCGCTGACTGCTCGTTCCCGAGGAGATGAAGCCCCGATCTGTGCTGAACTGTCAGATCCCGCTCTCAATTTGCTTTGTTGCCTTCCCCCGTGGGAGAGCTGCTGTCCCTTCTGAATTTGGTTCTCCCACCTCACCCGCTGGCCGGCCGTGCCAGGCGAGAGCCGCCGCCTGCTGCCGGCACTGTCTTTCCCTAAGCCGGAGCCCGTCTCGGCTGAGCTTCCCGTGCTGATTTCACACGGAACCTCCCGGTTGCTGCGCCCACGCCGGGCAGCCTCGGGAAGTGCTGCCGGGGCTGCCTGCCCTGGGGCCGGCCGGCCGGGGGGCTCCGCTCTTCCCTGCTGCGGAGATGTCCCTGCGCTTCGGCCCCTGCGGACAGGAGCTGGCTGCTGCCCACCGCCCGCCTCAAAATATTGTTCTGCGGGAGCCTGAAAGGCGGCATTGCGGCCCTCGGGCTCCTCCTCCGAGTATGCCACACGCCGCTCCTTGACCCGGGGCGACTCCGTGCCCGCTGCACCAGGGGCGAGCACAGGGCAGGGAGAGAGGCCTTGCGGCGGGGCAAGCACCGCACACGCTGCAGGGCTCGCTGCTGCCTGGTCGCGTCTCCCCAGGGGATGGAAAGAGAAGACAATTTCACTTATAGAATCATGATAGAACGTGACCCCGACAGGAATGCGGCCGGCACCGAGACGGGAGCGGGGGGATATCTGTAGGTTTCCGCGGCTTTGCGGGGAATTAACAAGATGGGCTATGGGGAGACGAGAAAGCTGCGCTGAGGGAGGGATAAAGGTTCAGCTGGATCAGGGGGTATCCCACGGCGTAATCGCTCGTCGCCCTCTGTTCGATTCCAAGGTGTCTATCTTCCAGGCAGCAGAAATTCCTGCGAGGCGTGCAAGCGGCACGGCAAAAAACGGACCACAGATACCAGGAGAAATTCTTCCCGCCAGCCCAAAATTTCGTCCTGAGAGACCCCAGTCCCCGGCAGCTTTCTGGTTACTAGAAACTAATAAAAACAGTATTAGAAGCTAATAAAAACTTGCTTAATAATAAATCTGGGTAAATTCCGGGCGCGGAGCAAGAGCGGGCGAGGTTTGATATGCAGAAAGGAAGCCCAGGTCGGGGTCCAGTGGGTCATGACCATTTTCGGGGGACCTGGAGCCGCGTGTCTGGCTTGCCTGCCTTACACAGCAGTCGTGTTTCACGTGGGTCAAAATAAGCCATGTTTGAAGTTCCTGGGTTGTGCCACAAACATATCTCATGAGGGGGCCGGGGACCACTCTCCTGCTTCTGTAGTGGTGCCGAGCGTTGATAGCACAGGGGGATAAACTTCTGTTTTCCATAGAGGGAGGATTACATCCGGCAGCCACAGATCTTTTGAATAGTCCCATTAAAGTCTGCTTCGTTTTAGGTTCGGCCCTAAACGGGGTTGTTTACAGTATAACACATCATGTATGAGGTAGGGGAGCGCAGAGACGTCTCTTGATTCAAAGAGCTGTGCCTTGAAGAGAAAAAAATTTCCCCTTGTATTTATTTTTTTGACCGAACACACATTGAAATGCTGTGCGCATTCCTGCTTTCCTCCCTGGAAAAGTGGGCTTTGGATCCCGTCTCAGTAACAAGGGGCTGGTTGTCCGCCTGCAGCTCCCCATATGAGAACTATTGTGCACAAGACCCACAGCGTTTTCTGGGGAACGCCACTTTTTCGGCGTGTGTGAGGCTTGGGGACAAGAGCGGGACAAGGGACAACGTGGCTGGACCCAGGGAATGTTAAAGCACGCTCGGCTTCTCCCTCTTCTCCTTCCCGGCGACGGCTCAGGCTCTGATGGCTGCAAGGTACCGTAGGCCCCATGTGCCCTGATCTCTCCACTCACCGCCCTCAGTCCTGTGAGTTTGGGAGCCGAGGGTTGCGTTTGGGCTGGAAAAAAAAATCCAACAAAAAAGGAAACAAATCCTCAAACGTCAACTCCCTCAAACTATCCCAAATTATAATAGCAGCAATTATCTGCGAAGAAGCAGCTCTTCAACGCGCTGCTGTGTAAATGCTGTTTGCTACCGGCGTGAAACCGATTGCTTTTTCTTTCCCGATGGAAAAGTAGTCAGGCGCCCTGCTGAGAACAGTCACCTTTCAGACTAAAATCTCCCCGCCGGGACTCGCGCGTGGGCTGTCCCACGCCTGGTCCCGGCCCGGCTTTCCCGGTGCTCCTCGTACTCCTACGGCCACGCGTCGTGGGGTGATAAGGGAGGCATACACGCCCCAATCTGGGCTTGGAACCATAGGAGTGCTGAGCCACGGCAGAGCTGAGCCCCTCGGCCTCTGGGAGATGCTTGGTGGGCAACCTTCTCGGAACCAGCTCTTGTGCCCTGACTGACAGTGGATCTTGTCCTGGAGTTTGTCTAGATACAGCCTCCCTGCCGTCTTTTCCCCGCTGCTCCCGAGGTCTCCTAACTCTCTAGATCTCCGAAATTCCTTCAGGGTGGTTTACGTATGGGGAAAAAAAAACCCAAAAACAACCCAAAACCAGGCAACAAACAAACAAAAAACCCAACCCAGACCTATGAACCGCTTTGAGATCTCTCTCGGTCCCGTCTCACCGGCTAACCCCACTCCCGAGTCCACCTGCAAAGAGGGGCAGGGGCAGGAAGAAGGAGGCCCCGAGGAAACCTCAGCGGCCCACTGCAGATGAGGCCGGGGGAGCGCGCAGGGGGGCAGCGGAGCCCAGGAGCCCAGCTCCACCTTCTCCTCAGCACCATCACCCTGTGTGAGCGACTTCGGCTGGCTTTGCCACCTCTTCTCTGGGGTGTGAGTGTGTGTGTGCAAACAAGGTTGTCGGGAAGGTAATGAGGCGGGTGGCAAACTGTGGGCAGGCTGGCATGGCTGATCAGACACCTCTGTCCCTCACTCTCAGAGCCCGAGCGGTGCGCAGTTTCTCGGGGGAGGGGGGGGGGGCGGAAGGGGGGTCAGCCCTGCTTTCCGGTGGTCTTGCCAGCCTCTGCCCTCCTTGGAGCTGCCTTTTGCCTCTCGCCATCCGAGAGCTGCAGCCACGAGGATTCACCTGTCAGCAGAGACCTCAGCACAAGTCAGGGAGAAAATCTGCCGAAGAGGGAGGAAAAATAAATATTTTATAAAAAAGCGAGCAGCAGGAGCAGCCGGGATTGGGTCCGGGGCGCCCGTGGGTGTGAAGCCGAGTGTCCCGGGCGGGCGCGCCCCCAGGCTGTGCCCGGGGGCTGCAGCGCACAGGGAGCGTGGAGCAGACCAGCCCGCCCGTGTGTATCTGCGGGTTTCGCGCAAGCAGCGAGAGCTGAGAGCTGCAGAAACTCCGCGAGCCTGCTGACAAGCAGGCAAAGCGGGTCTGTAGTCTGCAAATGAAGAGAGAGACCATCTAGCCCCCTGCTTATCGTTCCGGGTTGTTCTGAAGTTTGGCGTGGTAAATACAAAATGCATGGCTTTTAATCCTGCCCGTGTTGTTCCAAGTCAGTAGCTGAGAAGGCAGAAGGGTCTCTAGCCGGGACTTTGGTCTTTGTTTGAGAGGGGAACCTGTTTTGTGTGAGTTATTCATCATAATTGCCTATTTCCAAACAGCTCCGCGGGGAGGCTCCGAAATTCAGTCAGGTCTGACTGGTGCCTGCGGAAAAGCGACGCCCGGAGCTGATGGAAGTTCAGGGACAATTTTAAGTTCCCGATTCTCCTCCCCATCGGGAACACAGGGGCCGGGATGGGGCTGAACGGGGCGAGAGTCCCGGGGACAAGGGGCATTTTGTTGTCTTAAGCCCAGGAAACGTGCCGATGTGTTTCTGCTCTGCCTGGTCTCCTCCTACCGCCCCAAAAACAGGAGAGACAAAAATAATATACGCGCCGAAACGAACGAGGGAGAATTCCTGGTAAAATGGAGGGAAAGTAGTGGCTGTTTTTTATAGTCCAAGTGTATAATCGGATTTTTTTTTCTGTCCTGATAGAAAGCAGATAAATTTAGGAAGGGAGAGCTAAGAGAATAATTACAGGGTGAAGGTAGTTAAATTTTATTTCGAGTCCCAAAGGCAAAACCTGACATTTTATTGCAAACATCTGGAAGGCTTAAGAGACTGGCATGGTGTTTGTTTAAACACTAATAGAGATTTTTATTCTGTAAAACACAAACAAAGCCCATTTAAAAACACTTGAGACTGTAAATATTTTGCGGTAGTTCAATTCTCAAAGCCTGAGAAAACCGGGGGAAGGGGAGGGGGAACGAATCGACAGCATAATAGGGGTATAATTATGAATTAGTTAATATACGCAACAATACCGTTTGTGCAGACCATAAAAATAAATTGCAGGCGTGTTTTTTTCCCCAGTCACAATAACTGACCCCGCGCAGCACGGGAACATCACCTCGCTCGTGTTTCCAAGCGGCGACTTGTGCTTGCTTTAAACTTGCCTCTTACTAGAGACCCAGCCTCGAAATCCTCCGATCCGTTAAGAGATAATCGACGCTGTATTAAAGCTTAGTAAATCACTCGCTCACGTTATCAGACAGCCTTCAGCCCGCACCCGCTGGCTGGTTTTAACATTGTTTTCAATTACTAACTTTTTTAAAAAAAGAGAAATAATAATAAATCCACGGGCTAGATCTGGATGAAGTACCTTCGGAAAGGTTTTCCTTGCTGTGGAGCAGGGTTTGAAACTGGCCCAGCCCCTGCAAACAGCACATCTGGACAGCACTCCCGCCCAGCAGCCGGCTCCCCTTATTTCTCTTTTTTCCCCAAATATTTCCATATATAAACAAATATTTTTCAGGCTTGCTCCGCGACAACTGGAAAGCAGAAGTGAATGATTTCTTTATAAACCCCGAGGCCTGGCCCTGCGACCCTTGCTCCTGCCACTTTATTCCAGGGAGCAGTTTCCTGGATTTAATGGGAGCTACCCCTGCGAGTAAGAGTCTGGAATAAAGACCAGGCAAAGGGACGCATTCATCTCTGGCGGCCGGGGGTCGGAGTCGGATCTGAATCCAGATTAAGGCCAGGCCTCTGGTAGACTCGAGGTTTACACCGCTGGCCGCGGGGAGAGGGGACCCTGCCTCAGTGCCGCTGCGACTGAGAGGAGCCCCGGGCACCGGGTGCCCGCGGGGCAGCGCGGATGCGTTTTGCTCGGTCAGATTTTGGTGCAAAGGCTCAACAGAAATCCCATCCCCCGGCTCGGGGAGAGGGGGTTTTCTCTGGGTGAGCTTTCTCAGCGCAGGGGGCAGCGAACCCTGCTAGCGGGCAGCGTTGGCTCTGTCCCCCCCGCCCCCCTCATCCCTCCCCTTTCCCCCGGCACATCCAGTGGGGCCGCAAGGTCGCTGCAGGGTCTGCTCTCTCTCTTCGCTCGCACGGCGGAGCAGCAATGCCTTTGTGTTCACCGCTTTTGCACCGCCCGGCGCGGACGGGCAGAGGGAGGGCGAGCTGTCCTAAACCTCCCGGGCACCAGGATAGGGCCAGGGAGGAGGGAGAGGAGCAGTCGCCGGGGCCGTGAATCCCCGCGGTCCTGGCAGTGGTGTCCGGGACCGCGGGGAGCTGCTCTCCCGCCCCTGGCTAAAGGGTCTCCTCCCCGGGGTTTGACAATCAGGGGCCGTATTGGCTTGGGAACTGCGCTGTGTTTCTTGTCGTTCCTGCAGAGGCTGTGTTCTGCTGCCAGAGCCGGGCGCGGAGTGCTCGGACACAGCTCGCAGACCTCGGGTGGCACAAGAGAGCGCCCCAAGGTAAGAGACCCGAAGGGGTCGGGGCTGCTTTAAACTGTCCACCAGTAAAACCACACTTAGTGCTGTGGAAAACGTATTTCTGAGTTCTTACATCAGTTCCCAAAATTCGTTTTAATCGCCCTGCCTTTCCAGCACCATTTCTTTTCACTAAAACGCTATAAATAATCCACTGTTTTCTTGGGCTCTTTTGCTAAAATCTCCTTCCAGCTTCTTTAAAAGGCTTCCTCGGTGTCTGCCTCCCAGGCAAGTGTTTCCGAGGCTTTTGGAAAGAGGGAAAAGGTTTGTTTTGGTGGGGTTTCATTGAGGGATTTTTTTGGTGTGTTCTTTTTGTTTGATTTTTTTTGTTTGGTTGGGTCTTTTTGGTTTGGTTTGGTTTGGTTTGGTTTGGTTTTTTTTTTTTTTTTTTTCTTTTTGAGACATTCCTTCTCCTGGGGAAGGACACACAGCCGGGAGACCCGCTGGAAACACATGTGCCCTTCTCCGAGTCCCCGCTGCCGCTGTCGGCTTTCTCCAAGCTCCTGCCTCGGTCGCTCCCTTCTTGTTACTACTCCTGTCCCGGCACGGCTGCCCGCGGAGCCGGGGAGCGGGCAGTGCCGGGGTGGGGAATACACGACATCCCGTGTGGCAGCGCCGCTGTGCCCGTCGCTGAGCCCGCGGAGAGTGACCTGTCAAGGAGGTGTACTAGAGGGGAGGGGAAAGGAGCGACGGGGAGGGGGATGAGGGGTGTAGGGCGGGTGATGGAGACGCACAAAACCTGCTGCTCGGCCTAGATAACAGGGCTTAGCTTTTCCGGGATTTGCCGAAGAAATGGCTTCTTTCCCGCTTTTCGTCTGAAATCCGTTTCCGCGCTTGTGAACCTCAGCGGGCGCCTTAGGCCGGGGAGAGAGGGCTGAAGGGCTCCGCCGTACCACGCTGACATGGGCACCGTGGATTCACTCTGGGAGCAAAAGGAAGTGTCTTTTCCCCCTACACTCCCACATGAGCCCCTTTCACTTGTTTCCAGCCCCACAGAAAAAAATCGTCTACGAAAAACCTCATTCTCCCCCAGCGCTGCCCTAAGCAGCTCTGCACCTTCGGGGAGCAGTGGAGAAACAACGGACGGAAAAGAATCCCTTCCTGAAAATTTGTGTGTCTCTTTGCCCGTTTTTCCACCGCGGCTCGGTCCATACTAATCCCCTCCCATACTTAAAAATTATTTATATTTTATTTTGAACTTGTATCGAATTAACCCCCCGTGGCTTTCCTCGCTGTATTTTCCGTATACAGTGTTTCGTTTGACTTCATTTATTTTTCCGGGGTCCCACCAGCTAATGAAAACAGACGCTTCTGTCACCTTCTCAAAAGTAGCCCTTGTTGCTTTTCACTGCGAGCCCCCCCTGCTCCACGCGTGACCGAGGGGCGTGGGAGCAGCTGCGGACCCGCCTCAGCCGGGAGGCTGTCAGGGCAAAGTGAACCAGAGAGCAGAAATTAAATGCTGAATATTATCCAGGCAACCAGCCGGGATCTGTACCTAGCGGCTTTGTTTTCGCTATAGCTAGAGAGACAAAAAGAAGCGGGAAAGGAAAAATATTTTTTTGTATATATATATAAAACCCTTCCCAAAGAGAAGGCGCTCCCCATGCCCGGGGGTGTCTGGGTCTCCCTGCCAGCCCACGCCGCCCGCTCAGCCCCGCTGCTCCACGGACACGCATCGTTTAGAAGCGAAAGTTCAGCCCCCTCGAGACATTGCTTCTGCTTCTGCCAAACACCGATTCCGCCGGCAAGGGCAAGTAATACATGGCATAAATGAAGTTTTAAAAACAGCCCCTCACCCGGCACCGCTGGGTGGTAAAGCACCTCTCGGGTACTTTGCGTGGGGATTAGCCAGCAGCAGCGTTTGGGAAACCTGGGTGCGGCGGAGAGAAGTGCGGGAGTTGTTACCTCTCTGTGTTTAGAGTTATGGGTTTCCTACTGGCTCCCCGTTCTTCAAACAGTTAATTCTCCCGGCCGGTGTTCCAGGACTCAGATGGCCAAAATTCCTCTCCCTCAAGCCCGAGTCTCCCTCCCCTCCCTATTGGGTCGCAGCTTTTGGGTCTCTCTCGAGCTCTCCCTCCTATTGGCCGGGGACATTTTTTTTCCCCTTTTTTTTTTTCCTTGACAGGCGCACGCAGCCTGCCTAACTCTTGGAGAAAAAAAATTCCCAGAAGTTTGGATCAATCAGAGAGAGACAGAAGGAAAGGGGAGAAGAAAAAAAAAAAAAGAAATCCAGCCTGCAGCCCCTCTGAGCAAGTGCTGGGACCTGGGCTGAGCACACCCTCCTGGCTCTGCCTGCGGAGTATCTGCAGCCTCATGTAGTGCATTCAGGAGACTGAGGGCTGGTTCTTCTGGGGGTGCAGCTGGGGAGGGGTGGGGGGGGAGAAAGAGGCAGGAGGCTCTGCCTCTGGTCCCCGAGCTGTGCGCTCCCAGCCACTGGTCGCTCCTCTGCCCAAGGGTCTGGGCTGGAGGATAAGATGAGTGAGAGGCGAAGATCGGCGGTGGCCCTCAGCTCCCGAGCGCACGCTTTCTCGGTAGAAGCCTTGATCGGGACAAATAAAAAGAGGAAACTGCGAGACTGGGAGGACAAGGGGCTGGATTTGTCCATGGAAAGCCTCAGCCCCAATGGCCAGCTGGGGGACAATGAAGACCCGACTCAGTGCCTGGACCTCAACCCCGGTTAGTGCGACTCCTTTCTCTTCGGGACCCCCCCTCCTGCCCCGCTCCTTCCCAGCCGCTCGCCCTGGGTCCTGCCGGGAGCTGCCCGCCGGGCAGCGCGTCCCGGAAAACATCCGAGACTGGGAGTACAGAAAAAAAGAAGGGGGAATTTTGCGGAGATTTCTTGGGGTTTTTTGGAGGTTTTTTTGTTTGTTTGGGTTTTTTTTTTTTTTTTTGCTTTCAGTTTACGGGGACTTTCTCTTACTCACTGTGTCTCTTCCCCCCTCCCCTAACTCTATGATCTCCCGTGAGGGACAGCGTGTCCCCTCTGCTTCCTTTTTCTCCCTCTCTCCTTCCTCTCCGTGCCTGTCGATCGCGATAGTCCTTCTCGGGTGTCTCGGGACACGCGTTTCGTTTTGGCCCAGAGTTTCCCGAGCCCCGATCGTGGAGTTGCCGGGTGGGTCGGGGGCAATGGAGTGGGGTGCAAGATGCACCCCTCTCCTCTTTTCCGAGTCACCGGCCAGCCCCCGTGTTTTCCCCGCGGAGACAGTGCTGCCCTAAGCGGAGATTTCGGGGTAGGGGAATTATGTGGGCATCCAGGATCAGCGCTGCTCCGAAGCGAGGGTGGCCGACTCCTCGGAGAGACGGGGACCGGCTATATACCCCCGCAGCTCGGGTTCCTTCTCCCGGGATCGAACCCGCTGGATCCCGGCGGCGGGGCCTCGCTCCGCTCCTGGGACGGAGCTCACAAAGCCGCAGCGGAGGCGCGGGGGGACGCGGAGGGGAACCCATCCTCTCCGGAGGGAAAACACTCCCGGCAGGGAAAAGGACTTCAGCGGGCAAGGGGCACTCCGAGGAGACCAGCCCCGCTCCCGAGCCTGGCACCTCCCGGGAACCGCGGCGTGTGGAACAGCGCCGGGCCCGCGGCCCCAAGGCCCGCGGGACGCGATTAGGGGGGAGGGAGTACAACGCTTCCCTCCTGGTGTCTGTACTTTTAATTTTAAACTCTTGTTTATTTATTTTTATTTAAAAGGGATCACAGTGGCTCCCAGCTGTCATTTGGCACAAGCCAAACCCTGGGTTCCCTCTTGTCCCCCCGGCCGTTTCTCTCCGGCCTAAAACGCCACTCCCGCAAACGCGGCCGCGGCCCCGCCACCGTCCCGAGGGTGAAAACGCACTGGGCCCCGCTCCCCGAGCTGCCCCCGCGCCCTTCTCGCCGTCCCCACGCCCCGCTCCCCAGGGCCTTAACGCGGGACGGAGGGAGCGGCCCCGCTCTCACAATTATAGTGCGCGGAGAAAGCGAATTTTAGGTGATTTCTGTTTGCTTTTAATGTTCGGATGGGGCAAGAAAGGTCAAACGATTTCTTTGCGCTACCTCTAAGAAAAAAGGCAGAAATATCCTTCACTCTTGCCAAGTCCATTCCGCTGCGCTTGGAAGAGCAAACACCTTTTAAAATTTGTTTTTATTTATTTTGCCTGACGTTCCCTGAGTTATCAATAAGCATAAGCTGCCCAGAACTCAGAGTAAAAAAAAGCAAAAACCAAACCAACAAAACAATACAAAAACAAAAGGAGGGGGGGAAAAAGAGAGAAAGATTTATAGATCTAGGTATTAAAAAGATTTGATGTAAAAAAAAATGTTTAAAGTGTTTTTGAAGGGAGCTAAAGCTCATGAAGACCTCGTCCCTCTATGCTCTCAAGGAATCGCATTTCAGTTTGCTTTTAACAGCAGCAGCCTTCCCCGGTGCGGATCCTAAGGAGAAATAGGTAAAATCTGCTGCCACGGTCGTCTCTCTCAGCGGAGGGACGGGCATAAAGGAGAGGGGACAGCAGCGATCAACCAGTCAAAAAATAGTTTACGGTTTCAGAGGCTTCCCTGTCCAAAAGAATAAATATGCTACCAAAGACAAAAATCCGCTTTCTAATAACAGAGAGTATGTGTGCATCAGTCTTCTTTTTTATTTTAGAACAGTTTTTCTTTTTTTTAGAACCGTTTTTCATAAATTTTTAGCAGCAATGGGATATATTTTTGTGCGGTCTAAAAGTTTAATTTGCCCATTTCTCCGTGAATTCGAATTGGAAAATGGGAAAACTCTCCCTGCGCCAGAGTGGAGAGCCGGAGAGAATGGCTGCTAATGCCTGAAACCTCAGAAAGTAAACGTGATGTTTTTCATAAAGCAAAGGAAATCAAGAACAGTTTGAGAAATCATTTTTAGGAGGTTGATAGACTTTAAATAAAGTCCCCGACTGTAATTTGCACAGTCACTTCATTAAACCTAATTCCTCCGCGGCGTATTTTTGCTGCTGGGTGAAAATTGATTAGAGGCTCTATAATGACCACCAAATTCCATCTTTACAAGACCTAATTAAGAACAAACTTTACACCTAACGTATTTTAAACTTGCCAAATCTCCAGCGATATAGCAAAAAAAAAAAAAAAAAAATTAGAAAACGGAATTTTTATAGCGTCCCAAAGGTTCAACACTCAAAGCCGCTGCCCCCGAGTAGGGACGGGCTGTTCCTTCTGCTGGCGGCGTTGCTGGTACGGGGGTGCTTGCGGAGAGGCCGCAAGTAGTGCAGTACGCGCTGGGAAATCATGTCTCGATTTTCGTGGGGTAACGTAAATCGGTCTAGCCCCATTTATCGATCTTTTTGCTTAAATTGCCTCCATTTCAGCGCGGGAAGGTCTGAAAACCATTCACCGCGGGGAACTAAACGCGGCCACGAGTAGAGCAAGGCTTCGCTCTCCTTTTCCCGGATCTTTTCCGTGCAGGCGGGTATGAAGATTTCTCTCCCACGCGCTGGACACGGGGTGAGGGGGGGAGGCGGCGGGGCGGCCCCGCTTCACTGCCCGCGTCGGTGCGAATCTGTGCTGGACGTGCACAAACTCAGCCTTCGGGAGCGCCTGAGAGGCAGAGTTTCTTGTTTCCTCGTTTTGGCGGAAACCCTGACCCCTTACGTGCCATCTTACAGCCTTGGCCAAACTCTTCGGTTAATATATTGGCGAGGCCGTGTCTCTCCGAGAGACATTCCCTCCCTCTGGGGCCACGTCTTCCTGGGAGAAGCGAGATGGCAGGCTGGGAGGTGACGGGTCGGGGTGTGGCGTGGGCAAAGATGAGAAAAGCAAGCGGATAAATCCCCCAGGTTTGTAAAAAATATCTCCCGAGCATCCGAGTTGTTTATGTCTCAGCCATGAATCTCGCCGCCAGAGTTAATGTGCTTTTTTTTTACGAGACTCATTTAAAAGGGGGGTAAATCTGGATTTTAATCACGTGCGGGTTCAATCAGGAAGTTGTGAAAAGGAATTCGGGATTACAGCGCCTCTCACCTTCTCTCCCCCCACCCCGTGCATTCGGGCCGCGGCCGGGCCGGGGGAGGCAGAGCTCGCCCAGGGGCTCCGGCAAGCCTCCCTCGCTGCTCCGCCGCCGCCCGCGGCCGCGCTCCCGCATCCTCCCCCGGCACTCAGTTCTCGCCACCGAGAGGCCAAAGGAGGAGGAGGAGAAGGAGGAGGGTGGCGGGACGCCCCTCCGTCCCCTTGGCAGGTTCGGTTTCAGAGGGCAGCAAAACAATGGGCTCGAATGTCTTCTGGGTATTTATAGATTTAACCTGAACAGCGGAAAGGTCACGGGGGCCCCCGGCGTTGCCTCCCTTGATGTATATATTGTTTACCGTCCTTTACGGCGGTGGCATTCGTCGGCCCGTCCCTTCGCCACCCCACGGGCGCAGGGATAGAGCGAGGCAGAGCCGACCGCGCTCCTTTCCTCGTCGAAAGTTCAAGACTTCTTCATTTTTTTGGAGTGGGTAGGTGGAACGTGTCTCCGTGGACGCGTTTGCCTTCACAGAAACACGGCTGCTCCTTAGGCGGCCAGGGTCTCTTCACGGCGAGACGGGCACAGGCGCTTCAGAGTCAGAACAAAACGGTGCGGCGGCTAAATAGATAGGCTTTTTCGGCTTTGGGGCCGTCCTTTTCCTCACAAAGAAACGCACAAGCGATTTTGTAAATGAATTTTACTGCCAGTTCAGTCCTTGTATCGCACGCCCATCCCATCGGTTTTTTTGGTTGCATGTATTAGAAGTGCACCTATCGGTTAAAAAAATCCCCAAACCACCTGAAAACAAACAAATAACACCCAAACAACAAATTAAACAAAAGAAAACAAGACATTGTTGAGAGTTTAATTATTCGCCCCCTGTGTTTATCTGAATCTACACTGGCGAACTACTGCGAGCCTCTGCAAAGAGAGAAAAAACACGGCACACATTTTAAGACCCACAATGTGTTTATTACTTATGCTTATCCGTAAGATTAAGATCCGGGAGTTTGACAAAGCCTTCGGTGGCTGACAAGAGTAAAACCTTCAGCTCCTTCAGGGCGGCGTGTTGTTCTCCTGTGTCTCCCGGGAGGTTGCATCGATGTCCATCCCAACCCCGCTCGCCACGGGGTTCCTGCTCCTATTTGCCCACGGGCAAGCCCCCTCCGCCAGAGGGGATGCGGGAGCCACGCAGCCCGCCCACCCTTCGGAGAAGTAAAGAGATTTTAAGAGCAGGAGAAAATGCGATTGACCCTTCTGGTTTTTTTTTTTTTTAATTTTTTTTTAAATCGCCTTGCAGAATTCTGAATGCTCATATTGATGCATTCCGTTCTTTGAGCAGCGGCTGTTAAACCCGTGAAACGGGAGTGACTTAATTCGGTTTCTCACTTCAGTTTTTGCTTGAGTGCTCGGTGGATGGGGCTAGGATTTCAAGAGCTGGCAGAACACTTTTTCTCGTCTCTTCCCCGAGGTAGAGCACATTGGTGTACATCGTCCTTTGCATGGTCCTTGAGGCTCGCAGATGAGCAATGCTCTGTGACAACGAGATGTAAGGCAGAGAGTCAGCTTTGCCTTTACCTTGGGACTGGGAGTTATTGATAAGAAGTCTTTCTAACGAATTTGTGTGTGACTGGGACTGCATGAATTCACTCCACCTGTTGGATCATCAGTTTGCCTCTTTAAGACGGGATACGGAGCTCAGATCCGTTGCTCCCTTGTGTACAGGGTGGAAGGAAACGCGAAAATCTGCCCCTCCTAATACCTCTGTTCACCCCATACTCCAGCAGCAGAGCTAAAGCTCTCGTCTTTCCCAGAGGAGACAATTGCAGGAGGCAGATGGAGCTGTCCAGATGAGAGCCAGGAGAGCCGAGCCCTGTGGGAGCTCGGGAAGGGGTTGTCTTAGTCAAGTTCATACAACTCTGACCTTGGAGCCCGAGGAGCCAGAGAGCGAGAAGGATTTGTCCCTGTGGTGATATGCATCTCACTGAATTGGGGAACTCCTGCTGCTGGCTTTGTGAGACTCCTCCTGCAGAGAGGTGAATTACTCACGCTGTATTAAGAGGGCAGGTAATAGAATAACGGAGACAAACCTTACTGAGCAGCAGAGCATTAGAAAAAGGGCAGCGTGTCAAACAACTTCTTCCTTTCTTTTACATGTATTTTAGATCTGCAGCATTTTTTACACAGGTTTATTCCATCTGCTGGTAAGGGGAAAGCTGCTGTTTCAAAAGATGTTTCTTGTCTTTGACAAGAACTTTGGGAGAATCCAAAAAGCTTCTGTTACAAGCAAAAGTCAAGTAATTCCTTACAAACCATCAATCACTTCTCCCTCCTCCCATTTGGGACTGAGCGCTTATATCAAATATCAGCCCAGCCAGCCTCTGCTCAGGCAGAAGTGTCCTGCCTTATCCGTATCTGTCTTTAAGGAAAACTGATGCTTTTTTCAGATGGAAAAGTTGAAAGATGCCTTCCAAGAGCGCTGCATTCAGGAAAGAGCATTTGCATTGTTTTACAACACAGTCGGTGCCATTTGAGTCACTTCTGTTCACACAGATCACTGTTCCTATTGTAATCCGCTGGATTCCTGAATGAATCTTTGCTTCCAGTCTTAGGTCTTCAAAGATCAAAACTTTTTTCCCCCCAAGTTTCTTTTTCTTTCTGATCTAGACTAATAAGGTTACAATAGTTTAAATAATGCACTAAAATCAGTCTGAGAGTATTGAAAATTTCCTGAATATATTGAGACAGGACCAGATGGCATTTACATTGTCCTTTTTGTAAAATTAGTAAAATCCATTCAAGTGTGAGTTAAATCACCCCAAGTGTCCATATTGAGATCTGTAGTTTACACTGGTGATGTAAAATCAAATTCAGTGGAAGAAACTTAAATTTTCTAAACCTGGAGACCTTTCAGAGATCAACAGTTTCCCAGAGAGGCTGAGCACGCTAGTGCCCATTGATGGAGTTACAGGATTTTATGCTAACTCGTAGTTCTCTGACATCCTCCTAAATAGTGCAATTACTCTGCTGTAGTGGAATGGGAAGTTCTGTTTGAATCCTGACAGAAAAGGCATCGTGGGTATACACACGTATGGGCAGTGTCTGTCAGCCTGGGAGCTGTGTGGCTCCATCGGGAAGAGCAGCAGTGGGCACCTGGGTATAGGGAAAATGCAGGCAAGAAAATGCAGAATCTTCCCAGTTCTCCAGTTCCTAATACTGTCCAGTATAGCTCTGCGTAGCAGAACATTGAAGGATTTTGCTTCTATAGCTTATTCAAACTACAGTTTCCTCAGGTAGAGAGCACTGTGCAGCAGTGCTGAGACATTTTTGTTTCCAGAGGGGAAAAAAACCCCAAAGGTGCAGCTCTCTGCTGCTTGTTTCCAATACCTCTGAATATAGGCTATGATTGCAACCTTTACACCTGCGAAACATCTGCTGTCTCAAAATACAACCTCATTGCATTTCCTGTGTTAAAAGCTGTGGTGTGCTCTGGTGAGAAGTGCTGGGGAAAGACAACCTAGTGGTATGGTAAAATTAAATTGAAATATCTTTGAAAGCAGATTGAGAATTTTTAAAACTGAGAAGAACTGTGCACCAATTGAAATTCTAGTAGCAATTTGCATCCTGGGGGCATCTTTTAATTGCATATTCTTCAAGGTCAGAAAACAATGAATCAGTAAATCAATCCGAGAAGTGATAAAAGCACGTGTTACAATAATATTTACAATCATATTTTCATATACCCTTTGCTTAATTGAGCTATTGATCTGAGAGTATTGTGAAGATGGTGAAAGGACTGTCTGAGTCAGACCCCTGTGGCAGTGGCTTGCCCAATGTTTGCTGTGTGTTAGCAAATGCAGCCTTGCAGCTCTTAGAGGGAAGGATTCACCTAGCAAGTGCCTTGGGCCAGCACATACTGATCCACACCAATGAAGGAAGGCCGAGGAGGATTTTTATCTTGGGACTCAGCAGAAAAAAAGTGAAGATGATGAGGATTCACTTAGATTTAGCTTAGTAAAAGCTTCTTTTTTTTTTTTTTTTAATTTTACAGAGAATCAGGAAAACTTAGGGTTTGGCCAGTCTTTAAGTACTTATTTTTGAATCATCAAGCTACCTAATTTTTTTAAGTTGCACAACCATTTTAGAAATAGATCCCAAGCCTCCTTGTTTCAACTAATGAAAATGTAGTTTTATAATAAATCATAGAACGAATTAGCAAATAAAGAATAAGGCATTTTTATTTATATAATACTCAAATCAAGCATTTGGACACTCAAAACTGCTTCCCAATTCTTCTTTTTCTAAAAGTCAAAGTTCTTTGGCAAATTCTGCAGGATTTAATGAAGTTTTCATTTCTCCTAAGATGGATTTTCCTGGTTAATTATATATATATATAAAAATATATATATAAAAAATTAGAAAAAAAGTTTGGCTAAACTCTTGCATGATAGAACGGAGTCCCTGTCATAGTAGATGGCTTCACTTCACTACAACTGCACCTGTTCATTCTTCTCTTCTTCTCAAGGCTTTTGCTGTTTGGGAAAGAAACCTTCCAGTATTATTAAATGGACATTTTCAGCTATGTCCACATGTGTAGCTCTTGGAAAGGAGCTTGGGAAGAAATTATTGCCAACCACCTTTAAAAGAACTAATTTAGAGTTTCTAAAGAGTACTTAACCAACTGGTTAAAAGCTGACACAAATCATTAATAATCAGCACATTTATATGAATGCAGCCACAGCAAAAATTGTTTTAAAATCAGTGGGCCCGGGCACACAGAATAATTATGAATGACTTACAGTTCTTTGAATTCACTCTTGGCTAACATTGACATTTTTCCATGACCAATGAATTAACAAACCCGAGCTTCAGCTTTTAGGAGCTTCAGGAAATAGAGAACTCCCTGATCAGAAATCTCCAAAACCAAGGAGAAAATTGAAGACACCAGAGTGACTTTGCTTTTAATAAGAGTGAAGAACAGTGCATCATAGACTTTTTAAGAAGCTGCATTAGTAATAGCAGTATCCCTAAATAAGATACCAGAAGTGATGCTTTCTTGTGATACCAACATCCGTGTGAATGCCTATGCAGAGAAAATAATTCCAATGAGAACATTTTGTAACTTTTAGAAATGTGTGGTGCATATGATGTGTAGGTTAGGGAGGCTTTAAAAATAGGTTCTTCTTGGTTTACCTCTGAAATGCCTGTAGATCAGTTCTGTAAGTCTGAGTTTGCTGAGGAATAAGGGACCATGGGAAGACATGGAGAGATTCACAGATAGACTTTTTTTTTTCACCTAATTGTTGCACTGGATTTTCCTCAATTCTGCTCTAAGGATTCTATTGAAAGGCCAATTATTAAATGTTCATAGGTGTTATTGTATTCACATTTCATAACTTTTACAAGAATCACATTCTTTGATGAAGAAATTATCCTGGTTCTGCCCCGTCAGCACCCTCTTTAAGCTTTGCACTTTGCACAGAAAAAATGCAAATGAATTTTAATTGTGCTTTAAGCAGCTTTTCTCACCAGGGTGAAAAAATAGCAGAAGAAGCCCTGTCCAGTATTCCCTTATACCCTCTCAGACTTAATGGAAACACTTCTGCTGGCTTTTTAAAAAAGCAAACTTCAGCCTTGAGGTTGTGCTGGACTCCACTGCTGCCTTACCTTGTATTTAAATACCATGCAAGAACTGGGATTGGCAATACCAAATTTTTAGTTGCCGTATCCTAGTGTGAAGGCTGTGTGGAAGCACACTGCTGAAGGAGGGCCTGATTCTTTGACATGCCAACTACCTGCACTTCAAAGGACTGTATAGTGCTGATTTTCAAGGGTGCAACTTCTGTGACCTTATTTTCAGTGGTGTTAAGAATGTGCAATTGCCATGGAGATCTTAACCTCTCCCTTGATTCCTGCTCTGAGATACCCTAAACCGGCAGTGATAGCTGGGAAGTAGCCTCCTCCTCAGCGCAGCAGTAGGGACTGGAATAGTTTTGACTTATGTAGGGGAATTCCTTTGTCATTTGCTGGAATACTATGTCAGTCTGTATGAGTTAAATAATCATGACAGTGAGGGTAATACCTGGGTGATCATTTTATGCCATAGCTGGATCATGTTTGCTCTTCAGATTTAGTGCAACTGCCTCATAGTGTGAAAACAATCAGGTTGGATCAGATGCAGGTTTCTGGATTATGCCTGTCTTTGCAATTTCTAAGTGCTCCTGCCATTTAATTGTGTAATGCAATAATACAGTGCTCCATACAAGGCAAGGAGGCTGTTATTTTTACACTGAGAAGTTACTTTTTTCTTCATAAATCTTAACCTTTTTATGCCAGAAGGTTGTAGCAAGCTATGAAAATATAGAATTCAGCACATAACTGTGGGTGCCTAATAGTTTTTATTTTGCTCCGGAATTTAAAAGATAAACAGAAGATTTATTATTGTAGAATTTGGGGGTTTCCTGTGCCAAGCTCTTTGGAGCAAATAAAAAAAAAGTCTTCATTTACCATCAAACAAGCCTAGCAAAGTCTCCATCTGCCTAGTGGCAAGCCAGTCACATTATTCACTTCAGTGCTGGGGAGTGTTAGCCACATAAACTGCAAGATCACAGTGCTGTTATGCAGGTCCCTGCAAGGCTGACAGAGCAGCAGAAAGCCCACACTGCCCCATTAGAGACTGCTTGGATTATTCTGTACAGCGTAATTCTGTTTACTCCCGAACTCAGGAAATTGTGCCTGAGCTGGGGAAAGGGAGGGCAGCTGTGGAAGTGCCTAGCAGTGTGCTGTTCCAGAAATGGACAATAATTAATAGCTTTTGTGAAAATACAGCTGTATAATGCAACTTCGGGGAGAAAAAAAACCAACCTCAGTCTGCTTCTCAGAATGAAAGATTTGATTGTGAATTGGCTGGTTATTAAGAGCGTTTCAAGACTGTTTGCTCGAGTTACATTAAGGTGCTGAGCATCATTTATCCAGGGTAATGCTGGAATAATTGATTTAGAAAAAAATGAAAAGAGGTTGGACTGAACACATACTGGGCACATAAGAAAGTAATCCAGTGTGGTTACAGCCTTCCACAGAGAAGCAGTTCAGCCCCGAAGGGGGATGGAAAATGTCCGGGGCGTTTTTTGCCTCTGCTCTGTTGTGATGTCAGATGCCCTGCTCCTGGTTGTGCTCTCAGACACTCGCAGGACTGGAATGTCCATAGGCTTCTGTAGGTGCTGACTTGTCCTTGGGCTGAGAAGTGATAGAAAAATAGCAAATCAGGAGTAATTGTGCTGTAGCTCAGCTGGATGAGGACTGGGTGTCCTGTATCCTTCTGAGGGGCTCACTTGGCTGGGACAAGGGACGCAATGCGCCAGGGAATGAACCGAGTCACCGTTGTGTTCACGTTGAGTCACGTGTGTGCATCATCCTCCTGGGAATGAAATGATGGTGAAATCAGGAAGAGATGAATTACTAGTGGCAAATGAGTAGAAAACCAGAAAACTGATAGAAAACCAGAGAGAGGGATCACTCTTGGGAAGGAAGAGGAGAATGAGGTGGGAGAGGGAGCGGTTCAGGGCTTCATTTCCTACCCACTGGCTGCTCTCAGCATGAGAAGAAATCAGAAACTATTTTCAGACTTTCTCCCTGCATCTGGGTACCTTCCTGTGCTGTTCTTTTTAATTTTTTTTGGAATAATGAATAGCATGGTTCCTATACATGAAATATACTGTTCAAAATGGTTTCTGAAGACAACTTAGGACACTATATGAGTAAATGTAATAATTTGTTTTCGTTTAGATGTGTAAGAGAGGGGAAAGGGAAAACCTCTCAATTAAGCAGAAACTTTCATGAAAAAGAGCAGGGTTTCTTCCCATGGTCTTTGTTCTCCATGGTTTAATGCAAAAAAGTTATTTCAGGAAAAATGATAAAGACTCTTCTAGAGGAAATATTTTCTCTTATAGTGAGGTCCACAGGAATTTTTAGAATAATATTTAAAATCCTGTTTGCAACTTTTGCTACTTTATTCAGGTCTTTGGCCTTTTTATAGTCATAGTAACAGATGTTACACATGGAGTTCAGTCTATTTTACTGTGCAGTTGCATTGGCTGAACATTATGGATTTTCATTGAATATAAACATATATTTCAGTGCTTTATAGTATTAACATTTAAATTGTTGATATACAGAAGTCTTTTACGTGGCAGAGAGATTATGTTAGACATTATTGCAGTGAGTGTAGTTATTTATTCTATAGGTACACCTAGAGGCAATTCCTAATTGCTAATTAAATTACGCATAGCACATTTCTTATTGTTAAGGACATAATTAAACTCAATTTATAATAATCAAGTACTTCAGATAATTCAGTCTCCCCCCTCTACTCAAAATTTGTACTTTTTATATTGTTTATCTGTGTGTTTTTCCTGGGGGCATGGCTGGAAGGAAGAGGGACCAGCTTTTCTGCACAGCAGCAAAGGTTTTTTGAAACGTCATTCTGGCTAGGACCCCCGAAATTAAATGAAGAATTACAAATAGTAGCAATGGTTTCTTGTTACAATTATTTGCAGTTGAGTGAGAATATGTATTTGTGAACTGACCCTCAATCATTATATTTGTGACTATTCAAAGAATTTACTGAATATTCATGAAGATGCTTGACAGCCATGAATTAAAATATAAATAATTACATCTCAGATAGTTGCTATTTACTGTACAATTTACAATGATGTTTGCTATGCAGATAAATGGGAAGAAAAAGCTTATTATTATGGTCGTCTAATGAAGTGTATACTACTTATTTTGCATTTTTTTCCTGAAAAGTAAGCATTTCTTTTTTAGTCTTTCCTGCCCCCCTTCCCGCCATTTCTGCTTCCTTTTTTCTCTATTCAACATTCACAGTTGTAATATTTTTGACTTGTCTGAGCCGTGACTTTTCTCTTGTAAGTCAGGGTGTTTGTCCAATTCTGTTTCTAAAGCAGGAGGTGATTCTTTGTCAGCACTTGGGCTGTTGCACGTACTTCGACTGGCGACTCTTGGTGACAGCCCAGTGCTGTCCTTTGCTCACGTTTAACAGCACAGCAGAGCACCAATTCACAGCCAGGGCTTCAGGACATTGCAGCTGTACAAAGGCAATATTTTGAAGGTGTTGCTGGTCAGCCACCCTCCTTTAATAAGACAACATTCACACCAAGTGTTTACACTGTGGCTGGCTAAATTTTTTCCCATGTACATACTAAGATGTGGACTTTGTTGCGTATGCCAGAATTGCCTCTTTGAGCACAGCAGGTCAAATGCTCCTAACTCTTCCCTGATATCTCCACCATAAGGGAAATGGGGACTTCAACCAGGCTTTGTCATTATTTCACTTGTGGTCTGAAGCTGACATAATTTAATAATAAATTCAAAAGAATGGTCGATGACATTTGAGTAGGAAATCAAATTTCGGTACAGGGGAAACCGTAAATGAAGAATGAAGAAATAATAAAAGTAGAGTTTTGTGAAATAGAACGGAGATCTTGAGGGGTTTTTTTCAGTGCACAATGAATTACAGGTGACATATCCTTTATAAAGGGATATTTTGTGGAAAAAAAAATCAGAAATTCCTGAGCTGTGTTTCCTCTTTGTCTAAGATACTGTGAAAACCCCCCTTTATTCTTGTATATCTCAACAATAAACAAGGGAATAGAAAGCAGTAATTTCTCATTTGTGAGGGCAGAGGAATCTGAAGCTGGAGGCTTAGTTTGCAGAGTTTGTAGAGCAATTAAACACATCAGGATTCCCAGTTCAAATTGTTGGCTCAAAATCATCTTGGTTTAATAAGGAAAGCACGGGAATAAGTCAGTGATTGGGTCCCTTGCACAAGGGATTTGCCACACTGGAGATCTAACATTTAAATTTTCTTCAATTACATTTTGACTATCCTGACACAGATAAAAAAGGTTATTTTTTGTTGAGGACATGACTTCAAAAGTTATTTAAAAATATTTGGATTTTTTGTTTTTCTTCAGAAGAGTCTTTAGATACTTATTTGGGGCCAAATTCAGCAAGCAACTGACAACTCTAGCCCATCCTTTTACTGTATTTAAACAAAAGCATAACAGTGATGGTGACTTATACCAAATATTCAACAGTCCTTCTTTTTACTGAATGTAGTTCTACCTCTCTTTTTTTGCTTTTGTTCTAGGATTTCTTTTGTTTAAGAACTGAGGATTTTTTTTTCAGCGAAGATATTCCTGCTACTCTTAGTAGCTCAGAAAAAGTGACTGTTTAATATTGGACAGAGTTTGAATCCCATTTTACTTGCTATATACTTTCTCCACATCATGTGCATGTATAAGTCTCTCTCTCTCTAGATAGATCTATCATACATACACATATATATTGTATATAATTTAAATGATTGTTTTATGTATATATTATATATTCCATATAATACTGGTATTTTTGATATGATTTTTGTATAGGAATGTAGTATAATCTTTTCCTAGAGACACTAAAACACTGTATTTAAACATTTAACATATTTCAGGTATTCTAGAAATACCAGTCTTCTCTGTTCCTATTTTGCACTTATATTTTTTTTATGGCGACAAGTGTTAGATACTAGTGTTACATTTGATGGCTAAAAATAAGAGAGGTTTCATGCTTTTGGTAGTGAAAGCTACTTTCATTTTACAATGGAATTTTCACACCTGTTTTTGTATAGAGCAGCAATAAAAGGCCTTGCTTTTTAATGGGCGAATCACTGTTTTATGTATAGAGTTGTCCAATTAAGTTTGCAGCAAGGAAGTAATGTGCAGGACTTGAAGGTAGAAGTGTCTGCTGTCTTTGGTGACAATCACTCAACAGGAGCATTCCCCTTTATCCAGCAGATATATGTGTGGCAGCATGGGTCTCCCTCCAGGCAAAAGTGGATGTGAAATCTTCTTTTAAAGGGCAATTCAAAAAATTTGCAGTGTTAAACGTAAGTGCAAAAAACTCTTTTAATGAAAGACAGATTGCAAGCGTTTGCCTAAGATTATCACTCTGCTAAACTGAAGCAGAGCAGCTGAAATTCCTGCATCATTTACATCCAGTGAGCAAGGCAAGGGCAAAAGCTGGAGTGAAAATATTTGATAATGTGCGAGCAAACAGCTGTGAGGAAGAAAAAGCTGCACTTTCAGTCACTGAACCTCTTGGCAAAAGAAAACAATAGTTTAGTCAATGCCAAATGAAGCAAACCCTGTGCTGTGCCATGCCATAAATCCTTAAAGGGGCACTCTCTACTTGGATTGAAAAAAAAGATCAGTTCTGATGTCCTCCATTTTATTCTCCTTTTAAATACTCTGGCTGGCACTTAAAAGCATATAAAACTTTAATTTCTGTTCATGGGATCTTTCCCTTTTTATGTTTGCAAAGGTGGTTTCTGTTAGCCTGTTTCCTCCTTGCTATCTGAGGCCCTGATCCTGCCAAAACGTATTCATGTCCTTTATTGCAGCGAGTCTCCTATCCAAATCCCTCCCAGCAGGAAAGGTGAGCTCACATTTATGTGTTTGTAGGAGCAGCGCCTAATTGTAAGGGAAATGGAAACTGCACAGAGTTCTGTCTGTGGCACAAAATAAACAATAGAGAATGTGGAGTAAAGTAATATTTCTTTAATACTTCAATTATAGACACGCTAGAAGTGATGTGTAACTTTAGTAAGGGACAGTCCCTTCAGAGAGGAATGTAATTTTTCATCTTATAAGTATATACTTTTAAGCAGAAATGTCTATTAAAATAGTAGATATTGAAATTATTTTAGTTGTGAGGTGAGGAATGAGGTTCTTTATTTTCATCCTGTATTTTCGTTTCAATGTAAAACTGTCAAGTCCTTTTGTTGCTTGCCGTGGAACTCCAGTGGGACTTTGATTTTATTTCCCTCATGCATGATCTTGTTTTGCACATTTAGGAGTTATGACGTTGGAACTTTAGGTAAGTCCATTCAGAAATTGCAGTATTTATTAAACCACCTTGTATAAGTGGTTATACTTATTCAACAGAAGACAGGATGTTGAACAAAATTAAATTGTGGCCCCTTATACGCCCTTATTCAGAAAAACAGTCTCACTGGGAGGTGGAAAATACATCAGATGCAATTTAGGCATTTACATGAACCTAAAAGCTTAAACTGCATTTGAAAATGCGTGGCAGAGGGGAGAAGACAAAAAGTGTGCTGAAATTATTTCCATGCCTTAGAAGGTATATCAAGTTTTAAAGTATGGTATTGGTGTGCATGACCATAATCGAAAAATCTAGCCTAGCCATAAAGAGCTACCTTTGCCTTGTGCTAGAGGTGGTTGAGATAGGCTGCAAACCTGCTGTCATCTTACAGAGCTGGGTAAAGCACAAACAGCTATCAGACCCAGCATGAAGAACGGGAATGATAGAGCACTGAGCTGTTAGCTGAGAAATTATCTTTCTTTCTTTCTTTTTTTCTGGCTAACAACCTGTGGTAAAAGTTGGGCAAAGGTGTTTTGCTATTACTCAGTTTTTGGACTTCAGTTGTAGGAAAGTTACGTAGAAGAGAGGCAATCTTTATTTCTCATTCTGTCTTCTTGCACGCCGGTGCAGCTATTTTACTAAAGTTGTTTGCAGAGCGCAGGCAAGATGTCTTTATTTAGATCTTGTAAAATAAAATATGAACGAGCACATCCCAGCACTTCAGGAAGGTTTTATAAGCATTTTCCACCCAAAACTAGGCTTTTGAGCCTAGTTTTGTTCTTCTTCTGGGCCCTGAACTCTTGACGACTTTTAAAAGGTATTTCTTTGAAAGAAACGAGCCTCTTGCAAGCAGCTGGACAAATGATTTGCATCATGTTCTGATGTCACCAGATATGTTAGTTCTTCCTGCCCCTTCCCCATGACTGTATCCTGTTGTTTACCAACATTTTCAGCTCCCCATACATTCCCCTGAATATCTCACAGCATCCCAGGTGCAGGCGAATGCTTTCTCCATCTGGCTCCTGTCTGAGGATGTTCTGCTGGGCTCAGCACACAGAACAAGTAGTCAAGAGAGCCTCTTCAGTGAGGGTGCTAATTTGTTTTTGATTTTCACAAAGTGTGTAGAAATGTAATTCATTTGACACTGCTATCCTTCTGTCAAAGTTGTTAGAAGCTGACCAGTGAGACAGTTTGGATCAGTGGATGAGAATATTAAGGGAAAAAGGAAAATCTACCAACTAATGGCCTTCTGTGAAGCTTATTTCCCAAGAAATACAGCTAAAATGTTTGATATAAAGACAGGCAATCTATTCCCTTCCTTTTATAACCCAATGTTCAAACGAGATGCTTTAGGCTAGAGTTATTTTATGTGCTTATGAAAAGACGATGAAAAAATGATGTTCCACATTTTCACACATTTTTTGTCATTTGTATGGCTTCATTCTTCAACTTTCAGATCTGAGTGCCACTTCAGGAAACAAACCCAACTGCATAAAGTTTATGCACATGCTGTTAAGAGGCACTGATTCTCTGTGCCCCTTCGTTCCTGACATAGGCCTTTTAAACAGCATTCCTCTCCTTTCCCAAAATACATATAAGGAGGTAGCTAACAAAAATCAGTATATCACCATTCGCAAACCAATTAGAATCTGAAGGAATAAACAGAACATCAAACCTCAATACTGCAGGTTTAGAGACTGCAGATTCACAGAGATGTCCATAGGGTGGTTTGCAGACCTGTTTGGCACCTTGGTTTAAAGGATATTGCACTTCCTTTTTCCAGAAGGAGATTTGAGTTGCTGCACATTCAACTCATGCACTGTAACATTACCTTAATTCTGACTATGACAAACTGTTCAGGAGCATTTCATAGCTGTGTCCCAGCTACTGCCTCTTCTCTTGGTCTGTGTTAGAAGCCCTGACAACTCAGAATGAAATGTTATCCCTTATTTGGTAAATGGTAACATTTTAAAACGGTAATTAATACACAATTAACCTGTCATATTTTTTTAAAATGGTTTGACATAAATAGTTACACCCTCTGAGTAAAGATTTCCCTGTTAGGGAACTCAGATTAAGAACCCATTTACCACACAAGACAAATTTAAACCCCATATTAAGAGTTTAGTACAGTTTGTTGGCTCTTGTGTGAAACACTGGATATGAATTTCATCAGAATATTTATAGATACAACATTCCTCCTTTGTATCACCATCTGCTCACCACCTCTGATTCTTAGCTGAGCTTCAGGGTCTGTACCAATGTCAGCGGAAGCTTTAAAATCTGCCATTAAAATAGAAACAACAGCAGAGATCTGCTGTTAAAATAGTAGCAACAACATCCCTCTGTGGGATGCTGGGGAACACACAACTATGGACAGGCCTGATCCAGAATTCCTTTCCTGCCCTGGGAGCTCTTTTGGGGGGTAAAAATAAAAAAAGAAAGAATGCACAGGCTGAGTCCATTTGTGTACAGATAGATGGAAATGTGGAATTACTTTCTCCCATTGTCCTTCTAGTTGAACACTGGGGAGAGATTGGAACAATGCGTGGAAACGCCATGGAGGGAATGTAAAGAGATGCTCAGCAGATGAATTCAATATAAACAGAGCTAAAACCACTGATAATGTTAATTTATACATTTTCCAAATGACTCTCCATGTCATTGTGACTCGGCCAGTTTCCACGCATGTTGCAGTTAACGGCAGCAGGATTACAATCAACAGCGGCAGTCCTCGTACTGGATAGCAGTGGGACTGGACTTAGGGGTCATGTATGAAACACCCTGAAAACCCACACAAGGAGAGCTGTGAGCAAGAAAGCAATATGCGAAAATGAAAGTAGTGAATAAACATTAGCTTTGCTCTCTGGCAAATTTTTAGTTGATTGTAAGGGAAAACCACCGAGCAGCGTCATCTGGTTTGGTCCATTAGTTGTTCTTTTTTTCAAAGAGTCTAAATGGCCGTGGTATGGTTGAGACATTTTCCTGGAGAGCATCTCAGAAGACACACATGTCTAATGAATTCACAGCATGTTCATCAGCACAATTTCTCAGCACATCTTCACGTGCTAGTCTAGCAGAACTTCAGACACAATGTAATTCCTGACAAAAAAATAACATTGTGGTGGCTTGTATGAAAGAAAAAGATGATCACAATGGTCAGTAGTATACCTTGAGAAGCTTTACTTTTCATATTTTGGTGCTGCATTGAAAAAAAGTAGTCTGAAATGTGGCATAATGAGCTTTTTCTAACAGAGAGAAACTAAAGGCTTTAAAAATTGCCTTTTTCAACAGAAGAATAATTTAGGACTAACAAATTAAGTTAACCATGACAAAAGGATTAAAAAGGACAAATCCTCAAGACAGAAATTGCCTTTGGATGATTTCTTATCCAGAAAAGTGTGTGAGTACCATTTGCAATGGATGTTAGTAGTGTAAAATCAGTGGGGGGTTCTAGGTTCTTGTAGTGGGATAGGACAAAGTGCATCTCTAGTGCAACAAAACCTGTGAATTCTCATCCTTCACTAAACAAAATTACTGTAATTAATTTACATGTAGAAGTAGAAGGAGGTTTGCTGATTTTGATGCAATTACCTACTGAAGAGCTAGGCAGAAAAATAATTCTGTCTTGTGGCCCAATCACTGCGAAGTGTGTCACTCACCGGAGGAAGCATGAGGAATCTAGTTGGGAGGACCATGACTGTTATTAAGTATTAGCAGTATGTCAATGAAGTGACTGTCCTGAATATATTAGTGATAATTGATAAATCATCAGAACAGCAACACTGTTAAAAGTAAAGTGTTCAATCTCTAAAATATTCAAGATCCTGGTCAGCTATTGCAGGGTACAAACAGACACTTGCAGTTTCATGGCATAGGAAAAATACACACAGAATGAATTAACAAAGAGCAGCACAAAATGTCAGCATGACAAAGAGTCAATTAATGTTTCAACAATGTTGAAGCGTAGTGGGAATACAATCTTTGTACACAAATTAATTTCCTCTTGTATTGTGTAGGATTTTTTGTCTTGCTTCCCTTGTGCATTTGGAGAGTGCTGTTGGTTAAGTGGAACATCAGACGAAGGTGTGAACTGCTTGTGTTTTTGCTGTCAGGGGGAGAAAGGCTGCTGCACTTTGTTTTAATCTAAATTGTGTGAATCTGTCGGCAAGACTATGTGGAAATGAACAGGAGACTAAACAGGAGGGCAAAATAAGAGATCTCCATGAGATAAGGGAACCCAATTTATTATTTTTAATGACAGGCATATGGAAGAGACGCGTATACCACAGTAGTAACAAGAAACAGCCTACCGTTTAATAACGGGAGAAGATAGCATTTATTTTTACGGCAGGTCAAGAGCCCAATCCACAAAACAGATGAAACTTTGCTTTCATGAGCTCAGCAGGCCAAACCTGTACCATGCAAGCCACGACTGCAGCTGGACTGGCCTTTGAAGTTCGTTGTATCTGCCTTTGCAGTATCAGGCACATGAAGCCCAAGAACATTATCCAACCTTTAAAAAATTACTGTAAAGGGGAAGTAGCATAAAGAAAAAAAAAGTCAAAATCCACATTCTTGTGGGTATAAATCAGTTCCAGTGGCCTGACTGAATTTTCCCTTGTTCATGCTATATGACTCTGACCCAGAAAGACAGAAGTATGAATACAGTAGCCAACTGGGCAGAACTCCAGTGAGATAAGCATTATCTGTGTAATCTGAGATAAATTCCTTTTACTTTTGTTCAATAAAGGTAAGAATTGCACAGTGCAAACCACACAGAGGTCAGACTGGTCTCCACCGTTACTGTGTGCCAGTGACTGCCTGTCAGTAATCTACAAGAGCTTGAGGCATGGGCTCAAGCCTTGGATTTGATCTCACACATCTACAGATTTTTACTTCCTTGGTCTATTAAGACACTGTAGGATTTCTCCTAGTCACTCTGGGTTTTGCAGAGAAGCAAATTGGGATGAAAAGCACAGAAGAAGGTCTCTGGCTAGAGACATCATTTCTGCCCGGGACGTATCTGCCTGAGTAGGAAGAAATAACAGTTTATTTGGGTATGTCAGCCCTGCTCCTTCTTGCTTATTCCTGGCTGCTTTCAGCTGCTTTCAGTTTGGTTGATTTTTTACTGTCTCTTCTCCAAGTATCCAGCTTCTCCCTTTTGTTTCAGAATCCTCTTTCTTTGCTTTTCCTTAGAAAACTCACCATGCTCATTCTCTTAGACTATCTTGTCTGCAGAAATGTTACTGCTGATAATTCTCCCCAGATGTTGTCTGGCGCATGATCATGAGGCCGGGCCCTTCCTAAGCTATTTACCTTCCATTAAATAAAAAAAAAAAAACCCCAAACCAAAATGAAAGACGAATTTCTGTTTAAAACCCAGTCAAAACAAATCTAGAACATGCAGAAATTGCAAAACAAGATATTCAAGGTTCACCAAAGCATTAACACAATACAATTTGTTTAATGAAACTATTATGCCTGTTAACAAATTTAAAGAAAAGTAGTATGTGAATAGTGTACGTGCAATATGTAAATAATCAATATTACTGATAAAAAATATCATGGCTAGGAATTTGGGCTTAGTCCCTGTTGAATTTCTGCCTTGTGTGTGAGTAAAGAATAGAACATGGATTTAAAGACACTTTCTCATCTTCTGACTAATTTCTAGAAATGTGAACTGATGAGTTTCTCCATCTGGTGCCAAGGTGTGCCAGAATTAGCAAGCTTTAAGGAGGAAAGGAGAGGGCGGTTCAAGGATGAGACTTGATGCCTTCCAGGTTTGATCATTCCACACGTAGGGTCTCACAGCAAGAGGGATATCCTCTCTTCCTTCTGCACCAAGTGAACTCCATGCGAGGGACAGGCAGTGGGCAGCCCAGCAGATCCAAGGGGATGCTACGAGGACGAGGGTCAAGGCCACTCAGAACATTTCTGTCATCCCAGGTCCCTGCAACACAGGATAACAGGAAAGCAGCTTGCATCTCAAGAGGTTCTCCAGGAAGAAAAGTCACTACAGAATATACACGGAATTGCTACAGAGGCACATACATAGGTAGAAATATTATTGTATTAAAGTTGGATTTGATCAAATCACACCTTGAAGATGAGTATCTTATGTGTCCTCTCTCTCATTCCCAATGCTGAGGTATCTATTTCTCTTTAAAATTGCATGTGTTTTAGAAATTATTCCATCTTTCCTTAAGTTCATTCACATCTGTTGCTCCAAAGTGCAAAAAGGTCAAATGAGAGCTTTTATATGATTATTGCTGATTGCTGTTGCTGATAGAAGAGAGGACTTCTTGATTTATTATCACAAGTTTCTAAATAATATTTGATATCCACCTCCAAAAGGGTTAATCTAAATGGATGGCAGCTGTTATAATGCAAAGAGAAATATACATTGGATTGAGTGAAGAATTCTATGTTTTTAACCAAGATGGTAAAGAGAGAAAGATGAAGGGAAAAGAGTATTTTCCTATTTATTTCAAGGAAGGCCAAGTAAAGAAGTGGCTTTAATTTTAATTTTTTGTCTTTCTTAATCTCTTTCTTATGCAGCACTCATCTCAGAAATTTTCTCACACCATTCTCATTCTGTATTAACCTACAAATATGGCTTTGTCCTCAAGTATAAAGCATCCTTCAGCCGAGTTTCTTATTTCAGCTGAGCTCTGTAACAATGTGCTACCCTTTCAGCCCTGTAAGATTCCCCATTGTGGGAGGCCCTATTAGTATGGAACTGTTTGTTTTTGGCTCTGTCTATTGCCAGATGAAATTAATGACAACAGCTTTTTGAGTCTTTAAAGTGCTGTCTGGTACACACACAAGTATGTGGTGAAACGGGAAAAGAATGTGAGGGAGTATATTCATTTTCACAATTTTTTTTCAGCCCATCTGGGAAAACTCTGTTCTTACTTCATTTCTTAAAGTTTCTGAGGACTCGAGACATGCAGGTATTTCATTGGATCTTTAATCCACAGTAGTTTCTGAGATTTTGGTTTTTTTGGAAATGCGGAAATCCAACACCTTCCTTTTCTCTTGTCTAACAAATTTTAGTGTAGAAGCTGAGCTGTATGAGGGATCCTGTGCTCGGTGTTTCCCAGAGTTATTGCAGGTCCTGCCTCTGATCTGTCCCTCAGTTGCTCAATTTTGAGAATTCTGCTGAATTTCTCATGGCCAAAATGAACAGCTGCCAGCTGTCAGCGGGGCCTCATCAACTCTCTTCCCCTTGAAGACATTCAATCCAGCAACCCACAAACAGAGGAGCTGTAGGACCTTTACAGAGCATAAGTGCCAGTCCTCGACGTATCTTCCAAATCGTATCGTTACTGCCATGACTATAAGGTCCTCTCGCTTAATTGTTTCTACATCCAGGGACAAGAAGTCCAACCCATACGATTTTCAAGCTTTGAAATTACCTGGGGTTTCTTCTCAAAGAGAAACTACCGTTTTATTGTGCATGACCTTGATAAATAAGTCTAAGGACACCATATTTGGTCATAAACCCATCTGTTCCTGCTGCCTTATTTACATTCAGACTTTCTATAATAGTACTCACTTCCTCCTTTGAAGTGTGTTATTGAAGAATTCTCAGTGTGTGTGTGTATACATATATATATAAAATTATTTTTATTTTTTATTTTGTGGTTCTGTGGGAAAGAAGCCCCGAAAGGAGTTTAAAAGTTGTTGGGTTTTGGTGAGTTGAGCAATAAATAAAACCTTTTGGTCGCAAATCACCCAACATCTCTTCTCAGCATGTTACCATATGTCCTTTGCTGTCCCTTTTGAAGGAACTGCCATATTATCCGCTTTTTCAAAAGCCTGCCCACCATCTTTCCCTTACATAATGCTTTGGTTTATGCATTTTTAGGCTGGTTCTGTTTAACAGACTTGCAGGAAATCCAGTTCTTCAATCCTTGTGGATTTACGAATATTTTAACAAAAGCTTTTAGCAACTTTCTGCTTATCTCAGACGGAAAGGGATTCACCAGGCCTTTCCTTCACTGGTTCCTGACTTTTTAAGATGGAAAGCTTTGCCAGTTCCTTCACCATTTATCCTTGCCTTTCAAGAAACCCACAGAGGTTTCTTATCCCAATGAGTTTACTGGGTTTTTTTTAGATAACTCTGATAGGGGACACATCAGTGCCTGAATATGCATCCCATGGTTGACAACAGTAAGAGCGCCCCGCAAGTAAAGACCTTACCACCTCTTGAACATTACCAGCATCTAACAAGGTGATTAAATTACTTACTTATCTGCAAATCCTGATCCCTTTGCTCTACCAAGGGCTGGATTTGTGAACTGACTACAATTTTCTCTTCTGTCTTAAACTTTATTAAAATGTTTTTTAAAAAAGGGAAGTCACATGAAAGAAGCTTGTTCCTGCATGGAACAGTATGGAGTATATACTCTTTCAAGTTACCATTTTAGAAGTCTTTGATCAGAATATATCTGCCATCTTCAAACAAGGTTTTAGGATGAAAAGGAGGTATTTGACTAATAAAACTGCCACCCTTTCTCCTGGTGGCCTGACAAGCAGTATGGTGTATATTCTCAAATTGCAGCTCAAGAAAATTTCCTTGTTGGTCTGCAAAGGAGCTTCTTGTAATTGCAAGTTGCGTTATTAATTTTTAATGTTTTTTTAATTGCTTGTAAAACTTGTTGACCAAAGCTGGTCAATTGTTTAACAGTTAAAGACATCACTTGAATTGGTTCATCTCTTCTGCTGGCTTTCCAGCTGTTGCTTTGCCAACAGTAAAACTTACAGGATGTTACTCTAGTCCTTTTAGCTGATTAACAGTTCAGTGCTGCCTGTTGCAATAGCCAGTATCCCCTTTTATTAATAGAGGAGATGACAAAATTTCAGATAACTTTTCAGGCTTCATGATACCCCTACTTTACTTTCTTGCTACATATTTTATACTGTACCACTGCCCTAAGATTCATTAACTTTAGCCATTCTGAATTTCTCCTGTCTTAAATAACTTACTGCTAGCCTTCTGGGTCTCCAAGGACTGCTGTGTCCTGCGCCCTTTGGAGCACAAATGCAACTTCAAGTGACCAGAAATTACTTGTTAACAGAAGGTACTGACCACTAAAGTGGGAGGCATTTGCATCAGAGAGATGCTGGGAGAGCAGGGATGGGAGGACATCGTTATTTTAAAAACTCTGCTGGCCTGGCCAGGGGGGTTAATTGCTATCGTCCCTGAGAGCCTACACAAAAAGCAGCTGTTTGCCTGCCAATCTGGGCAAGTCATTCAAATCAAATGAAGGACAAGGTTTAAAACACTGCCTGGATCTGAGGGGCAGTGTTCAAGATGGTTCTGTTCAAGACAGTGTCGTGCATGTCGTGCACCCACTGCCAAGATGATGATGTCCACCAAGAGTTTTATTTCTTACATATGGAGGGGGCCTCACCATCCGGGGTAACTTGGCAGCACAGAAGTCTTTGGGTGTCCCCAAAGCTTTTGGTCTCTTTGAAAGTCAAGGAAAGGAAGGCACCC